>CM021100.1:939460463-940098861 GCA_007115665.2 Sequoiadendron giganteum | reverse complement strand
ATATCTCCCCAGGGGAATGGGACGACGACATAGTTTATCACCTGCTGAATCATAAATGTCCATGTCATCTATAGGGAGTCCAAAGACAAGCCCTTAGGATGAAAAGCAGTAGTTATATGTTGCAGGATGCCATATTATACAAGAAGAATCATGAAGGTATCTATTTGAGATGCCTTGGTAGGGAGGAAGTTGATCGCATCCTTAAGGAATTCCATGATAAATTCAAAACTGGTCATGGTTCTGGTTTATCAATTGCACACCAAATATTGAGAGCTGGGTATTATTGGACTACCATTTTCAAGGATGTTCATGGTCATGTTCATACCTACCATTTATGCCAGACAATTTTCACCCGAGAAAGGAATGTTGTCATCCCATTGCAGCCTGTTTTGGAGGCAAGACCGTTCACGCAATCTGGTCTCGACTTCATTGGTCCAGTAAGCCCTCCATCATCTACGGGACACAAGTACATTCTAATTGCTTTTGATTATTGCAATAGATGGATAGAGGCAATAACCTGTAGGCAATGTACAACTGAAGTCATAACCAATTTCTTAGACATTTTCATTTTAAATCGTTACGGTTGCCCATATGCTCTAGTTTACGATAACGGCCCTGCATTTGCTTCATTAAAATTAATGAGTTGGGCCTTTGACTATGGCATTTCCCTCAAATTTTCATGTAACTATTACCCTCAAGGCTATGGCCTTGCTGAGTCCACCAACAAGAACTTGATCATGATTATCAAGAAGCTGCTAGATAGGAATCCCAAGGATTGGCATACCCAACTTCATTTTGTCCTGTGGGTAGATTGCACTCATCACAAGGTTGCCCTTGGCGATTCCCCATATCATCTCATCTATGGCTTAGAGCCCATCTTTCCCATACACTTGAAAATCCCCACCCTTTAGTTTGTCAACATTTTTTATGAAGGAGGAGACTGCAGAGAAGCTCGCCTCATCGAGCTACTACACCTTGAAGAAGTACGAGATCGTGCATTAGAAATTTTTTCCAAACATCAGGGCGTAGTCAAAAGATGGTTTGACCACTGAGCCAAAAAGAAGGCCTTCCACATTTCTAATCTAGTCCTTTACTGGGACAAGGCCCATGAAAAGAAAGGGGGACACAACAAATTCGACAAGATTTGGCTTGGCCCCTTTTAGATTGCTGAAATCCTTGGAGATAATGCCTTTTGCCTAAAGACTCTCACTAGTGAGGATGTCCCATTTCCTGTCAATGGGCAGCACCTTAAGCATTACTTTCAGCCTAAGCTCTTTTGGAGATGTATGTGTCAATACCTGTACATAGGTTAGAATAGGTTTCCTGCTTTGTCCTTTGGTTTTGCTCGCTGTCCCAGCTATTTTGGTCTTGATCTTGGAAGAGTCTTCTCATTCTGCTATGGTGGCCATGCTTGACTTGATAAGTGGTTTTCCTTGTTGCCCGCTCTTGCACTATTCTCTAGATAAACCTTCATTCCCTACTGCTAACCTCTAAAAACCCCTAAGCATCGATTTTCAACTTTTGAACTCTGAACTAAACCTAGGATGGCTATCCGCTTGAATCCCTTGTATTTATCGTGGAACACACATAAACACACTTTGACATTTCTGAAGAATGGTATAGTGATTATTGGGAGGAAGGGATAAGTGAAAAATCTAAAGTTTTCTCTAGTGACCACTATGGTTCCCAAGCCCATAGGGAGCTTCATTGCTCATAGTTGAATAGAAAGAGAAAGAGAAAAAAAATACTGCAAAAAATATCAAATAAAAGGAATAGATAAAGTAAAATAACAACCGTCTGGGTGTGTGAATATCTCTATCAGGGCTATGTACGTCTGGCTGGCAGTAGAGCTATGTTCATGGGGTCATAGTGACAACTTCATCGCGGCTATGGACGCCTGACTGGTAGCAGAGCAATGTACAGGTTACTTTTGGGGTCAGGTGAACTACATAACTTATCTCTCCGAACCAGTAGTTGCTTGTGCTATCTATGAGGAAAGGAAATGAACTCACCATGCACACACCTCCATGATGATGTCGCATTTTGATTCAACCTCGCCCTCCTTAACCTATTCTCAGTTCAGCTTTGAAAGTCAGCTCTAGTCTATGAAACCAAAGATCATGGGTTCAGAATGAATATTTATCTGTAGAATGCCAAGAGCGTTCTCCTAGCATAGTCGCCATTTGTTGTGCCTATTGCACACATGCCCCATTCAGAACGGGGACCCTTTCTTCCCTCTTTTTGATTGTCGGGTCCTTTTGGGCTTCACCTCATTCTATGTGCCCATTTTGCACCCTGAAGGGTCAACATATTCCCAAAAGACACATATTAAGTTTGACCAAACTTGACCCCCTTTAAAAATGCTAAATCTGAAATTAGTTCGGGTTTCCCTCTCTAGATTCCCGTTATGAGTTTGTTGCTGCCGATGTTCAGTGCCCAATGTCTTTCTAAACCCTAGACCCTGGATCTTGGATTTCCACATCCAGGATTCCACCTGAACTTCATCATTCTTTGCGGCCGCGGCTGGACGTCTTTCCAATCACCGTACTCTGGGTCACCCGTTACCGTGTGAGAGATTTGAACTCACCAACTTTTTAGACCACTGTACGAAGCATTAATTTGCTGTATTAATGGCGTTTGGGCTATTTGAAGTGGATTTTGGGCTATCATTTTCACCCGACTGAAGTGATAGAGAAATTTGTGGAGCTCCCTAGCATTGAGCATTCTCCACCCCCACGCCTGAGCTCTCGTCTAGCCATTTTTCCATGTGTTCAACACCATCCTCTTTGAGATTTTGAGGTATGTCCACCATCCACGTGCCTCATCTTCTTTTTCATCAAATTCCAAGTTAAAATGAAGTAAAATCATAAAAATGGGTAAAAATCTGGTAGATTAGTACTCCCACTAAAAAACCCACCTTTTAAGATCTCGAAAAACCACATAAAATCATCGAAATTCAATGTTGGAGCTTAACCCTGCCACTACTTTTCTTTGGAATAGTCACTGGCATCTCCTGGGCTGGGACCTTCCCACGGCCATCCATGCAAAACACTAAACTTAAACTTCAAAATTGACAGTGGCCAAGCTCAGCTCAGATCTTGGCCTCTAGATTTCCCTTTGTGGGTTTCCATTGTGCCCCCACCATTTAAAATGACCTCCCTTGAGAGTCTTTCTGACCCTCGAATCTCAGGCTCGTGAAGCACATTTCAAACTTACAAAATCAAAAAATCGACCAAGGAACAAACTATCCTCGAGATTTGACCCTCAGAATTTCGTTCCCCCAATTCCCTATGAACTTCACCGTTGTGAACAACCAGGCTTGAATGTCCTTCTAGACCTCAGACCCCAGGCTCACAAGGTCCATTGGAATTTATAAAAAGGAACCTAAATCTGAAGTCTAAGCTAAATCTGGACCCCGAACTTTGGAATTCCTCCTCTGGAATTTTGCGTTACTTTCGCCATTCCAAATGGCTATCTTAGGACGACTTTCCAACTCTAGGACCCCGGTCTTCTTTTCGTCGAGCACAAAATCCAAGTAGAGAACTAAAGATCGAGCTTCTTACGGACTCTAGATCTCAAAATTCTACCTCTGAAATTCCATTCCATTGTTACCATTTCAAATGGTTGAACCCATCCGGCTTTTTGGCCTCTAAGTCCTGATCCTCTGTTTGCCGCCATGTTCACAAAACTCCTAAAATTCCACTCTTGAATTACGGCCTACTTTTCGACGTTGTGAATGGCTAACTCGTGACTGCTTCCCGATGACGGTGGTCCGAGTTCCGGAGTCTGGTGCCCAGAGTTTCATCTTCCCTGCACCATTTCAGGTGGCCTTCCTGCAGCTAATACCCGAATGCTTAATTGATGACTCAAATGACCTCCAAATCCAAAATGAACTTCGACCCACTTGCTAAAATTAGGTCTTCTTTCATGCCAATACTCAATTGAGCAAATCCAACAACAAGAAACACCTTTGGGAGTTCCATACCTAATTTTCCCTTCCAAACGACATTCTGCCAAGGGAACTCCGGCCCTGGGAACCTAGGTCACCTGCCTTTCTTTCTAATGATGTTTTATCAAATGTTATATGATTATCTAATATGAATAATGATTGCGGACCTAACCTTGATGTGTAGGGACTTGTCTGGGGCCATTTTTTTTTCATATTTAATGTTACTGATTCATGTCTTTTGTGTAAGATTTATGGAATCTGACACAAAAACTTCTGGTACCTCCAAGGAGAAGGGGAAAAGAATAGCGAAGGCACCCCAAGGAAAGGAGGATAAAGATCAGATGAAGTACAAGTTTCAAGGGGTGCCCCTACAAACCAGAATCACCACTCTTTGGAGGGATGTCACAGATACCAATATCTATTAGGTTGATGTTGATGAGTTTACATAGAGAATCAGGGTGAATCCCAAGACAAAAAATGTGAGGTTGATAAAGAGGAGCGAAATTGCCAAAGTTGTAGGATTCCCAATGGCCTTGGTGGCCCTAGAATTGGTAATGATGTGCGTAGAGGAATATCAACCTAAGACTCAAACTATAGTGGACTGAGATGGGAATATCCTTGTGGATATGTCCCCATCGTGTATAACAACAAATTTTCACATTCCTTCCTTTAAGAGCATGGAGACCCACACCATAGAAGAATGCAAGGAATTATGGGAGCAAGATCCACTGAAATGTAAGAAACTAATCAATCAGTATTGGTTGAAGGACAAGTGGGGTAGTGCTGGCAAGCTCCCTCAGAAGATTTTTCGTAGTGATTTCTTCGAGGATTACCATGACCTCGTGAGCTTGCTAAGCCGAGTGATAGGTCTTCCTACTACACCCTTCTTCCAGGAATGGATGTTCTACTTTGTGGAGAGGATTCTCTGTGGTGATGATATTGCCTTTTATTGGGGGGAGATAATCAGTGATTGCTTCCACGAATAGTTTACAAGTGTGAAGAAGACCTCCAAGTTCTACATGACATCCTACCTGGTATACTCTCTCATAGACCAGCAATACTATCATGGATTAACTACGGTACCCAATGAGGCATCAGGGGTAGAGCTCAAGCCTTATGATAAATACCCTCAACTACAGTACCAAAACATCAAGAAGGATTATTGTAGGGTGAATGATGTATTCATCACCGACATTATTCGATCTCTAGGAGGTGACTTTCAGAGAAGAGTTTCCCACAGTTCCAGAGCCCTCCTCAGGCAATACGCCTTCCTATACATACAATTTCCAAGGTTCACTTACATCCATGCCCAGGGATTCATAGAAAGATGAAACGAGCTGCCCCGGTACCCCAACGACCGAATTATACAATTAGAGTTGACTTGGTAGCTACGACACATCCATAATATCTTGAGCAAAAAGCATCTGGCAGGTAAACCTAACCCCATTGGGCTCAGCCAAGGGATGTACAAGATTCATACCTCCCAGTGTGCGGGGTACTCAGAAAGGGAGTTGGCCGAATACCACTTCCGGCAATATATAGCTCGGCCCCAAATTGACCCATACAAACATATTAGAAAGGCACTTGGACATGAGTATGCCCACCTCCACAATGTTGAATATTTCAGGGTTAATTGTAAAGATGATCTTGAAGTGTGGCTACCACCCTACATGCATATGACTGCCCTTTATGTGTGCAGAATAAATTTGTGCCTGGTTCTTGACCAACTTGAAGATGATGAGGATATGGTGATCGATCTGGGATATGATGCCATCACCAATTTTCCACTGCCTATGATTGATTGGAACAAGCCATAGGTTGATGAACTTGACATACTCACTAAACCTACCGAGATTTGAACAAAGGCGTGGATCGACTAATGGGTGGCCCAACTAAAACAACCAGGAGTCGCCTTAACATTTAAGGGACCAAAAAGTGAACCAAGTGGCTCCGATGGTGGAGAGGCTGCCACTACAACTGGGGAAACATCCAAAACCCCACCATTAGTCAAAACTAAAAAGAGAAATGAAGCTAGTGAGCAGTTGCCCAAACTGAAGGTTTATGCTTGAAAGGCATTAAAGGGTGAGCCACCAAAGAAACAAAGAAAAACAACTGGGGCCACGGAGACGACTGTGATATCCAAAGGTTCGCTCCTTGGGGAAGGAGGAGAAGGATCTAACCTGCCGAGGTCTCCATCCACTACAATTGCTGCTACTGTTGCCACCATCCCACTTGCTTTGCTTTCCATTTCCGCTTCCTCCCTACCTACAGTGGACATCTTTGTCCATCTTGCTTCCACCTCTCCAATTATGGAGATTATTCTCATGGATTCATCCTCTTCCATGACCTCGCCGATCTCCTCTTCCTCTATGTCTCCTTCCCTTCCCTCTATTTCCGCTGCTACGATGTCTGCCCTTAGCCTCCCGGAATCCTTTGTGAAGTACATGCAAAACATGCCATCTGAGCTTTTGGGGATTCTTACTAATCCAATGGTTCAAGCTGCAATAGCTTAGGCTATGGCTTACGCTCCAACTCTCCCTCTCCCTACCAAACCACCAAGAATGGAGGTGACAATGCAAATATCTGATGAACTTGAGTGACGACAACTAGAGGCTACAAAGGGGCCAGAAGACAAAGAATTTGAATACCATGAGCATCCACTATTCGAACACTGGGAGATAGATGAGGTAGCCTACAAATCCTCCAATGAGAGAAGTGAGGAGCTGGACGTTAAAGTAATCAGGGAAACAAATGACCCCGAGCTCAATGCAGAATGGGGCAAGTAGCTTAAGGAGATTGAGGATAAGGAAGTTGAGGATCGACTTGCATGTGAAGAGGAAATTGCTTCTCTAGTAACCGAAGGCAATAGGATTCTAGTGAAGGGCATGGATGAATCTCAGAGCATGATAGAGATGGTTAGCAGGAGAATAAGCCTAGGGAACATGAACACAATCAAAATGGAGAGGAGAGGGATGCTGAAAGGGAAGATACCTCTGACGAGCAGTTGCATACTGAGTCTCCTACTAAACATGAAACACTCGGATAGGACTCTGATGAGAAGAAAGAAGATGCAGGAATGGAGAAGAGGGCTCTTGTTGTCAGAGCCATTAAGCTTGAGAAGGAGGATAGTGAGAATCAAAGTGGACCACCCATGGAAGAGCCCCAAATACCCGATTGGCTAGAGAGGAAGTTGAAGCAAAAGACTCCCACCCCAAAAGATCCTAAGGCAAGGCTGGAAGCCATACTAGCCAGAGAATAGATAAGCACCAAGAAAGAGAAAAAGCCAAAGATCAGATCGAAGGTGTACATGGATGCCTCTAGATCTAGGGCAGTATAAATAGAGATGCCGGTGGTTGGAGAACATGGAATAACTTATAACGTCTCTGCCATCTAGTTGGGAGTGGCCACAAGGGAGAAAAAGGTCGACCACCTCTAGGAATCGGTTGCCATGGTGGTGCACCTTATCCAACAAGATAAGTTTTCAAAGGAAGAACTCAAAGCACAGGTGGCTGATCTGATGGCCTATATTCAGCAGTGGTCATCCCCGGATGAGCAGCCCACTACATCATCAACCCCACCTTGGTTGCTATCTCCAGAGCAGATCAATAAATTGGAGAAGAGAAGGATCTTGGATAATACTACAAAAAACTAGTTCCGACAGGTCTTAGACATATGAAACACAGGTATCAACTTCACTGTTCGAACAACAAATAAGTTTTTAGAAGTATAGAGAAACCTTGAGGGTACAAGGCAAGTCTACGAAGAGTTCTAAGGGAAATACAAAGCGGCCTACCCAAAAATTGAGGCCATACTCACATTGCCAAGCGAGGTCTGGGTGAAGGACCTCACCCTCAAAGATGATGACCACTGGTTAGTGGATGTATGGAAGCGAGATTTAGATCACTGGAGAAAAAGGTTGGAGTAGATCCTAGAATGTATAGCGCTAGATATCGAATGGGCCGAGGAGTTCAGAGAGGATTGCGCTCGATACCTCAAACTAATGATGGGGTACGAGCTACCTATTGTTGAAATAAATTTAGAGAGCATAAAGCCCTACTTCTCAAAGAACATGGAAGATGGGATGTCGGCTGAGGTTACCATAAATTTCTTGAGTTTTTCCTCTCGAGATTTCACTAAGTCAGAGCTTTTCAGAAGCAATGCTGCAAAGTATGACAATGACTGGAAGAAGCTTGTCAGCAATTCCCAGGAATGAAGCTACCAGGTGTTGCAATCGGATATCATGGAAGTAGATAAGCTCTAGGTGATGATCTTGAACTTCGTGGAATATGCAACATTAAAAAAGCATGAAGGAAACCCTATCATTGATGAAGAATTCCTCAAAGAATAGCTGCGGTAAAGGGCAAACGAAAAAAAGATGAAATTGCTACAGTGCTATCACTAGAGGACAAAATAGGGAAAAGACAAGAAATGTTCTATAAATGTAATATATTTGGGGGTAGCTGAAACCCTGCTGTAAAGTGAATCTTGGCCACTCATTTTTCTTTTTGAAAATTATAAATAGGGATCTCCTCCTCTCATTTTAAGAGAGTTGAGTTGTTGTAAAGGCATGCTACAAAAATTATAATAGAAAATACAGTCATTTCCTGGTGTATTTTTGGGTTTCTCTACATGTTTCATGATTCTTCTCCCCTTAATTAAAACTTTACTTCAAATTAATCTGCTATTCTGGTATCCTTTAGTTAGCTGTAGTGGATTTAGTATGTTGTGTTTGGATATGAAGTTTTCTATTGTGTGTATGCTTTCCTTGTCCATACTTTTGGTCATTTGCTGCTGGTAGGTGACTGTGTAAAGTTAGCCTGGACTTTAGTTTCATAGCTACTCCTTAAACTTTGTCTTTGTTCACATTTACATGGTGAATGAATGATGAATATCTATAGTCCTTAGAAGATAGCATAAATTTCATGACATTGTGAGAATTTAGAATTAATGAAATCCTATTTAAGGGAACTTTCTATAGTAGGAACCTCCATGATCACTGTTCATTGGTAGTTGCATGTCCAAGAACCATCCTTCTTCCTCACCCTTTTTCCTTTTTTTAGAAATAATCTATGCTAAGGTTCATTGCACATTGTAAAGCCAAATCTGACGAAACAATGGAGTCCAAGACTACTGTCTGAACCCACAACTAAAGCACAGTAATTTCATATCCAAAGAACTCCATTTGTTGACCCAATTCTCCTTCAACTTTAAACCATGTAAGACCACCTTGTGATTCCAAAAAATCACATTAAACAACTGAAAATATTCCAAGCACTGTCAAGACCTGACATCCGAGAGACCTTGGGATAGTGTTCTGCAATTTGATTGTGGAAGATTGTCTTTCAAGAGAGGTAATGCACCTATGAATTACCTATGTTGTGAAGTGCATAAAAACACCATCAACACGCTGGTTCGATGCTCAATGTATTTAGCATTGATCTACTACCTAAGATTAATATTGATATATCTTCTCTTAATGTTTCTTCTATTGACATTCATGGGTTTAATAATATTGGTCGAAAATCCCTAGGCATGATAGTATTTTCTTTGAGGTTGGGACCCATTATTGTATCCACCCTTGTATATGTTATGTTAGAAAAATTACCATATAACCTTCTTCTTGGTAGACCATGGATTCATGCTATGGGTGCAGTCCCATCTACGTCACATAAATCTATTAAGTTTATTTGCAATAATTAAGTAGTCATAATCAAGGCTAACCCTAAGGCTATGCACTTATGTGAAATGGTAGTTGTTGGTCATGTTTCAGTTGTTCCTACTATTATCCCTTTAGTGTATTCAAATGTGTTGATGTCTACTCTTGCGTTACCTACTACAAATGATACTATTGAGACAAATTTCCCTGAAGATCATTTTGAAGCAAGAAATATTAAGTTTTCTCCTTCTACCTCTTCTCAAGAGAATGCATGTCTTGGTGATGATTGGGGTTCTCTAGAATTTATAGATTCCTTTAGTAGTAGGGAATATAAACTTGACCCAATCCACTTAAACCTTTTGATAACATCACCCAAACCTGCTATCAAAGATGATTATTATTCTCCATCGCGAGGTAATGTGAGCAATAGTTGTAATGTCCTTGATGCTGATCCTCCTCTTTTTGAGGAAGATAATCACACCTCTATTAAAGTGCCTAATGTTGGAAGTCCTATCAAGAAGGATGGTGGTGATCCCATAAAAGAGTGTAATCCCCATTTCTAGAATAATGCTCTCTATGTAGATCCGCCTTCTTCTCAAGATTTGCAAATGTGTTATGGCCCTAGCTTTAAACTTGTCTCTAAATATGGATATGAGTGTAAAGGTTGTGGGTGTAATTAACAAGGCATTCGGGTTCCTATAGAATGTGCCCCTTGGAAGAGTAATTTGGGGCTTGGTTTATTGAATGAATAATCTAAATGAAAGTCATGGTTGAATGTTGACATGATGTCTGCTCAACCTCATCTACCATTGTATTCTATCTTCATGTCTTCTTCTTGTGAGTAGTCAATTATTTCTTCACAAGAGAAAGGGTTGCTTCCTGCTCCTCATCCTTTGTCTAAGCAAGAGCTTATTTTGTTGAGGCTTCTCACCCATTTAATTACTCTTCCTCCTAAGAAATCTCATAAGCATGATAAAGTAAATAATTCTTTCTGTGCATACCATCAAGTGCTTGGCCATTCCATTAGTGAATGTAAGGCCTTGAAGGATACAATACAACTTCTTGATTCAGTTGCCATAACTCATTTATTTTTAAATGCACCTGCCTCTTCTTCAAATGATAAGTGATATCAAGGCCTACCTCTATCCTGTATGTTCTAAGTATCTTGCATGGTTCTCCTCCCTTGTATGTTGGGGGCAGTGATAACATGTTTTGGAGATGTGCATCCTTCAAAGGAACCCCTCTCTTCTTTGTGTCTTTCAAATGAAGTGTCCCTTGAATGGACCCCTTTTTCTCATGAAGGGTTCTTGAGGGATCCCCTTTGAATTCTTTTCATTTTTTTGATTATCTATGTGACTGTCTTCTTATTTTTCTGCGTGGCTACTTTTTGTTTTCTAACATGTTGCTTTGTAGGTGTGCTTGTAAATTCGCTCTCTAGTTTGACTCTACAAGGTTCCCCTTCCACTAGGCTTCCTTCATGAGAGATAACTTGGGGGAATTCCTTCTTTTCAGGTTTGCAGGCCTATGAAGCACTTGCATCCTATGGGATCTATTCACCATTGGTCTATGGGCCTCTGGTGTAGTTTATTCAACTTTGTAGGAGAGAGTACCTATAGGGCCATTTGTTCAGCTTCTATAGGTTTGTGGATCTGCGACACATTTTTTAAACTCTCCTTGGGTCCGAGGACCTGTGGAGCCATCTCTTTTGGAAATTTCATTTCTTTTATTTCTCTTAATATCTCTTCTCTTCTCAATTGTATATACCAAATCAAAGATCTCCATCTTCTTCATCTTGAGTATATACTTATTTCTCTCTTCGAAATTAGTTGCTTCCTTGACTTTTGGGTACATTCTTATCTTGAAGAAATTGATCCTTACATTCTTCTCTCTGTTTAAGAATTCTTATGTGTTATTTCTTAATTTGGGGATGACACATAGTACTGAGACAACCTTTTACATCAAGGTCTCTTTGACTTTGTTGACTCAAATCTTGTTATTTAGTTAGGTGCATGTGTGTGTGTTTTATATGTTCTAACCCCATGGTGTAATAGTTTTTTATGTTCTAACATTGTTGTCTTGTGTGGGTATTTTTTGTCTAATGTGTATGTTTTGTAGGTCTTCAGCCTGGGGGGATGCTTCCTTGATTTGAAGAGTTGTCTGCTTCCTCTACAATACCCTTTTAGAGCCATGATGTTATTTATGTTTAGTAGATTTCCTTTAGTTTGCATATTAGTGTAGATTCACATGCCCACTAAAGGGGGCAAAATGTAATGTCCTAAAATTGCTCCCCTTGTAATTTCACATATATTCTTGCATCTTCTTTAGTGTCCACTCCCATGGAACTTGTGTATGCTCATTTTATCCATCGAATCTACCTTTTTCCCCTCTCAGGATGATCATGACCCCTTTTCAGCAGCTACCTTTGTGTGTTAGCTTTGCATTGAACCTTGAGTTTTTCCCATTCTTGTCATTTTATAGCATAATGTGTCTGGACACTAGCACATCGCGTGAACATTTGCACACTGTGCTAGTGTCCTGCAATATTTTAATGTTCAAATGACCATTTTTAGAGTATGGTTTCCACTTATCAACCCCTTTTGTCAGTGGTAATGAGTTGGGACACTTTGTAACTGCTCGAGAAGCTTATTTTCCCTCATATTCTCTTCTTAAAGGCTATCTTTTCTCTTCATTTTTTACTCTCTGGACCTCTCTAGCTTTGGCTCTGGCCTCTTCCTCTTTCCTTTGTCTTGATATCTTTCTTGCACAACTTCATATATCTTGCTACAATAGCACACTCAAGCTCTTACAATTCTCTTTACAACTCATTTGGCTCTCATAGCTACTGCTCTCTCTCCCTTTGGCTTCCTTAAGCTTTGCATTTGATATATCTCTTACCTTGTGCTTGTGAGCATCCTAGGATTTCACACATCCCCTATCTATTACATCTCCATTTTGTGATACAGGTTCTCCTCGAGTAGGGATTGCTTTTATCACTCCTTTGTCCATTTATCTCTATCTATTTGGCTATCCATGGAGGTGAGACACTGAAAAGGGGGTTTGATTAAGACAAACCCCTATACAACCCCAACATTTTCTCCAGATCTTACACATGTAGGTATTGAAGATATTCACATGTTGGAGGCCTCATTACTTGTGTTTCTATGAGCAATTTCTATCTTTCCTTCTCTTTCTTTACCATTTCTACTTTATTTTAGTTTTATCATATTCTATTATTTTCCCACATTGTATAATTTCTTAGCAATCTGATTGTTAGCAGTCACTTTTTTATTTTCTGAGATATTCTTAGTTTTTGGTTCTTACAAGATTCCAGTGTTCCTCTAGGACACCAACACACTGCACTAACATTCTTATTCCTCATTGACGTCCTTTGGTTGAAAGCTCGCTAGTCTTTCCATGAAATCAATGTGACCTACTCTTTCAAATTCTTGAACCCTCAGTTTGTTCCCTAAGGTAGTTGAGGGAAGTTCGCCCCTTGGGAATCTCTTGAGAATAAAGAGACTCATGAGTAGCGAATCCCCCTTCTCTACAAGAACATGTGATGGGTCAAATATGTTCCATTTCTACTAGTTCTTTATGGCCCTTTTTATTTCCTCCTTATGTCTCCTAGAGCAGTGGTAGGGAGTAGTGATATAGACTTAGTGCCCTCCTCTAACTCAATGACATGCTCAAATACTCTTTCAAGTGATCTACCTGGAGGAATGTTATTGAATACTTTGTTATTCTTGGATCTAAGATACTTTATACATCCACATGCTATTCCTTCTTTCCTTTGGTAGGTTTTGTTATATTCGACAAATATTAAGCTACCCACATGACTTATGGATGATGGAAAATCCTTCTAATTATTTTAGTTGTTACAATCTTTGGTGATTTATTTTTTATTACTTGAAGTACCATTTATTTTCTCATTTAATAAAATTTTAGTTCCATGGTTTGTGAGTTTTGTGTAATCTCTCCTAATGGGTACAATCACTAGACACCCAAGACTATATCCATGTCTCCTATGTTGACAACATAGAAGTCATCCTTCATATTGTATCCTCTTATATTAAATTTTTTCTAGGAGATATTCCTATGGCATTAGATAGTAAAATCATCAATCACTATAACATTTAATCATTTGAAGTCCTCCATATTGAGTCCCTTTTTGGCTACCAATCCCTCATTAGTAAAGTTATGAGTGGTATTGAAGCCAATAATTACAATCACCCTCTTACCCATGGATATGAAATGGATTGTATCTTGGAGTACCATATAGCATGTCAAGAGTGTCTCCCGATATGATCTCTTCCCCCTTTTGTTGTTCTTCCTCTCCCATATACTATTTAAGTTCTTCTTAAGTGTATATGTGTATAATGTGGTATGTTGGTGTCACACTTGAATTTTGAAATAAAAAATCATTTATTTGTTGACCATTGACATTTTGGGCAAAGCCATGCGAAATTGTATTAACTTGATATTCTTAGCACAATTAATAGAAAAAAGTACTTTCTATATCACGTGCAAAATCATCCATACAATAAAATTATTATGAGAAAATAAACACATAAATTTATAAAAGAATATAAACAAACAGTTTACAAATTATATATATATATATATATATTCATTTAAAAAAAATTTAATCAAAATTTTGTAAGACGACTTATTATATTATATATAATAGGAAAGGTTACATATTGAGATAACAATAGAAATTTATAGGATTGAAAATAATTTCCACCTATACTTTCTATCTTTTTCTAAACTTTACAACTTACACTAGATTTTGATTTACCAAAATGTCATCATCATTTTGAATGAAATATATACTACTATAATATCTATTCTGGCTTATAGTTTGCATATAAAGTTTTAGAAAATTAGTTACAATATGCTTATGCTATTTTCAAAATGCATTTTTACTCAAAAACCACAAAATCTTTCCAGCTTTTATCTTCATTTTTAGGAACAAACACTTGAGGATTCTTCATCCCATCAATCATTCTAAACATGTTAGTTTACTAGAGAAGTTTGATAGGCTGCTATTACATTCATGTCTAGCAGTAATAGCTGATGAAGAGGCCCATTTGGAGGTACATGAGGAGGTCTATTATGAGGAGCAGGAGGAAGTTCATTTGGAGGTGCGAGAGGAGGCATTATGCGCACAACTTGATGGAATTGATGTTATATGAGGAATGAAACTACATGGTACCTTTTTTGTATTTCCTCACCATATCACTCCCATAATCAAAATAATAGTAGTTGAGTTCCCTATAAAAATAGCTTGAAGAATTGAATTGAAATGATAATTTTAATGCATCATAGATGTTAGGATAATAAACCTTGTTGTGAAAATAATATCTTAGAAAAATACCACCCACATATCCTTCACCCAAGAATGTCATAGTTTTGAATTCTTCTAAGCAAAGAATGGCTCTATAGAAACACATCTTGAATCAAATTGTTCCCAATTCACTGCAATTTTTGAAGATTATGGACCATATCCATAATGTTCAAAATAAAAATGGATAGCAAATTCAACAGGAAGATTATCCTTCGAGCCTTAGGATGTATGGTTCTGAAAAAATTTAGCATTGAAGGACATTCAACCTTGAAAACATGTACCAATTTATCTTTCTTGAGACACCCTAAAAAAGGTAACTCCCATGGAAAAATAGGAAATGATGCCCTATAATTTCTTGGATTATATTCCATGATGGAAAATTTTGATGGGATGGAGCTAGTTTGACCCAAGAACCTTGTAATACACATAGACTTGAATGATGGAAGGGGAGGAAAAACACAAAGACCAAAACACACAGCAGCAAGCAAGAAACCCCAACCCAATTATTAAATTTTCCAGAAAGACCAAAACACATAGAAATAACCAAGAAACCCCAACCCAATTACTAAATTTTCTAAATAGACCATAATACTATAATGGATGACAACTTTAATATTGTACCAAACCACTATTTAAAATCTGTAAAGAAATTACAAACAAAACCCTAGATTACACCTTGAGAAAGAAAGCTTAGTCCTTACCCACAAAGAAGAAAACTAGTTAGAACAATAAATACTGAGAGATATTATAGACCTTAAATTCAAAGCCTAGCCAAGTAGCATAGATGACAAGCAACTGTGGAATTCAATTTCCTTGCTAGACAAACCCTTACTAGATATTTTTGATGAAGATTAGCATTGTCACCTTCAATTACCTTGCTAAAAGGGCAGCATCATATCAACAACCTTGAAAATTGGAAATGAGTGAATTTCAACTTAACCCATCGCTTATTAAAGAGATGAATATATCGGCAAAATGAATTGTAATATTTTTTCCTTCAAGTCTGCACATGTTAAATCATTATTATGATATATGCTATTAGCACACCTAAATGTGCCAACTATTGCCTTTATCTTATCATCATAATGATGATAAATTTAGGTTATGTTTTCACACAAAGTAATCCCTGCAAACAATTGACACTTGTTAGCTCATATAAATATTACCTTTACGACATATTTTTTGAGAATTGGTTGATATAATTTGTGACTTGAATTTCTTTGGTATGCTTGATTTTAGTCCCAATGACTATACTAATGAAAGCACTCACATAGATATTTGTGTCATAGAAAAGAATAAATCTTATATAGAAATTTGAAGTATGTGCACACTGTGTTTTTATTCATGATACAACGTTTCGTAGTACTCTTTTGATCCCTTCAAATTAGGCGAGTGTAAAGAATGCTGATAGTAACCTTTTCCCTATGGAAATTGAGTAAGTTTTATGCTAACCTTTTCTTTTACATAATATCTGTTAAATCTTGCATGAAAATATTTGAATTATTATCATACAATATTTCATCCAAAGTTTGATTGCAACTTAGGTTTGCTAGTTTATCCACCAACGGATTCCCCTCCCTATATGTATGTTTTAGATGTGAATACCTTAACTTGTCAATTAGCTTCCATGCTTGCTCAAGAACATATCTAATTTTCCAGTAATACACCTTCCTTTCTTTACAAGAATTAATTATGATTAAAGAATCTCCTTCAATCTCGAAATTGGTGATCTTTAGTAGCATTGCCAAATGCAATCCATGCAATAGAGATAGTGATTTAGCATGGTTATTGGTTCCTTTTGGGAATTTTATTGATTTTCCCAAAATAGAAGAACCTCTATGATCACTTATAACCACACCTGCCCTTGAAATCCTTGGATTTCCACATGAAGAACCATCAAAATTTAGCTTGTAATAATTTTTGGGGGCGGTATCCAAGCTATTTTACTTCTATCTAACTTTTGCTTTGGGTTTTGATGTAGAATTCCTTTGAAAGTAAGCTCAATATTGTTCATTTATGAAATAAACTTGAATCCCAATATGTGACTAATGAGCCAAATGTTTTTACCTTTCAAACATATGCATTCATTATTTCAGATATTGAGGATTCTATCTTAACTAAGACTTGACCCATGTTCATTTTTTTTTGCTTGAAAATCCTTTTATTTCTTTCCCACCAAATGCTCCACAAAACTACTGAAGGAGCACTTTCCAAATGCATGAGAAATGTGATGACTTATACAACATTGGCCAACTTAAAAATAAATCCCACAAATTATTTGGTAATAGTGAATACCAATTTAATTTGTTTTTAATGGATGACAAACAAACACATGCAAAGGACAATGTATGAATAGATGATTTACCTCCTCCATGGAATCCTAACATAATACACATTTGAATTGAGTTACAATCCCATGCTTGGAAAGCCTATGACTTGTCAATTTTTTTCTCTTTATAGCCAACCATGAGAAACAATCCACGTTGGGTAACACTGTTGAATTCCAACAAAATGACAAGGCTCTATGACTTGCTACTTTATCCTTTAATCATTACTACCTTGTAACCCATTTTAACTATGTAGAAGCTTGATTTGGATGGTTCCCACTATTATTCCCTGATTTAAACATTAATATTTTTAAAATATCCCATGTATGAATATAGTTAAGCCTGCAATATTTGTGTACATATACTATCCTGCTACCTGAGAATCAGTTGTGGATATAAACCGAATGCTTTATGTGTAAAGAGTAATGCAAAAGGTTGGTATGATTTATATTATCCATGAGTAATCCCATGGATATATAAATGTGATGGCTCCTCAATCAATAATAGCGATATTAGTTAAAGGGAAAATAGTTTATGACTTCTACATTTTCTTTCGTCCTCTTTGTTCTCTCAGATGCCAGTGGTTAAAGAGATGCTCATATTTGATTCCCGAATGGCAGCGTGATGTTAGTGTGACATGTATTTGAATTGCTTGACATAATTAATCTATGGAGTAGCTACCATCAAGAGTTTAGACCAAGAAGTCTCCATTTACAAAAAAATGAATCAACATTTGATCTATAGACATTCTAGATCTAAACTCTACAAGACAAGATATGGACATGGTTGAAGAGAGGAGATTAGCCTATAATAGTTCTTTAGGTAATATGAAGTGATGAGGTTATAAGTAAAAATCAGGCTATCATGGTAATTGTTTTGCATAACTTGACATACTTGGTGATCCACATGATTAATATCAGGTGTTTCCTTCTTAATGGGTATATTAATACTAAAGATGGTGGATTTTCTAATATTACTGTGATCACTAAAAAAAAATCATGTTCGGGCCAAGTATAGGCAGCCCTCTAGTCATCAAAGTTGATGTGGTTGTCACTGAAACACCTATTCATGATTACTAGGAACCTTCATTTCTGTGGTGATTGCTAGATTGCTACTATGTTTATGATTTCCATGTGGGAAAATATAATTAACATAGCATCATATAATTTTGTATGATTTGTGGTTTTAGTTTAGTGTTTGAATTATGCTGGATCAAAGGAGTGCATCAATTCGATCAGTAGACAAATGATAAATCTTACTTGCAGATGCTTAAGTCATGTTTAGAAAAGTTTTGACTATACTATTTGGGGGTGAAAGAAAAAGGCTCCATCAACATTTCCATAATTTTGAATAGGGAAATTGTTTTAGTGGTGAGGTCAGAGAGTCGGGAGTTTTTGAAACTTTCAAACTCTAAGTAAAAGGTTAGAAAGTTCATAGATGCAGTGACTTCCCAATTCCCATGTAATTGGGAATTTAAAAAGTTCCATAACTCCAAACACTTCTAAAGTTTGAAAGTTCCAAAATATGCCGATAGCCCTACAAAATATTTCTTCACTTCTACACTTTGTTTACCACCGGTCTTGCCTAAGGGCATAAAGAAGCCATGGTGTCTATGCCCTACATGAATTTAGAAATGACATTACTTTCTCAATGAACATAAAAGCATGAAGTAAAATCAAGTGAATGGCTTTTGAATATCAATATGAAGTCTACAATTCAAGTATGGTGTTCATTACGAGACATTATTCTGGAATGACGGGTAACATTACCAATGCTCTATTGCTCACAATCTCTGAGGTAATGATGAGGACTCTAGGAGATATTGTCAGAGATAATGCATAGTTGATAGGTATGTAGAAGAGGCTTTGAATGAAATGAGATTGAATACATGTAATGTGAAAGTGGAGCACGCCCTATGAATTTCAAATAGTTGCACACAATCAAGAAGAGGCTTGAGAATAGCTTCAATGTAGCAAATGACTCTTTTCTAGAAGGACTGGAATTACCATTTTGCCTTGGTTTTGGAAATAGATTGAACGAAAAACATGGTTAAGGAACAAATCTAAAGGTGCATTCAAATTAAGCCAGATGTTGAATACATTTTGGGAATGCAGAGGGAAATGTCTCCATTATTCCAAATACAGTAAACCCCAAGCTATTGAAATAGTATCATGTTGTGATTATGCATATATATATGGAAATTGGTTTTGTGAGAACAATTGAAAGCATCACAAGAGAAATCATGTAATTTATATTATGGAATTTTGAATAGATAGTTACTATAAAAAATGTTATGATCTTGACTATTGAGGTTTTTGGTCCCTCATTATGTCTAATTCTAGAGGAAACTATGTGAGGGAGAAAAAGTGTTAACAACAATCTTGAATCAACACTCTTTGATGCCTTGGAGTATGAGGTGGCATAAGAAGTTCATGTTCCCTTGGTTTCATTCTTAGGAATAGATCCATCACTATCATGAAAAAAATATCCTTATTTCACAAGGATGGTATTTAATCATCATGTGCAGATGAAAAAAGTTTCTAGCATTATTGGCAATCATGGATGTGAGGTAAATAAACCAATTGAGTAAAATAGGAGGGTGAAGCTAAGTTTGAACTTAATGTTACAAATCCAAATTTCAGAGAAGTATAACTGATGCCAACCATATAGGACATTTGAAAGTCATTAATGCTTTTCATAATTGACTGTGCTTGCTACGAACATAACATAGGAAAATATCACCATAAGTAACATCATCTTTGCTGTATACTATGGAAAATTTGTGCAGACAGAGAAATCTAATTGATAATATAATGTCACAACATGCTGATGAAGATGAATCAATATTCAGGCATGACATCTTGAGTCAATTACACCTTTATAAGGAAAGTTTGAGTATATGAAAGCTATTGTTGATACTATTCTAATAAATAGTACATCAATAGTATGGAATTACAAGTTAGCTAGTTGATATCTGAATATGCTTCAGGGTGTTATTGACTCATCATCAAGGTTAGATGGGAGTTCAAATTGACGACCATTATAAGTGGCATATTAACTGCAACATACTAGGGAAAATGAGTAATTATGCATTTCTTAAGAATTGATTGAAAAATGTTAATGGAAGCTCTTTATGTTATGAGTAGATGAAAATACATTTAGTTGCTAAGGATATTCTTTTTGATGTAGTTGAATCTTTTGACCAAGGTAAACAA
Source organism: Sequoiadendron giganteum (assembly GCA_007115665.2). NCBI lineage: Eukaryota > Viridiplantae > Streptophyta > Pinopsida > Cupressales > Cupressaceae > Sequoiadendron > Sequoiadendron giganteum. The sequence goes on along the minus strand of CM021100.1, from coordinate 940,078,367 downwards.
AAGGTAACCGTGTGAGTCTTCCAATTTGATAATTATTTAAAAATAAAGAAACTCTTGGTTTTTTAAAGAGAAGAGTTCCTTCCATAACTAACCTTCAAGAGGCAATTACGAAAGGGGAATAGTTTCCCAAGGCTCTAATTATTTTTGATGAGATAGAAAAGGGATCTTTTTTTCATCTATCTGGAATAGGGAAGTAGGGGTAGTTGGTTTTCTTTTCAATCATAGTTTGTTGTACAGGGGACCAAGTCTTTGAACTCCTTTTGGCATTAGAGAATAAAGAAGATGTTTTTAAGTTTGTGTACTTATTGATGTTCTCTTTGATTGCAGATGTCCTTTGTGTCTTGTGATTAATCCTAGATGTTTTATCTGTTGTATCAAACTATGTATGTGTTGTTTTTGAAGATTTAAATTCAAATCAATTCATTGTTGAAGTGGAATTTTCTATCCATTATTTTCTCAATTCTCATTCGGGGTTGTGGGATATGTGAACTGTGAGTCATTTAACCTGCATTCTTGTCATTTAAATTAACATATCACATTTTTGTCATGGTTATGCACAAATGTTAGTATTTCCTTTTTTTCTTTGTGGTGAAAAGAATACCATGTGTATTCATTCATTGCAAATCTTAAGAGGGAGTTGTAGCTCTAAAATTCAGAGGAAATTTTCTAATCCAATGGAAACTTCTCCAACTGTTAGTACTATTAGTCCTTCTTCCTAGGCATTTTGGGTTATTTTCCATAGCTATCTTTGAAGGAAAAATCTTTTCACTAACAAATTTTTGGCGACTCTACTGGGGAAATGAAGTGACCGGTGCTTTGTTCTCTCAGAAAATCTAAAGGTGCCTCCCTGAGGATGAAGGTTGGTGACTCTATGTTTATGAAATATCTCTATGGTAGAATAATTCCAATGTTAGGTCATGGCCTTGGTTGCCTCCTAGCCATGGGGAACTCAAATTGGACCATTTTCTTTGCCCCAATATACAACCATACCTGAAGGTTTAAGAAAATATTTTCCTAAATTTGCTGGTGAAGGTTCTCAAGATCCAGATGATCATATTCAAGCATTCACCATTGTATGTGGGATCCTTGGAGTTCAAGAAGATGTGTTTGTGTGGTTGTTTTCTGAAAGCCTCATTGGAAGAGCAACAAAATGGATTCATAATTTAGAAGATGGATGCATTACCGGATGGAACAGTTTGAAGGTGAGGTTTCTTGAAAGATTTAAGCCTGCAATTGATATGTATGCATTGTTGATTCAATTTTTCCAAATAAAGAAGAAAGAAGATGAATCTATTAGAGAGTTTGTGGAGAGATTTAATCAAAATTTGAAAAATATTCCTCAGAATGAGAAACCAAATGAAAATATTTAGTTATGTGTATTTATTGCTACCATGCACCCAAAAGTTAGTTTTCATTTTAAAAGAAGAAAAGTGAAAAAAATAGAGGTTGCACAAATAATGGTTGTTGAAATTCAGGATAGCTTGATCTTGTCTAGGTTATTTAAAGAAAAAAAATGTTTGTTAATGATTTTAATGCAAAAGTTTCAGATTCTAAAATGATTATAATTAGAATTTTTATTTAGAAAAGAAACCTCTTCTGCAAAGGAATCTTGTTAAAAAAAAGAAAGACAAATGTATCCTACATCCTCTCATCAAAATTTGGTAGTTCTGAGTAAAGAAAGCATCCCAACACCTTCTGTTACAGGAATTTATTATTTACATGCTGAAGATGAAAAGTCAAAACCTATCTTGACATGCGTATAGACCAGCAATATTGAACCATCTTGCAATTCATTAGTATATTCTAATATTACTTTTATTCCTAGTTGTTTCTTGGATAGTTCGAAAGAAGACTTCTTATGTGGAGTTGAAGATGAAAATGACCACATCACAGAACTTGGGATAAATGCATTCACTTATAGCTCTAATGACATAAAATAAGGTATGAATACATCATCATTTGAAGCTCTCAATAGGAAGCATGAAGATTTTAAGTGCACATTTAATGCACTATATCTGCTAGTGGGATTTTGTGAAGATTCAAGAGTAAGAGATAATCCCCTCTTCGAATTATTTGAAATTTGTTCTCTCCTCATGATAAAGGTAAACTGGAGGTATATGTTCTCAAAATTGATTCTAAAAATAATGACATGATCATGCAAGAAGAAGGAGTTTGGATAAATATTGAAGATGTTGTTTTCAATTGTCATGAGCAAATGGGAAACAATCCTCCATAAATAGTGGGCATTCCAAAGCCCTCTACAAATGATTGTCTTCTCAAAAATGCAATTGTTACACCCTTCTTGTAGACTTCGATTGAAAAAAAATTGGTTCTCGAAGAAGATGAGTCAAATAAATTGGCTGTTATATAAAGGGGAGCAAGGTTACATTTCTGGATGATCCTTTTGAGCCAAAAATAAAGCAAGAAATTGTGGCAAGTTACACACAAGAGGTATATGATGAAAAATGGATTTTTGGTTGCATGCTGATATCTAAGATCTTTTTATATAAGCTGAATCTCCATTGGATTCATATGCTATGTCTGAGTTTGCAAGTGCTTCAAGGGTATTCCTCTCTTTTTCACTCGGGCATTTATTTTTCACAACCTGTCAATGGATTTGCATGATTAGTTCTGAGTATGCTTTGAGTTAGGGTCTTATGACCATGTATATACTTAGGGGTTTTTTTGTGCTAGTTTCTTTGTTTCCTTTTCCATTCTATCCCTTTTTTTCGTTCTTGTTTTTGGCTTGTGCCCAGATCCCCTTTGCCCCTTCTATAAGAAGTACCCCATTCTCCTACTTTTCTTTTGACTCTGTACCCAATGGACTTGGACCAGTCTACCCTAATGATTCTGGAGTTCTCTGCATTTTTCCAAAAAATACAACTAGTCAGAGCCAATGTTATTCCCCAATTTAAACATTGAAAATTTTAAAATCTCCCATGTCTAAATACAATTAAGCCTGCAATATTTGTGTGCATATACTATCCTGCTACCTGAGAATCAGTTGTGGATATAAACTTAATGATTTGTGTGTGAATATTAATTCAAAAGGTTGGTATGCTTTATATTCTCTAAGAGTAATCCCACGACTATATAAATGTGATGGCTCCTCAATTAGTAATAGAGATATTCGTTAAAGGGAAAATATTTTATGAATTCTGCATTCTCTTTCATGCTTTCTCTTCTCTAAAATTCCAATGGCTAAAGAAATTCTCATATTTGATTCTTGAATGGCAGCGTGATGTTAGTGTTTGAATTGCTTGGCATTATTAATCTATGGAGTAGCTACCATCAAGAGTTTAGACCAAGAAGTCTCCATTTACCAAAATGAATCAACATTTGATCTATAGATATTTTGGATCTAAACTCTACAAGACAAGATATGGATATGGTTGAAGAGAGGATATTATCCTATAATATTTCTTGAGGGAATATGTAGTGATGAGGTTATAAGTAAAAATTGGGCTATCATGGTAACCTGTTTGCAGAAATCGACATACTTGGTGATCCACATGCTTAGTATCAGGTGTTGCCTTCTTAATGGGTATATTAATATCAAAGATGATGGATTTTATAATATTAATATGATCACTACAAATAAATCATGTTTGAGCTAACAATAGGTACTCCCCTAGTCATCAAAGTTGGTGTGGTTGTCAGTGAGACACCTATTTGTGATTACTAGGAACCTTCATTTCTGTGGTGATTTCTAGATTTCTACTAAGTTCATGATTTCCACATGGGAAAATATAATTAACATCCCACAATATGATTTTGCATGATTGGTGGTATTAGTTTAGTTTTTGAATTATGTTGGATCAAAGGAGTGCATCGATTCAATCGGTCAATAGAGGATAAAGCTTACTTGCAGATGCTTAAGTAATATTTAGAAAAGTGTTGAATATACTATTTGGGGGTGAAAGAAAAAGGCTCCATCGACATTCCCATAATTTTGAATAGGTAAAATGTTTTAGTGGTGAGGTCAAAGAGTTGGGAGTTTTCAGAACTCTTGAACTCTTAATAAAAGGTTAGAAAGTTCATAGATGCAGCAACTTCCCAATTTCTATGTAATCGGGGATTTTAAAAGTTCCATAACTCCAAACACTCATGCCCTAGAGGTTCAAAAGTTCCAAAATATGTCGATAGCCCGAGAATACAAAATATTTCTTCACTTCTGCACTTCGTCTACCACTGGTCTTTCTTGAGGTCACAAAGAAGCCATGGTTTCTATGCCCTACATGAATTTAGAAATTCCATTACTTTCTCAATAAACATAAAAGCAAGAAGTAAAATCAAGTGAATGGATTTTAAATATCGATATGAATTCTACAATTCAAGTATGGTTTTCATTATGATACATTGTTCTAGAATGACCGATAACATTACCAATGCTTTGTTGCTCGCAATATCTAAGGTAATGATGAGGAATTTGGGAGATATTGTCGGAGATAATGCATAGTCAATAGGCATGTAGAAGCATTTTTGAATGACATGATATTGAATACATGTAACGTGAAAGTGGAGCATGTCCTCTAAATTTCAAATAGCTGCACACAATCAAGAAGAGGCTTGAGAATAGCTTTGATGTAGTAGATGACTCTTTTCTAGAAGAAGTACTAAATTACTATTTTGCCTTGGTTTTCGAAATAGATTCAATGAAAAACTTGGTTAAGGAAAAAATCTAAAGGTGCATTCAAATTAAGCCAAATGTTGAATACATTTTGGGAATGCAGAAGGAAATGACTCCATTATTCCAAATACAATGAACCCCGAGCTATTGGAATAATATCATGGTGTGATTGTGCATATATATGGAAATAAATTTTGTGAAAACACTGGCAAGCATCACAAGAGAAATCATGTAATGTATATTATGGACTTCTGAATAGGTAGCTACTATGAAAAATGTCACGATCTTGACTACAGAGGTTTCCAGTCCCTCATTATGTCTAATTCCAGAGGAAACTATGTGAGGGAGAAACAATGTTAACAAAAATCTTGAATCATCACTCTTTGATGCCTTGGAGTATGAGGTGGAAGAAGTAGTAGCATGATTAGATCATAAACAAATCAAACCCAAAGTAAGTAATAAAGAACATAGGAGAGAACATGAAAATAAAAGGAAATATTTTACCCAAGATCTTAAACCTCGATGATTGACCTCAATTACACCTTCTCTATTTGCTGCAATATGTAGTTTGCCCTCGGATTTCTTTGTGAGAAAACATTAACTATGACAAGACCTAAGCAAATATTGAAGTACTCGATAAAGAAATGCAAGAATGCAAGTGTAAGATGTAAATGTCTATTATTCTAGATTTGGATGAATTTGAGACATTAAGAGACTAAGAGATGTCAAAATGAGACCAAAATTGCCATTTTATAGAAAATGCAATTTTGGATGAAGGGCCAAGATTCGAAGATTGACAAATGCCCTAGAATCAATGGACAAGATTCAACATAAAAACTCAGAATTAGATTTAGGGTAACATTAGGGTGAATTAAAAATGAGTGGACAAGATTTGATTTTAAGAAAATCAAATCAAGGGACAAGAATGCATGTGACAGGGAGATAAGATTGGCACAGAAAAAGAGGGAGTTAGAAATCAAATAATTTTAGAAATTACTTGATTTATCGAGGGAAATACCATTTTGAATTAAAAATTAATTTAATTCAAAAAGGTGGGGTCATGTAACAACAAATAATAATTTAAAATTATTTACTTGGAAAGAGGGAAATTTAAATAAATGATTTTATTTAAATTTGGATGAAAATTAAATGGGACAATTAAATAATTAATTTTAATTATTTAATTATGGAAGTAGTGGACCAATAATTAAATAAATCTAATTAAAAGATATTTAGAATTAGAGACATATTTAAATAAATAAATAAGTTTATTTATTTAAATAATCGAGAGGGAATAATGGATTAAATAAATTAAAGAATTTATTTAATTGCAGAGAAAATTAGAAATTAGAGATGTATTTAAATAAATAAATGTAATTTATTTATTTAAATAATTAGGAAGAATAAAAGATATGACAGAAGGACATAATCAAATATTTTAATTATGTTTTAGAAGAATTATGGAGAAAATTGAGTTCGCAAGTCTAGGTCAATTTTATGTGTCTATAGATCCATCACTATCAAGAAAATAGTATCCTTATTTCACAAGGGTGGTATTTAATCATCATGCATAGATGAAAACAGTTGCTAACATTATTAGCAATCATGGATGTGAGGTAAATAAACCAATTGAGTAAAATAGGAGGGTTGAGCTAAGTCTAAACTTAATGTTACAAATCCAAATTTCAAAGAAGTATAGCTAACGCTAGCCATATAGGCCATTTGAAAGTCATTAGTGCTTTTAATAATTGACTGTGCTTTCTATGAACATAATAGAGGCAAACATCACCATAAGCAACATCATATTTACTATATACTATGGAAAATTTGTGTAGACAAAGAAATCTAATTGATAATATAATGTCACAACAGGCTGATGAAGATGAATCAATATTCAGGCATGACATCTTGAGTCAAAGACAAATTTATAAGGAAGGTTTGAGTATAAGAAAGCTATTGTAGATTCTATTCTTATAAATAGTACATCAATAGTATGGAATTACAAGTTAGCTAGCTAATCTCTAAATATGCTTCAAGGTGTTATTGACTCAATGTCAAGGTTAGATGGGAGTTCAAATTGATTGCCACTATAAGTGACATATTAACTGCAACATACTAGGGAAAAGGAGTAATTATGCATTTCTTAATAATCGATTGAACAATGTTAATGGAAGCTCTTTCTATTATGAGCAGATGAAAATACATTCGGTTTCTAGGGATATCCTTTTTGATGCAGTTGAATCTTTTGACCAAGATAAATGAAAGGTAACCACATGAGTCTTCAAATTTGATAATTATTTAAAAAAAAAAGAAACTCTTGGTTTTTCAAAGAGAAGAATTCCTTCCATAACTAACCTTTAAGAGGTGGTTGTGGAAGGGGAACAGTTTCCCAAGGCTCTAATTTTTTTCAATGAGTCAAAGAAAAGGGATCTTTTTTTCATCTATCTGGAACAAGGAAGTAGGGGCATTTGGTTTTCTTTTCAATCATAGTTTATTATACACGGGACCGAGTCTTTGAACTCCTTTTCGGATTAGAGAATAAAGAACATGTTTCCTAGTCTATGTAATTATTGATGTTCTATTTGATCATAGATGTCCTTTGTGTCTTTGTGATTACTCTTAGATGTTTTATCTATTATATCAAATTGTGTATGTGTTATTTCTGAAGCTTTGAATTCAGAACAATTCATTGTTGAAGTGGAATTTGCTATCCATTATTTTATTGGTTCTCATTTAGGGTTGTGGGATATGTGAATTGTGAGTCATTTAACTTGCATTCTCATCATATAAATAAACATATCGCATCTGTTTCATGGTTATGCACAGTTGTTAGTATTTCCTTTTCTTCTTTCTGGTGAAAATCATAGCACGTGTCTTCATTCATTGCACATCTTAAGAGGGAGTCATACCTCTAAAATTCAAAGGAAATTTTCCAATCCAATGGAAACTTCTCCAACTATTAGTACTATTAGTCCTTCTTCCTGGGAATTTTGAGTTATTTTCCATAGCTATATTTGAAGGAAAAATTTGTTCACTAACACCCACAACATTCTATCCTCTTTGACTGATGCATATGTATGCCTTTCAATTAATCTACCCCTTAACTCTTCTTTTTAATTCTCTGGAAATGGGATGGAGGACAAATCTTTATAAATAACTTTCCTAGTGCATTCATCTATTTTTTGGAAATAATCTTTAACTTCCCAAGTTGAACTGAGAAAATCTTGTATGATTTGAAGATTTTGAAATGTACATAGAGGTGTATGTCCACACCATGAGTCCTTCCAAAAGTTTGTACTCTGTCCATTATGAATTTCCTATGTCAAGTAAGGGGTGATTACTTGTCTACATGTAATCAAAAAATTCAACATTGTAGAGCCTTGTGATGGATTTGAAATTGTGAAGATTATTTTTGGATCTATCATATCGAAATACTTTTCTTGCATGAACTTGCACCACTTTTCTTGTGGCTTGGAATACACATGCCACACTAACTTATCCCCTAATGCTAGATTTCTAGCTGAGAGTTTGTGTATACCAACAACCTCTTTTAATTTGTCTTCATAGATGTTTTCCAATGAGATACATGGAATATTTTTCTTGTTTTCTATATTTCCCTTCCATAAAAAAATTCTGATTAACTTTTCAATTCAACAAGCACTGATTTGGGAAATTTTAACACTACTAGATAATAATTGGTATATTAGAAAGCACTAATTTGACCATTAGAATTCGTCCTAACAATGATATCCAATGACCTTTCCAACTTGCTATCCTCAACTGAATACTTTGAATGATCTTGTTCCAGTAGGAAATCCTATTTGCACCCATGAAGAAAGGAATACCAAGGTACTTACAAGGGAGTACTACTATTTGAAAGTCCAAAAGCCTTACAATCTATCTATGTAGACCTACCTTGATGATAAAAGTGTAGATTTTTGACTTTTCTACATTCATTTTCTTCCCTAAGGCAAATGAATACTTATCCAAGATCAATTTGACATGTCATTCCTCTTAAAGCGAGGCCTTTCCAAATAAGATTGTATCATCCAAAAACAAGGTGTGTGTAACGAATATATTAGTTGAAAAAATAGTTTTTGATTAAGGTAAAAACTAGTTTTGAAGGAATCCAAAACCCTTTAACTATAGATAAAGATAGAATAAAACATTAAGAGTTCAAAAAAAGATGAAAATCTTCCATTAAAGAAAAACCAAAGACCAACGAAGAGGTAGCACAACAAAAAAAAAGCAAGAAACCTAAGCCAAATTTCTTAGAATGTCAGAAACTTCCTTTTCCAAGTTATCCATGTTGATGGTTGCTTTCTTTATCTCTTGAATTTCCACAGGAGTCTTGTCCATATTCCTTTTCAAGTTGGCTTTGGTACATTATTTTGGCCTGACCCCTTAAGCTTGTCTTTGTTCTTTATCATCCTCAATCTCCACCACAACTTTAACCTGATGTGCTCTTTCTAGGCTCTCAACCATCATATTCATTGTGCTGATAGTGAATTTGAGGATTTTGTGGCTCATTTCCAAAACTTTCTGAATAGAATCTCTTACATGATTTAGCCTCCCCTCTATATCAGAAAGCTTCCCATCATGGTTGTTCTTGAAAAGCTCCAATTCCTCCACAATTTTCTTCAAGCACTCAACCATATACCTCTTTTCATCTTCAATCCATAGATCCTCAGCTCTATCTTTATCCTTGCTCATATTATCAATCTCCTCCAACTTATCCAACCTACTATTATATTCCCTTTGATTAAGATTAATTTCCTTTATCTCAAAAAAGGCCCACCTGAATAGACAAAAAGTATCAACAAAGCCATTGTGTGCAATTGCAAGGATGTTAGATGGGTATTCATGCTCTGCTTTGAAATAGTGATCATCTTCATTTAAGTCATCAGGGAAACAAGGCATGTCCTCCCTATCCGTGGCTAGATAACTGGAGTACTCAGATGAACTAGTATGCTTGGAATCCTCTTGGTCAGCGTGATAGGAGGGGTCCACCCCCATTTTTCTTTTACCCTTCCCATTAGGATAAACACTAGGTGTGCCTTTCGGTTTCAACTTGGAAACATCATACCCTAGATAGATAATCTTAGCCCTACTAATTGAGGTCATCACACTAAGTTTGGGGAGGGCGCAAGCTTTAGGTTTGAATTTGGGTTTACCCTTCTTATTAGCTCTCACAGGGTGCTCCTCCTCCCCTTCCATTTTAGTGTCCCACTCATCCTTCTCAGAATAGCTATCACCCAACTCCTCATTCTCAAAAATAGAGTGTGGAGAAGGGGTATGTTGGGATATGGCCGACATAGCCTTAAAATGTTCATAAATGAGCACAAGCAAACCCTCATGGATTATTGGATATCTCATCGGATTAGACACATGATCCTGTAGGTTCAAATTTAATGAAGTAGAGAGATAATAAGGAAGGGAAACCCTAACCTAGTGCTTGAAGTAATTCAGAAGCACAAAATGATACCCAAAAACTCTAGTGTATCTCCCATCTAGTGTGATATATTCCATTATCACCCTAAGAACCACCCTCCACAACAAATTGAGTTTAGTAGCATCATAGCTACTCTTAGTAGCTCTCAACAAGTCCTCCCTTTCCTTGTCAGTGTGCGAAAAATTCTTAATTGTCTGATCAGAGATTCCTATCTTTGTAGAATTTTAGACACTCCATAGGCATCCCAGTGAAAACCAAGATCAACTATTCATCAATATAGTTAAAAAATAGTTATTCCTTTCCACAACCCTTGAATATGTGAATTTTTAACCGATCTACTAAGGGCCTTTGCTAGTATTATAAAAAGAAAAGGTGATAATGGATCACCTTGTCTTACTCCTTGTGTAGAACTAAAGAAACCTACAGGGTTTCCATTAATTAACACTGGAAATTTTTGAATCTATCAAACAAGATAGTATCTAGTTGCATCACTTATTATGGAATCCAAATTTATTCAATGCTTGCATCAAAAAAGACTAATCAAATTTATCATAAGCTTTCATCATATCAAGCTTAATGATAAATGAGGGAATATTGTGCAAAGAAATAGAACGGAGAACCTCATGTACCACCAAAGCACCGTCTTCTATCTCCCTACTAGGAACAAACCCACCTTGTTCTTCTAAAATTATTTTGGGGATGAGTGGCAACAACCAGAGGTAAATAACTTTAGTAAATTTTTTGAACAAAGTATTACAGGGAGATATAGGATGAAATTATGAAAAAGACTTTGGGTCCTTGACCTTTGGTATTAAAGAAATATGAGTTACATTGATTTTATTTAGCATGGAGAACGAAGATCTAGATTCCTACAAAGCCTTATGAAGATCATTACAATGAATTCCCAACAGTTTTGGAAAAAATGTTGTAAATCCATCTAGGCTTGGAGCCTTGTTTGGTTTGAGTGAAAAACTACCATTATCACTTCATCCAAAGTGAATGGGTTAAGAGACTATCATTTTCTTCTTTAGTAATTAATGTTGGAATTGATTATAGCATATCCTCCCTCTCTTGTTCTAATTGGGTTGGTTTCCCTACTGGTGCTGATAATAGGTTTGAATATTCCTTTCTTTTGAGTCTCATTTTCATTGGACAACCACTTACCAAATATACTTTCCTAAATTCTAAAAGCTGCACTCTTTTCTTTTTTTATCTGGGCAGACATATGAAAAAAATTAGTATTTTTATCTCCTTTAAGCCATAGCTCACATGATTTTTGACGCCAATACATTTCCTCTCAGAACACCAATTCTTTCCATTCACTTTGTAACTTTTTCTACTGCTCATAGGAGTGTGGTGTTAAACCTTGGGATATGATTTTCTCATTTATAACTACTAGCTATTTTGAAATCATTTCCTTTTTCTAAAATATATTTTTGAACACATGTACATTCCAATGTTTGCATTTTCCTTTCACATATAGCAATTTTTTACAAAATTTGTACATGAATGATCCCATTTCATATGGTGCTTGTAACCACCATTTTTTAAATAAAGGGAGGAAATCATTATATCTAAACCACATAGATTCAAAATTAAATGATGATCTCCACTTTTAAGGAGAACTATTAGCTATGATGCTAAAAAAAGTAGGAAAATGGTCAGAACCTCACCATGGAAGAATTTTTGAGACATGCATATAGTTCTCTAATACCCAATTAGATGATACCAAAAATTTGTCTAGGCATACAACTATTTGCAAAAAATCCTGTCTCTTATTTGTCCATGTATATGTACCTCTAACTGGTGGAACATCTACAAGAGCATTGTTATGAAGAAAATTGTTAAAATCCTCCATCATATATTGAGGTGGTATAATTCATCCTTTGTTTCATTGAGAGAGATGATTGCCATGTTTGGAGCATACACATTTACCAGCAAGAAGCTTAAATAAAAATGAATAAATTTGAACAGCCACCAGTTTGAAGTATTAGAAATAGATTCTAACTGAATATATTTAGGATTCCATAGTGTTAACAATCCCCCTAAAGCTCCTTGATCTTTAGATTGACATGAATTCAAGTGAGACCATTTGCTAATTATATGCTCATAGTTATCCTTTGATAGCTTAGTCTCTTGTAATAAAACAATATAAACCCCACAAGAATTTTTTTTCTATTTAATCTGGACCCTCTTATTAGGGGAAATAATACCCCTAACATTCCAATAGACTATCTTCATGGGGATCAAAGAGAGTATCCTACTTTCCTCAATCTCTTCTTTATGTTTCCATCTAGAGTTAACTGAATACGCAACAATTTCCTCCTAAATTTTAGTTGCATTGGATTTCCTACCCCTCTTTCTTGAAGATTTCTTCGTAGGTGATGTTACAACAAGTTTTTGAAAAATAGTTAATATTTTTGAGAAATCATATTCACCATCATCCCTATCAGCCTCATCCTCAACTTCTTTGTCCTCAATAGTGTTTATTTGATCCTCTACTTCTTCTGCATCTAAGTTAGACACTGTTATAGTAGGAGTCTCTAACCGAGTGCCATCCTTTTTTGACATTAGACCCCCCTCTTCCTTATCTACTTCTGCAATTTCATCAATTATAATTGAACCCACAATATTAGTAATATGATTTGCTAGATTATCCAGATTGCCAATAGCACCTAGATCTTGTAATTCATACAAGTTTATCATGTCCACTTACTTTTTGTGCAGGGGAAGTAGGCTTAATCATGTTAAGAGACCCCAGTAGAGGTACTGATGAGCATGTACCAAAATTGTTATAAGGAGACCCAGGTTTAGGCAAGGTAGGATTTATCAACATTAAAGATGAAATTATTCCATCTAACTATTGCATATTGGAAAAAGAATCTCTAGGAAAACACAAATGCAAGGATTTTCCAGCCCCCATATCTAAAATAGATAATTTACTTTTCCAAGTTTTTGGTAAGCCAACTATGAAATTATTTCACCTTGCTACCTCTAAAGATAATCTATTAGAGTTTAATATAGTTTGATTAGATTGTGGAGACATAATTTGGGTGTATTCCAAATCATGAGTTACTTGAACAAGGCTTGAAGGAAATAATGCAGAGGACACCCCCCTTGTGAAGTTTGAAATAATGGATTTACCAACAACCTTGGATAACATAGGGTGTAATCCTTCATTGCTTTGATAAGAATCCATCACTAAAAAATTTCTTTTTGCAATCTATCAAACTTCAACTCGACAATATTTCATTCCAAATCATATTCACCACTATTTGAGCTTACTGGGCTAGAAGAAACATCTACATCTTCTTTAAATTCTAGCCCAACATTGGCATCCCCTTTAAAATCTTACCCAACAATGTTAGGTGTAACTTCATGTTTTGATTCTTTTTTATTTTCTATAGAACTAGAGTGACCCACATCTTGGGTACCCTCTAATTCGACACATGTTTGAGTAGAATGTCCCGAGAGGTGATAACATAAACACACATTAGTAGGATTTTATATTAGAATCTCCCTTTCCCAAGAGCCAAACTATGATTCAATATAATTTTTTTAGGGAAAACCTTTAACATATTGCGAAGAACACATACCCTAATAGGTTTATCCTAGTTCTTAAAAATTTCCATATCATTTCTTAGAAAAATACCCAACTTATTAGCAAGAATTTCCACTATTTCCATCTCCCTATATTCCAAATGAAGAGTGAGTAGTTGGATCTAGAACAGGATAAACTTGATTTTAGCAAAGTTAGGGTCAAAATTCGGGATCCATGGCTAAATGAATAAACCATATCCCTCAAAGACCCATGATTTGACCTTAAAAACCTCATCCCTTTGCATTTTTGAAGATAAAAGAACAATAAAATAACCATTTCCTTGATCTATATAAAAAATATGGTTTGCCCCATCCCATTGTGGATAATGTAAACCTTTTAAAACATCAATAGATGGAATTTTTTTCCAAAACTTATGGATCATTGCATGTTCTCTCAAATATTGTATTTGCATACACAAAAAATTGTCCGACAAGGTGAAATTCATAGAGTCCTTGCTCAAGAAACCACCATCACAATCCAAAGGAAAAAATTCTTTTTGAATCCACTACAACAAACCTTTCCCTTAAGAATTTTGTTGTTGTATTTGACAGATTTGTTGAAAGTCTGCATGCTTCAAGGAGATATTTTTTGGAAATGAAACCCTAAATGGGCAATCAACATGATCCTTAGACAAAGAAGATGATAAAAATCCTCTTGCTTCAATGCTATATTGTCATAAAAGAAACCTTGATCGGAATATGATTCAGAAAGATAGATGAAGGTTTGATATTTTCATTTGCAAACCCTTGTGATCCACAAATGTCAAATAGGTCTTTTTTAGCATGTGACAATGTCCACCTTGGATATAGTGGTCTCCACGAATGATGAGGACATGTAGCATTTGTGCCAGCCCACCCCCAATGAACTGTTGTTGCATGTCCCATCGATGTTGGTGAGCCTGAACTTGATGTGGGTGATGGCGACCCCTCTAATTTGAAAAATTCCCATTGCCACTTCCCAACAATTTTCCTTGAACATTCATCCTCAACAATTTATCCTTATTTATTTAAACTTTATTATCTTTTAGTAATTATATAAATGGTAAGTTTAGAAGTTGCATGCCATGATTGTGCACCTACTAACCCTAACTCTTTCCATTAATGATTCCCTGTGAGAGATTTGTTGGTGCCGTGCCTCCATTAACATATTTTCTGGTATTGCACCTATTTTATGTGAGAGCAATGAGTCTTTGTTTTTCCACTAGCCCTAACACCATTCATTGTTATACCACCACTAATTCCATTTTTCTAAGCCTGAGCATGATCGTGAATGACCCGCTTGGCTAGAGGCTCCTTGTCCTCGACTGGTGCTTGTCGTCTTTGCTTTTCCTCCATGTGTTGTTGCTTGCATAGGATTTAAACTCTTCTTTTTAACAAAATAAATGGTGCAATCCCTTTTCTTTTTGAAGCAAATATTAGAGTTCTTGGTTTCCCAATGCTGATGAGGCTCAAAGTGGCTGCTAGATTGAATAGAGATACCTCTAGCCTAGAAAACAAGACGGAAGCTACAAAGTTGAAACCAATGGTTGGTTCCTCTACCGACGGGGTTGTGGGGGACCATTGTGACTTAGAAGATCCAATTATAGATGACCTAATAGGTAAAACCCTCAAAATTCAACTTCTTAATGACATCATTGAGGTTATTTCATAATGCAAAAGTAGATCTATTCTTTTGTTTTTCTTACGAGGAGTCCTCCCTAAAACTAAATTTTATAAATGGGCTTGATTCAACTAGGGAAATTGGGGATGGGAGATTGAAGCCCTAAGAGGTCTAGGAAAAGGGTACCTGTCATGCATGTTTAAGTTAGCAGATCATGCCCAAGTTATTTTGCAATATAGCACTTGGGTCATCTGTGGGAAAATTTGCTATCTACAAGCCTGGACTTTCAATTTTTTATCCCATGTGGTTTGAACTTCCATTCCAAAAAATTTCTTTCAAACCCTTCATTAAGGATATTGTGGCTCACTTGGAGAGATTTATTTGGTGCAAGCATAATTTTGATAAATTTTCTAGTCTCAGAGTTCATTCGCAGGCTTGTGTGCAAGTGGATTTAAATGAACCATTGCTAAAAAATATCAAACTTATAGGCCCAAGTTTCAAATTAGATCAACCATTAGTCTATTTAAAAAATCCAAATGCATGCTTTTACTATTGAAAAGAGGGTCATTTGATTTGTGAATTTCTTATTAGGAGAAATAAGACTACTCAACCTCACTCAAATTCTACTTCATCTAAAAGCCAGTTGTCTTCTCCAGCTCATGCTTTTACCCCTTCCACCAAACACCCTTCTTCTCCCTCTTCACATGCCCCTGGGTCTTTACCCCATCTCCATTTCTACCTCTAACAATCTTACTAATTCCCATAAGAAATCTACCCCTTCTTTTAAGGAAGTTGTCATGTCAGATGGCTAGAAATTGCTTAGGAAAAGGAAAGAGCCACCCGTTTCTTCCCCTATTGTTTCATACCTTGCTCCTCCTAACACTCAAGCTACTTCTTCTCATACCTACCACTCTTCTCCTCCCTTCCACTCCTCTTCTCAACCATGTTGCTATGATTTTTCCCCTTCTTTCTCTCACCATCGATCTAGATCTCCTTCTTCCAACTCTAAAGACTGCGACACTAAATACTAAACCTTGAATCTCGATAACAACTTTAGTGTGTTGCCTCAAGTTGATGACTCTTCTCCTTCTCACCATGAATTGTAGAATTCTCTCTTGGAATGTTTAAGGGATTTCTCTCCCTCCTCAAAAGTTTAAAGTGAAGGACATGGTCATGAAATGGAAGCCAAAAGTGCTTTTCCTCCAAGAATTAAAGTTGACAATATTAAGCTTGAGGCTTCTCTATACAATATTTGGAAAGATGGCAATTTTTTGTATACATCACATAATCATGGTAGAGGTGGGGTTGTTTTTGGTTTTCTCCATGGGTGGCTAAAAAAATCATTAGTAAAGGTGAGGAACCTTCTCATAGTTGTGTTTGGGCTCTTACCTTTATTAATGACCATCTCATTGGTTTTTGTTTAATTTATGATCCCAATTTTTCTAGAGATTGAATTGATCTTTGAAAATGGATGTCTAACAACCTCCCTACTGCTGATTGGATCTTAGGGGGTGATTTCAATATGGTTGAATACTTTCATGATCACTATTGGTTTAGACCCTTTAATCTCAACTCTGATGAATTTGATAGCTAGCATTTTTTTCGGAACTCCTTAGGAGTGATAGATCCTATCCATGACAAGCTTTCTAGTTAATCAAAAAATTGGTGTACTTGGTCTAATTGTAGAATGGGAGAAGATAGAAAGATGGGAAACTAGAAAAATTTAATATTTCTCCTATCTTATCATTATCCCATAATTTTCAATATAATCCCACCTCAAACTTCAAACATTGACCACTCTCTTCATTTCAAATTAAATGTTTCACATCTAAAGAATCCTTCTTGTTTGTCTGATCTTGTGTGGATTTGCATCTCCCTTCCTAAACTTGATGAAGGGGAGTCTTGAATTGATTGGTGGTGTAAGGCCATTACTCAGTGCACTAACTTTTTGCGTTCATTTAGAAAAAAATGGCTTGGCAACGTAAGCATAAGGAGATATCCCTTCAAGGAAAACTTTCCCAAGTTAGAAATCTCCTTAATGATGATCCTAGTAATATAAGAATTCAAACTTCTATTGCTGCTACATAAGCTCAATTGTGTCAACTTGATAATTACAAAGGACAAGGGCCCAAAATCAGATCTAGACTTCATTGGATAAAAGAAGTAAATAAAGGCACTAAATAATTTTTTAACTATCTCAACTACAAGAATAAAAAGGAAAGAATTAGCATGACAAGTGATGAATCTAATGTTCTTCAATCCAACCCTTCTGATATATGCAACATTTTTAAATGATTTTATGAAAATATTTTCAAAGATGATCAGTGGTAGGACATCCAGAAAGCCCTTGAGGATATGGTTAAACCTTATATCCCTCTTAGAATAGCCTCTAATTATAGTCAATACTTGGAATACAATTTTATCATTGGAGGTGGAAAAGTCTCTCTTCTCTATGGCCTTTTACAAAAGGCCCGATAGTGATAGTCTTCCTATGGAATTCTACCAAGCTATGTGGCAACACATTAAGGATGATTTTTATTGTTTATACTTGGAGGATTTTAAAAATGGATCATTGGGCCCTATTATTAATGGTGGCATAATCAAACTTCTTCCTAAAGGGAAAAATGAAGACTCCATTTCTAGTTGGCATCCCATCACCCTTCTTAATACTTCATATAAAATTATAGCAAAAGCCTTGGCCATTAGGATCAAACCGATGGTGCAAGGAATTGTTCGAGTTGAGAAAATATGTTTTTATTGCTGGTAGATTTATTCTTGATAATATGATGTTAGCATGGGAGACTTGTGAATGGGCCCAACAATCTGGTCAAAATTCTATCTTGATTAAACTCGATTTTGATAAAGATTATGATAGAATTTTTTGGAGCTTCATTCTAAAAATGCTTGAATGGATAGGTTTTGGCCCTAAATTTTGAGCTCATGTTCAAATGTTTTTTTAGGATGCTAATGCTCAGATTATTATCAATAACTTGATGACTGATCCTTTTTCTTTGCAAAGATCTATCCAAAAAGGTTGTCCCTTAGCTCCTTATCTCTATGTCCTTACAAATGATGCTTTGAGTTATTTACTTCAAAGTGCTCATGATAAGAACTTGGTTACATGAATCCATATTTTTTATAACACTATTGTAATTAATTCTCATTATGTTGATGACAACCTGCTATTTCTAGAAATTTCTAATAATAATATCTCCAACACTTTGGAAATACTTGATCTATACTATGAGGTTTTAGGTTCTAAACTTGCACATAATAAAAAATAATTTTTGATGATCCAAATTGGTCCTATTCCCCATTGGATTCCTCATGAGTGGAAAAAAATTAAGCATGGGGAAATAATGAGGTATCTTGGTATACCATTTTGCATTGGGGTTTGTCTTTCAGCCATGTGGAATTGGTACCTTAATAAACTCAAGAATAAGCTTTATTTGGGGAAATAAATTTCTCTCTTTGGTTGGAAAAATATAGGTTGTTAATAAAAATTTTCTTGCTATGAATGTTTATTATTCTTCATGTTGGATGCCTTCAAAAAAGGGGTATGACTAGTTAATAAAAATTATCCATCAATTTATATGGGCTAAATGGGATGGTAATAGAGGGTTTATTTCCACATCATGGGCCCATTATATTCAACCTAAGTGCAAAGGTGGCTTGGGGAGTTTAGATTCAAGAACTCAAGATTTTTTCTTGGCTACCTGTTATGCCTTGCATAACCACCTCATCTTAGCTTTGGTCAAAATGGGCCCCCCTTGTTTCTTGTCCTTGGTGTTTTCGTTTGGGACTTAGGAGCTGTTCTTTTTATCCTAAGTCTTTGTTTGTTTTTCTTTTGCTCTGGCGGAAGCGGAAGTGGAATGAAACTTGAATTTGGAACTTGCATAGGTTTGATGTCCAGTTTTCATTTTGATTCTACTCCCATTTGTTTCCTTTTGTTTTTATTTTTTTCATTTGGGACAAGCTTCACCTTTGTCCCACTTCTATCATCATTTGTTGTTTCTTCATCATTGATCATTGTTTTCTTTTGGTAGGATCAGATCCAGATCAGATCTTGAACTTGGAGTTTTACAAACTTCCAAGTTTGGTTCCCGTTCAACCTCCACCCCTGACTTTTGCATTTTTTTCATTTTGTTTTGGGCTCGGTTCCTTTGGTCCTGATCCCACCTTGTTGTCTTTTCTTGTTCCCTTTTGTTTGTTGTGTTTTCTTTGTCTTTGGAAGAATCGAAACCAAAACTGGAACTAAACTAGGAACTTTGCAAAAGTTCCCTGATTGGTTCTGATCCCGATTCTGCCCCCATCCCTTGTCATCTTCTTTCCCACTTTACTTTAGTTACACAATAGTTATGTACTTGTTCTCACCTTGATTTCATGTCTGACCAACCATATTAGTGGAATTAATTGCATTCCATCTACACACATGAAATTGAATTCAAAACCTTAATTAAGGTTAATTTCCTCACTATTGTTATTGCCTAAAGTCGTGTTAGTGAACCAAAGCCGAAGAGAAAGAGGAACGTGATTTGGTCAAAGGGAAAGTATCTACATGTGGATTTGGACCAATTTTCATCCCGTTTGGTAGTGTTTGAGGTAGGTGGGTTTTCCTTGCTTCATTTCACATTTTGTTTCCCATCTAGTTTCTTATTGTGTTCTTCGTGTGTTCATGAGAACTTTCTCATGGATCTTCACTTGTTTCTATGTTATTGCTTTCGTTATCCTTTTTGGTTGTATTTCCCTTTCTTTTCTTGTTTTTTGTTTGATTTTTCTTGTTTGTTTTGCTCACTACAGTCATTTTTCATGTTTGGTCATGTTCATATTATCATGTCGTAGCTTTTTTTAGGGTTTCATCTTTGAAAGGTTTTGAGGGCTTTTAAAGGTCTCAAATATGTTGAAAGACTTGTTCCATCTTATTTGGGTGTTGACTCAATGATCTCTAGGTCAAGTTTGATGCCTTAAATTTCTTGAGTCGACCGGTTATGAAAACTAGGGTTTTGCACACTATTTCAATTTAAAATCTTGCCTTAGGTGGTGGTCTTCCCTCGATCATATGAAGGATTGATTCATGCTATTATTTTAAGCCCCAATCGGGCCCCTCATGTGACCTCATTTTAAGTCACTATGAGTGTTTGATCAAGATGGCACCATGCTTAATGATAATGAGTGGAAGTAGATCCAGGAATGGATTTGACCCATATATGTATGTTTGAAAGTTCAGATCTTCATTTTGAATCCTCTCTTGATGGGATTTTAAATTTGTCTCACATCCTTTACATAGTCTGAAGTGGAGCTAGAATGGAGGTAGTATTTGGAACTTTCTAATGATCCAGGTCCAATTTTCATTTCAATTCCGGTCCCAGCTCCGATGTTGATTCCAATTCTGGTCTTGGTTTCAATGATGATCTCGACCCAAACCCTGCCAATACTAGAGGCTTTCCAATAATGATTCCTTTCTTTGTTCCCCCTTCGATAACCTTCAAATTTTACTAGGTGTAAAAGGCTACATAGAGAAGGACATGATAAAATGAAGGGAAAGTCCTCTAATACTAATTTTTATATTTTCTATTGATCTAATCCAAGGTTTTCTTGCAGGAATAAACAATGTTAGGAGCATCTGCAGAAGTTTCACAGATGGAGGGAAAATTTGTAGAGATTTCAAGATAGATGAAGCCTAAGAAGATCAAGGTGGATAAATTGCCATACACTTTGAGATACAAACATTAGAGTCCCACTCTTAATACAAGCAAGTTGGATTCAGAATTGGTTGATATCATGAACACCAATCTAGGCCCATTCAATTATGAGGAGTTGCTAGATGATACCTTAACTGAGGAGGTGGTTGGACAGATTGAGAGAATAGTCTAGTCTAGATTGGCATGTGTCACCATCTTCCCACTTTCAGTCTAGTGTCCAAAACTTATCATTGCAATGATAGGGGCTTATAACCAAGAAACCAAGCAATGTGTTGACCTTCAAGGGAATGTAATCATTGATTTGTCTCCACAAATGATGAAGTTAATGTTCAATGCACCTACCCCTCAGAATCCCAGGCTATTAAATGAGGTGAAGGAATTGCAAGTGTTCAACAAGCATAAGGAAGCCAATAGGGTTCACATGAACAAAAGATGGTTAAAGGTGGAAAAGAAGTCATTAACTAAAGTGCCAGATCAAACCAAAAGAGCAGACTTCCAAAAGGATATAGGCAGTTTTATCATGATACTGTCCATGGTGTTTGGAAAGAGGGATTTCGCATGTTTCAAAGAATGGATGTTTCCATTTATTGAGACAATTTTATTGGACGATGATCTTGTTAGACTGCTTGCATAACCAAATGCTAAGGGTAAGAGAAACAAAGAGTTTCTTTATGACTTCTTATGTCATATATGTTGCTACAAGGATGGGTATCTTATCGAGATTGAATGTTGTAGGAGTAATAGGAGAATCCCTTGGATAGAAGAGGCCGTGGGAACATTATGATCAACTCACCTTACACATATCGAAGCTGCACTAGAGAAGGGTCAATGATGCATTCCTCTATTTCATCATCAATAAATTAACTAGAGATGCTAGACACAAAATAAGCAGGGATATTGGTTTATCAAATACCCCAAGTTCTCCTACTTCAGGTTGTCAGGATTTGATGGAAACCCTCACCTACTTTCAAGGTGTTGCAATGAAAAAATTGTTCTGATGGAATTTGTATACCAAGCCTTGGTAGTCAATAGAAAATTTGCAAACAATCACAAAATAGGATGTCACAAGTTTCCCATGAAGTTGGGAGAATACTGTTGTGCTCATCTTGTGGCTGCAAAAGTAGTGTCTGATGAATTGAGTCATTTAAAGTTGGGATTGTACACCTCCCAAAAGCATTTTGACACAAAGTGGAGGATGAATAAGTTGCTTTCCACTATTTTTGAGAAACACTACAGTTTGTTAGAGGATTTTTGGTTGGATTTGCAAGATGATTATGATGTGAGGAGAAGAAATTATGAAAGACTTCCTATTCCTTGGATGATTGAATTTGGAGTGAAGGAGGATATTCCTAACACACTATTTGATGATGGTGTAACCTTGGATCCTAGGTATGAGGCTAAAAAGGTTGGCACCAAGGACTTAGCTCCCATCAATTGGGATGAGGAAGAATTCATTGACATCAAGAAAATTTCTAGGATAGTGTTGGATAGAAGTATCCAATGGGTAGTCATGAGAATAAAGGAGCCATAAGTTCAAGGTTCAAAGAAGAGGAAAGTGTATGTTACCCAAGGGTACAAAAGAACTAAAATGAAAACTCCTAAGGAGCAATAGGAGTATCTTCCTCCCACCTCTGAAGGAGAGGCTAATTTAGAAATGCTTGCCCTAGAAATTTAGGAAGCATAGGAGAAGGAAACCATAGAATTTGGAGGAGAGACTTAATCTCAAGTTCGAACCTCAACAACTAAGGATTTAGAGGCTCAACCTCCTCATCCAGGAGCATTTTCTGTGGATATACCTATAGGAAGCCTTTATGAACAAGCCAAAGGAAAAGAGCATGAAGTTGAAATTCATGATATAGACACTGATTCAAAAGATACACATTCTGATGAGGAGGTTGCTAAAGTTATGTCTGCTAAAAATGTTGAAGAAGAACATGTGTTAACTCTGAAAGACCAATGGAATTTGTGTTGATGGTGTTTTCTGCACAACAACAACTCAAATAGAATATAGTATTTTATCTCTCTTGAAAGGTTGATCTCTACGAGAAAAGAGATAACCCCAAGGTCTCTAGGGTGTCAGGTCATGACAATGTAGTGGAACCACTCAGTGATAAATGTGAAAATACTGGTAATCACAAAGGAACCTTACAAAACAAATGTTGGAGACTCTAAACTTATCAAATTTTGCAACAGGGTGATACTTGAGTTCCTACTTTAATCATAGTTCAAAGAAATAGAAATAGAAAAGGGTTTCAAAAATCCTAAGATTGATATTACTCCTAAGATCAACAATACCAATGAAGAAATACTTGGAACAAACCAATCCCTTTAAAACTAATTTCTGTTTAACCCAACTTATACTTGCAATCTCACAAAAATAGTGCAATCTTCTAAGGAATTAAAGATTTCCAGATTATGCAAATTCATCCAAGCCAACCTTAGTTTTGCAGTTGACATGGACAAGCGCCCACAATTGAACTAAGCACATAAATAATAGGTATAGGTTGACCTTGCACAACAATCCCACAATCAAGAAGATGCTCAAAGTATGAACCAGAGATTGCTACAACACTCCAAGCATTAAATCACAAGCACCATTAACTTATTTACTAAACCTAAAATACATTCAAATATTTCCAAGTAATTTGGAAGATAGAATAAGAACCATGCAAGAAAAATAAATGCAAAGAAGACACTAATAAGAACACAATGTCTTCACTTGTATTAAATCACTAGTAATAGCAACAATTTTGATATTTTGTATTACAACATTTTCTTGAAAATGAAACTAACTCCTAATTCTTCTAATCTACTGTATAGCCCTTTCCTTTCCAACAATAACCTAATTTTTCTTAACTAACCAACCAACCAACTTTTCTAACCCTTACAAATGAGGCAAAATGCCATACTTATAGAATTCCTGTCATGTGTTGGCCTAAGCTAGGGTTACAGAGAAGATCGGCCACCAACCCTATCGGCCCAGACAACCCACAATAAATTTTCATCCTACAATGAATGCATGAGGCACCCTTTTAGATCAGCTTGAGATCTCCACAAATCCTAATTCAGATCGACCAAACCCTGCAGGTCCCTTTTCCATTAATATCCCACCGGTGCGAAGCAGAAAAATGATAACGCACGCGTCATATGAGTGTGAATATCAGTCATCGATCAACAGTCAAGCTGGGCCTCTCCAATGACTTCGATCGAGTCAAACCAACTTGAATCTTCCATGGCACGCCCAACTTAGACAAATGACCCTCGAGTGCATCGACCTAGCCATGTACAAGTGAGTTTCACTTGCTCACAGTTGCAAAATGCACCTGGTTGCAATTTCACAAATCCCGCAACATCTTCAAAGTACACCCACTTCTTCCCTTGACCTCAACAACAATAACTTGCTTGATCTAGCCTGCATTCAAAATGGCCACCATTAGCATTCATTATGGCATGAAAATATATGTTAATCAATCATAAACAACATGCTAATCATCAGAGAGATCCAAAACAACCATTAGAATCCATTAAAAATTCATTAAAGCAACCTTGTCAAAGTTTGGGATTTTCACCCCTCTACGAAATTCAAGTCAAGAAGGAATTTTGGAAAATTCTAGGCCAGGCTGATTTTAGTGAAGGAATCACATAAATCACCAAAAGGCCAATCACTGATCATTCAAAACTCTAGGAATGTCTGTACATATCATCAAATCATCCAAATCCATCATGCAATGCAAAACCATTAATTGTCAACTCTTGAATCCTCTCAGTCTTTGACAAATAGCAAACTTTCAGAAAAATATGACAGGGGCGGAAATCATCGAGACTAACAATACTTAACACATCACGGGAAAATGAAGTAGGGACAGATTATTGGGATTTTCCCAAGGCAATAGATTCTTACAAGGTCAACACAATTCACACACCGTTGACCTACAATCTGACCTTCCAACGCCTCCAAAGTGACCAAAATTGTGGTACCGCGAGCCAAGCACAAAGCCCCTATGGTATGGTGGTGAACTGCATAGCCGCACCACCAACTAAAGACTCATGCAGTAAGGCTATACCACCGTGCTACCATGATAGGAATGAATTCCCTATGTGGTAAGGTGGTACTACCACCCAACCGTGGCCTAGATGCAAAGCCCTTGTGACATCAAGGTAAACAACCTAACGTGCAACTCGGTAAAATGAAGAGGTGAAGGAAATTTTTTTAAAAATTGGGGAATTATAGAAATTTGTGAAGCATCAAAATCCCCGAAGACAACGCAAAACCAGCCCCGTCGAGTTTTCCAGGTAGCCAAGGAAATCCATCTGAAGGGAAAAATCCCAAAAACAAGGAAAAACTCAAAATTATCCAAAAGACTTAGAATTTTCAAAGTGTTAGCATAATGGGGGAACTTTACAAGCAAGATAGGCATTTAGGAACATTGTAAAGTAACCCAAATCCAAGACTAAAGGACCAAAGCACCCAAAAAACAAAAAAATATATATTTTCAAAGACAAGCCCAAAAAGGGGCAAGGCCACAGAAAAGAGCCAAAAGGCCAGGCAAAAGAAGGTCCCTACTTTCAATGGGGCGTGTGTGCAAAACTGCACAACAAGTTGTTTAAGGATGCAAAGAGAGAAGTTGATGCTAAAGACAAAGTAGATGTACTTGCCAAACAACAAGAATTAGAAGCTTTAGAAAAGGATGAAGAATTAGAAAGGAAAAAAAATGAGAAAGAGGATCTTCTACTGCAACAAAGGGAAACAAAACAGAAAGCTAAGGAAGAGAGAGATAAGTTAACTCTGTTACAAAAGATCCATGAGTTGGAAGAACAAAAGGCTTAGCAAAGAAGAGAGAAAGAATCCCTATAAGCCAAGTTTAAAGTAGTAGAGGAGGATTGGAGGAAGAAAGAAGAAGAAGAGCTTGAGTTGAAGAGACTGGAAGAAGAAGAACAGGCTAAAATTGACCAGGAAGTAGCCAAGGCATGGGAAAGGGTGGAAGAATTAGAGAAACAAAGAGATCAACTGTTGGAGGAGAGGAGATCGGAGGAAGAACAACTAGCCAAAGTTGAACAATAAAGAGAAGGAAAAGCCGAAGCTAACAAATTGGCTAAGGAAAAGGTAGCAAAGGAGAGACAACAAGAGGTTGATTCTCAACCCAAGGCAACACTTTGGTAATCCCTCTCTCTTGCCACATATATTTCTACTTAGATGATAACTTCCCCTGCTGCCTCGACATGGTTGAAGCTTAATCTAGAAAGGAAATAGAAAGTACAACCACAACCCCTTAATTGGGATGATGTAGGAAAAGAGATTGAAAAGGAGAGGCCAAAGAAAATGGCTAGAGTTCTCCATTCTACTAGACTAATAGATGCCGATGAGATTGTTGCTGAATGTGTCATTCCAATGGTTGAAAAGGATAAACAAGAAATGCAACTAAGTGATTATCAACTAGGTACACGAAATCTAGGAAGGCCTACAAGAAACTAATTAATGGACCTAATTGATATTGTAGCCTCTTCCACCAAATCAAGAATGGTCAAGGACAAGCAAAAGAAATATGAGCTTAAGTCACAGGTGGATCAATTGCATAAATTTTTGAAAGACTTGTCTTCTCCTATCTCTTCACAGTCTGCTACTCTTGAGACAAAATTTTTTTTGAGAAAGAAAGATGCTGACAACTTGGTTAAAATGAGGAATAAGGTGAGAATGATGGACAGATGGATTGCTAGACTAAACTAAGAAGTAGAAGATTTACTTGTTGAAGGTTGCAAAGCTCATGGAGGAGCATTAGAGTTGGTTAATGACATGGTTATGCATGCTAAAACTCTTGGGAAACAAGAGGAAGAATATGCATAGCATGCAAGGAAGCTGGAAGATATTAATAAGTTTCCCAAGCAAACTTTGTTAGAATAGTCCATCCTAAAAGAGGACAATGCAAACTTTGTTGAAAAGACCATTAGCATCATCAATTTTTTGTCTTCGTTCATTTATGCTCACAAGAATGACGTGTAACAGGCTGGGAATGATCTTCATGAGAAAATTGAGGAATTAGGAGCAAGTATTACTATACTTGTTAATGAAGACATCCCCGAGATAGATGGCCTCCTCCTTGTTAAACTCAAGGAGAAATGGAACACTAGATTTGAGGAAGTAATGCAGAAAGGGGATGATGGTGATGACGTTCTAATGGATAGGCTCATAGATATCAAGGAAGAAATAAAGGCTGCTAGAAGGGAGCTTATCAAACTTAAATATATGAAATAATTTTCCTCTACTGAACTGTATAGAATAAAGTTTGAAGATGGTTGGGTATATGGGTCGGATGCAGATGTGCTTCAATAGGTGATTACCAATTATGATGAATACATGCTAGAGTAGAAAATGCAAGATTAAGGCACCAATACACTTGTCCCTTTGCTAGATTAGCATCAGGAAGGCACAATTTTCTGGACATATCTATTTCCTATTTTGCAGGGAGGTCACATAAATTCAACTGAAGATCTTAGCAGTTCCACCGTCCTCCTTTTGAATGTAGGTTTTGAAAAAGAGTCCTCAATCAACAACTGAAGATCAAAATGGACATTCATCCTACATTGCCCTAGTCACCCCATGATTTGTGGATCTTGATTTTTGATGAGAGTAATTAGTGGTAAACATGTTTATATATAGAACTTCTCTCCACTTTGTAAAGGTCAGCTCATTGAAGCAAGATTAGCCACCTAAAGGAGATCTAAGATAGTTTATAAATTTTTAGAAGGTTTTTACAGTTTATGCAAAGATACTTAGACACATTTTTACAAGTTTTCAATACAGTTATGTTATTTTCCAGAATTAGTTTTAATGGTAATGTTGATGAACCATAGTCATTCGTATGCCAGTGAATGTTGTGCATAAGTGTTTCTTATTTGATGAAAATCAATAGAAGACTCTGAATTTAAGACTATTTCATTGAATTATCTGTGAATGCAAGTTTTTCATATTTGTTGATCTATGAATTTTGGTAATGAGTTGGTAGTTTGATTTCAAATTTGATGATGATGGATGATAGTGCATCTTGAATTAGCACTATGAATGCATGCAGTGGTACAAAGTGTTTTGTGGATTGTATTTTTCTGTAGTTTTAGTTACTTGAAAGAAATACTCATTATGAAATTTATATGTCTGAATTGAAAGGAATTTACATTTGTGACTCACTATTCTAAGATATGTTCTATCTTTTTCTATTTACTTACAACTCCCAAAATGTTAGAATAAGTTGTATAATGTAGTTTGTATCCTTTACCAATATTCCCCTTGAACATTATGGTTGCATGGAATATTAAACGAAATAGAACAGTTGAGAACCAACTACAAAGACCTTGGAAGATAGGTGGTTTTAGATCAGTTATCTTTTTCAAGAGAAATAGAGTAGAAATATTATGTTTAACATTGTGTTATTTTGACCATCAACACTACCAAATGGATTATTCGAGCTATCCAAGGGAATGAAATATGAAAGATTATTATATGGAATCATATTAAACCTGGCTCTATCAAGGGAAAATGGAAACATGTGGGCTGGCTTGACAAAATTCTTCATGCCTCTTTTTTTCTATAAAGTGTTCTCTTCCTCTCCAGTCTATTTGGAAAGGTTGACAACACACTTGTCATATTTTAAACTGGGGAGATAATTCACTTCAACATGGTTCAACTTCTCCACTTCTTCTATTTGGTGGAATAAGCATATTCTGTATCAGGATTAGCCTCTTGCTTTGAGATTTTTGAAACTTTCCTACTCTTTGTTCAAAAAAGGAGTCTTCATTGTTGGTGATCTTTGGGACTTTCATACTATGAGTTGGTTGTCATGGCACTCTATCAAAGCCCAATTAACCTTAGTAATCAATACAAAGTATTTTTTATTTTTGTTCAATCTTTGGTTTCGATTGATTTGACTATGAAGATATGCACACTCCTATCCATTGTAACTTTTATAAAGATTAGTTATGGGTATCCTCTTATACTTTTCTTTTCTTTCCTTTGAAAAAGGTGTATCTTCAACTGCTTCCAAATTTTCTCTTAATTTATAGATTGAACTCTAAGTGAAATTACAAGTTCAATGAGAAATTTTGGGGTAAATTATCTATTGAGATTTGGAAATCAATGGTTAATACTGATGCTCAATTAATTGATTGGAAGGTTTTACATTGCAAACTTCTCATTGCTAATAGGTTGAAATGTATGATGATCCAACCAGTTAATTATCCTTTATGTCAAAGGAAAAAAAAATTCAGACATATCTTTTGGGGATGCCAATCCGTTAAAAGGCAATGGAATATTGTTTTTCATGACCTACCAACTATCTTTGGGCATAATTTACATTAGAAAGAAGCTCTTCTTGGAGTTGGGTTACATCAAAATATCATTGTTGATGGACTCAAGCATGTCATTTTATCTTATATTTGGAGAAATAGGTGCAAAGTTGTCTTTAATAACCTCAGTGATCACCAAGGAGTTGCACTTCTAGGGCTTTACTCTGACATTTTTTATTGACTGATTTCTCTTTTTTCTCATTTATAGGTTGAGGCTAAGAAGAATTTAAAGATTGATTTTCAAATCCAGTAGATCAAACTCCAAGTTAATCAACTACTCATTGAAAGAAAGGTTACAGTAGCATAGAGGTTAAAGTCTTACTTTGAGGATTGATTCACTTCAATGTTCATGATTGGTCTTATCGGTTTCCATTGGTTGATCAAATTGCTATTGTCATATTTTTATCTGTTGTAGTTGTTAATATTGATAGATGTATTACTGACTAGTACTGTTACTATTTTGATGTATTTATTTTGTTTGTTATTTGCTGTTGTTTATACTGCTGTAGTCATCTGTTGTTACCATGTAACTGTTGAAACTATTCTAGTTGCTGCTAGTTCATTTCTTCATGTTTTTTTTGCAGTTTAATACTGTAATCTCTTTGTAATTTGCATATTTTCAATAAAAAAAAATACTTATATAAATTACTATCTACATCTTAATTCCAATTTTTTTAATTTAATTCTCATACTTTAAATCTTCTTCTATTATTGATCACAATGTTTTTATCTAGAATAAATTGTGAATAATTTATAAAATTTATTTATTTGCATTTTGTTATTCCTTTCCATTTTATTCCCCATGGCTCCTTACCGTCACATAATAATATTAAATTGTATAGCTAACCTAGACAAGATAAAAATTCCACCTATATATTACAAGATCAACCTTTGCCTCTCATAAACATCAATTCCCAACTATATATTACATTAGATATTTTCTTGTTCTTTACCTTTACAGTCATTGAGTGAAGTCAACTTCACCACTATATGTGGCCTTTTAATTTCAATTAATATTTGTCCAACTTTATAAACGTATTAGATTCCAAACTAAAAGAAAATAGGTCTAGAAGCTCATAGAATGGGTATTTATTTACAATCTTATTCCCTTTACATTTTAAGTAATCGTTACCATAATGAACATCTATATAAAGTAAGTGAACATATAAGAAATAATTAAATTTATCTACATTAAGTATTTAATAATCATATGAAAGTGAATTAATAGAAAGTTTAAGAAAAGTGGTATGAATACTTTCTAAGTAATTTTAGTAAAATTAAAGGTTATTAAATAATCATATGAAAGTGAATTAATAGAAAGTTTAAGAAAGATGGTATAAATACTTTCTAAGTTATTTTAGTAAAATTAAAGGTTATTTAATAATCATATGAAAGTGAATTAATAGAAAGTTTAAGAAAGATGGTATAAATACTTTCTAAGTCATTTTAGTAAAATTAAAGGTTATTTGAAAGAGAAACAATATTTTAAATAAATTATAAAGTAATTAAATAATTAATTTAGATATAAAAAGTTGAGATTGATATGGATAATTGAAATTTATATTTTAATAAATGTAAAATAAAAGATGTTAAACACGTATTTATTTAATTTTAGATTTAATGTAAATATTATTAAATATATATTAAATGTTCTTTTGTCATGATGTTAGAATTTAATATTTTATTAGATGTTGTTACTAGTATGAAATCTTTACTTACTTTTCATTATCTTGGTTCATTTATGTAGGTAAAAAAGTGATCTAGACATGTGCACACATCTAAACCTATGCATGCAATTGAACCTATAGCTCATAGACTTAATCTTGCAAAGTTATACAATCTTGTTTTGTTCACCTATATGTATGCACTTTGAAATTGATAAGAAAAAAATAATGTATAAGAACATTCAAAATTCTATTAAATTTTGAAGGCCATATTCTCCTTAGAAAGATCTCTACATGGATGGATTCAACAACAATGAACCAAGGTTGGGAACAACTGATGCATGAGTATCCAATGGTGTAGGGCAATCTTGCATCACCCTTTTTTTTTCTTTCCTTAATTTCTTTAGTTGTTTTGAGTTCCATGATGGCACTTAACGGGTGTAAGATAGTCAGAAGTCAGAAAAGGTGAAAAAAAATCACTTACTATTTCTAGTTAATCAGCCTAAACAGGCTCGTATGAACCTATAAATTTACTTCAAGGAGCAGAACTGAAAAAAAATTCTAATCATGAAAGAATCATCTCAATATCTTGCATGATTTGGGAGATATTGAAGTTTTCATCCTAAGAAATTTCTCCAATGCAGCTTCAAATTCAAATAGAAAATATTAGAGGCTCCAAAACAACTTGAAAAGTTGATGAACCGATCTCTGATAGGTTTGGTATTGTAGATATCTTCAAGAGCTTTCCAATGATATGTTATAATAGAAAATCAAACACCCAGATCAAAAGTTATGGCTTCACAAAGTTGCCCCACTAAAAAGTGAATTTCATTAAAATTTCTTCCTAGGCAAGAAATCAATCGGTGGGACTTTTGGTGCTAAAACAAAAGGGAAATTTAAACTTTCTAGAACATTCTAGGGCAGTTATTGGGTAAAATAAAAGGGTTAAGTTGGGGTTGTAGAAGGTGGCTCCATTAGTGTAGATTATGGCTCCAAATAATATATTTTATTTTCAAAGTTGATTTTATTGTAATGAATCAAGCCCATGAGGCTGTGGCATGTAAGTTTTGAATCAATAATTTCATTTTCTGAAAATAATTGAAAGCGAGTTATTTTTCTATGTCGTATCTTTTGTGTTGGTATCTATTGTTATGATTTGTGTGGGTTTTAGGCAGTGTGGCCCTCATCAACAACAAACAAGCATGTAATATGCTCTTAATAGGATGATGCAATTGTAATGTATCTATTATATACACTCAAAAATAGAGTGCTAAGTGTGCTCAATATATTCCAAAATTACTCCTATATGTTAAATGATTCATTTGAATTGGTGTTAGTCTTTTATCTCACCACGCCAACATGTAATTGGAGACTTTTTACACTTATGTATGCTCATAAATGCTAAGGAAAATGGAAGGAAGGGTGCTCAATTCAAAAAATTAAATTTAATAGTTGGGTTAGATCTATAGGTGCAAAGACAATATGGGTTAAATCCACACTTATGCACCTAAACATAGACAATAAATGATAATTTTGGGAATGAAGATCATTTTTAGGGATACAGTTTTTATTAAAGGTAAAAGAGATTTTGAAGGGACCCAAAACCCTATACAAAAGAGACACTACCAAAGATAAAAACACAACCAACCAACAACCAACCATAATAAAACCATAAAAGAATAGAAAAAAATAAAAATAGAACAACCTACTATAAGTCCTTGAGAATCTTGGTTGCTTCTAAGCCCTACTTGTACAAATGATTGTGAAGATCGACCGCCTCCAAAAACTCTTTATTCTAAACATCCAAGGTTTTCTTGGAGTGACTACGAGTACGAGTACTTAAACCCACTCCAACAGATTGAGATCCCTTTTTTCTTTAACCATACCATCATTCGTAGCATCAAAGTCCTTCAACAACCCTGTTAATTCCCCATCTTTCAAATTTTTAACTTTCTCATTCAGGATGTAAAACCCCTCAACATTGTTCTGAAGAGTAGCTTGACTAACCTGCACCACCTTCTCAAGGTTCTGATGGAATTTTTGAATTTTATCCTCTAACATTGTGATATGGAACTCATAGTTATTCTTCATTAGGCCCACATCTTTTGCCACCTCTTGAAGGATAAAAAACATTTTGTTATTCTTGGTCACATTTATAGACACATCCCCATTGTAATCCTTCTTCTCAGCCTTGTTTTGCAGATACCAAACCTTCACATAAATTTAATTTATTTCCATGAAAAATCACTTAAACATTTTAAAATAATTCACTACACCCTCCTTTTCCAAACCTAAAGAATTGTAAATCTCCTCCCTATTACAAATAAAAAATTAATTTCTTTAAAAAATTCATGTAGAGGGGTGCCCTATTCCTGTTGCAGATTATTATCACCCAAAATCTCTTTACCTTTGGCTTTCTCCTAGATTTTAACTGATTCTTCCATCAATTTTATTTTAGGCTTGTCTCTCTCCATCACTCCTCCTGAAGAAGACTTTATTTTCCCCTTATCAACACTAGGTTTCTTCCCCATCGCATTACCCTCAACAACCCCCTTATCAAGTTTATATTTCTTCCTTTTAGCAGTGGAAGAAGGAACATTAGTATCCATTTCCTCTTCCCCAATAATGGAGCCACCAGACTAGGAGATTTGTGGCTTTTGACATTTCTAATCTAGACCTTCTTGGTTTTGGTAACATCTTGAGAGCTAGGGTTGGAGTTAAATATCCATAGAATCCCCATATTCTTTCTCTACAACCTACTCATCCTCCTCCAAATCATCTTTCATCTCATATGAATCTAAGAGGTACTCAACATGAGGGTGTTTGGCCAAACGTGGTTTAGAAGACTTCTTAGGTTCAACTGAGATTGAAAAAGTCTTAACATGATCCATTATTAACAATATCAAGCCTTCATGTGAAATAAGAAACTTGGGGTTTTTCCTATAGTCTTTAATACCACACTTCATAGTGGCTAACAAATAATAAATAAAGGAAATTTTTGGATTATTCCTAGAATGATTAAGCAAAATAAAATTGTAACTGAATATCTACAGTAGAAAACCTACCATCCAAAGTGAAATAACACATTATTACCTCGATAGTATCAACCTAGATAGGCTTGATGGAACTTCTATCATAACCATTAGAGGAAACTTTAGCTGATTTATCACACTCATTCCTCTTGAAAAATAAATTCATGGCCACTCCAAACACCTTTCTATCTCTGAAGATATTTCTACCATCTTTATAAAACCATAAAATTTTCCTTATAAAATCAGAAATATCAACCTCAATGCCATTCATAGTGAGAATGTGATCCTTCCAACTAGATACAAAGAATATGGACACCTACGGATAAAAACCATGGACTTAAATAACACCACATAAATAAATTATGACATTATGAATAATAAAATAAAGAGATAATCAATCAACTTTTTTCTATCATAGCACAATATATCCAAAAATAATAATTTATATTCATTTCCAAATCTCAAATTTAAAAGTTACATGGTTTGACTTAGGCCAACATTGCCACTTAGTCAACTCAAGTTTACATCATATAGTACAAATTACAAGAATCAAAATGAAATTACACTTCAACGCTCACCACATCTGGTGGATGAGAACATGGTTCAAGAATTTTTCCACCCAACCACAAAGCTATGCTTCCCCAAAATTATTCCTAACTCAAAGAATACCTGACCCACATGGAATATTGAGTAAGAGAATATGATATACAAGGTGGAATTTTTTGCATGCATAACAACTACATGAATTTCTATTTACATTTAGAACATGCAAGATTAATGTTAGGAAATTGCAAAGAGCTACACCATACAAATTAGACCATTCAACAAATGTACTACAAACACTTGGCCAAGCATATGTTGTATACAACTACAAAAGATATATTTTGGCAAAAGGAAAATATATAATCCTTATTAACCCAATTTTGGCACCCATTCTGGAAGGTAACCTCCCACATACATAAGATATAATACATCTTATCTAAATCACACAGTTTGCAAACATTCAACCTGGTGTTTAGTAGTTTTTTCTAGCCAATTATTTTCATGATAAAGAATCAAACAATCTACAACATAGTCTACCTATGTCTCATCTTGGTTATTTTAGTTCAACAAATATAAGTAAGGAACTAGACCAGATTTGATAATAATGAAATTAGACATTTAATCATAATACATGATCCATTTCTTTAATTAAAAATAAGAACATCACAGTTCATGCATCAACATATAGATTACCAATATTTCCTTTATTTCTTCCTACTTGAAATGAAATATACATTTTTAGATAAGAACATAAATCAATTTTAAAGAAGGTATATTGCATGTATGTGTATATGGATAAATGGAAGATTTATGCATGTACACATATACGATCTTCTATTAAAAATTGTGTATGTGTATACATTCTTTTGAAAAATAAAGATCTATTCTATATACAAATTTCCATGTTCAGAAAGATGTCAACTTTCATTAGATGCACAATTAGATCTAGATGAAAATATAAGCAACATAAATAATAAGCAGTCTCTAAACTTTGGTATGAATCTTAATTCCAAATAGAATGTCACAAGGTCATTTTACATAGACCAAATTACAATCAAAATCATAATTAATCTACATTTAAACAAAGTCTATACCTTCTAGACTCAATATAACTTCCTTTTAGAGAGTGATAATTCAATGTTTAAATATATAATAGGGTTACTCTTGACTCTTTCTATTCAATTATTTAACAAGAATGTTCTAAAACTTAATACCAAGTCGTTATTCGTTTCAATGTAAGAAACATCAAAAAGTTATTTGAATTGGTTATGAGTCGAAATCATACATTTCTAAGAAAATTCGACATAGATAAAAGTATCATTCTACACCTAAGGATGATATTTATATTGCTTTGTTTTGAAAACAAAGACTAGAATAAGGTAACTCATTCAAAATGAAACTTATCATTCGAAATCATTCATTCTTTTCAAGGCATCAACATTTAAGAATGATACAATACTATCGTATCATTTCAAACATCATTTAATTTCATTCAAAATGATATGATGAATATTGTTATGTTTAATTCATCCTTTAAAATAGTTACTATCAAGTTTGGAACGATAAGCATGCTATCATTCATAATGATATGCATGATATTGTTTGACCTTATGTACCATTCAAATCTCTCAATTCCTTTAGAATGATATGGAAACTATCAATTTAAAAATGAAGGAACCAGTATAATCAAGATATGAGAATATTGAATAAGAATCACTCGACACTATTTAAAAAAAATCATATTGAACAATTGTATACACACACACACATATATATATGTATATATATGTATATATATACATTGTTCTATTTCTTGTAAAAAATTTAATAATGGAATGATGGTAGTGCATTGTTTGACATTGTTAAGGCTTATCTTAATGAATAATGATTTACTTTTAAAAATCAAAACTTATTAAATGGAACAATGAGAATCGTTTGAAGCTTAAACAACATGCTTGAAGTAAAGAAAGTACATACATAAATTAGAATAATGGTATCATTTTCTAATTCGATCAACCAAACTAAATATTATTTATATGCAAAAAGTATTGATCTCATGGTTTATACTGTAAGAGTTGAAGATATTAGCTCGACACCCAAGATCACCTACAAAAAAAATGATAAACCTTCCACAAGAGGATATGCAAGAATTATATTTCTTGATATTAAGACCTCTCAAAATGATGAGGTATGAAGTATGATACAAATGAGTACAGGAACCTTCCTTATATAAGAAAATGGTGAGATACAAGATGCATTAATATGTTGCCATGTGTCTTGATCTAACAACATGTGACAACAAGAAAACCCTAAGAACCTACCTAGGGAATGATGACAAGATAGAGATAAGTTCTAGAAAAGACAACTCATCTTCTAGAAGGGAATCTTATCTCCTACAAAATTATTTATGATTTATTTAATAATGCAACCTAGGACTCAATTATTAAATGAAGACCTAAGCTAACCTATGCTAGTGTAATAAATAATTAATTACACTAAAACCCCCCCATAAGTGCAACTTAGGGAGGAAATAAAAAATTCAATGATTATGCAAAGAAGATGGGTCCCAACTATATGATGGCCATTTTAGGTACCCATTTACAAATGAAGATGAAATGCAAAAAATCTTTCACAAACAGAGTCAAGGGGAAAACCCAGTGGGAAGAAAACCTCTCTCCAAAAAGGAGATGAAATGCAGATAAGTGAGGAAGGATGGAGGACTCCATAATACCCAACAAGTAGACTATTTGTCACATGGATACAATACAATCAATAGCCCCCCCATAGGGAGGAAATAGAGAGACTATATAGCCCCCCCAAAACATGTGATCACCTATAGGAATGGTAAGTGCCTATAGAAAAAATATGATCCAATGTCGACAAACAACTTGTCTCCCTTTCGAAAGAAACAAAACCAAGTGCAAGTGCTCAGATGCTTCCCATTTTGGATAGAAATTGAAGAAATAAATGATGAATGATGATGATATCTTTGAAAATTTCTCATGTGTTTCCTTTCTTGATGAAGATGAAGATGCCACAATCAAATCAAGTACATGCCCAATCAACGAAGAAGGTGACAAATCAAGATGATATGGAAAATGATGTTAAACAAGATCCAAATACTATGATGGTTTGACAACAAGAGTGCAATGGTTTTCATAAAAAAGGAGAGTTATCCCCTCAAATATGTCTTCCAAATATGAAATGTGATTCCATAAACAAGGATGCAATGTTTGAGAGATAGGAATCCCAATCAAGAAGACAATGAGATACTAATTGTAATGAATCACTAGATGTTCTCAATGCATCACTACCATGAGAAGAATGTTCATGTTGAATAGGAATGGTAGGACCCTTAGTCAATGAATCTACACTAGGAATCATTATAGGTTAAGGTACATCATCTATCTCTGATGGAGAAGAAGGAGCATCAAAAGAACCCTCTTCATCCTCATCCTCATCCTCATCTAAAGATTCAAAGTATTCTGAATATTCAAACTCCCACATAGTATCTACATCATAGGGTATCTTTTCTGAAAGAGGAAGAGACACAAGGAAATCTAAAACAAGATCATCTGGGAATGGCTGAGTATCATGATCTCCATATAGCTCCCAAATCTTAGTCCAAAGAATATGAGGATAATCACAATGATCAACACTTTTCAAAGTGAAAACATCAATATGCATTGCAATGACTCCTAAGACATGATCCCTTTTTGCAATTCCAAGCAAATTTATTACTATCAGTACTAGGAGGGGGAACAATATTATACAAATGTGGCAATAAATGAATCCATCGGAGATAGGTGATGATACCATTTCTCCATTGTTTATAGTTTCCCCTTTTCAACATAATGAAAGCAGGATGAAATGAAAACCCCATAATGAACTATGATATATCTCCAAGATTATAAAGACAATATCCTTCAAAATGAAATAGAAACTCCAAAATATGATATATACTGCAAATGAAGTCTTCCCAAATCGATAGAACCTCTCTAAGACTCGGGATGTCCAAGTAATTAGTCAAAATACTAAATATTTAAAATAATGAATAAATAATACCTGGTGATGAATCTAAAAAAAGTGCATGGCAAAAATGATAGAGCTCCTAAATAGCTTCCAAAGACAACTTGAATCACCAAGATTAGAGAAACAGGATGAAAGATATGACCTCGGAGGTTGAAATGGGAGATCTGACTTCAAACAGCAATAAAATATTATAGGAATAAAATATGACAAAAATTCCTACACCACTAGATAGAGCTCGAAACCAGCTTTCCAACAATATCTTGTTTGAAAAAATCTGATACTCGAGTCAAAATTTATGGAGATTTTAAAAAAACTAGCTAATTAAGACATGATAGGGCTTCCATGACGGTCATTTGGCTGTCAAATTTAAGATATTTGCCCGGTTTTTTTTAAAAATCACCAAAAATAAATTTACCTTAGAATATGAAGTATTTTGTATGAAAATGGGGGCTTTGGGCCTTCTATATGCAATGGAAGGGTCGGATGTCACCCAATTTGCTCCAGAAATTCCCCTGAGATACAAGCCCTCCAACCATACAAAAAATCACCAAGATCTTATAGCCATAGCTCAATCCTCAGATTTGGGAAGGGTCTTGCAGGTAAGGCTCTAATACCATGTAAGAGCTAAAAATTTCTCTGATACCATGTAAGAGCTGAATATATTAGCTTGGCACCCAGGATCACTTGCAAAAACAATGATAAACCTTCCACAAGAGGATATGCAAGAATGAGCTTGCTTGATATTAAGACCTCTCAAAATGATGAGGTATGAAGTATGATACAAATCAGTACACACACCTTCCTTGTATAGGAAATGGTGAGATACAGGATGCATTAATATGTTGCCATGTGTCTTGATCTAACAATATGTGACAACAAGAAAACCCTAACAACCTACCTAGGGAATGATTTCAAGATAGAGATAAGTTCTAGAAAAGACAACTCATTTTCTAGAAGGGAATCTCATCTCCTACAACATTATTAATGATTTATTTAATAATTAAACTTAGGACTAAATTATTAAATGAAGACCTAAGTTAACTTATGCTAGTGTAATAAATAATTAATTACACTAACATATACATCATCCAAATTAAAAGCATAGTTACATGATCGATGCCATTAACATTGCTCAACCTTTAAAGGCTTGATTATAGAAATGAGAGGGTTCAGTCATGAAACCCTTCACACATACATTCACATGTAGGGATCTATACGACCCTAATATATTTGCATAGACAAGGAAAAAAATTAAATTGGTGATCCATGAAGGTGGTATCCAAAGTTTTGACAAATACATGGTTTTTTCTCAAACAAAAAGGGAGGGGTTGATGCTGAAATGGCAAGCCCAACATGATGCATTATACAAAGAAACATATGCAAAGATAATTAAATAAATGGTTTTTTCATCAAAATCAAGATTATCAAAAGAAAACTAGAGGAATTCGATAGAGTAGGAAGAGCAACGATAAAGAATGGAAATATTCTATTAGAGGTCGATCTTACCTCTGTTTGCTACACATAATCGACCAAAAAAAAGAGTGTAGAAATATGTGAGATTCTTTGAACAAATTTTTCCTTCCTTTCCCCTACTCATTTAACCTCTTTCCCCTACTTTTTGGACCAAAATTATCCTTTCTCTCTCGTGTTATTTCCCCTCTGCCTTTTGCATGATTTTTCCCTCTCTAAAACTGTATTTTTTCCTAAATTGGAAGGATCCATTATGTTAGTCACCCCCCACTTCTTGCACTTAGATTTTGTCCTCTATTTATGGGGTTATAGGTGTCCTTCAACCCATTCAAATCCATTCTTTTAAAATTTAAATATAAATCAAGTATTAACTATTAAGATAATAACTTTCAATTAACTTTTTTTCATTTAAACACTATTTACATAGTTTTTTTTTTGCACACACATATAGATTATTATTAGTTTTATTTAAATTGTTCTGATAATGAGAAGTTAAATATATATTTATATATACAAATGAGTATATCCCACACTCTAGTGCTTTCTTTTCCTTTGAAATGTAATATCATCAAATAAACAAGGTAGAGAAATGATCTAACAAATTTCATTTTCCATAAGCTCACCTAATTAAACTTTAATGCATTTCACATGAAAATGATATCTACCAAATCGAAAAGATTCTAATGCAAATGTTATGGTTTTTTTCTAGTGGTGTGTGATCATTTTAGATTCCAATATTCTTATCGACCATCATCCAATTAAATACTCCTACCTCAACCATGTTCTCGGTCTTCGACCTATTCCTACATTCACACACTTGCACTTGCATAGTTTCATTAGTAACCATTAATCCATTCTTAAAACAAAAAGATTCCATTTTTCATCATAATATTCATCCTTCATATTCAATCATATGAATATAGTTATATTTCAAATTACATTGAAATATTAAATTTATCACAAGTCAAAAATTGATAAATTTTATTTTCCATAAATATTTAAATAACTTAGCATTATTAAATATAAGCAAAATTTGAGATGTGACATCCTTCCCCACTAGGTAGAGACATCATCATGATATCTTGTCAAATAGAACTAAATCATATATTACCATCTCAACACTCAATCATATTGTTACTCAATCCAAAATATCATAACATGCAAATTCCAAAATGCTAGAGCAATAGTATCTCAATGAAAATTAAGAGTCTATCTAGAAATCAAATGAGGAAAGGAGTGTTCTATTTTCTCCACATCCTCCCATGTAGCACTATCCTCAAAATATTGGTCCCATTGAACCTTATATTGGGCAATGTCTCTATTTCACAACTTGACATTGAATCTATCCAGAATTCTAATGGGCTCCACTAGCAGCACTCCTGGATCCTGCACCTATTAAAAATGCCAATCAAGTATTATAGACACTTAAATATTCCTGATCAATATTACACATCTGAATCTAATTAATTAACATCATTTCCTCTTAAATCACTTTAGACTAACCATTTAATTAAATAATCTATATTGTTTAATTAAATTCATCACTTTCTCCTATAAATCAAATAATTAAATTTATCTGATTAATTCATCATCTTACTAATTTTCATTCCATATAATTAAATAAATCAAATTATTTAATTAAAACCCCTATGACCTATCGTTTGATTCAATAAATCTAATTATTTAAACAAATGTCATAAATCCCCCAACTTGCCTAAGATTAATTAATTTTGAATTAATTAACCTTAAGCTACCTCCTAATCCTCATTACCCAATCCTCTAGCTTTTAACTTCACCTTGGTAAAATAAACCCATGGTTTAGTTTCCAAGTTGAACATGAAATTTATTTCTTTTAGTTACTAATTAGCCTATTTTCCCTCACACAGGCATACTTTGAGAATATTCCCTCAACAACCCATTTATTGACTTTCCCTGCAAAGGCTTTAAAAGCCTCTTACAAGGGAATCTATTTCTTCTTACATCTCATCTTGTCTCGTACAAGGGCATCTACCTCTCTTACATCCCCACCAACATTCCCTTACACCACCAACCATATTCCTTAAATTCTCTTACATTACCTTACATTCTCACCTACATGCCTTAACTTATCCCTTCTCCCAAAATATGCTCATACATGTGTGAGAACATATCCCCATGCCTTTCATTAGCCTTGTGACACTTGTCACTTGGATATTGACTCCCATCTTAGTCACACATTTCCCAAATTTTCCCATTCTTCAACCCTTATTTCCTATAAATAGACGCTTCCTCTATTTAATATGGATCCATCATCTTAGGCATTGTTTACTCATTTTCATCCACAATCACTTGCATTGTTCATCAATTTTAGCTTGAATCTACTATCTCATTGCATCAAACATCAATATTTTCAGATCAAGATCTTGGAGTTTATCAACTTGGGATTGGGAAAGGGCCACTTTACACATCAAAGTGACACCAATTCACCTATTGGATGATGTTTGAGGTGTTATAATAGGATTGCATGCTTTGATTTTCTTGTGTTTTATGCTTTGTTTCATGTTTTCATTTCTTTACATGCTCAAGAATCTCATAGGGAATGATAGTTTATGCTTGCTAACATGACTAACCTTGTTTATTTTGGTCTATGATTAGCTAGGTGCAGGTTCTCATTCACAAGTATATGATATGCATCTAGATGATATGGCTTAAGTGAAGAAATATGAAATACATTGTGGAGTCAAGCTAGAGGAAGTGGTAGAGCTAGTTGGTATGCAAATGACTTACTCACTTTCAACACATCAAAGGGACCCACATATGTAGGGGCCAACTTAGAAGATTTTCCAAAAGTAATTGGGCTCTTGTGTGGCTTGTGTTGTAAGTATGAAGGTGTTGTGATTGATGTCAACAAGTCTATGTTGTCATTGATGATAGTTTGATAGTGGTTGAGAAGAGATTGTTTCCTTGATTAGCTGCATTATGTTCTCATTAGTTAAGTTGTTGATGTTAACCTTTGGTGTTTCTTTGATAAGCTTTTATTTATGGTTTAGATGTAGGGGATACTAAACAAATTGATAAAATAAAGAAATAGGGTGTTGTAGAGGTGTTCTGATTTTTCTTTGCATTTCTTCTAGGTTGAATATTTGCTTGTGTGGTTTTGATATGTTGGATAGAGGTGTTCAAAGTTTTTATATCTACAATTTTAGATTCTGGATCAAAGATCAAAGGAAGTTATGTTCACCAGTGTGTGTACCAATTTTTCAATGTTGTTTACAAATTTTTCGAGGAGAAATGTATTTTCTCCATGTTTCTCTACAACTGTTGTTCAAGTTTTTCAATTTTGAAGGTGTGTTGATGAGGTTGATATCTTGCCCATGTCAAGAGGATTTTTGGTTTGGTACTCTGAAAGTTGGATTGTAATGTTGCAGTGTTTAGCAATATAGTTTGAGTGTACTGTGCATGTACATTATGATGGTACGAGTTGTTGCAAAGAATTTTGATGGATTTTAGGAGGATAGAGGAATATTCTATATTGTGATGAAGCATAGTATGTCATTCACAAGTCATTTTTTGATTTGAGGAAGCGAGTAAATCAAAGTTTAATTGTATTTGCATAGGTAATGATTGACCTAGTGTTTACACTACATTCAAAGATGTTTAAGCATTAATGAAGGCATAGTGTGGCATGTGAGAGTTGATTTGGGTCCCAAATAAGTTTTTTTTTGGTTTAATTTTTGTTCCTATCCACCATAGGAATGTTTAATGCTGACCTAATTTAAATTTGTAAAGTGAAAGAAGAGTGTAGCCAACTTGAAGACATTTTTCAAGTTGCAGATGGTATAAATGCAAGGTGATTTGATCTGAGATGAAGAGGGAAGAAGAGTGTGTAAGTGTGTGTGTGGTAGTGTAAATTTTTGTACAGTAGTGTGAGCTTCAAAGTGTTAGATTATTGGATGTAGTGAGTAGAAGGTGGCTACAATCATTCATG
Organism: Sequoiadendron giganteum; assembly: GCA_007115665.2. Lineage (NCBI taxonomy): Eukaryota > Viridiplantae > Streptophyta > Pinopsida > Cupressales > Cupressaceae > Sequoiadendron > Sequoiadendron giganteum. The sequence goes on along the minus strand of CM021100.1, from coordinate 940,034,341 downwards.
CAAGGCTGCGAGTGTGTTGGAGTTGTTATGGTGGAATATTTGTTGCATTGAGATAATGTTCTTTGTGTAAAATTGTATCTTCTTTCTTCTTTCTATTCTAATAGTGTGTCTTATTCTGGTAGTGAGCTTCTTTGTACCAGTTGCAATTACTTATATTGTGAGATAATTCTCACCATGGATTTTCCCTCATTAGGTTTTCCACCTACATCTAGTGTTCTCTTATATATGGTGTTGGTTGTTTCAATTTATGTTATCTACTCTTCATGTTTAAACATTATAATAGATTAAGGGTTTAATGAATGCATGTGGATCTGATTACCATTGGGGGTTTTGATGTTGTAATTTGGTACAAGTAATTCACCCCCCTCTCAATTTTCTTGTTCATTCAACAATTGGTATCAGAGCAAGGTTCTTTAGAGAAAAGCTTGATCACTTGAGGTAGATCCAGATGGTGAATAGGAAGGAGATCACTATGTTTGATGGCACAAACTATTCATTCTAGAAGGTGAAGATGGAAGGATATCTAATTTATCTTGGATGTGAAGTTGCAAGGGTAGTAAATACCATATACACCATACTTGAAAATGGTCCACACATAAGTGATGAAATCAAGGATTATTAAAAAAATGTGAAGGCAAAGTTTTTTCTTCTAACCAGTCTGGAACATATTGAATTAGTGAAAGTTATAGATTTGAAAACTGCTAAAGAAGTTTGGGATAAGCTAGAAAGTATCTATGAAGGAGATGATAAGGTAAAACAAGCTAACTTATAAAATTTGAAGGCACAATTTAAGACTTTGCGAATGTCTAATGATGAAACAATCACAAGTTACATGCAAAGGGTTAATGAACTAGGAATTTCTATTAGAGGTCTTGGTGCACAAGTCAAAGAACCTAAAGTGGTAAAGAAAATTAATAGAATTCTTCCCAATTCTTATAGTGAATTTTTTTTTTCTATTGAGTAATTTTCTGATTTTAATACATACACTAGAGATTAGTTGTATGGAACACTAACAACATTTGAAATGAGGAAAATTGGTTTGCAAAATGGTGCAAAAGTGGAGACTTCCTTCAAGTCCAAAAAATAAAAAAAGGTTAAATATTTAGATGAAGATGATCTTGATGATGTGGAAGATAACTTTGTAAGGAGGATGAAAAAGGGAACCAGTAGGTACAAATGTAAATTACCTTTCAAATTCTTTAGTTGTGGAAATATAGGTCACTATGCTTCAAGATTTCCAAACAAAACTATGAAAAATATGAAAAAGGAAAACAAAGGAAAGATGATCAAGAAAATATATTATGTAAGAGAAGATGATGGTGTTTCTAATGATAAATTTGATTAAGGATATGTTAATGATAATGAATTCTTGTTAGTGTATTTAAAAGATGAATCTTGTTCTACTAACTTTGAGAGTTGTATGAAGGAAAGTGTCCTTGAGAAAAAGATAAGATTGGAGGTACCTTGGTATTTGCTTTTCATGTTAGATAGGACAAGAAATATTGGGTTAATGATAGTGGTTGCTCAAATCATATGGCTAGAGATAAGAGTAATTTTGTTAAACTTGAAAAACATGATGGAGGACTTGTTAAATTTGGATAGGATTTAGGTGCTAAGATTTGTTCAATAGGTTCAATTAGTTTTGATGGAAATCATAATATTGAATATGTTTACTATGTTAAATATTTAAGACATAATCTCTTGAGTATTGAAAAAATGTGTAGCAAAGGATACAATTTTATGTTTCAGTATGATGATGGATGTGAGATCAAAAAAGGGCCAAGAATAGTAATTGTTGTTGGAAAGAGGATAGATGGAAATATATATCAACTCAAGGATGTCGATGGTCACTATTTTATGAATCAAATTAATGATAGATGGTTATGTCACAGGAGAATGTGTCACATCAATTTTGATAACCTAGTTAGAATGAGTTCAATTCAAGAAGTGAGAGATCTATCAAGGATTAAAAAGCCTATCAATGCTATTTGTAGATATTATCAATTTGGAAAAAAACCTAGAAGTAGTTTCAAGGGAAAAGAACATTCTTCTACCATATTATTGGAATTGGTACACACAGAACTTTGTGCTTTGACAAGAGTGAGAAGTCTTCAAGGTGACATGTATTTCATTCTTTTGATTGATGATTACTCTAGAATGACATGGGCTACTTTTATTAGAGAAACATTTTAAGCCCTAGATATATTTAAAGCATTTAAAGCTATGGTTGAGAATTAAATGGATTTAAAGGTCATATGTTTGAGGTCTAATAGAGGTGGAGAATTCACCTCCAATGAATTTAACATATTTTTTTAGAATCATGACATAAAGAGGCAATTGTCTACCCCTAAGACTCAGAAAAATGGAGTAGTTGAAAGGAAAAATAAGACTGTTCAAGAAGATACAAGGACTATGATGAGAGAAGCTATTATAATGAAGGTCTACTAGAGAGAAGAAATTCATATTGTTGTTTATATACTTAATAGAGTTCAAGAAAAAGCTAAGAGCACAAAGACTCCCTATGCATTTTTCTATGAAAGGATTCCTACTGTCAAGTACTTTAGAGTGTTTGGAAGTAAATGCTATATTAGAAGAGATGATGAAAACTTGAGAAAGTTTGATGCAAGGTCTGATGAAGGTATCTTCCTTGGATACTATATTGAAAGAAAATTTTATAGATGTTACAATAAAAGAATAAGGAGAATTTTTGAAAGTGCAAGTGTTAAGGTTGATGAAGATTTGTAGAATTCAGTTGTAATAGATAAATATGACTCAGATGAGCCTCCTTACAAAGAAGAAGAAGATGAAGAAGAAGCTAAGAGAAAAGAAATGTAGGATGAAGAGGAAGAAGCTCCAGAAAAGACCCCTAAGACTCCTTAGTATGTATAGAGAAATTATTTTGAAGAATCTAGATCATTGGAGACAAAAACAAAGGTGTGTTAACAAGAAGAAGAGCTATTGAAGCAGATGTAAATTTGTGTTTTCTCTCTAAAATTGAACCAAATACAATAAGTGAAGAAGGAAAAGATGAACATTGGATGAAGCAAATGGAAGAACATATGTAGATTGAGAAGAATTAAAATTGGGAATTGGTTCCTAGACCTGAAAAAAAAATATTATTGGAACTAAGTGGGTAATCATAAACAAGCTGAATGAGAATGGAGAAGTGGTAAGAAAGAAGGTGAGGCTTGTGTGTAAGGACAATGCACAAGCTGAAGGAATAGACTTTGAGGAGAAATTTTCCCTTGTGGCTAGAATTGAAGCAATTAGAATGTTTTTGGATTTTGCAACACATAAATATTTTAAAGCTTATCAGATGGATGTGAAGTCTAGTTTCTTGAATGGAGAATATGAAGAAGAAGTCTACATGGAAAAAATAGAAGGATTTCAATTGTCGGATAAACCTAATATGGTTTGGAGATTGAAAAAGGAATTGTATGAATTGAAATAAACTCTCAAAGCTTAGTATACAAGGTTGGAAAAATATTTGATTCAACAAGGATTCAATAAGGGTACCACATATAGTAATCTTTACTTTAAAGTTGAGGAAGATCAAATCTTGATAGTGGTTGTGTATGTTGATGACATAATATTTGGAGGCAATGAAGCTATGTCTAGAAAATTTGTAGAAGAGATGGATAAAGAGTTTTAAATTTCTATGTTTGGGGATATGAATTTCTTCCTTGGGCTACAAATCAATCAAATAGATAAAGTATATTCATTTCACTATCAAAGTATGTTAAAGTGATGTTGAATTTTTTTTGAATGGATGACTCCAAGCTAGTATGTACTCCTATGGTTACTAGTTGCAAACTAAGTAAGGATGATGAATCCCCTAAGACTGATCAAAGTAAGTATAGATATATGATTGGTGGATTGCTATACCTAACTACTACAAGACCAAATATCATGCATGTAGTTTGTCTTATGGCTAGATTTCAAGAAGATCCTAAAGAGGCACATGTTGTGAAAGTGAAGAGAATATTTAGATATTTGAAGGGAACTTTGGATTATGTCTTGTGGTATCCTAAGGATACTAATTTCACATTTAGTGATTACACAGATGTAGATTGGGATGGTTGTGTTGATGAAAAGAAAAGTACTTGTGGCAGTGCATTATTTTTCGGATGTAGATTGGTATCATGGCTTAACAAGAAACATAATTCTATTTCTTTATCTACTATAGAGGTTGAGTATATTGCAGAAAAATCTTGTTGTACACAATTATTATGGATGAGAAAAATATTGAAAGATATTAGAGTAGTGTATGATGAGCCTATTTCTATCTTTTGTCATAATATAAGTGCAATCAATATTTCAAAGAATCCAGTGATGAATTCAAGAATAAAGCATATATCAATTAGGTATCACTTTTTGAGAGAGAAGGTTGTGGAGAATGAAGTAAAGATATAATTTTTGGCAGATGGTTAGCACTCCCCTTTGGATTTGTGACATGGACTAACCACCTCCTATGGATCTATTAACTCTGGCAGTTGTATCGGGCATTAATAGGGCAATTTTTTGGTGCAACGACAACTGTGGGCCAACAAATGGTATCAAATCCAAAGGTGTCGGGTTCAAATCCTCTTAGGTAACTGTTGGAAATAAGCTACACTGAGAGGGGGGTGAATCAGCGTTGTGCAAGAATTAACTTTATTAACCTTTATCTTCAAAGAACTTGTAGCATTGAACCAAAATGCATGAACAAGAAGAAAATAATCACAACACCATAACACAAGAATTTTTACATGGAAACCTTGTTAGGGGAAAAATAATGGTGGATGGCCAATCCACAATATGATTTGAGTATACTCAAATAAAGTTTACAATATGGGGAATGCACTTTCGTTCATGCACACTGCCTAGAGCTCACTGCTCAAAGGGAAGGCTTGTTGCATTACAAAGAAAATCAGATTAAAACCATCTAAGAGTTTGAATTCAGAAAAATAGAATCTACATATGCTTGATTATAGTTTTGGTTAGGCACAATATTCAATCTTCTATCCTACAGATTGATTCTACACTTTTTCTCTATTCTTCTCACACTTGCAACATAGATCCTTCATGCACAAGTGAAACTGTGCATTATCGCTCTTCTGCTCTACCATTATTCATAATTCAAATCAACACACTACATACACACACTTCAAAATGATATTATTGATCTCTTATATATATCTGCAACTAAGAATTTAATTATAATATGTCGTCTTCAATAGAATAAAATAATATTTACAACTGCCGGCTCAAATCATGAGTAAACCTTAATGCACATCCACAACTGTGAGCCACAACTTGGCTAGGACCCAAAAAAAGATGCTCGAACACAAAAATACTTAAATTATTTCTTCCCATACATTCGCGGCATGATTCATTCATGAAGTTGGCTCCAGTACTGATAAAATAGAGAATTAGCCAACCATATCTTCTAACTCGAACACAGATTAATACGAGGCATTGAGATTTATGGATAACACTAATCATACATAAATCAGCGTTCACTGAGATACACAACACAAAATATTAACAAAAAATTTGTATGTGAATTGATGAACCCATAACCGTTGGATGCTCTGTTCTTCCTTAACGATTTGCAATATGACTATCGGTAGGATAAATTGATGATGCATGGATCTAATCACCAACTAGGGTTTCCATCAATGAAAAAACCAAATTATATTCACAGTGTCTCTTGTCAAAAATCTCCCCCTTTGGCATTGATGGAAACACTTAGTGAAAAATGACTAAGTGTCAGATCAGTACCAACATTAACTATATTGCCAAAATTTCAAAAACCAAACTCTCCTCCAAAATTCAATTTTCCCCCTGAGATGATTATACATTTTTAACTCTTCTCTCTCCCCCTTTGAAATCAATGGAAAAGGCAGGAATCCACATACCAAAATTTAACAAAATTGTTATGAACAAGTTGCTTATGTACAAACATGATTCTTCTACTTACATAAAATTGAAAATGTCTGAAAAATATTTCTTTAGCATAGCCAAATTCGTGTCCCAAACTCTTTTGAGACTCTCGAGTATTGTTATATATCCACAAACTAGATAGGATTGTGTCTCTATGGACTCTAGGTTTGTTGGATCACCCACTGCCTTAGCATCTTCTACTTCTTTCAATGCACTTGACATAACTTCTAACTTTGGGCCAATTAGACCTCTAAGTTCACATGCTCTTGCAACAATTTTGTCATTTTCATGCTTTAAGCTCTTTATTTTGTCAAACAAAGATATCACTTCACCTTCTAACTTTCAAACACTACCAATTAAAGGATAAAAGTCATAAAAAATAGTAGCTAATTGTTTTTCTAGGTCCTTGACCTTCTTCTCATTGACATCAGTAAAGTTTGAAAAAGACAAACAAAACTTGTAAATCTTCCCATCTTCGGATAGAAAATTTTGGATATTTTCCACATAGGTGGCTAGCAAATTTTTATCCTTAGCAATCATTTCCTTCATCCCATTTAATATTTTAGCATCAAATTCTTTCTGAATTTTAATCATAGAAGATTTCTCAAGTGATTCAAAATGAGTACTTACTAAATTGATAAGCTTCTTTAATTCACTAGAGGAGGAACCTGTTGAATCTTTCACATGAGTAGGCATTATCTTTTCTAGGACTCCAAATGAAAGATTTAGTTCACAGTCCTCAATTTGGGACTTCAACAATTCTTCTCTAGATTTTTCTTGTGTAAATGATGCTACTTTCATTTTCTAAATTGGACTTAGAGTAGATAGGTCGATCAAACCTTCAATCAGCTTAGGATCAAAATCTTCTTTTTGTTCTACCAAAAAATTCTTCACTACCTTTGCAGTGTCTCTTGCTTCTACTGGAATTGCCTTTACATCAATTTTCTTCTCTTCAACCATTGCTTCCTCAGTTGCAAGTTTTGACTTATCTTTAGGAATCTTTGCTTTCTCAATTGATACACTTTCCAGAACTTCAATTTCCATAGGCATTTCTACATTGTCCACTTCAGAAGGGATCTAAATATATTCAACTACATCTTGTTTCTCTTCTTCTTCTTCTTCACTCAGACTAGATGAAACATCATGAGTTCCTTTAGGGACAACATCAACTCTTCTATTTAACAAAAATATTCTCATAATTTGTTCAGTCGCTTCGACTACTTCTTTGGTTTGACCAATCATCAACTTATTCACTCTTGTTTTTCTTTTGAATTCCTTCTTGGCATTATTCAGAATTGACTTTATTTCTTCCACATATGCTACTCGACATAATTCAACAAGAATTATTTCTCTCATCTTCTCTTCTTCTGATCTGGAATTAACTCTTTTCATCTGCAAAATGACATAAATTTTTGGGTAAACTAGGAATTATTTCAATCAAAACTTTATTTAAAATATTTAAATGTTTTATTGTTGCCTCTTCAAAAATTCTCTGATCAGATTCACCAAAAGATTCATACCATTTACAGAGTGGCTTGATATTTCCATCCTTAACCAAAGCCTTTTCAAATTCTTCCACTGACATATCTGGTTGGTAAGTTTTTTCGTTCTTCTTTGCTTGAACATCTCCACCAGAGGGTTTACTTTTTATAACAATTTCTACCTTGGTGCCTTGATGCTTGATCTCTTTCACCCCTTCATCAGACTCTATTTCTTCATCATTAGAAACTGCTACATAGACTCTTTTTCTCTTATCTTTCTTCCTCTTTCCTTCCTTACCGGATCCCTTAGATTCAGTTTTCATAAGGATTTATTTTACTACAGGGGCAGAATGGGATGAAAAACTTCTAGTTGAGCTAGCTCAGGGAGATGGTGTTGTCAGACTAGAATATTCAATTTTTACTTCCTCTTTTTCTACTTGAGCTTCTTCTCTTTTTCTTCTACCTTCTTTTAATTTTTATGTCAGTATCCCCATAGTTTCTGCTAAAATTTCCACCTCTTTTCTAACTTTTTTAATGAGTTTATTATGTACCTTCATATTCTTTTCTGCATAAATATGAAATCTCTCTTTTGATTGATCTAGGGGTTTTCTCAACAAATGTTCTGCATATATTTCTAGAATGCACTTCTCAACTTCATATCCCATTGGCATGATCCAGATTGTTTTGGCATTAATAGCTTCCATCATACATTGATCAATATCTACCATGAAGCAAATTGTATCCTTGTATTTCTCTACAATGGAAGTGGGAATCCTCTCTCTTGCCTACATCATACTTTGAAAACTTTTTAAATATCCCCAGATAGTAGCATTCTTTGTCTTGGAGTATGGAAATCTATGGAAAAGATCTCTGATCTAAGCAGCTACCGGTTTATCTTTTTGTGAATGAATATTTCTGAATCCTGAAACCTCATCCATGAAGTAAAAGAATAAGCATAACAACAGGTTACCATATTTGAAATATTTCTTATTGTCCTTCTTGATATTCGTAAGATTTTCCATTAGCTGACTTCTTAACAATTCACAAAGATCATAGTCTGCATTTTCTTTCACCATCTGATATGCAACATAAATGGTTGTACCAAACATAGATTTATCTCATATGCAATGATAAATATTCTACCCAATAACTATAGATGCAAATTTGACATCTACATCAGCAATGTCATCAATTGTCATTGCTCTTTTATCATACTTAGAACCTATATCATCAGTGACCATTTGATTCTTTACTGATTTTAGAATTGGTATGCCACTGGAAGAATTTAGACATATTACAACACTAATAGCCTCCTTTCTGATTTTGAATGGTATGCTTAACCACATAAATTCATCATGGACTAGAATCAGAATGTAACAAACCCATTTTGACTCTTCAAAGATCAGTAAATTGACAATTTGTGTAAATTTCTTTGCTTCTGAGGTTTTATATTCCAGCTTCACACAAAAATATTCACCAATAATATGATTTTTATATATATTCAGTAGTTGTGAGATTCCTAGTTCTTCAATATTCACGTGAATATAAGCTCTAATATCCTCTGTGTGTAACACACCATACGAAATGAATGAAAATTCTCTGAACAGATCAATCTCAATAGACTTGTAGGGATGCCATTTGAACTTTGGATGTGGTATGTCCTTAACTTCAACTACTAATGGAGTAGCCATTATCAATTCACAAGTTCATAGAATTTTTATTGTTAAATACCTTTTCGTTAGATCATGGTTTGATTTCTGAAATCTTCTTCACACTTGAATTTTGCCTCAACTTCACCTTAATTTGTCTTAGAGCTGTTCAAACTTCTTTTCTTCAAAATGAAAAGTGATATATGAAAGATAGAAATGGATTTTTATCACTTGCATACTTAACCCTTTTTGATGCAATAAATGCATTTACCCTAACTCATCTGGTTACACTTTTTTCATGTACTATGACAGATAAATCTTCTGAGAACCTTCAAAATTGCATAAAATTTCCTCTAATAGGTTCAACAAAATTTGTAGAAAATCTATCCACATACTGTACTTATCCACATTTCTATGTCAGTTACTAGTAGGGGGTTAGCATATTTTCTTGACAACTCCCCCTAGGCCAAAGGCCTGAGACTAATTCTCATATCAACTACCAGAAGAAGGTTCTAGTGTTGGTGTATTTTATTCATTAGAGGGACTCTTCTTCACCTATTTCTTCTGCATCTATTGCTTGACCACATTTGTAGTGACTTTGCATTTTCCTTCTTTGATTTACCAGACCTCTTCTATTCCAACAAAATGTAGCAATGTGACCAGATTTTTTGCAGTTATAGCACACAACATTCTTTTGTCTAGACTAGTTGTTCTACTAATTTTATTTTGATCTGCACTGGTTAGCAGTATGCCCAAATTTATTTCATGTATAACATCTGGCATTTCTATGAAAATTGTTCATCATATTTCTGCATTCATTTGACTTGTGACCAAATTTATTGTAATCAAAGCACTGACCCTCGAATGATGGACCACTTTGATTCATCCTACTTCTATACTGAGAAGTCATGTGTCTAAATTTATTGCAATTGAAAGAGTATCCATTAAATTTCTGAGCATTAGGTTGTCTTATCAGATACCTTCTAGATTTGTTCATTTGATTTCGTTGCTTGAATCTCCTTTGACTGAATTTGGAACTTTCTCCTTCTTCATATCCAAGACCTCTCTTGTCACCATTTGTCCTCTGACTGATAATTAGTTCATCAAGATTGGATGAGCTAACTTTGAACTTCTCCTTGTATTCATTTGTAGTACCAAGTTCATTTCTGAGATCATCAATCTACTTTTCATTTACTTCTTCATTGCTTTTAGATTGTTCCAATTCATTGTCCAAATAGTTGCATACTTTAGATTTTTCTTTTAGAGACAGTGCAAGGTTCTCTTCATTCTTCTTTCTATCTTCAATCTCCTTGGTCATCCTCATCATGATAGATTCCATTTCATGCTTCAATACTATATTATCTTCGATAAGCTTTTCACATTCTTCTATATTTTCCTTCAAGGCTTGACTAAGTTGTTCATCTTCAATTCTCTTACTATCATTCCACTTAATCTAATCACAGAGTTCCTTTCTCTTCTCTTTGGACTTTTTGATTTTATCTTTTAAAGACTCAATGAATTTCTCAGCATCCATGAGGTTTGCTTGCAATTTCTGGACTTCAGACTTTGACTGATCAAGATCATCTAGGGCCACCAGAAGTTGTTGTTGAAGACTACTTGAATCCATTTAAACTCTTTCCAAGATCTACTCAAGTTGTTAGACTTCTTCTTATGAGGAACTAGCTCTAACTAGTTGTTGGAAATAAGCTACACTGAGAGGGGGGTGAATCAGTGTTTTTCAATAATTAACTTTATTAACCTTTATCTTGAAAGTACTTGTAACATTAAACCAAAATTTATGAAAAAGAAGAAAACAATCACAACACCATAACACAAGAATTTTTAGGTGGAAAACCTGTTAGGGGAAAAACCATGGTGGATAGCCAATCCACAATATGATATGAGTATACTCAAATAAAGTTTACAATATGGGGAATGAACTTGCATTCAGGTGCACTTCCTAGAGCTCACTGCTCAAAGGGAAGGCTCACTGCCTTACATAGAGAATCAGATTAAAACGATATGAGAGTTTGAACTGAGAAAAATAGAATCTACATATGCTTGATTACAATTTTGATTAGGCACAATATTCAATCTTCTATCCTGTAAACTATTTTTCACTTTTTCTTTATTTTTCTCACACTTGCAACACAAATCCTTCATGAACAAGTGAAACTTAACATTATCACTCTTTTGCTATGCCCTCATTCAAAATTCACATCAACACACTACATACACACACTTCAAAATGATATGATTGATCTCATATATATATCTGCAACTAAGAATTCAATTGTAATATGTTGGCTTCAATAGAACAAAAGAATATTTACAACCGTCAGCTCAAATCATGAGTAAAACTTAATACGGATCCACAATGGTCGACCAAAACTTGGATAGGACCCAAACAAAGATGCTTGAACACAAAAATACTTAAATTATTTCTTCCCATACATTCACAAAATTGGCTCCGGTACTGATAAAACAGAGAATTAGCCAACCAGATATTCTAACTCAAACATGGATTAATATGAGGCACTGGGATTTATAGATAACACTAAGCATACATCAATCAACCTTCACTAAGATATACAACACAAAATATTAATTGAAAATTTGTATGTGAATCGATGAACCCAAAACTATCGGATGCTCTATTCTTCCTTAATTGTTTACAATCTTACTATCGGTAGGATAAATTGATGATGCACAAATCTAATCACCGACTACGGTTGCCATCAATGACAACCCCAAATGATATTCGCAGTGTCTCTTTCCAACAATAAATATGAGGGGGAGTTTGTTAACAAATGGTCAGCGCTCCCCTCAGGATTCATGACATTAACAAGTCGATCTTTTGGTGCAATGACAATTGTGGGCCAACATGAATTTGTACCTACAAAGGATCAGATTGCTAACATATTTACTAAGGATCTTCCTAAGGATACTTTTGAGTATCTTCAGGAGAAGTTGGGGTTATTTCCCCTCCTTCCTTTAACTAGATGTAGATGGAGATGCATCAATCTAGTAGATCTATGGATTCATTCTTTTCTAGAATAATGTTGGTGGCTACCTCTTAAGGGGAGTAGTTAGTGACATTTTTGTAGTATGAAATTCATGGTGCAGAGGTTGTTGAGTTAATTGGTGTGTACTTCTAAGGGGGAGCATTCAAAGCCGTTACAAATTTCTTAATTCTATGTCAAAGGGGGAGAAAAATGAAAAATACTTTATGCTTTTCCATTGATGTCAAAGGGGGAGAGAGAAGTCTTGTGAAAAAGACAATTGAATTCATGGGAGAAAGAAAAGTCATGTGAAAAAAGAAAGTGAATTTAGAAGAGAGAGAGTATAATGAGATAGTTGTATAAGGGGGCAAAAATAAAAGGAAATAAGTATGTTTAGAGCTATTGTCTTTTCAATGGTTTTTCACATCTTGTGTTGCCATCAATCACAAAGGCATAGATTGTTGCAAGTATGAAGGTATTGTCATTGATATCAACAAGCCTATGTTGTTATTGATGATAGTGTTGATGGTGTTTTCTGCACAACAACAACTCAGATAGAATATGATATCCTATCTCTCTTGAAAGGTAAATCTCTATGAATGAAGAGATAACTCCAAGGTCTCTAATGTTAGGTCTTGAAAATGAAACAAAAAAACCCAAAGATAATGTGAAAATGTTGGCAATCACAAGGGACCTTACTACAAGAAAATACTAGACTTTGAATTTATTAGATCTAAACAATGAATTGATACTTGAAATCCTTAATTGAACCCAGATAATAAAGAAAATAAACAAAAGATGAAAGGTTTCAGAGATAATTCTAATACTAATTCTAACCCTAATATTGACAATTCCAAATGATAAGATGCTCAAAATGGACTGATCTCTCATAAACTACTTTCTATTTGACCCAGATAAATCTGCAATCTCATAGGAATAGTGCAATCTTCTGAGGTATTTAAAGATTTTCAAATCATAAACATTCATTCAAAGAAATCCTATTGCAATTTGAAATGAACAAACATTCATAACTAAACTAAGCACAATTTTAAGTCCAAGTTAACTTTGCAAAGCAAATAACAATCAACTAACTACAAAAATTATGGACTAGAGATCATTGCAAATATTCCAAACATGAAACCCTAAGCATCACCAAACTATCTAACAATGAACTTAAGCAATTTTAAAGATAGAAAAACAAGAAACATGCCAGATGAAGCTCAACACAAGAGAGATACCAAATCACAATATCCTTTCTTATATTAGGTCATCAAAAAATGGCAACAATTCCAGCCTTCTGTTACAATACTTGCTTGAAGATAAGTCCTATCTCGCTCAAATATGAAATCTCTATTCTATGTCTATATGTCTATTGTGTATCACTTAGCTATCTATCTCACAAATGAGGAAACATGCCCAATTTATGGAGAATCCCCAAGATAGGTTGGCCCAAAATAAGAGTTTTACAATAAAAATTCCACACAAGAGGTTGGCCTCAAAGATATTCAAATACAACATGAAATATGCAATTTTTACCAATTTCATCCAAGTCGGCCTGGGGTCTCAAAAGGTCAGCCCAATGCATGTGGATAATGGGAAGCACAAAATTTGATGTAGCCCTATATAACTACTTCCCATCCTTATCTTTAGCTCAATCTAGTTCACCATGCACTACCAGCAACACTCTATCCAATTCAGCAATAGGTGGCACATGAAAAACCCTAAATCTTCTTTCAAGAGACTTAATGTCATCTATTTCCTACCTTACTGTGCCATCCCAATCAGCCCCATTTGTTAAATACCTTTCAATAACTGCAATGTAGGTTGCATCATCATCCAGTTGATGTTCAGTGAATGGACCTTCATTGACTAGAGAATAGACATCTCTCCACCATTTCCTAAGTTGTTCCAAATTGAGATGCTTTGGAGCGAATTTATTCCTCGCTGTCATAACTTCAAAGAATGAGATGCACCTATCATGAATGCCAGTTAAGGTGTCCTCAATCTGCCTCCCTTGTTTGTGAATCTTCTTCAAGGCCCTTTTCCTCATCTGCAAGATCTTGAACCATTCCCAAGGCTCAGAAACCCTTGGAAAATGAAGAATCCCACTCTTCACCTTTTCTAAATCAGAGATATCAGAACATTCAACACTTGGATTGGTTGACTTTCCCTTGCCATGCCCAACAACATCTTGTCTTGATCCGTCCTACAAAAAAGTAAAACAACCACAATGAGATCCAAGACAATCAACAATTTTCAACATCAACTATTTCAAAGTCCAGGATTTAGCCTCCTCCATGGAATCTAGACTGGAGAGGAATTTCGGGGAAATCAGGAACAAGCAGAATCTGGTGAAACAAACATACAAACCCCACAATATCATTTCAATCAATCAGTGTGATAAAGGAATAACTTGAAACTACTTAGCATAAATTCATTTGATCATCTAAATGCATTATCAATAAGCAAATTCCTCATGTAATCATCAAATTCTTCATTCCCACAAAAATTCGAAAGAATTTGTCAGAGACAGAAATCCCTGAAAATAATAACTGTTTCAGTAATCCGGTAAATTGAAGGAAGCACACAATATCTGGGAAAATCCCAATGGAGCAGACTTCAATGAAAGTAAGACAAATTTACCATGAAAGCATGAATTTGGTAGAACGACCCAGCCACAGACACCGGGAAAATTCAGAGGAAGTGAAATTCCGTGAGGCAAACAAAAGTCTGGTTTTAATAGCAAAAAAAGAAAAACAAAGGAGAGAGAGGAAGACTCAAGGAAATCCAGTAGGGATGGAATTCCACAAAGGCAACGAAAAATCGAATGCCTATGTTTTCCTCGTCCTCACCCAAATAGACTGAACAAACATAGACCAAGAGCTTGCAGCTCAACAATAACTTAACCTACATCTCCAATGGATCAACCATGAATTAAAAAATCACCTCTAAACAATTTGAAAGGGATTGGCTATGCCCTAGGTCAAGAACCCTAAAACCTCCGCCATGGAAGCACGAAAAATCTCAGGCACAACTTGGTTGTAAACAAGGATAGGAAGTTTGTGGAAAATGAAAGCAAGCCCCGAAAATAGCAACGAAAGACTAACCCTAAGAAAATATTCAAATGAAACACCCGAACATACTAGCAAGACACATAAACCCCAAACGTTCAAAGATGGCACACACACTCAAGCAAAAATGAAGCAATGAATGACATGAAAGTTCTCAGTAAAGCATAAAAACCAATAGAAGAAGAGAGAATATCCACATACCATGAGAATAAACATAACTGAAATTGGGGATGCCAACAAACAACCTTCAAGCACGAGCAGAATACAAACAATGCTCCAGAAATCCAAATGAAGCACTCAAAATCACTCTAAAATGCACAATCTAGCAACACACCTCAAGCTCCAGCACCCCAAACTCAAATGACAAGTAAATAATCAAACTCAAATGGCAAATCACTTCCCAAAATTCAATATAAAATTACTCCAAAAGTTGCGCAATCGCCATTAATGCAATCAACAAGACCACCGAGACCAAAATCCAAAAATCTGATAGAGCAACAGACTTCGGAAAAATATGGACATGATAGATTTCCATAGATTTTGGTAGAAAGGCAGCCATTTCCGAATGCCAAAGGGAAATCGGGAAAATCTTGCTAGGGCAGATTTTCCCAAACATAGTGAAAAACTCGAAATGCACCTAGAACTTAAGGTTGACAATATAAATCATAAATGGGCCATTCCGATTGACAGGATGAACATCAAAGCACATGCCCAAGCAGGAAAAATTCCAAAATAGAAAGGCCAAGACAACAAAAAGTGAAAGAAACGAGGGTCCCAACTTTCAGTGGGGCGTGTGTGCAAAAACTGCAGAACAGATAGTTTGACACTGGTTGAGAAGAGATTATTTCTTTGATTAGTTGCATTATGTTGTCATCAGTTAATTTTTTGTTGTTAACCTCTAGTGTTGGTTTGATAAGATTCTATTTATGGTTTAGATGTTGAGGATACTAAGAAGATTGATAAAATAAGGAAACAAAGTGTTGCAGAGGTGTTTTGGTTTTTCTTTGCATTTATGCTAGGCTGAAGATCTACTTGCGTGGTTTATATATGTTGGATAGAGGTGTTCAGATTTTCTATATCTAGAATTTTGGCTTTTGGATCAAAGTTCAGAGGAAGTTTTATTCACCAGTTGGTGAACCAATTTTTTAGAGTTGTTTACAAAGGTTTCTAGGAAAAATGTATCTACTTTACGTTTCTTCGCAGTTGTCCTTCAAGTCTTGTGATTCTAAAATTATGTTGATGAGGTTTATCTCCTACCTATGTCAAGAGGATTTGTGGTTGGATACTCTGAAATTTGGATTATAGAGTTGTAGTGTTTGGTAGTGTAGTTTCAGTGTACTAGGCATGTACATTCTGATGATGTGAGTTGTTGTGAAGAAGTTTAATGGATTTTAGGAGGATAGAGGAATATTCTAGACTATGATGAAGTGTGGTATGTGGCTCCCAAGTCATCGGTGGATTTGAGGAAGTGTGTAGCTTTAATTTTAATTATGTTTTCATAGGTAATGACCTACCTGGTGTTTACACTACATTCAAATATGTTTAAGCATTAATGAAGGTGTATCATGGTGTGTGAAAGTTGATCTAGGTCCCAACTAAGTTTTTTTTGGTTTTCTTTTTGTTCCTATCCACCACAGGAATGCTTAGTGCCAACCTAATCTGAATTTGTAAAGTGCAAGAAGAGTGTAGCCGACTTGAATATTTTTTTCAAGTTGCATATGGTATAAATGCAAGGTGATTTGATATGAGATGAAGAGTGTGAAAGAGTGTGTAAGTGTGTGTGTGGTAGTGTGAATTCGTCACTGTGAGTTTCAAAGTGTAAGATTACTGGATGTAGTGAGGAAAAGGTGTCTGTAATCATTCATGCAAGGTTGCAAGTATGTTGGAGTTGTGGTGGAATCTCGACCACATTGAGATAATGATCTCTATGTAACATTATATCTTCTATCTTCTTTCTATTCTAGTAGTGAGCTTGGGCTGTGAGCCTAGGTTGTGAGCCTTTCTAGACAGCGTGTCGTATTCTGGTAGTGAGCCTCTTTGTATCAGTTTTGTATTTACTTATATTGTGAGATAATCCTCACTATTGTTTTTCCCTCATTGGGTTTTCCACGTAAATCTAGTGTTCTCTTATCTATGGTGTTGGCTATTTAAATTTATGTTATTTGATCTTCATGTTTAAACATTATAATAGATTAAGGGTTTAATGAATGCATGTAGATCTAATTACTATTGAGGGTTTTTTATGTTTTAATTTAGCAAAACTAATTCACCCCCCCTTAGTTGTCTTGTTCATTCAACAAATTGACTCTCAGAAAGACCTTATCTCCCTCTGAGAACTATCTAAAGGTTCTATTCTTGTCGGCATAGCTTTTATGCCTATCTATCACTTTCTTTAGTCTACCCTTGATGAGTTTCATTTGCTCTTCCAAATCTTTAAGAATTATAAGACCCACTATAATTATGTACGAGACAATCTATCCCAACATAGGTGTACAACACTTTCACCCATAAAGAGCCTCAAAAGGTGTACTTAAGTATGCATGAAAATATTTATTATATGTAAATCATAGTATGGGAATATAATCTTGTCATTTATATTATTGGGCTATGCAATACATTTGGATGATATCCTCTACCACCTAGTTGAATCTCTCTATTCTACTGTTGATCTAAGGATGATATGTTGAACTAAAATTCAACTTAGTTCCCAAATATGTATTCAATGTTATCCAAAATTTGGACGTCATTCGAGTATCTCCATAAAATATGATAGTCTCAATCACTCCTTGCAAATGGAACATCTCTTGGAAAAATTTATTGGCCAAGATCAAGGATCCATCCCTAAGGTTCCCTGGAGTGAAATGTTCCACCTTAGTCAATTTATCAACTACTACCAAGATGGCATCATGCCTATTTTTACTAAATGGTAACCCTTGAATAAAGTCCATGCTAATCACTTGCCACTTGTACTCAAGTATATCATGAGGATAGATAATCCCTATTGGATGCACATGTTTAGCCTTGAATCATTGAAATTCCAAGCATCTAGCTACATATTCACCTACATCCTTCCTGAGTTCAGGCTACAAATACAAATATTTCCACTCTATGATCATCTTGACAAGTCCAGGGTTTCTTGAATAAGGTGCATTATGGATTTCCTCCAAGAACAACTTTCTAAGACCTCTAGAAATTATAATATACATCCTTCTTTTCTATCTTAGGATTCCATCCGATTGAATATCATACCCATCAAATTGATGATCTGAGGGATTCTCTTCTAGAGATTTCTTTACTCTTTCATAGTGCTCATCCCCTTCAAGTGTTGCATCACTTGCTGCCTTAGATTAGATCTTATCATGGTTATAGCCACCAGGTGTCTTCTTCTACTAAGAGAATCTACCACTATATTCTATTTTCCTTTGATGTACTCAATTCCAAAATCATACTCACTAACAAATTACACCACCTTCTTTGATGCACATTGAGATTCAACTGAGTAAAAATTTATCTCAATCCCAAATGATCCATTTTAAGCTCAAATAGATTCCCCAATAGAAAATGCCTCCACATCTACAAGGAATTCACTATTGCAACCAATTCCAAATCATGTAGTATGTAATTCATTTCATGTTGCTTTAGATTCCTTGACTCATATGCCACCACTTGCTCATATTACATTAAAAAAATCTTGCACCATCTTCCAAAGCATTTGTGATCACTATGAGTTGACCATTAGGATTAGGTATAGTCAACACCGAGGTTGTCATGAGTTTATCCTTCAAGAGTTGAAAAGATTGTTCACAATTTTCTATCCATTCAAATTTTTTCTCTTTCCTCTAAAGAGATGTGATTGGGACTGTGATTTGAGAGAACCCTTGTACATAATTCCTATAGTATCTTTCAAGTCCCATGATGCTCCATACTCCTATCACACTCTAAGGTGTTGGCCATTCCACTATTTCCTTGATCTTTTCAAAATCTACAAAGATTCCCTCTACTGATATGACGTGACCTAGGTAATGCACCTTTCATGATAAAAAAAGCACTTAGATATCTTTCCAAAAAGATTCTTCTCTCTCAGACTCTATAAGACTATCCTCAAATACCTATTGTGCTCCTCAATGGACCTAGAATAAATCAAGATTTCATCAATGAAGATCAATACAAAATCATCTAGATAATCTCTAAATACACTATTCATGAGATTCATAAAAGTTGTTGGTGCATTGGTCAAGCCAAAAGGTACCACCATAAACTTGTAGTTCCCATGGAAAGTTTAGAAAGTAGTCTTAGGGATGTCCTCTTCTTTTATTCTCAGCTGGTGATATTAAGATCTGAGGTCTATTTTAGAGAACACTCTTGCTCCCTTCATTTGATCAAATAGCTCATCAATACTTGAGAGAGGATATCTATTCTTGATGGTAATCTTGTTCAAAATTTTATATTTGATACATAGATGCAAGGTTCCATCCTTCTTATTAACAAAGATAATTGACGCACCCCAAGGAGACACACTAGGTTGAATAAGCCCCTTGCTCAATTGTTTCTACAACTAGACCTTCAATTCGAATAAGTCGGTGGTAGTCATCCCATATAGGACCTTAGACAAAGGTTTGGCTCCTGGTAGTAGATCAATAGAGAAATAAAATTCCCACTTAGGAGGTATCTCTATGAGTTCTCTAGGAAATACATCTTGGAACTCCTGAAGAATAGGGTAATCATCAAATAAGGCTTTATATTTTTAGGTTCACTAACGTGTATTGCATAGATGGTACACCCATTCCTTTGAGCCATGTTGATTTGCATGGAAAAGATATAATTAAGCTTTAGTGATATTTGTAACCCATGTATCTCAATCGGTTTCCCATAGTCATCTAGAAAACTAACATTTTTTTCCTCACAATTCATTATGGAATTATGTTTAGTCAACCAATTTATCCCTAAGATCACATAATAGGAACCTAGGGGTGCCACATAAAGGTCAACTTAGGTCTAGAAACTGGAAAGTCTTAACTCACTACAATAAATAAATTAATCTACCCTCCACTCTACTCGATTTCCATATTAGACCATCCAAGAATTGGTCGTGTTTCCAGTTCTAATAGGTAAATTATAAATTATTCTTGGGTCAACAAAATATTTAGTGGCTCTAGTGTCAATCAAAATAGAAATAGATTCAAGCCATATAGCTTACTCAACAACTGGATTGGAAAGGATTTATATTCAACATGTTTATTGTCCACCATTGCATGGATATGATGTTGATTTCCTTCCTTTTGTGCCTTTGAATGTTGTGGGAAACTTGATGCATAATGATCACCTCTATAGGTGTAGCACCCATCAAATGTCCCTTTCCAACCTCTCAACTTATCTTCCTTGGAGCTCTTTTGTTTATTAAAAAAATAACCTTTGTTTCTATTGGCCTTCTTATTCTTTCCACCACTACTGCCCTCTCCTTTCTCTTGAGAGTCACTTCCCCTATTTAGATTCCTGATCTGGTGGGGTTTGTCTCTCTAAAATTTATTATTCTTGAACCAAGACATAGAATTTGAATTATTTTTAAAATTAGATAGCTCTCGCAACTTCTATTATTTCTTGGTGGACTTTTCAAAGACCTCCTCCATGAGAACAAGGTTATGTATATCCAATTTTTCTCAAATCTAGGGCCTTAACCCTAGTATGAACTTCTGGATTCGAAAGCACTCACCGGCTTGGTACTAAGGCACATACTTGAGAAAATGGGTGAAATTTTCCCAATACCGAGTCACTAACATACTCCCTTGAGCTAATTTTTGGAACTTAGTCATCTTCTTATCGAAAAAGTGTTGACAGAGCCACCTTTTTTAATTTTTTTAAAGAAACCGTTCCCATGTGGTCTCTCTAGGTTGTAGTTTTTGTTCTGCCATATCATTGTCCCACCATGTGGCTACCACACCAAAGAGCTGATAAGCTACCCATACAACCTTAGTTTCATCTAATAAGTTTCAAAGCCTAATGTACTTATTTGTTTCAATGATCCATGCTTCTTCTCTATCTTTGATGGTTTTTCCATCAAAATTTAGTGGAGATACCCTTTTTAGGTCCTTGCCAAGCTCTCCTTTGATTCTTTCTCTTTTATTAGCACCTTGATCTCTATTTCCCTGTGGTTGCTCCTCATTCCTTAAGTTTTGATCATCCCACATTCCTCAAAATTCCCCTTCCAAATGGCCCATCCTATTTTCCTACTAGTTTAGGAGGTCGAGGACTCAATTTAGACTCTCCTTTTGAACTTCATTTTGATCCCCACTTGAACCTCCATTCCTAGTGTTCACCATGATGGTTCATGAATGACCTACATCACAATTCACATTTAGTGCAAATGACACAATTTTTCTATGTTTAATTATTTCAACACATAATACTAAGTATTATGACATGTAATCTTAAAAATATATTCATGTTAAATCATAACAAGGATAAGTCATTCAAGCTCACAACTTTGAACACAAAGAAAGAATTCCTTTATTTATTATAATAATGGATTATAAAGATCCTAATTTATAATTTTCCCCCTTACTAGGTGGGCTATTCATTATCAGATAGAAGACACTCCTCTAGGTCCTCATCAGAGTCTATTACAACCTTCTTAGAAAATGAAGGATGTGCACGTAGGAAGTCCTTTTCCTCTTTAGTTAGAATGGGTGCATTGGGTCGGCACCCCAAAGGCCAATGTTGAATTGTAGAAGGTTACTTATTTTTAACAATGTGCTTAGACTCTTTGATCGTCTTTCCCCTCTCTAAGTTAAGTTGAGTGAGGGCATGTGCTAAGGTATCATCATCAAGAATTTTAGGTTGAACTTCAAGTGTTGGGTTCTCTTTGACAACAAATTTTCTTTTACTAGTCCTAACCATCTTTCCCTTATTTTTCCTAGACTCTGAACTTACCATACCTACATTTAATTCAGGTTCATTAAACTCAAAATTAAATTAAGGGTTGACTTACCCTAATTTCAACCACTGTGGACTCATAGGAATAGAGTTGAACCCTAAGCTCTAATACCAAATGTAATGTTTCTTACTTAAATAACACCACATAGATAAGTTATGATATTATGTATAATAAATTAAAGACATAATAAATCAGTTATTTTCTATCATTGAACAATATGTCCAAAAATAATAATTTATATTCATTTCCAAATGTCAAATTTAAGAGTTACATGGTTTGACTTAGGCCAAAATCACCACTTAGTTAACTCAATTTTACATCATAGTACAAAGTACAATAATCAAAATGGAATTCCATGTGATTCCTCTTCAATGCTCATTGCATCTGGTGGACGAGAACATGGTTCAAGCACTTTTCCACCCAACCGTGAGTCTACGTTTCCTCAAAATTCTTCCTTACTCGAATAATACCTAACCCTACACAAAATATTTAGAAAGAGAATATGATATGCAATATGGAATTTGGTGCATGCCTAAAAACTACATGCATTTATATCTACATTTAGAAAATGGAAGATCAATGTTAGGAAATGGCAGAGTTATATCAAACAAATTAGACCATTCAACATAACATACTACAAATTCTTGGCCAAGCATATGCTGTATACAACTACAAAAGATAGATTTTGGAAAAATAAAACCTATACTCTCTATTAGCCCATTTTCAGCACCCATCTTGAAGGATAACCTTCCACATACATAAGATAGCATGCATCTTATCTAAATTACTCAGTTTGCAAACATTCAACCTAGTTTTTAGTATTTTTTTCTAGCCAATCTTTTCATGATAAAGAATCAAACAATCTACAACATAGTCTACGCATGTCTCATCTTGGCTATTTCAGTTCAAAAAATATATTTAAGGAACTAGACCAAATTTAATAATAATGCAATCAAACATTTAATCATAATACATGATCCATTTATGGGTATGTGTAGGATCATCATGAAAAAATTAGGCCCTTAAGTGGTGATGAAAATTTAGAAAATCAGAGTTAGGGAACTTGACGTAAAAATTTGAATAAGTTATCTATATTATTTAAAAAATATGTAAGAATAAAATTTGTAGAAAATTGAATTTAGTTTCTAAACTACTAGGTTTTCTGTAAAAAGAAAAAAATCTATTTGGTGAAAATTTGAAATTTCAATGTAGTAGTATTTAAATTTTAGGAAAAAAATAAGTAGGTATCTGTCTGACCACCCTAATCACAATAAAATGATAATATTTTTTGATAATATTTTATATATAAGTAGAGGACTCATGTCTCGATGTGATGCATATTTTTTAATAATTATTTTCCAAGTAAATAATTAATTATGAATTTTTTATTACAACTTTTAAAAAATATAAAAAATCGTATGTCTAACCACCTTAACTTAGTAAAAACTTCATAAGATTCAATTAATTTTTTTTAATCCTATAGTATGCAAAGCATAGAATGTGACACATGTTTCAGATTCAAAAAATGTGATACCATTTGAAAGCTATAGATGTTTTTCACTCAACCTATCAATTATAAATTTAGTCGTAATTCAAATAGAAAATGAATAATAATAATTTATTAAATTCAAAGTAAAGCATAATTTATATTGGTGAAAAGCTGAGAATCTCCTTTAAAAACCCTTTTCGTTTCATCAATTTTGGGTAAAAAAAAGGTTATCAACTAGATGGGCCATCATACCACTTACATATCACCACTTTTTGGTCCATCATGATCCTGCACATACCTTTATTCAATTAAAAATAAGAACATCATAGTTCATACACCAGCATACAAATTACAAATATTTCCTTTATTTCTTCCTACTTGGAATGAAATATACATTTTTAGATAAGAACATAAATCAATTTTGAAGAACGTATATCGCATGTATTTGTATATGCATAAATAAAAGATTTATGCATGTACACATATATGGTATTCTTTTAAAAATTGTGTACACCTATACATTCTTTGGAAAAGAAAGATCCATTCTACATACAAATTTCCATGTTTAGAAAGATGCCAACTTTCATCAAATGCGGAATTAGATTCAAATGAAAATATAAGGAACATAAATAATAAGTAGTCTCTAGACTTTGGTATGAATCTGAATTCCAAACAGAATGTCACAAGGTCATTTTACATAGACCAAATTGTAATCGACATCATCATTAATCTACATTTAAATAGAGTCTATACATTCTAGATTCAATTTGACTTCCTTTTAGAGATTGATCATTCAATGTTTAAATATATAATAGGGTTACCCTTGATTCGTTCTATTAAATTACTTAACAAGAACGCTCTAAAACTTACTACCAAGTCAATATTTGTTTCAATGTAAGAAACATCAAATGGTTATTTGAATTGGTTATGAGTAAAAATCATACATTTCTAAGAAAATATGACAAAGACTAAAGTATTATCTTTCACCTAAGGATGATATGTATATTGCTTTGTTTTAAAAATAAAGACTAGAATAAGGTAATTCATTTAGAATGAAACTTATCATTCAAACCCATTCATTCTTTTCATGACATCAACATCTAAGAATGATATGATACTATTGTATCATTTTAAATATCATTTAAAAAATTTAATATCATTCAGAATGATATGATGAATACCATTATGTTTAATTCATCCTTTAAAATAGTTACTATCAAGTTTAGAATGATAAGCATGCAATCGTTTAGGATGATATGCATATGATCATTTAGGATGATATGCATGCGATTGTTTAGGATGATATGCATTTTATCATTTAGGATGATATGCATGCATGATATCGTGCAGAAATGATATCGTGCAGGACGATATGCATGCATGCTATCGTGCAGGACGATATGCATGCATCCTATCATGCAGGACGATATGCATGCATTGTATCATTCAAAATGATATACATGCATGCTATCATTCAGAACGATATGCATGCATGCTATCATTTAGAACAATAGCATGGATGCTATCATTCAAAATGATATGCATGCTATCATTCGAAACAACATGCATGCTATCATTCAACCTTCTGTACCATTAAAATCACTCAATGTATTTAGAATGATATGGAAACTATCAATCAGATAATGAAGGCACCAATATAATCAAGACATGATAATAGTGAATAGAAATCACTCAACACTATTTAAAACAAATTCATACTGAATGATTGTGTTTATATACATATAGATATATATACATTGTTTTGTTTTTTGTAGAAACATTAATAATGGAATGATGGAAACACATCATTCCACCTGTTAAGTCTTATCTTAATACATCGAATAACGATTTACTTTCAAAAATAAAATCTTACTAAATGGAATGATCAGAATCATTCAAAACTTAAACAACATGTTTGAAGTGAAGAAATTACATACATAAATTAGAATGATGGTATCATTCTCTAGTTTGATCAACCAAACTAAAGATTATTTATATGCAAAGGATCAATCTAATAGCTTATACATCATCCAAATAAAAAATAGAGTTACATGATCGATGCCATTAGAATTGCTTAGCCTTTAAAGGCTTCATTATAGAAATGAGAGGGTTTGGTCAAGTGACCCTTCATACATGCATTCACATGCAGGGATCATTATGACCCTAATATATTTGCATAGACAAGAAGAATGACTGAATATGGTGGTCCGTGGAGCCAGTATCCAAAGGTTTGACAAATAAATGGGCTTTTTCTTCAATGAAAAGGGAGGGATCAATGCCAAAATGGCAATCCCAACATCATGCATTCTACAGAGACCCATATATAGAGATAATAAAAGAAATGGATTTTTTCTTCAAAATCAAGATTATGAAAAGAAAATTAGAGGAATTTGATAGATTAGGAAGATCAATGATAAAAAATGGAAACATTCTATTAGAGGTTTATCTTACCTCTTTTTTCCTTCCTTGCCTCTACTCGGTTGACCTCTTTGCCCTACTTTTTGGACCAAAATTCTCCTTCTTTCTCTCTTATGTTATCTCCCCTATTCATTTTGCATAATTTTCCCCTCTTTGAAAGTACATTTTTCCTAAATTGGAAGGCTCCATTATGTTAGCCACTCCCCCACTTGTTTCACTTAGATTTTTTCCTTTGTTTAGGGGATTATGAGTAGCCTTCAACCCATTTGAATCCATTCTTTTAAAATTTGAATATAAATCAACTATTAACTATTAAAAGTTAATAAATTTCAATTAAATTTTTTTTTTTGTTTAAATGTTATTTCCATAGCTATTATTGTTTTTCACACATATTATTATATTTTTTATTTAAATTGTTCTCTTAATGAGAATTTAAATATGTATTTATATATACAAATGAGTATATCTCACACTCTAGTGCTTTGTTTTCTTTTTAAATGCAATATCACCAAATAAACAAGATAGACAAATGATCTAAAAAAAATCATTTTCCACAAGATCACCTATTTAACCTTTAATGAATTTCACATGAAATGATATCTACCAAATTACAAATATTCCAATGAAAATTTTATGCTTCTTTTTGAGTGGTGTGTGCACATTCCATAGTCCAATATTCTTATTGATATTCATTTGGCTAAATACTCCTACCTCAACCATGTTCTCATTCTTCATCCTATTCCTAAATTCAAACACTTGCACTTGCAAAGTTTCATCAGTAACCATTAACCAATGATTTGAAATGAAAAGATTTGATTCTTTGTCATAACATTCATCCTTCGTAATCAATCATATGATTATATTTATAGTTTAAATGAAATTGAAATCTTAAATTTATCACAAGTGAAAATGGATAAGTTTTATTTTCTATAAATATTTAAATAAAGTAGCATAATTAAATGTAAGAAAAATTTGAGGCATGGAATCCTTCCCAACTAGGAGGAGACATCCAAAATGCAAATTCTAAAATGATAGAGATATAGTATCTCAATGAACATTAAGATTCTATCTAGAAATCAAATGAGGAAAGGAGCATTCTATTTCCTTTGTATCCTCCCATGTAGCACTATCTTTAGAATATTGGTCCCATTAAAACTTATATTGGACAATGTCTCTATTTCACAACTTGAAATTGCATCTATCTAGAATTATAATGGGCTCTACAGACATCACTCCTAGATCCCACACCTATAAATAATGCCAATAAAGTATATTAGATGCATCTAGAAGATATGGCCTAAGAAAAGAAACATGAAAGACTTTATATAGTCGAGCTAGAGTAGGTGGTAGAGCTAGTTGGTATGCAATCAGGATAATCACTTCTAGAACATTGAAGGGATCCATATATCCAAAATTAATTAAGCTCCTTTGTGGCTTGAATCTCAAAAAGACCTTATCTCCCTTTGAGACCTATCTAAAGGTTCTATTCTTGTCAGCATAGCTTTTCTGCCAATTTATTGCTTCCTTCAATCTACCCTTGATGAGTTTCATCTACTCTTCTACCTCTCTAAGCAATTCAAGACCCACTATAATCTTGTCTTCCAATTTCTCCCAACTGATGGGTGTACAACACTTTCACCCATAAAGAGCCTCAAAAGGTGCCATACCTAAGGACACATGAAAAGAGTTATTATATGAAAATTCTACTAAGGGTAGATACTCTTCCCATTTATATTGTTGGTCCATGCAATACATTCAAAGGATATCCTCTACTACCTAGTTGAATCTCTCTATCTGAATATCAGTATGAGGATGATATGCTAAACTAAAATTCTATTAGGGTTTAGGAAAATTGGAGCAATAAACATTAACAATTATATGAAAATTAAATAAACTAGAAATAACAATGAGTATTAACACAAAAGAGATCAACACAAGATTTAACGTGGTTCACCCAATATGGGCTACATCCATAGAAACTCATCCACCCAATAATTTTATTATCTAGTGTAAAAAATATTACAATCTCGTGAACACATAGCAGAACATACATCCCAACCACTTATAACAAGCTTTTTGGAAGCTTCTAGAATTAGGGTTTTACAAGGTCACTTTTCATTTGATGTATTAATGGAAAAACCTTGATGTGTTAGCAAGAAAAATCCTTGACGTGTTAGTGAGAACCCCATATCTTGTTATGAGTGTACAATATTTGCATGATCAGTCACCACATACCAAAAAAATTAACTTAGTTCCCAAATCTACATTCAAATCTATCTAAGATCTGGACATCATCCGAGTATCTCTATCGAATATGATAGTGTCAGGAATTGCATGCAAATGTAAGATCTCATGGAAAAATATCTTGACCAAGGTCAACAATCCATCCTTAAGGTTACCTAGAATGAAATGTGCCACCTTAGTCAATTTATCGACTACTACCAAGATGACATCATGCCTATTTTTACTCAATGGTAACCCTTGTATATAGTCCATGTTGATCACTTGCCACTTGTACTCAAGTATGTCATGGGGATAGAGAAGCCCTATTGGATGCGCATTTTTAGCCTTGAATCACTGACATTCCAAGAATTTGGCTACATATTCACCTAGATCCTTCCTAAGTTTAGGCCAACAATACAAAGATTTCCACTCTACAATCATCTTGACAAGTCTAGGTGTCCTAAAAAAGGTGAATTATAGATTTCCTCCAAGACCAACTTTCTAAGATCTCTAGAAATTATAATATACTTCCTTCTTTGATATCTTAGGATTCCATCTGATTCAATCTCATACCCACCAAATTGATGATCTGAGGGATTCTCTTCTAGAAATTTCTTTACTCTTTCATAATGCTCAACCCCTTGCAATTATTGCATCACTTTCTACCTTAGATTGAATCTTGTCATGGTTATAGCTTCCAAATGTCTTCTTATACTAAGAGCATCCACCACTCTATTCTCTTTTCCTTTGTTGTACTCAATTCAAAAATCATACTCTCAAAGGCATTCCAAACACCTTCTTTGACATGCACTGAGATTTAATTGAGTGAAAATGTATCTCAACTCCAAATGATCCATTTTAAGTTCAAATGTCTTCCCCAATAGGTGATGCCTCCACATCTACAAGGAATGTAGTATTGCAGAAAATTCTAAATCATTTGGTGCATAATTGATTTCATGTTTCTTTAGCTTCCTTGACTCATACACCACCACTTTCCCATATTCCATTAATATAGCTCCAACACCATCTCCTGAATCATCTATGATCACTTTGAATAGACCATTGGGATTAGGTATTGTCAACATTGGTTTTGTCATGAGTTTGTCCTTCAGGAGTTGAAAAAAATATTCACACTTTTTTGTCCATTTAAACTTTTCCCCTTTCCTCTAAAGAGATGTGATTGGGGATGCGATTTGAGAGAACCATTGTATATAATTTCCTATAGTATCTTGCAAGTCCCATGAAGCTAAAAATTTGTCAGACTTTGAGGTGCTAGCTGATCCACTATTGCCTTGAGGTTTTTGAGATCTATAGAGACTCCCTCTACTGATATGATGTGACCTACGTAATGCACCTTGTCCTAATAAAACAAGCACTTGGATAACTCTCCAAAAATATTCCTGTCTCTTAGACATTGTATGAATATCCTCAAATGGCTATCATGCTCCTCAATGGACTTAAAATAAATCAAGATGTCATCAATGAGGATCAAGATAAAATCATCTAGAAAATCTCTAAATACACTATTCATGAGATTCATAAAAGTTGCTGATACATTGGTCAAACCAAAAGGTACCATCGTGAACTCATAGTGTCCATACTGAGTTTGGAAAGTAGTCTTAGGGATGTCCTCTTATTTTATTATCAACTAGCGATATCTGGATATGAGGTCTATTTTAGAGAACACTATTGCTCCCTTCATCTAGTCAAATATATCATCAATCCTCGGGAGAGGATATCTATTATTAATGGTCACCTTGTTCAACATCTGATATTCGATACATAGATGTAAGGTTTCACCCTTCTTCTTAACAAAGATAACCATCACACCCCAAGGAGACACACTAGGTCAAATAAACCCCTTGCTCAATAGTTCCTACAACTAGGCCTTCAAT
Source organism: Sequoiadendron giganteum (assembly GCA_007115665.2). NCBI lineage: Eukaryota > Viridiplantae > Streptophyta > Pinopsida > Cupressales > Cupressaceae > Sequoiadendron > Sequoiadendron giganteum. Next base: position 940,004,257 of record CM021100.1, on the reverse strand, counting down.
TCAAATAGCTCAGTGTTAGTCATGTTGTATAAGGCATTAGACTAAGGTTCAAATATTGGTACTAGATCAATAGAGAAATAAAATTCTCACTTAGTAGGTAGCTCTATGAGTTCTTTAGGAAAAACATCTTGGAACTCCTTGAGAATAGGGTAATCATCAAAATAAGGCTTCATATTTTTAGGTTCACTAACATGTACCACATAGATAATACACCCCTTCATTTGATCTCTCTTGAGTTGCATGGTTGAGATATTCATAATATTTAGTGGTCTATGCAACCCATATATCTCAACTAGGTTCACATAGTCATCCAAACAACCAATAATTTTATCCTCATAGTTCACTATGGACTTATGTTCTGTCAACCAATTTATCCATAAGATCACATTGTAGAGACCTAGGGGTGCCACATAAAGATCAACTTGGGTATGGAAAATGGAAAGTCTTAACTCACTATAATAAAGAAATGAATCCACCATCCACTCTACTTGATTTCCATACTAGATCATCCAAGAATCGGTCATGTGTCCGGGTCTAATAGGTAACTTAGAAATTATTCTCAAGTCAACAAAACATTTAGTGGCTCTAGTATCAATCAAAATAAAATATGTTTTCCATATAGCTTACACAATATCTAGATTTGTGAGGCTAGGTATTCATATTTTATTTTGTCCATCACTGCATGGATCTAATGTCGATTTCCTTCCTTTCATTCCTTTGAAAATTATGGGAAACTTGAGGCATAATGATCACCTCCAAAAGTGTAGAACTTATCACGAGGCCCTTTCTAATCTCCCGACCTATCTTCCTTGGATATCTTCTATTTATCAAAAAAATTACATTTTTTGTTGTTGGCCTTATTATTATTTCTACCATTGTTGTTGTCTCCTTTCTCTTGAGAGTCACTCCCCTTTTTAGATTCTTCATCTAGAAAGGTTTGTATCCTTTCTGAAATTTATTATTCTTGAACCAAGACAAAATTTAAATTATTTTAGAAATTAGATAGGTGTTACAACTTTTGTTCTTGCTTGGTGACCTTCTCGAATACCTCCTCCATGGTAATCAGGTTATGTATATCCACCTCTACTCCAATTTGGGTCCTTAACCCTAGTATTAACTTTTAGATTTGAAAGCATTCATCCGCCTGGTACTGAGGCATGTACTTAGGAAAATGGGTGAGCTTTTCCCAATGCTGAGTCACTGACATACTCCCTTGAGTTGAGTTTTGGAACTTGGTCATCTTATTGAAAAAGTGTCAAGGGAGCCAACTTTTTCAAAAATGTTGAAGAAATTGTTCCCATGTGCTCTCTCTAGGTTGCAGTTTCTATTCTACCATTTCATTGTTCCACCATGTGGCTGCCTCATTAGAGAGTTGATAAGTTGTCCATACAATGTTAGTTTCATATGATAAGTTTTGAAGCCCAAAGTACTTCTCTATTTCAATTATCCATGCTTCCACTCTGTCTCTAATGGTTTTTCCATCAAAAATTTGTAGATCTACCCTTTTGAAGTCCTTTCCAAGCTCTCATTTGATTCTTGCTCAATTATTGCAACCTTGATCTCTATTTCCTTTTGGCTTCTCCTCATTCCTCAGGTTTTGACCATCTTGAATTCCTCAAAATTCACCTTACAAATGGTTCATCCTATTTTCACGCCACTTTAGGAGGTCAAGGATTTGATCCAACCTCTCATTTTGACCTTCATTTTGACCCCCTCTTGAACCTCCATTCCTAGTGTTCACCATGATGGTTCATGACTGACCTATTTCATAGCCCATGTTTAGCGTAACTGACACAAGTTTTCTATGTTTGATTATTTCAACACATAATAATAAGTATTGTGACATGCAATCTTAAAAAGATATTCATGTGCATTCTGTTAGCTCTCAAAAATGCAGGCAAGATGCCTCAAGAGGATGCCAATCTCTTGATATGCTTCAGGGTAATAGACAAGGTTAAGAGTACTCAACCTTCTACTCTTTAGGTGCTACTAGACCTAGGCGGGTGTACCTAATTGAATTGAGCAGACTTGACTTTTAATCTTTTCCTATTGCCCTAATTTGTCCACAATGGCAGATTGAAATGGACAAAATAAATCAAATTTGGTATAAATTGTATATAAATATTCAAAACTAACCCTAATAAACTCAGTTAACAGAAGTAGAAATGTGAATGAAACTAAAGAATGAAAAAATGAAAGACTAGTGCCTTATAGGGTTCATGGAGTCAAGATAAATCTAAAACAAGTTTACTTGTTCTGGTAGACATTCAAGTTATTTAGCATTTTATTTGGTTTACAACTTGTGTAAACATGCATGATTTTGATTATTGAGTTCTTCTTAATAATCCAATTGACACTCCCTAATTACTATGATCAATTCAGAGAATTTAATCCTTACTGGAAAGAAACAATTAATTGACCATACAGATGCAACAAATGTGCATTGATGAACTAGGTAAAAACTTGTTTACACTAATTCAAATAGCCAGAAAACACCATTATGAAGACAACTTCAATAATACTTTTCAACACAGATCACAAACAACCGATACCAGAAAACATTGCACCATCAAATTAGACTTTCATTGATATCTCCATGATTTTACATATGCAACCAGTCTCATCCTTCTCAAAAAATTGTATTCTGCTGTCTCTTCTCTACCCTCTATCTAATTCTACCCTTCATATTGTTTTCAAAATGGACATTTATACATTGAGCATATGAAAGGACACGTCCTTTCAAAAATAGGAAAAAATAGAATTCAAAACAAAAGATAGACAATAATTATGTTTTAGTTAGCCACAAGTGACTCATAGCGAGGTAGTCCAAATAATCTTGACACTTAAATGTATATGCATCCTCGACAACATTCATGATCATGATTTCCATCTTGACCATCTCCTCATTTTGCTCGCTCACTTCCTCTAATGTTGTATTCTCTACAGAAGTTATCTTCATGATTCCACTCAGTATTTTGTCACATTCATTCTTCCATCTAGTGGCATCTTTCACTTCCCCTCTACTATCAGAAAATGTGACCACAATTTTCTTGGCAGCTTCAATTAATCCCTACTTATCCCCTTGCAATTCCTCATAGAATTTTTGATGGCGACTGATAATGTGATTTGCAGCTTCAAGTGCAATACTGTTAGCCTCATCATTCTGGGCCAATTCATGAAACTTCTCCATAATTCATCCATCCATCCTTTCATGCTCCTTCAATGCAGTTAGAGTACTAGAATATTTTCCCATAATTTATTCAACCAGGATGTCAAATTATCCTGCCTTCTCTTAACAATTGCTACAATTGCATCATATTTTCCCTGATTATAGGCACTTGACCCTACCCAATGATCTTTTGCTTGAGAGCTTTCTCCTTGAGTGAGCATTTTGGGTGGATCAATTGAAAAACCAACCAAGTCTTTCAATCTATCATTTTCTCTTAACATTCTCTCATTACTTGCCTTATACATTTCTCTTTGTCTTATCAGTGCCTGGATCTGTGCTTTATTCAATTTTGCAATGTCTATCCTAATCTCTGTAGTAACCACAGGATCAGCCTCTCCAACCTTTAGGGTCATAACATGGCAAAATGCCTTCTCTATATCAATTACCACTGATTTCCTATGGGGGGGATACAAAGCCCATATCATCAACAATCCCTCATTAGTATTATACTTAGAGCCTGCATACACCTCTGTCACTTTTTCCTTATCAAGTTTGTGTGTAGTGTTACTATCTCTTAAGAAGCTATCAAATACTAATGAAAAATTCAAATCAAGTCTAGGAAAGATCATGACACCAACATTCTCCAACATTTTCCTCCCCTTTTCAGGATTCATATTTGTCATTTCATCATCTACACATTTTCTCAATTGATCCAATAATTGCTCTTCATTCCCAGAAGTGACAACACCAACATCTTCTCTTATTTCTTTCCCCTTTAGTTTGTACAAGAATGCTTTGAAGTCTGGAGAATTTATAAACTCATCATTTGAAATAAATGATTTGTATTCCATATGCCTTGCATCAATATCACCACTTTCAATACTCTGTTCTCTAGTTGGGAAAACATACTGCTGAGTCCTTAACCTAGATATTTTCTCTGTTCTTCTCTATGGCATTTAATCCGTTGGGGTTTCCTCATCTCCAGAAGACAATGTCCCCATATCCTATAACTCTTGGTTATAGCTTTCAACCACCACCTATGCTTCCTCTTCATCCAAATTCCTGATCATATCATCAAAAGGATAAGGTACATGCTGATACCTTCCAAAGTTAATCCTTTCTTTGGCTGAATTGATATATCCTTCAGGGTCAAAGATTTTCCTGGGTGGTCCTCTTTTCATATTATAATACAGCAATCTATCAAGGATTGAATTATATCCCTCCTTAGCCAACACAGTGAAATCACCAAAACATAATGTACTAGGCATGGAAGCCTGCTTCCCATAAGAATTGAAAAGCATCACACTACTAAAATCCATTTGAAACTAGTACTATCACATCAACTATTGTTTCGATGAGAAACTTTCAAATCTGGGGCGAAGTCCTTTTGCAACGTCTATTACACCCTTCGCTAAGACATAACATGGTCTTACCGACACTTGGGATCCAAAAAATGATGACTTTCACTTCCTTTTGTGTCGCTATAACAATTTTGAGTCAGGGAGATGTTACATAGCCTTCATTGTGTCATACTGATATGCATTCTTCAAGTCATATTCACTGAGACAAAATCACCCTGTCACCAATGAACTCTCATTTCAGCGTGTCCACCAAGTTTTCTCACCGAAGAAATAAACCTCACCAATGAAATAATACCTTTGGTAAGATAGTAAACTTTCAGCAAGACCTATATCAATGCCAAATGTCTTACCGACATCACTTCTCCATATTACTCCTATTCGGTGAAACTCATCCCGAGCTGCTTGTCGGTATAACATTCAGAATTCTATGGAACTCATGTCAAAAAGTTCTTCTCCTAGCGACGTATATCTCTATCAGCATACCTTTAAAACTGGCAAGACCCCAATACTCTCTCCAATAGCTTTTCGGATCCCCTTATGTTTTTTTTCGGCAAGACAAGAGTCACTTCACCAAGAGCTTCCCCGACGAATGTAAGTCTTACCGAGATATTTTCTTACAAGCCAATTGGTAAGATAGTATGATTTCGTTTTGACTTCATGCCGATACCCATTAGTTTAGCCGAAACGACCCCTCCACATGCTAGTCGGCAAGACCAATTGAATTTTCCGTGATAGTACAACGACGCCCCAACATATGCCAATATGAATCTTCTCAGTCGCTAAAACAAAAGAAAAGTCTTGCCGATTGTCTACAACAAATATATGTTAGTGAAAAATATATCTCAGGGAGAATTTTACTATGTCTTGTTGATATGGGTCTTTCAATGAAACAAGAAGAGGTAGATGGATTCAAATGGGTCACATGACAGAAAATAAGCAAGACAAATGCAAAGAGGGGATTTTATGCTTATGATAAGGACTTAATGTTGGAAATTCTTGAATGCAATAGACTGTGAAAAATTCAAAATTTTACAGTTCTAACAGTGGCTCCATCTGGGGATGAATGATAGCAAGATCATTACAAGGATTCAGGTTTCTGGGTGAGCGGACCAAATTCAGAATGATGGAACATGTGAGCATGATGGAATAGAATGAGACCCTATACTATTGTATATGAAAAAACAATATTGAAGAAAGGAAAATCAGGATTGTCCATGTACTTGCAAGTCCTATTCCTTTTATATCCTAGACTACTGTGCATGGAAAAGAATTTTAAAAAGGATCATCAGGAGTTGTCCATGCACTGGAAACCCTCAATCCTCTGTGTTTCTTCAAGAGAAAAAATGTTTCATAAATTGCCCATGCACAAGCAATTCCTGATCCTCACCAGCCATATTTTGCAGGTAGTATGAATCTTCGCCTTTCTTTCCTACCACCACAAAAGGCCCTAGCCACAAGGCTTCAAACTTCCCATGTTTTCCCTTCTCCTGGCACCTTTCATTCCACATCATTACCAGATCACTTTCTCCAAATTTCCTATCCTTTGCCTTTTTGTCAAATAAATATTTCATTTGCGCTTGCAACTTTATATTCTGATTTTGAGCCACTCTCCTTATTTCATCCAGTTCAACTAGCTGCTCCATCCTCTCCTCCATGGGTTTAGGAATATCCAAATCTTCTGAAAGAATAAACTTATAAACTGGTAACAAGTTCTGCAAAGGAATTCTGGCATGTGCTCCATACACTAACTCAAATGGGGACTTCCCAATTGCCTTCTTCACTGTAATTCTATCAGTCCATACGACCAGTCTTAATTTCGCATCCCAAGCCTTCTTGTTCTAACCTAGCATCCTTCTTATAATCTTCAAAAGACTCCTATTGCTAGATTATGCTTTTCCATTAGCCTGTGGATGATAAGGAGCTGCATAAGAAATGACAATACCATATGTGCTACAGAAGCCTCTGAATTCATCTGATCTGAAACACATTCCATTGTCAGTGATCAACCTCATTGGTGTACCAAATCTAGTAATGATATTATCCATCGGGAACTGTGTCACCACCTTACTTGTAGCCTTTTAGTTGGAATGGCCTCTACCCATTTAGTAAAATAATCAGTGCCCACCAATATCTAGCTATGTACACCACTTGATTTTTCTTGTATTTCCCCAATGAAATCAATTCCCCATTGATGAAAAGGGGCATCAACTTGCATGGGTCGAAGTGGGAAAGCCCCCTGATACTTCAATTTTCCAGAGAATTTCTAGCAAGCTTCACATTTTCTCACATGTGCAAAAGAGTCATTAAAGACTTTTGGCCAATACCCTAAGAATTTTTTGAGCAGTTGTTTTGGTTGAGTAATGTCCTCCGCAAACCCCTTTGTGCATTTCACTCAAAACATGTTTAGATTGAAATTCATCCAGACATAACAATAATATACCATCCCTGTTTTTCCAAAATAAATCTCCATTCATAAAAACATATTTAGATGCTTGTAGCTTCAACATTCTTCTCTGGTTGTCATTCATTCCCTTTGGACACTTCATGTATTTAAGATAGTATAGGATATTTGTATACCACTGAGTATGTTCAATGCTTGCAATTACATTTTCTTCTTCTACATTGCAAATCTGATTTGCTTCAATGTTTTCCTCTAACATAAGTTTAGCCAAACCCTGACCTCTAACTAGTCTAGTAATTTGTATCTCCATGTCAAATTCTTGGATTTTTTTGATCCATTTGTACCTTTTACCATTTACTTCAGACTGTGTTAGAATATCCTTGACTGCTACATGAGGAACATAAGCAATTACCTTAGCTCCAACAAGATATGGTTTGAAAGCTTTCACAGCTTTCACCAGTGCAAATGCTTGCTTCTCCATTATATCATACTTTAATTCAGATACCTGTAATGACTTACTGAAGAAAGATACAGGCTGTTCATGACCATCTTCATTCTTATGTAGCATAACAACTGCAACAGTATGCATTGAGGCAAATGAAAAAATCTGAAAAGGCTTTAAAAAATCAAGAGACTTAAGAATAGGGGCCTCCTTGATGGCTCATTTAATAGATACAAAAGCATCCAAAGCCTCTGCAGTCCATTCCATCTTATGTCCTTTTCTCAACATTCTTGCTATGGGTTTAACAATCTCAACAAAGTTAGAGACAAATCTCCTAACAAAATTGATCTATCCAAAGAATGATTGTATTGCCTTAACACTTTTAGGCACAAGAATTTTATCAATAGCCTCAACCCTTTCGGGATCTATCCTAACCCCTTCCTTTGAAACAATATGTCCCAAAATTTTACCCTCTGTAACTGCAAAATTACACTTCTTGGGGTTCAAGCTAACACCATATTCAAGAGCTTTTATAAATACCTTTTCCAAATGATGAACATGATCTTCAGCCTTCTTGGAGTAAGTAGTGAGGTCATCTTGATACACCACCATGAGAATATTGATCAAATCAGCAAATACCACATCCATGGCTCTTTGAAAAGTCACCCCTGCATTAGTGAGACCAAATGACATTCTCAAATAAAATACATTCCCCAAGGAGTCGTGAATGTTGTCTTGTATTATTCAGACTCTTTAACCTTGACCTGATTATACCCTGAAAATCCATCCATAATAGACAACAATTCGCAAGCTATCACCTTATGTAATATGGCCTCCATATTTGGCAAAGGATAATTGTCTTTAAGGGATGCTATGTTTAGATTTCTAAAATCTAAACATAATCTGATATCTCCATTTTTCTTTCTGACAGGGACCAAATTTGAAACCCACGTTGAATGTCTAATAGGCTTAATAATTCCACCATCTATGAGCTTCAACAATTCCTCCTGCATTTTAGGCTCTAGAGTTGGATTTATAGGTTTTTTCTTTTGTCTGAATGGTTTAGCATCTATTTTCAATGGTATTTCATGCTGAAACAAGTCTTCTCTATATGCTTTTAGATCCTCATAAGACCAAGCAAATACATGTTTATACTTTCTCAACAAATCAATCAGCATTTTTCTAATTGCAGGACTTATCTTTTTACCAATGTACACCTTTTTTGGTGCCATCTCAGTTCCCAAATTAATTTCTTCAATATCATCCTTTCCAACTAGTGTTTGCTTCATTAAAGATCAATCATTTCCATCATATACCCTCTCAAGTGCCACCAAGCCTTTAGGAAGTTTATTTGTCTTAAGCTGCAAAATCTCCTTCCCAAACACTGTTTCTTTTCCATCAACTTCCTCAACAAAGGCATTGAAGTTGATTTCTTGGGCCTCATACTAGTCTATACAGTGAAGGAATTTCAAAAGATCAGTGTCATCATTAAAAAATTTCCAACTATATACATTATCAGGCATAGCAGGCCTAGTCTTGAGTTCAATTTGTGACACTCCAGCCAATGTAATATCATCTCTTTTCATTGCTACATTAGCTAGAAAATCTGCCATTATATTCTTTGACCTATCCACCCACTCAATTGAGAAGGTGTCAAGCAATTCAATTGTATCCCATACAAAATTTCTATATTTCTTTAGTCTTTTGTTTTTTGCTATATACTTTGACCTAACTTGCGAGACAATTAACTTTGAATCTCCTAGAACAACCAGCAACTTGATTTTATGCTTCACCGCTATATTCAGCCTAGTTAATAGAGCTTCATATTCCACCACATTATTTGTACATTCAAAAGTTAACAAGAATGAATACTTAAATGTAATACCTTCTGGAAAAACAAATACTATCCCAGCTCCATTTCCTTCTTGGTTATATGCTCCATCAAAATACATTTTCCACACACCATTGTGGTTCTGTGCAACATGCTTCTCAATAGGATCACTATTAGTCAATTCTGGTTGTGCTGGCTCTATATTGAAACTCCCAAGATCAACATCACAAAAACAATTGATTTGGTCTTATGGCACATAATCAATAAGTTGATTCATCCTTGGTTCCCTATACAACTTCACCTCTTGGCCATTTACTAGAATTGTTGCATAAGATAGATCGAACTGGACATTTCCACCAATAGCTATTGTCCACTATCTTGATAAAAGCATACCAAATTGAGGAGGGGTGTCTATCACTATTATATCAATATTATAAGCTACTTGAGGATAAGCAACTTCTACACCTTTCATTATACCCACCACAGGAACAGGTCGGTTATCCATTGCATAACATTTTCCTTCATATGTATCCACCCACATGCCTAGCTGTTTCATCACTCCTACTGGCATAATATTCATGGTAGCACTAGAATCTATCATGCAATTCCTCAATAGTTTGTTATTTATGAGTAATGTAGTAAAGAAAGGATCAACTTGTGGTGGAGTTTTCAACACATTACTCAAGCAAATTTTTGGAATGTTCACTTTATCCTGCTTATTTTTAGTAGTCACTTTATTTTCAGAAGCTACATGTTTTTCACTTTCATTTGTTATCAATTGCACTGCACTATCCCTATATTCTTTAATTTTCACCATTTCAAGAAGTGGGACAGACATCTTTACCTGAGACAAGGCTTGAGTGAAATCAAAAGAAGAACCTTCTACTTTAATCACTTTCTTTTGTTCTGATGTTTCTCCTTTATTCTCTTCCTTTTCTCTTCTACCTGTTAGATCTATCTTTTGAATTTCTTTGTGTAATTCTTTTACTGCATCCTTTTGGATAGGATTTTGTTTGCTTTCTTCACATTGTTTGTTTTCAATCTTCTTTGAAACTCCTTGTACAACTTTCTGATCTTTCATAAAGATACCCCTAGGGATACCTTCCTTCTCATTTACTATCCTATTTCCAACCAGTATTTACTCTTTGCTTCTTCAACTACAGCAATAGTTAATCTCTCCATTTCCTCATCAGTAAGTTTCCTCACATTACTGTGAGTGGGAACCTCAACAAGTTGTGGTTCTACATAATCATCCTCAGAATCAGAAAAGACCTTCTGCTCAACCATATGGATCTTGTACCTTTGTTCTGCAACATCATATTCATTGCCTCCTTCCTCCGAAGATGAATATCTCTCCTCAACATGGTGAAGAGCACTTGAAGTTAAGTAGATCTTGTGATCTTCTCCACCATCTCCCATTAACACTCCCTCCTCTTGCATCCTCTAGGCTACAACACAATATTCAGGGGAATGTGGTTTATCACAAGCTTCACAAAAATAATTTCTATTCACCATATACGTTCCCTTCTTTCTCAATGGATCAACAGTATCCTTGTCTCTAGGTCTGTCTGTCATAGGTTTTCCATCTTTCTAGTTTGTGTTGTAAGGCATACCATGCAACCTAGGCCTATCCTTCCTATATGTGTTCTCCTACTTATATTGATAATTATTGTTTTGTTGAAGAGCCCTAGGGTTGTCTCTCTTATTCATTATCCCAACAGCGTTTCTGTTGTTCTCAATTGTTAATGCCATCTTTTGTGCTTTAGCTAAGTCCCTTGGGAACCTATTTCTCAACTCATACCCTGTTTTAGGGTCAAATGCATTCAGGTAAACACTTAATGCTATGGAGTTCGGTAACTTTGATCCAGGAGGTATTCTATTCTACAATTTATTGAATCTTCTATTAAAATCAAAGATTGAATCATTCTGACCCTTCTGAATTTGGATTAGTTCATGGAGAGCAGCATCTGGTGCACTTAGATTCCCAAATTGTTCAAGAAATTGATCTTGAAATATCTAGAAGGAATAAATAGAAGCTGTTGCCAAGCTATTGAACCAATCCCTAGCTTCCTCAATAAGGGACATCATGAATAACCTCATATGAAAATCTTCATAAGGTACATCCAAATCCTGGACAAAAGCATTGAAACTCCTTAAATGATCCTCAACAATGATTGCATTACTCCCTATGAATTTAGGCACCAAATTTCTCCAAGAACCATCCATAGGATAACGGTACAACTGAAACCCTGCCAAATCAAATAGTCTAATCATAGTAGTATACTGATACTGGTACATAGGGTTATAAAATTGTAGATTTTGCTATGGCACATGATGCTGACCAGGAGGTGGATAATTATTTATATGTTGTGTGGGAATATGCGGTGGATGATTTGGCTATCTATATTGATTCCCAATTTGATGTTGAGGGATCCTTGGTGGTTCAGAATACCCAGTACCGTGATTACTCTATTTATGGGGTGGTATATACTTTGGGGAAGAACCAGATGCATGAGGAATGTTCTGAGCTTTCTGCAATTTGAATTCTCTTATTGCTTGAATCATTTGGGCCTTTTCTTGATCTTCCCTTTCCCTTTTTTGAGATTCAAACTGTGCTTTAACTTCATCATAAGTTAAAGATTCATAATCCTCTTGATGAATTTCCTGATTAGTAAGTCCATTCTGATTACCCTACATTTTTTGGTCATATTCATATTGAACTCTGAGTCATTCAACTTCGAGTCTAGCTTCAAATTCGGCTTGTTTCTGAGGGTTGTAAAAAGGATTCCTCAGATCCTCCAGGGTACAAGGCTCTTTAGTTGAACTATCTTTCCATTTGTCAAAACAATTCTCACCAAAAGGTATTAATGATTTGTCTTTGTTTGTCAAGAACATGTCCACACTTTTCCCTTTACCCTTGTCAACCCTTTTATATTTATGCATCCACCTACTATCGCCAGGAGGAGATCCGGAATGACCCCCCCTAAATTGAGATCTTCTTCCATTCATATTGCAATGTTCAAATTAGAGTCGCCACTAAACTTTTTGAAAGTGAGAAAAAGATTGTTACTTATTATTCCCAGCGGAGTCTATATATAGGACCTTTGACTCTATGATTAAGGTGCAGATTCTTTGTTGTTCCCCAGCAGAGTCACCAATTTGTTAGCTCTCAAAAACATAGGCAAGATGCCTCAAGAGGATGCCAATCTCTTGATACGCTTCAGGGTAACAAACAAGGTTAAGAGTACTCAACCTTCTACTCTTTAGGTGCTGCTAGACCTAGGTGGGTGTACCTAATTGAATTGAGCAGACTTGAATTTTAATCTTTTCCTATTGCCCTAATTTTTCCACAATGGCATATTGAAATGGACAAAATAAATCAAATTTGGTATAAATTGTATATCAATATTCAAAACTAACCCTAATAAACTCAGTTAACAGATGTAGAAATGTGAATGAAACTAAAGAATGAAAAAATGAAAGACCAGTGCCTTATAGGGTTCACGGAGTCAAGAGAAATCTAAAATAAGTTTACTTGTTCTGGCAAACATTCAAGTTATTTAGCATTTTATTTGGTTTACAACTTGTATAAACATGCATTATTGTGATTATTGAGTTCTTAATAATCCAATTGACATTCCCTAATTACTATGATCAATTCAGAGAATTTAATCCTTACTGGAAAGAAATAATTAATTGACCATATAGATGCAGCAAATGTGCATTGACGAACTAGGTAAAAACGTGTTTACACTAATTCAAATAACCAAAAAACACCATTACGGAGACAACTTCAATAATAATTTTCAACACAGATCATAAAAAATCGATACTAGAAAACATCACACCATAAAATTAGAATTTCATTGATATCTCCATGATTTTACATATGCAACCAGTCTCATCCTTTTCAAAAAATTGTATTTTGCTGTCTCTTCTCTATCCTCTATTTAATTCTACCCTTCATATTGTTTGCAAAATGGACATTTATACATTGAGGATACGAAAGGACACGTCCTTTCAGAAATTGGGAAAAATAGAATTCAAAACAAAAGATAGAGAATAATTATGTTTTAGTTAGCCACAAGTGAGTCGTAGCGAGGTAGTCCAAATAATCCTGACACTTATATGTATCCGCATCCTTGACAACATTCATGATTGTGATTTCCATCTTGACCATCTCCTCATTTTGCTCGCTCACTTCCTCTAATGTTGTATTCTCTGCAGAAGTTATCTTCATGATTCCACTTAGTATTGTGTCACATTCATTCTTCCATCTAGTGGCATCTTTCACTTCCCCTCTACTATCAGGAAATGTGACCACAGTTTTCTTGGAAGCTTCAATTAATCCCTGCTTATCCCCTTGCAATTCCTCATAGAATTTTCGATGGTAACTGATAATGTGATCTGTAGCTTCAAGTGCAGTACGGTTGGCCTCATCATTCTGGGCCAATTCATGAAACTTCTCCATAATTCATCCATCCATCCTTTCATGCTCCTTTAATGTAGTTAGAGTACTAGAATATTTTCCCCATAATTTATTCAACCAGGATGTCAAATTATCTTGCCTTCTCTTAACAATTGCTACAACTGCATCATATTTTCCTGGATTATAGGCACTTGACCCTACCCAATGGCATTTTTCTTGAGAGCTTTCTCCTTGAGTGAGCATTTTGGGTGGATCAATTGAAACACCAACCAAGTCTTTCAATCTATCATTTTCTCTTAACATTCTCTCATTACTTGCCTTATACATTTCTCTTTGTCTTATCAGTGCCTAGATCTGTGCTTTATTCAATTTTGCAATGTTTATCCCAATCTCTGTAGTAACCATGGGTTCAACCTCTTGAACCTTTAGGGTCATAACATGGCCAAATGCCTTCTCTGTATCAATTACCACTAATTTCTTGTGGGGGGGATAGAAAGCCCATATCATCAACGATCCCTCATTATTATTATACTTAGAGCCTTCATACACCTCTGTCAGTTTTTCCTTATCAAGTTTGTGTGTAGTGTTAATATCTCTTAAGAAGCTATCAAATAGTAATGCAAAATTCAAATGAAGTCCAGGAAAGATCATGACACCAGCATTCTCCAACATTTTCCTCCCCTTTTCAGGAGTCATATTTGTCATTTCATCATCCACACTTTTTCTCAATTGATCCAATAATTGCTCTTCATTCCCAGAAGTGACAACACCAACATCTTCTCTTATTTCTTTCCCCTTTAGTTTGTACAAGAATGCTTTGACCTCTGGAGAATTTATAAACTCATCATCTGAAACAAATGATTTGTATTCCATATGCCTCAGATCAATATCACCACTTTCAATACTCTGTTCTCTAGTTGGGCAAACATACTGCTGAGTCCTTAACCTAGATATTTTCTCTATTCTGCTTTCTGGCATTTCATCCATTGGGGTTTCCTCATCTCCAGAAGACAATGTCCCCATATCCTATAACCCTTGGTTATAGATTTCAACCACCACCTATGCTTCCTCTTCATCCAAATTCCTGATCATATCATCAAAAGGATAAGGTACATGCTGATACCTTCCAAAGTTAATCCTTTCTTTGGCTGAATTGATATATCCTTCAGGGTCAAAGATTTTCCTAGGTGGTCCTCTTTTCATATTATAATGCAGCAATCTATCAAGGATTGAATTATATCCCTCCTTAGCCAACACAGTGAAATCATCAAAACATAATGTACTAGGCATGGAAGCCTGCTTCCCATAAGAACTGAAAAGCATCACACTACTAAAATCCATTTGAAACTGGTATTGTCACATCAACTATTGTTTCGATGAGAAACTTTCAAATATGGGGCAAAGTCCTTTTGCAACGTCTATTACACCCTTCACCAAGACATAACATGATCTTACCGACACTTGGGAGCCAAAAAATGATGACTGTCACTTCCTTTTGTGTCGTTATAACAATTTTGAGTCAAGGAGAAGTTACATAGCCTTCATTGTGTCATACCGATATGCATTCTTCAAGTCATAGTCACTAAGACAAAATCACCCTTTCACCGATGAACTCTCATTTCGGCATGTCCACCAAGTTTTCTCACCGAAGAAATAAACCTCACCAATGAAATAATACCTTCGGTAAGATAGTAAACATTCGGGAAGACCTATATTGATGCCAAATGTCTTACCGACATCACTTCTCCATATTACTCCTATTCGGTGAAACTCATCCTGAGCTGCTGGTCGGTAGAACATTTAGAGTTCGGTGAAACTGATGTCGAAAAGTTCTTCTCCTGGTGACGTATATTTCTATTGGCATACCTTTCAAATTGGCAAGACCCGAATACTCTCTCCAATAGCTTTTCAGATCCCCTTATGTTTTAGTTCAGCAAGACAAGAGTCACTTCGCCAAGACCTTCCCTGACGAACGTAAGTCTTACCGAGATATTTGCTTACAAGCCAATTGGTAAGACAGTATGATTTCGTTATGACTTCATGCCGATACCCACTAGTTTAGCCAAAATGACCCCTCCACATGCTAGTCGGCAAGACCAATTGAATTCGCCTTGACACTACAACGACACCTCAAAATATGCCGATATGAATCTTCTCAGTCGCTGAAACAAAAGAAAAGTCTTGCCGATTGTCTGCAACAAATACATGCTAGTGAAAAATATATCTCGGGGAGACTTTTACTATGTCTTGCCGATATTGGTCTTTCAATGAAACAAGAAGAGGTAGACGGATTCAAATGGGTCACATGACAAAAAATAAGCAAGACAAATGCAAAGAGGGGATTTTATGCTTATGATAAGGACTTAATGTTGGAAATTATTGAATGCAATAGACTGTGAAAAATTCAAAATTTTACAGTTCTAACACATTCATAACAAAGATGAGTCATTCAAGCTCACAACTTTGAACATAAAGAAATATTTTATTTATTTATTATAATAACGGATTACAAAGGTCTTGATTTATAAAATTTCCCCCTTACTAGGTGGGCTATTCATTATCAAATAGAGGACACTCCTCTAGGTCCTCATCAAAGTCTCTTACAACCTTCCTAAGAATCCCTAATTTTTTTATTATTCCTTTTAATCCAATTCCCCCATGAAATATGAGGAATTATCAAAGACCAAAGAAATAAGAGAGAAGGGTATTTAGTCGAGGAAACTCATTCAAACCAGACATCACAAAATAAAGAAGGAAAGACCAAACTCAAGTTACAAAGAGATATATCATGAGCCAAAATATATTTGATAAAGCGACAACCAATAAGAAGATGGATGGAAGTCTCAGAGTCCTCTTCACAAATAAAGAACATGTTAGGAGTAAAAAAAGCTCTCTTGCACAAATTATGAATAGTGAGTACTTTATTTTGACCCAAAAACTAGAAGAAAATATTGATTTAGGGATCAACTTAGGATTCCAAAAAGAAACCCAAAAGGGAGGGGTAGTGAATTTATTGTTGAACACATCAAAATATCAAGAGGGGGGTGAATCAGTGTTCTACCAAATCTCAAACCCTTTAGAACAAATAGATGCTTTTACTCTACCACATAAGAAAGAACATATATGAAGGAAATGCACAACAAAACAAAACACCAGATCTATGTGGAAAACCACATAGGGGAAAAACCACCATGATAAAAGTTGTTAGGAGCTAATATCCTAGTCTATCCTCAAAATATGAATAAAATTTATAAAAAAAATTTAGGGATACAACTAAAGGAAGGTACTACTCCTTGATAACAATTTTAGAGTCACTCCAAAGGAAGCTACAACTCCCTGATTAAAATTTGTTTTCGGGCTACAACACATGAAAGATTCAACTCTTTGATATGAGAATACACTCAAGAATTATTACAAAATGATAGTCCTTCCACTATCTGAAACTGAAAATTAAGCTCACTTCATTTGATGATTGCAATTTTGCTTTGTCACTTCTCTAAAGGCCTTCTCAGTTGCTTACTATCTCACTACTATCAACAATCAAGAATTCTTTTCTTCAACTCACTACCTCTAGCAAAAAATTAAGAACACTTCTTCACTTCCCTTTTATAATAGAGATATGATCAAGATGAAATCAGACATGGTCTACCACTTTTTCTCTTTCTCTTTTAGTAGCTTACACAATTGTCATAATTCATCACACCAGACCTTCCCCTAGATCAACTAGGTTTACAATTTATACATGATATTACATTGATTACATCTCATGTTGGCTTATAACAACAAAATATTACCCGCAAGTGGGCCAAGGATAAAATAATCAACATGAAACATGTAGAACCGAAAAGATGACATGCAACACTAGCAAGAGGAACACACCTTGCATATTCTAACACATGCTTAAGATAGTTGTAAAATTTATTCACAACTTTGATCTTCAATAGGAATCATCCACACACTTTGCAAATTCAAAATAGGTCAGCCATAAGAAAGAAAACAATTAACTTGTAGCATGTCGGCCTTCAAAAAATTGGTGATACACATGAATGATAAGACATTATTTTTGCTTCTCCTAGATGAGTCAACAAGACCCATACAATTACTTCAAATACTCCATAATCTCCCCTCAATTATTAATTTGTCTTGCACACTACCAACAAACCATAGTTAACCAAAATAAGAGCATAAACCAACAACACATTCATTCTTGACCACATCCAATACTAGAGAAGCTAAAAATCACTTTGCAAGGCATAAAAAAACATCAAACAATAATCAAGAACATTCACATTCATCCCTTTCACAACTTCATACAACAACAAGCTGGTGCAAGCCAAAAGACATGAAACCAGTCTTCAGAAAGCATAAATCAATGCACTATCACTTCCAACTTTCTCTACGAAAGGATTAATGAAATGATTTGGATATAACACCTTCATATCTCAATGAAATAAAATTTTGAACCATAAAACCATATCTAAAAATGTGGAGATATATACAACCAATCTTTACACCTCTGAGAACAAACTCACAGAGTCAACACAAGCTTCCATCGATCGCTTTCAAAAACATCTTTTTAATAACCCAAAAGAATTAAAACTTGGATCACACATTCCTTGACATAATATGAAGCTATCTTCCAAAACACAAGTTTAAATCATCAATAGTGGAGAAATGTGGAGTATTTCTCAAAGACTAGAAACCAAAAAACCCGACTCCAACTCTCCATAGAACTTTTGACATCAATGATAACTAGAATGCAATAGATGTAAATGTTGAAAGAAAGAAAAATCCTTAACATAACTTCCACCGGAAGAAAATTTCCACACGACATGATCAGAAAGAAAAGAATCAAGAATATGCACCAAAGAAAGAATCTTTTGAAGATTAGCTCGGCCTAGATGGACACTTAGGAGATTTTTCCATTTTCCATCAACAATATAATCAAATACTAACCTGTTCAACACCCAAAATACTAAGAGGGGAGGTAAATCAATATTAAATTAAACCATTTAAATAATATATATCCAACCAATAAAACAACTCTAGCTATAATAACTATTGACGGAAATTTTTGTAGGTGGCAGCAGTCTTATGGGAAACTTAGCTACTGGGGGAAATAGTGCCCTTAGCTAAGTGACCTATGGATTTTATCGAAGCTGACTCTTTGGTTTTAGTGGGGGAGGTAAAGGGTTAGAAAGACAATAGGAAATATTAAAATCTAGACTAAAGGAAATGCGCCAAATCATGAACGAAACTACTTGGGCACAGTGTCGAAAGCAAAGGCTCAAACAATAAATTATTGTCTATCAAATAGATTATCCAGAAGCACTTCAAACATAAGAATACCCTTTAATTGAATAGAATAATCCAAAACAACTCCGGACAACAAAGAAGAGTCAAACATGGTCTATATTTATTAGGTTGTAGAAGATTACAAAAGCTGAAGAACAAGCATTCATATGCTATAGGAAAATAAAAGCATAGTCTAAAAATCTTATCAAATGCATGAAAAATAGAAAAGGGCAAATTGATTGGCACAGTCTGCAGCTTCAAGTTCAATAAAAATATTACAAAGGCTATTCCCAATGCTTAGGAAGTTTTTTGTCTATGCAACAACAACTTCACAAAAGAGAAGAAGAGCTGCTTAAATAAGCTAGCCCACCACCTAAAAGCCACATTGAGAAAGATGCCTAGGAAAACATCGACATTCAAAATCTCCTTGAGCTGGCACTGAATAGGAAGATCACCTAGTAGCATGCCACCAAATCCGTCCTTAGAGAAAAGAAGGCCATGCAGCAGAAGAAAAGGACACACAACATCGAAGAAGAAAACATGGTAGCAAAAGAGAACAAATGGCATAGGCGACAACTTTTGGATAATCGACGCAAAAGAATACACCACGCATTGAGCACATAAAGCCCGAGAGAGGAATGAGGGATGCCCTAGCAAAAATCTCTAAGAGGAAGCCACGTGGGTGACGTAGAGCGAAAATAACTACATAGTGGGCCCATCTCGGGAAATGGCCAGAGAAAGCCACACATGACACACACGAAACTTGATAGAGGCAAAGCGATACAGAGTGATGGGAATCTCCATTAGGAGGCCATGTGGAAAACACTAAAAAATTTTGAGCGATAAAAGACAAGGCGAAGCTGTGAAGGAAAGATAAATGCAAAGGCTAGCGGTTCATGAAATAAAGTTCACAATAAGAAGTGAAACCATGGAATCAACACAATATCACAACACATATGAACACCAATATTTTTACGTGGAAAACCCAAATGGGAAAAACCACGGTGAGGGTTAGTTCACAATATAATATATATGGATATAGAATATTACAAGGGCTCACTACTAGGACACACTATCCTTGAAGGCTCACAACTTGAAGAAGAAATACAAAATAGAGTATGGCTCACTACCAAGAGCTCAATTGAGATGAAATACACCTTTGTGCTGGAGTTTGGTTCTGGTGAATCACAAAATACAAAAACACCTCCTTGTACAATTCTTTCTGCTTATAAACACAATTTTACACTTTCACACTCTCTAACTTTCATCATTTCCCTCCATCTTTCATATTGATTTGTTGTTCAACTATATTATCTTCAAAAGTGTCTTACATATATACTGTATATATTCACATAACACTAATTAGGTTTACCTAATTAGAGTAGCCTTTTTTTGAATAAAAATTAACTTTTTCAACACTTTCACATCCAACATAATCATGTAATAGATGGTATCAGTCAACACAAACCTAAGATAGATCCATTTAGCTACATAATGCATAAGTTCATAATTAGGTTGACAAAAGTTAGACCTAAAACATCAAAACTCCAAATGTATATACAATTCAACAAATGTGTAACATCAAAAACATGTTAGAACATCAAATCCTCCTCTTTAAGATATGAAGTAGCCTATATTCATCTTCACAAGACAAAATGATTAATCATGAGAGAACATGGAATCTCCCACATTAGTGTGTTGTACAAATACTTACTGTAATTGTCAGAGAAAAACATTGTTACCCATAACATCCAAATGTGTTCAGATATCATCGCAAAACTTTGAGGTAAGATGAATCTTGTAGTCATGAATCTATATACAAAGTCTTGCAGTGATATCTTTCTTGAGGTAGAATCCAAACCAAAAAACTGGATTGACAAGATAAAACATTGTTTTACTAAACTTTTGATAACTATATCTTCAACCGTATGACCAAGCCAACTGAAATCTTGTTAGTAGATGTACATGATGTCAAGATAGAACATATTATCTTCTTCTAAACAAATCTTACAAAATAAGATAATATGAATTGTTGGTTCTTTTTCCAGTTGAACCTTGAAATACTCTAAAGGGTATCCAACCCTTATGCTCAAGAATTTAAAAAGTTAGTGCCCAACTAATGAGTAAGGATTTTCAGGCCCTCATTCCTACTCTTCGGGCTTCATGAAACCCAGGAGGGTAAATTTTTTATAGAGTAACTCACCAAATTTCATTAGGAAAAAGACACCACCCTCCATGTAAAATAGATAGCTCAAAATCTGTAATTACTTAGAACACTTCATACACTCATTCAAAGACTCTCAATTATTGTAGACAAGCAATGGTGAGAATAATCAGCAAGAAATATTCATTAAATAGATCAATTGCAACATGTATTCATTAATGTTCCAAGGGAGTTCAGACAAGAGAGCTAGCAATCAGCTACTTTGATTTTGAATCTCAACCGTCGATCAAACATTGAGATGAATCAACAGAAAATCAATCAGAATGATTAATTATGAAAAAATTAATTTGCATGTGCTAGATACCTTTTCCCTAATTAGAGAACTCAAGTGGATAAACACCCACTCTATCTGTATAATTAATCACATACCTAGCACCTAATAAAACATGTCATGTCACATTTACCCACTCACGCGTGGGAATTAATTTACTCATAATTCACCACAACAACATAGTGGGGAGCGATCATGATTTATCCTCAGAATATTAGCTTGTACCTTGTCTTGCTTCAATTTCCCAATCCCATGTGTACCAACGCTTGACAAAATTGATGACCGCAACCACAAGCATCTCCTAAATCTTTAATACGTGAAAAAGACTCAGTTCTAATTTGGAAAAATTTTTAAATCTTAGTGTAGTCTCAACAAAATTTTAGTAGTACTTTATCTCTACTAAATTTTTTTAGAGCCTTTGAAGTAGTCCACATGATAGTCACCCGCTTGCTCACTGAGAAATGAAAGACACAAATAGGCCCCTCATGGGATGGTGGGGAGTGGTCAAGAGAGTCCACATCACTCACCATCTGCTGTAGATTTCCATTTTATAGTTCACTTATTATAAGAAGATATGTGGCCCATCATATAAAGGCTACACATGTCCAATGCTCACTAGCCGTGTGACTTTTTCACCATAAGACATAAAATAGACAGGCATGTGGGGAACAACCTATATGAAGGCATGTGTAGTAATACTTGTTGTTGATCTTTCCCAAAGCTCCTCTTGATGACCGCTTGGAGACACTAGGCCCACTTTCTGACATGACACATGGCAATCATCCATTAGGACATTCAAATATTTTAATGAAGAATAAATTAGAATGGGCATGCGGGGAATAGTCATGATGTTGCCATGTGATTCATCGATCATCATTGATTTTCCTTTGGATACCGCCTACAGTCTTCAACAAAGACATCGTGCCCACTTGAGCACAAGAAACATGGCTTAACCTCGCCAACTCGAGTGAATAAAACAATAAGTAATGACATAGGATGGGCACATGGGAAATGGTCATGATCTACTTGCAATGATCGAACAACCACCATGGTTTTTTATTTCTGCACATGCCAAAATTGTTAGTCTTAAAAGAGAGAACCAAATAGGTTAACGAGGCACAACCCTTAAGAACGAAGATATAAGACTTAAGTTGTTTAATATGAAACCTTATCCCGACCATAGGCAAAAATTTAAACGATGAGAAGGCATTCGGTGACCGACAAACCTAACCTATGGGGCTAGTAAAGACAATGGTGCAAATGGCTCAAGTTGTAACTTAAGTGACTAGTAACTGGGTGTGATGGGTCAACAGAGAATTAGAATGTTCAATGGTGATGACCATATAGATTTTTAAAAGAGGGTTTCTAACCAAAAACCCTAAACCTTATCCTTGCTGAAGCTCATAATCATGACAAGGAAAGAATCATAAAAAAATCATTTTTTTTAATGGCTCTACTAGTTGCTCATGCTCGAGGACACATACCCCTAGTGTGTATGGTGAGAAACTAGATCTCATGGTGACACAAACCAAAATAGAGAGAAAAAAACCCATAAGTTTTCCAAGACAAGGAAAATAGGCACAACCAAAACTAAACACACCAAACCTATATACACTAATTATAGGCCTATGCAGTGCACATATCTTGGAAGTTAAGAAGCCTTCTTATGAAAATTCTTAGGCTTCACTCCTCAAATTAGTGGCCCTAGGCTGCCAAAACTTAAGGCTAACTCTTACCTCTATCAAAAATCTTATCCTCTGCTATCTATAATAGATTAATAGTTGTACCAAGAATTTCCCAACAACCAACTCCATTGTGATTAACATAATAATCCGTACCTGATTGAATTGGAAAAGTAAAAAATTCATATTCAACCTAGTCAACAACACCACAGACTTTGACTTCATACTCATTTTGCACATCAAATTGAAAACCTTCATAAACACTTCATTGTGTACCATGAAAACAACCCTCAGATGCATCAAAAAAGAAAAGAGCATACTCAAAAACATCCTTGAACTATGTTGTATCAAAACACTCCTTAGTATCATGGGAATATAGGTCATATGTATCATTAGCATCCCAGAACTGGGTAAATTCACTCATCTCAAGTTCAATAACATGTTTTGATTCATTCCCCTAATCATCATTCAACTCAAAACAAAATACCTTAGGGATAGGCCCAAACAAGTCAACACTCATAGGATCATCAAAGAGACATTCATGTGCAATATCAGGTAGACCAACAAATTCTTCAACATTATCAGTTGGTAGTGATGTTGATTCATATTCCATATACCTATCATGATGTACACTCTAATCATTCAATAATGAAACCCTTCTTTCATCCATGAGTACATCATCATCCTTTTCATTTATAATAGTCATTTCAATTTTTGTTTCACACAAACAATCATGAGCAGCAAGGGCACATGCATGTTCATCCACCTCTTCATCATTTATGGCTCTATGCTCAAGATCAACCCACTGAACACATACATTCTTACCTTCAGATTGTTCATCATTCACACAATTAACATAATCCATTGATGGCATGTCCTCATTACATTCCATGTTTGCATCCAATGTCATTTTTTCATTCACTTGTGCATAAGTGACCTTATCAATATTCATATCAATGCAACTTTCATGTGAATAAAGTACCTCCAAATCATCTTTGCAAGGATAGTGTGTCGCAAAAAATGTATCCTTGGATATTTTTGCACTCATTTGGGTCTTTCTTGTGTATTTTGGCCTAGTTTTTCCTAGATTTAATGTTGTAATGTGGCCAAAACATTCACATTAGGTCTTGAACTCTTGTAAATCAATGTAAACCTTATGATGTCTTCAAAAGGTGTTGTGAAGTGTTGAAACACACTTTCACACTTTTCTAAGATCTTTCTAATGTATTTCAATTAAATAACCTCTTTTTATCATTTACCAAGCCTTATTTCAAAGTGTTGTAAGAATTTTTAACATACTCTCACACTTTTCTAGGCTTGTCATCAATAATTTAAACCTTTCTTATGTTTAAATGGCCCCTTAATATACTTACATGCCTTATTTAAGTGTCTTTTTGAGAATAAAATCGATAAACATCATTTAATATTATTTCATTCTCAACACCTAGCAAAAATTCCTAAGTGTGACCAAGTCGCCACTTGGGGTGACTTAGTCCCATTTGGCTCAAAAATCAAAATTAGTTCAAAATTCTAGCTAATTTTTATTCTCTAAGACCTAAGGTCAACCTGTGATGTGGTATTTTAAAAAATTAGGGCATAATTATGTATAAATAAAGGGTTTTCACCTCATTTTCAACCCTAATTAGTTTGCTAACACATTCATCCATTCTTCTCAAGCAAGCTAGGGTTTCAAAATTATAAGTCATCAAGACATCTTTCCAAAGCATTCAAGGGAAGATTCTTCATCCATTGTTGTAGAAATACTAGATCTATAATCATGGCAAGATACTAACCCCATTACTTCATGTTCATACTTCATTATCTTATTTCATCATTTTGGTTTAATTATCTAAAAAGGGGTTTGACCAAGGAAAAGTCCCATTCTCTAACCCTTCAACCATTTTCCCATCTTTGCATGTATTTTGCAGGTCTTGTTTGCAGATTTATCAAAGAGAAAGATTGGAAAAAAATTTCATCAAAGTGTCAAATCCCTTCAAGGTTTTCAAAACCCTAAAAGAAGTTTGGAGAACACCTATAAGTCAAACTCTATAGTTTCCGATATGGAAACTTATCAGGAACATAAGTGTAGATCAACGACTACAGATTCCCCTTCCAAAATTTCAGAAAAGTCAAAGTGGACACTTCCCCTAGTTGTCGTGACTTAGTCCCACTTTACATTTTTTCAGTTTTTTTTGTAGATCTGGATACCCATTTGGCTGAAACAGGCTCCAGATTAGTTTTCCATATCTGGGACTAGGTCACCCAAAATAGTGTAAATGTCCTAGTAGGCCAGAATTTTAGTATTAGTAGCATTTTCAACCTCCATTCCAGTTTGCAACACATTTCCAGGTGCACACCTTCTATGTCACAACTTTTTGTTTAGTTTGGTTTACATTTCTAGGTCATTTAGTATATGTTTTCATATCACAATGTGTTTTCAAACAATTTAGATTTCTTTAGTTTTGCATCCATAGTTTATCTTTTTTATCAACTTATAGCCTTAGGAACAATATCCTTTGACAAATTTCAATCTGTATTACATTGGAATCTCTAGGGTTTGTTCTTGATTGAAGCATAGGTCTTTGTCCCTTACCCTTTAGGTGGAAAACCCTAGAGGTGTAAGAGGCAACAAAAATCTATGCTACAAATAGTTATAATCCTCAAAGGAACAAGCATAAAGTTCAATCCCATTTTGATTCTCAAACTTACTCACTATATCTGTGTTAGATGTAAGATAACTAGAAGCAATACCTTCGAGGGGTTCATCAATGTGTTGCCTTATTTGCTCATTTCCATACTCTAACGCTGCATTAGATGCATCATCAGAGTCATCAACAAAGAGTGGATTATCTTTGCACCAATGAGGATCACCATTTATCATTTCTAGTGAAGATGGAAACTCATCAAATAAGGGGTTACGCCACACATTCATTATTGTCATAAAAGCTTCTCCTCCCTCAGCATGATGGTTTACAACTTTTAAATCATCAACATATCCCAGATCACTATAATGACTAGAAGAGCATACAGATAGGTTTTTAATTTCATTCACATCATGAATAGTCAACATCTTTGATTCACACTCTGAAGACTCTCCATGGGGGGAAAATTGTTCCTCCTCAAGAAAATATACATCTCCATTATCATCATCACACACCCTATTCAAAGTAGAGGATTCCACCTCCACATCATAAGGATAATTAGAATGAATAGAGGGATGACCATATCTGATGTCATCACAGTTATTATACCAAGGAGATCCATCAATACTAAAACTATGTTCAGACTGAATACTCAAATCTTCATTTCTAATATCTTTCCCCTTGATCTGCAATGAGGTATCAACAACACATGCATCATTGTTAATGACCAAATATTGGTAGGGAATGACCTCTCTCATCTCGTCTACTTCTTCCTCATTCAAGACATCCCAAGGATGCAATTCATGCCTCTCTATTTTATCTTCAAACCCTATGTCTTCATTGTCATCACTATTGTATCAATCAACATATGTGTTACTTGTGAAGTGATTACAATCATTAAATTCACCCATATAACAAGATGGATGTTCATGTTCTGCTATACTTTCTCCTTTTGTTTATATTATTTTCTAGCATTCCTCAATAGGCCAACTACTACCAATATTTTGAAACATCACCTTTTGTACATGATCACACTTGGCTCCTTCTACAATATTTATCGACTCAAATATTTGATCAAAATTCTGAGGCTTCAATTCCTTTGGCAATGTACTCAATCCAGAATAATAAATCTCACAAAAAAGATCAATGCATATTGAATCCTTAGGTCAAATATTCTTAGGAACCTTCAAAAAATCATCCAAAAATCTTGAGAACAAGTCATAGGGTGATTCTCCTTTGTGCCTTTTAATTTCATACAATTTCTTAACAAAAGACATCTGATCAAATTTTTTCAAATTTTTTTGGTGTTCAACTTGAAGTTCACTATGATTTGCATGTTGTGGTGATGGTGAATTCATAACAATAGAATCATTACCATCTTGACAGCCATTTCTATTATCTGATCCATGATATGTGCTAAGACCACCAATACTTGGAGCCTTATATCATTTCATCATTGAATAATTCAAGTTATTTTCAATATCCATAGCAATTTGATATGCCTAGTGTAATGTTATGGGTTCCTTGTCTCTTAGACAATAACTCATTTTCTTATCAAATGCACCCAAATACACCAACAAACATACTGCATCATTTGGTCTTAGGTCCTCTAGGATGTTCTTTATTTCCTTTGAAAATCTAAGATTAAAAGCTAGGACTAGCTCATCCTCTTCTTTCTCAATGCTCATAATTTTTTGTCTCATTGAAATGGGGTCCACCCTTTCACCAAATTGTTCCATGAACACTGCTTTAAACTCATACCAGGAACATACAAAGGATGCTAGAAAATAGGAGAATCGATCTCTTGCATCTCCTTTTAGAAACTGAACAAAAAGTTTCATAACAACAACTGCACAATCAAGCTCATAGTCTCTGATCACATCTACAAATTCTTGTAAATGCATATTTGTTGATTTAGACTTATCACCATTGAATTTTGGTATCTTATCTCTAATATTAGATGGTATGAGATTTGGGTAACCCTAAATACCACTGAAATTTATAGCCTTGTACATTTTAGTACTAAAATTTCTTTGAGAACCTATTTGGGGCTGATCACAAGCCATGGTTGCACTAGGAACCATATAAGGAAGTATATATTTACACATACATTTTCATATATCTTTACAAGTTTTGTCAAATCAATATTGTAGTTACACAAGGTATTTCAAACTTATTTTACAACATGATCTTAAGCTTTCACAAATAAAATTCCTATCTCAACTTTCCTAAGATCCTTCAATGGGTAAGATTAAAAGATAGAAATACTTATTCATCACAATATATAGATCTCAAATTATACCTTAGAAATATGTAAACTATCACTACTATCCCTTTCTTAGTGCTATTTCACTTAATAGGGAATCATATATCATCTTAGTTCTTGAATATTTCTCATAAATTACATTTTACACATGATAATATTTTATCTAGATTATGAGAATACCTAGAAACTTGTGGCTGCTAGTAACCTTTATTCTTAACTAAAAATCTTTTCAGATTTGGAAATCTCTTCACATATTTTAGTAGGTTCTTTAGACAGAGTTGCCACCTCTCTTCATAGAGGACTGAACTTCAAGTAATATGAAGCTCCTTCAAAGATAAATTTCCTTCTAGGTCTCCTCCAATAGCAGAGTCACATAAAGCCTTTGAAATTTTCTACAACACAACCAATTCCAGGCCTGAAAAATTCACATATGAACTAGATGTCCAGATTCACCAAATTTGTGACTCTTAAGGCTAAATGATCTTCTATCAGAATTTTCTCAAAGTTCTCCCCAGTGGAGTCACCATTCCTATTGGTGACTCCGATGGGAAAATAAGACTCCACAATTTCCAGCCTCTGGTTACAAATAATATTTCAAGATTTTAATGACTCTTTGAAAAGACAATCTATAACCAAATTTCAAAGTTCATCCCCAACAGATTCACCATTCCTATTAGTTCTTTCTTCTAGCTGAACCTTGAAATACTCTAAAGGGTAGCCAACCCATGTGATCAAAAATTTGCAAATTTAGTGGCCAACTAATGAGGAAGGATTTTCAAGCCCTCACTCCTCTTTACGTCTGTGAAACCCATGAGGGTATTCCTCGTCAAACTCAAGAGATATTTAATTCTTAGAGAAAATTTTTATCACAGATCAATTCATATTTAGTGCAAATAGGTATCCTTCATTAAATATTTGGTTGACCTTTGAATAAATTACTTCCTAAAGCTAGGAATTAAGGGGAATTTTAGAGTTACACACTGTTATTGAAAGTATTTTAAATGATTTATATTCTCATTCCAAATCTCTAGTTAGGTACATTGCTAGCTCATTTATCTACAAAATATGCTAATGAATAGACCAGTGCTTTATCTATTGGGAAATGGAGTCTAATAATGTAATAGCTAATAATATATTAGCCATTTACTCAAAGATTAATGTACTATTTCCATACTACATTGTAGCATTCAACTCATTGTGTTTAACACATAAATTCTTACCAAATCTTATTCTCTTTCCTACAAAATTATGACCTTATCTTAGCATTTAATCAATTCATTGAATTGAGGTAAAAAAAATCCACACAATCAATCAAAACAATTGAAGATGAACTAGAATATTATTAACCCTTTCATTCATAACTTGTAGGAGTATTACATAAGAGAGTACATGCATTGAAATTTAATATTTTCCTTCATATTTGCGGCTTCCATAAAACTATTTTAAGATTACTACATGTATGACTTATACTTTAGAATTCCTACTGCTCTATTTATCATCATTTATACAATATGCTTCTTCTTGAGCCTAGCCTCATACACAAACCATTTTGAGACGTAAAAATCAAACCCCTATAATCAGCCTTGAAATCCCTTTTATAGAACAAGGGAGCAACAAGTATCAGGCTGAATTGCAGTTACATTTAGCTTAATTTAATTCTTATTTCACTAGAATATAAAATATTCCTTTGATAGTTATGTGTAATCATTTGCAAAATAGGGGACATAAAAATATCAAAAACCATTAGCTGGAGGAGACCCATCAACCTTCCAAAAGGCGTTGTCATGGTATAAAATTTTCACATTTACACCGAAGCAGGAGATGTCACCATTAAGAAAAAGGCATGAAAAAAAAACCCATATCACAATAAACTAGCCAAAAGGAAACAAGTCAGCACAAAGGACCAAAATTGAGCACCAACTCAAAGAGGAAATAGGGTACTATTCTACCTTGTCAGTAGAATAAGAACTCCCACTTGGTGTCCTTTTCAATAGTGGAGTAGCCATCACCACCTTGTCCTTAGTATCAACCAAATCAATCATGGCCATAAGATACTAGTGGTAACCTGACTCTATTTAAGCTCCACTCTCAGAGGAATCATCTGAGACTTCAATGGTGGAATGATGACGTCCCATGTAAGCTTGATGATATTTTTTCTTTCTCAAAGCTTCCCTCTTAGACCTATTAAATTTCTTCTCCTTACCCTTGACCAATTCCTCTGAGTTAATTCTACTCCTAAAATGATAATCATGCTTGAGAACACCTCGTGCATACTTCCTATCAACTCTTTCTTTCTTATTTGGAGTCATAGGGACCTCATGCACATTCGTTACATTCATGGGAACATTACTTTGAGAATCAAGGAGAATGAGTCTCCTGGACCTTTGGAATGGGTAACAGACATGCCCACCTTACCCATTCATGATAGAGTAACTCACCAAATTTCTTTAGGACAAAGACACCACCCTCCATGTAAAATAGCTAGCTCAAACTCTGCAATTACTTAGAACAATTCATATACTCATTCCTAGAATCTCAATTATCACAGATAACCAATGGTGAGAATAATAAGCAAGAAATATTCATTAAATAGATCAGCTACAACATGTATTCATTACACAAGAGAGCTAGCAACCAACCACTTTGATTTTTAATCTCAACTATCAATCACACATTGAGATGAATGAACAAAAAATCAATCAGAATGATTAATTATGAAAAATTTAGTTTGCATGCACTAGATACCTTTTTACTAATTAGAGAATTCAAGTGGATAAACACCCACTCCATCTGCATAATTAATCACATACTTAGCACCTGATTAAACATTTTGTGTCACATTTACCCACTCACTCGTGGGAGTTAATTTACTCATAATTCACCACAACAAGATAGCAGGGAGCGATCATGATTTATCTTCAAAATATTAGCCCATACCCTATCTTGCTTCAATTTCTCCATCGCACGTGTACCAACACCTAACAAAATTGACAGTGGCAACCACAAGCATATCCCAAATCATGAATGCGTGTTAATGATTCAATTCTAATTTGGTGACATTTTTAAATCTTAGTGCAGTATCAACTAAATTTTAGTAGTAATTTATCTCTGCTAAAGTTCATCAGAGCCTTTGAATTAGTCCACGTGAGAGTCGCTCGCCTACCCACTGAGAATGGGAGACACAAATGAATCTCTCATGGGATGGTGGGGAGTGGTCAGGATAGTCCACCTCACCCATAAACCACCATATATTTTCCCTTTATAGTTTCCTTATTACAAAAAGATATATGGCCCACCATATAAAGGCTACACTTGTTTAATGCCTACTAGCCCATGTGACTTTTTCATCATAAGATGTAGAATGAACGAGCGCATGGGGAATGGCCCAGATGAAGACATGTGTAGTGATACCTATTATTGATCTTTCCCAAAGCTCTGCCCACTGACCACTTAGAAGCACTGGTCCCACCATTTGATATGACACATGGAAATCGCTTGCCAGCCCATTCAAATATTTTACTGAAGAATAAACTAGAACGGGTGCACGGGAAATGGTCATGGTGTTGCCATGTGATTCATTAATCACTGTTGATTTTCCTTTGGATGTCACCTATAATCTTCAACAAAGACATCAATCATAATTAAGCACAAGACAAATGGCTTAAGCTTGCCAACCCATGTGAATAAAATAATAAGCAATGAAACAAGATGAGTGCATGGGGAATAGTCGTTATCTACTTGCAATGATCGAATGACCACCATGGATTCTCATTTCTACACATGCCAAAATTGTCAGTCTTAAAAGAGGCACCTAACTAGGTCAATGAGGCACAACCCTTGGGAGAAAGGATATAAGACTTAAGTCTTTTAATAGGAAACCTTAGCCCAACCATAGGAAAAAATTGAAATGATGAGAAGGCATCTAGTGGCTGATGAACCTAACCTATGGGGCTAGTAAAGACAATGGTGTGAGTGACTCAAGTTGTAACTTAATTGACTAGTAAGTAGGTGCGACAAGTCAATAGAGAATTAGAACATTTAATGGTGTTGACCATACGAATTTTCAAAAGAAGGTTTCTAACCAAAAACCCTAAAACTTATCCTTGAACATAGAAGCTCAGAATCATGACAAGGAAAGACTCACCACAAATTTTCAAAAAATTCAGTGGTTCTACCATGAACCAAAATATCAGATCAACAAACTTCTAGTACCGGATAACTATAGCTCGGACTATTATTACCAAAGTAACTAATAACAATATTCTTCTTTCCAACACTGATGTAGATGTTGACATTAATGACAATCTTCTAATTTCCAACAATCTCCCCCTTTATCATTGATAACAACACATGAATGTGAAACCATCGAGAGTAATATCTCTTTCTCCCCTCGAAAAAAGTGAATTTCTTCTTTTCACATGGTACCATCTCCCCCTCTTTGAAATCAATTGAAAAGGATAAGATATACTAAATTCTTTAATAATTTCCTTTTCCTACTCGAATACTCCCCCTTAGGAGCACATCCAAAAAAATAGTTGTAAGTAATTAATCAGAGGTGGTTGTCCCTTGAAGATTGTGAAGGGTACTTGTCCAAGAGGATTTTCTTTCATCCCAGAGCCTCTTTACTTCTGTCAAGGCTCTGCCTAAATAATTAAGATCAACTACGATGTCTTTTCCTTCAACCAAAGTCTAGGAGTGATATTTGAATCCAAAATCCTATCAGCTAGAGAAAGAGAGTAGTAGATAGGTGTGGATTTACTCTTTATTAGATCTCTAAGCTTCCCATATTGTTCAATCATTTCTCCTTTCTCCTTGTGTAATGCAAGATATTCTTCATGCAACTTTGTTAAATCATACCAAGTTTGATCATCTAGATCTAGAGCTAGATTAAAGGTGTTGGATGCATACTTTATTTGTGTCTCAATTGTGTCTTCAACATCCTTAAGTATTTGAATCACATCAAGCCATTTCGAAAAAAATGAGAATAGATTTCTGGCATCTTTTTCACACTCTTGAACTTCCTTAAGTTTCTCAAGTGAAATTCTATGTGTAGACTTGCATCTATCTTCAATTTCCAACAAGAATTTTTTTTTCACCGATGTAACCATTTCACTTACTACTTGACTTTTTCAAATCTCTAAACGAGCCAGTTAAGTTATTTGAGCTTTGCACAATGGAATGCGAGGAACCAGAGAAAAATATAGGAACAATCCGAAGATTTACCTTTCTCTTAGCTAGGTGCTTGAGTCTCCTTGGAGAAAGATCTATTTGAAAAATCAATGCATGGACCTCAGTGTATTTTCTCTTTTCTCTGGAGGCAATTATTAACTTATTGAAGATCCCTTTTGATTTTTCATGAATTTCTCAAGCTACTTCTATATAAGTTTTGAATCTTAGTTTGTTGGATTCTTGAGAAATACTAATTAAAATTTCAATACAGTCATCAACATAATCCTTTTCAATCTCATAGCCTTGCTCAAGAATCCATATAATTCTTGGTTCAACTACCTTGATAATGCAATAATTAGTGGATACCAGAGATGTTGTCATTCTTATATTTTGTGACTAGTTCTCTTGGAATTCTCTATCTCTTGGTCATTCTTCTCTAGAATTTTCCAAAGAATGCAACAAGAGCATCACCTTGTGCATCCAAATCTCCAATGTTTCTCATTATTTCTCTAATTTTATGTGTAATTAGTTTGGTATTCTCCCAAAAAACTTCTCCTATAGCTAGTGCTTCATTCATGAGGTAAAATATTAGGCATATTATCAATGTTTTGTACCTAAGTGTGTAATCATTCTTCTTGATACCATTAAATTTCTCCAATAACTACTGGTGAATAAAATTAGAAAGATCATATCCAATTATTTTCTCAACCATTTCTTATGCTATATCAATTGTAGTGGAAAAGAAATCACTATCACCAAAGCTCAAATGTGCTATAATCATACTTGCATACTAAACTGCTAGATTACTAATTTCAGTATGTGTACTCTTCAATGATCCTTTTCTTTTGTCAGATTTTCATGTTAGAGTAGATCTAAAGGAAAAAAAACTAGTAACATCTCTAATTGATTCTTAGGTTATCATATGAGAATCATTAAGCCATACAAACTGATCATGAAATTTGATAAGTTCCAATCTACTACATCTATCTTCATTACTAAAGTTAGGAAACCGATCCCACACATCAAATTTCATCTCCGTTAGTACAATGTGTTCCCATTTTAGGGTGTAGTCATCTCGAATTAAATCTCTAAGCCAAAATAGATGAAATTGAAACTTTTAATTCTCCTTGCTTCTTAGTTTCTCCTTCCTTTATCTAGATTCTTTCCATTTCCTTCTAAACTTCTGCTAGATCAATCTTAGTGATTGGTTGATATCTCTTTGTCGGATACTCTCTTTTCACATTTTTTCTTTTGTAGTTTCTAGCAAAGTGTCCCGATTTGCTACAAATATGACATACTACATTCTTCCATCCAAATTGTTCTTTATTCAATCTATATTTGTACTAGTTAGCCTTGTATCCTAATAAATTGTAGTGATAATAGTATCCTTTGAAGGGATAGATCATCTTGTTCAATATCCGACTTCTGCATTCTATAACTTTATGTACAATTATTTTGCATTTAAAACATTGATCAGAGAACAATAAAGAATTTTGACTCATTCCATTATTTTGTTTTATTCTACAATATTTTTCCCTATGTCCAAACCTTTAGCAAGAGTAACATATGCCACTAAAATATGAATACCTTTGAGCATTAGGTTGTCTAAGAGGATTCCTTCTAGTATTGCTTCTTTGATTCTTAATCTATCTACCATTTCCTTGAGTCTTGCTTTGATTGTCAACCTTGCTAGGTGATAGAATTGCTTTCAAAATTTATACTTCTTCAAGTTCCAGAACAATTTTTTCCTTAGAGGGTTTGTGTCTTACAACCAATTAATCCAAACTTGTGGGACTTGTTTTGAATTTTTCCTCATGAGCTCTTGCTTTCTCTAGATCTAATCTTAGAGTTACCACTTCTTGTTCAAGCTTTGTACATTAATAGCCTTGCTCTGAATTTTAATTTTTTGATAGTCCTAAATCCTTCTCTTTTCTTCCATTTGTTCTTTTAGTCTAGTGATGTCCTCATTTCTTTATTCAATTGATCACTAATTTCTCTATGTATTTATTTGTTTTTCTTGATTTGTTCTCTCAGCTTCTTGATCCATTAATTTTGTTCCTTGAGGCTTTCCTTCAAATCTTTATTTTCTTCTTCAACACTGTCAAGATCTTCAATAATAATTTCAAGTTCATTATTATTATATAGGATATAGTCTTCTTCAATATGTTCAACATGAATCTCTTCCTGAGGAATAGGAAATCTCTTATCTGCCATGTATTGAAATTCCAAGATCTTCCTCAAGCTATTAGGCTTCTCAAAAGGAACTAGGCTTTGATACCAATTGTTGAACACCTAGAATAATGAGAGGGGGATGAATTAGTATTCCATTAAACCATTTACATAATATCCATCCAACCAATAATATAACTCTAGCTATAACAAGTGAAATCATTGAATAAACACAAGATCACAACACACATGAACACCGGTATTTTTACATGGAAAACCCAAATGGGAAAAAACACGATGAGGGTTATCTCACAATATAATATATTCAGATATAGAATATTACAAGAGCTCACTACTAGGACACACTATCCTTCAAGGCTCACATCTTGAAGAAAAAATATAAAATAGAGTATGGCTCACTGCCAAGAAATGAACTAAGATGAAATACACCTTCCTTGTGTTGGAGTTCAGTTTCAGTGAAGCAAAGAATACAAAAACACTTCTCTATACAATTCTTTCTACTCATACATACAATTTCATACTTTTGCACTCTCTAACCTTCAGATTTTCCCTCTACCTTTCATACTGATCTTCTTTTCACCTATATTATCTTTAAAAGTGTCTTACATATATATATTGTATATATTCACATAACACTAATTAGGTTGGCCTAATTAGAGTAACCTTATTTCAAATACAAATTAACTCAGTTGGCTCAAAAAACCCTCTTTTGCACCCAACACAATCATGTAATACATGGTATCAGTAAAAAAGCCTAAGATCCATTTAGCTATGCAACACACACGTTCATAATTAGGTTAGACATAGTGAGACCTAAAACATCAAAACTCTAAATGTATATGCAATTTTTCAAATGTGTAACATCAAAAAAATGTTAAAACATCAAATTATCTTTTAGAAAACATCAAGTATCCTATCTTCATCTCCACAAGACAAAATGATTAATCATGAGAGAACACAAAATCTGCCACATTAGTGTGTTGTATAGAGACTTATTGTAATTCTCAGAGTAGAACATTGTTACCCATAACTTCTGAATGTGTTCACATATCATCAAAAAACTTCGATGTAAGATGAATCCTGTAGTCTTGAATCTATGTAAATAGTGTTGTAGTGATATCTTTCTTGAGGTAGAATTTTGGACAAAAAAACTAGATCGACAAAATAGAACATTGTTTGACCAAACTTCTATTAGTTGTATCTTCCCAACCATATGACCAAGCCAATTGAAATATTGTCAGTTGATGTACATGATTTCAAGATAGAACATATTATCTACTTCTGAATGAATATTACAAAATAGGATAATCTAGACCAAAATACTAGATCAACAAACTTCTAGTACCAAATAAGTATAGCTTGAACTATTATTACTAGAGAAACCAATAACAATCTTCTTCTTTCCAACACTGATGTAGATGTAGAAATCAATGACAATCTTCCAATTTCCAACATAACCAGCCAAAAGATATGATACATAAATCCTTGAAGGGTATCTCCCAAGGAACCTCTTTGAGAGGACAATTTTCAATCCACCAATCATCCTAGAAGATAATTTTGAGCCCATTTCCCAAAGACTATCTAAGCCCTTTAGAAATAATAAATCTAGACTTCATCATAAAATTTCCAAAGAGATGAAATAGAAGGAAGATCCTATTGAGCTGATATAAGGTCTAAAAAACTATCAAAAACTCTAAGATACTTGTTGGTAAAAATCCACAACCATTCATTTTTATCTAAAAGACATTTCCAAAGATATTTGGAAATAAAAGCATAATTAAATTTGTTGATTCTTCTAATCCAAAGACCACCAAGTTTCTTTAGTTTGCAAACATCCTCCCAAGCCACAAGGTGCAATATTTTTATTTCTTCAGTCCCAAACCACAAGAAATTTCTTTGAATACTTTCAATATTATCTATTTTTTTTGGGAAATCTTGAATAGACTCATTGCATAGACAATAAGATTCTTAAGAGTGGCTTTAATTAATTAGACCTTTCCAAATTGAATAAGAAAGTCACCATTCCAAATAGAAATATTGGATTGAAACTTATCAATAATTCCAAAATGATTTAGATACATTACTAGAACGTAAAGGAAAACATAGATAAGAGGAAGGAAGTTCACCAATATCATACTAAAGAATACTAGCAATTTTTCTCTTCCTAGGTTCAAGAGTGTTCATGAATAAAATGGTACTTTTGGGAAGAATAATGTTTTGGATAGAAGCAAATTCATAGTTAAGAAAAATAGATTTTTAAATATTAGCCTCCCTCATAGAAGAATCCTCTAAGAAAATTGTGTCATCAATGAATTGTTGATGAGAACAAACTTTTCTACTTGAAGTAGGGACAACCCCTTCAACATACCTTCATTGACCTCTTTTTGGATGAATCTACCTATATGCTCAACCATTATAATGAAGAGTAAAGGATAAATAGGATCTCGTTGTCTTAATCCCCTTGAACTGTAGAACAAACTGGAAGGAGAACCATTTATTATCACAAAATATTTTGAGAAAGAAACCAAATACCAAATAAAATGAAACAAATTACTTCTTGTATTTTGGAGTTGATAGTTAACTTGATAACTCTTAGTGATCCTTTGGGACAAAAACACTTATCACAAATGAGAAATCAAAGAAATTATTTTTCTATAAAACCTTGAGAGAGATTGATCCATACAAATAATTGATATGTACAATATAATAATTTTAATTCTAAGATCACAACAAATGTACATATGGATATAAAAGCATAAAAAACAAACCCTATATGAGGATTTCATTATATTGTGATAAGTTTCTTAATCTCATGCAATGAGACAAGTAGACCTTTATTTATCCCAATCTAATTAATAAAAAAACACTCCTAATTTTATCTTAAGTGAATAAAGTAATAAGGGACTTAATAGTTATTAATTAATTATTAGGTGGTTATCCTAATTACTCCAAAACCCCCCTTAAGATCAACTTAAGGAGTATCTATAAAACTCTAATGAAGAATGCAATGATGGATGCATGGATGGGTCTTGGATACAAGTCCCAATGAGGTAATCATGTACAAATCAATGAATCTCTCATACTAGATAAAAGGATAAAACCACATGGGAAAAAATCCTCTCCAAAAGAGAGAAAAATAAATTACTAGACTAGTGAAAGAAGGATAGAAGGAGGACTCAATGTGACCCACCAAGGACTACTTCTGTCACACAAGTATAATAGATGCCCCTTGATAGGAGAGAGAAAATGAGGATATGAATCCACCATAAAGAAGTATCTCCTATGCCAATGATGAATTCTTTAAGATAGAATATGATCCACTACCCACAAACAACATTTCTCCCTTTAGGAAGAAAAAATCCACTAGTGATTGGAGAAGCCAATACAAAAATATAGGTAAATTAGGAATATAAATCTAAATTATTTTTCCCTAAGTTCTCATGTGTCCACATGTCAAAAAGAGATGATGTCAATCTATAAACTAGTGAAGATTGTTGTAGAACAAACTAAAAAGGCGATAAAGATGATGTTGAGCTAGCAATGGTGATGTGGCTATCAATAAAGAGGAGATAAATTTTCTCAAAGGAATCCTCCAAATATACAACATAGGACTTCACAAACAAGGATGATATGTCTACAAGATATGAATACCAAGTAGCTATGTCTAGAAGATGAATGTCCTACTACACTAAATCAATAGGGGCCAAAGATGTGGTGATTCCAATCCGATCAAGAAAAATAGGATATGATGATGAAGTCTTTATTTGAAGAGTGGGAACATGAAGACATCTATAAACCATCGAAACATGTAAGACCTATGATATGCTCAAGCTCCTATAAATTATCATCATCAAAGGGTATGAAATTTGCATGTGCAAGAAGGATGAGAAAATTATAGTAAGATCCTCTTGGTATGGATAGATATGAGGGTCTCCACGGATCTCCCAAAGATGAGTCCAAAGTGTGTGAGCAAATTCAATGTCTGATACTGGTGGAACCCCTATTTGTTTTTGTTTTAATAGTTTTAAGTCCATATCTGGTCAATTATTTGGTTTTGAGATGTTGTCTCCTAGATTAGGGTTTTGATTAATTGTGTTCTATGGATCCTTTTATGCCCTAAACCCTTGAAAAACCCTAAGTATTGCTAATCCTTATGCAAGGTTCTAATCATTCAGTGAATTTTTCCAACCCATTCTTGGTCATTTAAGTTATGAATTATGTCATTCAAGTCATTTGCTTGCTAGCCCAAAGGCCTAGTTCAACTAGTTGTTACTTGCTCGAGTATTTTAAACTGCATCTATAGTTATGCTAATTTGAAAATTATTGACACACTTTATGATATATCCTAATGTTCTTATTTGGGAAATCCTAAGCCTTTTATTCTTTTAACCTAGACGTGGCCCCATTTTAAGTCATCACTAAATTCACGTGCTATTTAAATACTTAAGTTGTGGTCAATATGGCCCGCCACTTAGATTTCATTGGTTTTTCTCTGGCTTGTGGAATTAAAATATTCTTGGAAAAAACCTAGTGGGACAATGAGAATGGTGATGCATGTCCATTACATGGTGGGTCCTGCAAGGTTCATAAGGAAATAGTGAGAAAAGATATCAAGATCAACATTTTAGAGTTAATATTGTGAGTTAATCTTGACCATCACCTGCTAGTCATTGGGGGACCCAGAAGCCAATCTCTTTTCTCAGTGGAGTAGTGGGTGGATGCCATGTGGCATGATCCATGACATTCAAGGACTTTATAAAAAATGGAATATTTGGTTGAATATTGTTGGCAACTTTAGTAACTGTAGACACCTAAATTTAGCCACTTACATTTGGTCTAATTTATCCCTTTTCATCTACATATCCTCTTATCTACATTAAGTAAGTAATATTGCTATTATTTAATTAATACCCTTAAAGTCCTTTAAATCCCTATGGTATTTAATTAATCAATTAAATAATTTTTCCCCCTTTATCATTCTCTCCTAAATTAAATATATATGTTAATTTATTTAATTTAATTAGAAAACCTTATAGGGGTTAAATTTAAATATTTAATTCCCTCTCCCCTTTCTCTCTCCGCCCATCACATCCTCCATAATCTATACCTAATCCTAATCCTAATCCTAATCCCCACCTAACCTAATCACTAAACATGTGCACACACTTAATCCTTGATTAAGTGGTTCAACCCTCCCCCAGCACATCAATCACATGGGTCTTGTCCCATCATGGTACCCTTATCTCTCTCAACTCATCTCATTGTGCCACTTGGCACAATATCATGAGTTGAGAGATCATATCTCATCTCCACCATTGATCGCCATCATGCAATCTTCACCCTCCATCCAAATATCCCCTAATCTATTTATCCAAACACTTAGCCATTTTCACCTCTCTCACCCATTTTCATTTGGAGCATCATTATGCTACCAAAATTTTTAGTGATCACACAAGCCATCGCACATCATGAGAACATCTACATAATAGGAAGTTTTCTATGCTGGTTTTAACTCCTTATCACCCTATCTTGAGTGTTGTTCTTGTTTTTAGTATTTTGCTTGATTTTATTGTATTTTTAGTACTAAAACACTTGCACAAATTTCTGTTGGAAGAATGAAGTTGGTTCCCTCTAGGTTAATTTCATTGATGCTAACATTGGTTGGTAAGTGACAAAGTAAACTATGCATCCATTTTGGTCCAGTATTTTGGTCTAGAAGTTTTCTCAGTAAAAGGGAATTCTATGTATTTTTGATATGTTGATCAAGAATGTCAGTTGTAGTTATAAACAATTTTTCAACATGTTTTTGTGATTCAGATGAGCTATCCAAGTGACAAAAGTTTAGTATTATTCTGGGTTACAAGGTTTATCTTTTTGTGTTCCTCTTTAGGTCTAGACCAACCTAAAATTTGGATAACACATTTTGTTTTGTGCACCAAAAGGAATTTTTCATTAAGCCAACAAGACTTTTGAATTTTGGGTGTTCTCTCAATTAGGCTAAGCTAATTGATAAAGTAATTTATGGTTGTGCATATATTCATGATGGAAAAGTGGTGATAGAGAGATGAGGAGATATGCGAATGATGTGGCAAGTATAAAAGTGTGAGGTTATTGATAGTGTTTGTGCATCAGCAACCAAAGCCAAAGTTTGATATTTCCAGAGCATAACCAGAGCTGCTTTCAACACTTTGTAGGTGCACTTCTTTAGTTCATTTTGGCAGTGAGGTACACCTTTTGTATCTTGGAAATAAGCCATATTTTGTATTCAGGTTGTGAGCCTTTGAAGGATAATGAGTCTTGGTAGTGAGCCATATAATATATTCTAACTAGTTATAATATATTGTGAGCTAATCCTCACCGTGGTTTTTCCCACTTTGGATTTTCCATGTAAAAATCTTGGTGTTGATATGTTATGATATCTTTTATGGTTTGTTTCATTGTTGCAATTAAATGTGGATTGATAATTGTATGGTTAATAATTAATTTTTTTAGTAGAATACTGATTCACCACCCCCTCAATATTTAGTGTATTCAACAATTGGTATCAGAGCCTAGGTCCTTTGAAAAAATATTACAACTTGACAAAGGTCCCATAATTTGAATACATGGCTAGAAAATACTATTATGTTCCTTTGAAATAAAATTATGTATCTAAAGAGATCAATGTTGCTCTTGAGGAATTAGAAAAAAACAAGGATGAGAAGGAAACTCTGAAATGAAACCTGAAGGAAGCAAATGGTTGCATCAGGAAACTAAGAGAGAAGATCAAAAAGTTCAAGGATAGACATAAAGAAGTTAGTGATTAGTTAAAGAAGGTTAATGAGGATATTACCAGATTGAAAGTGCAAGTAGAAGAAAATAAACAAATTGAGGAATGTTAGAAAGTTGAGATCCAAAATAAAATTAATGAATGCACAAAACTTGAACAAGAAGTGGTAACACTAAGAGCTGATTTGGAAAAAGTGAAAGCTCGTGAAGAAAATTTCAAGACAAGTTCTACAATGATTGATGAGTTGATTACATCTCAAAAACTTGCCAAGGAAAAATGTGGTCTAGGACTTGAAGAAGGATAATGCTCAAAGACTAAACCGGTTCTCAACAAAGTAGATAATTTAAGAAAATTTCAAGGCAATCAAAACAAGAATCAAAGGAATAATATAGGAAGGATTCCCATTCGACAGACTAATAATCAAAGGTACCCATATTTTAATGGATTTTCTTTCTCATGCAATAAATTCAGACATAGAGGAAGAGAATGTAGAAGTAGGATGAACCAAAATAGAATGAGTTAGAATTTTGGGTTCCTTTTCTGGACAATTCTATGTTTGCAACAAGTTTGGACATAGAGCTACAAAATATAGAAACCAAATGTTGATGAATAGACTTAATGCTAGTAGAAGAATTCAATATTTTCAAGGCTATTGTTACACATGTAATATCTTTGGACACAAGGCTAATCAATGCAGGTCAAGGATGAATACAATTTCATTTGATCATGGATGTGTTGTGTGCTACACTTGCAATAAACTAGGAAATATCTCAAATTTTGTAGAAGCAAATTTGGGAAGAAACCTAATCCAAAATAGAAGAACAAACTTTTGAACAAGGTAGATCCCGAAGAAGTAAGGAAAGAAATGGAAAAAATATGGAG
The DNA here is from genome assembly GCA_007115665.2 of Sequoiadendron giganteum. Lineage (NCBI taxonomy): Eukaryota > Viridiplantae > Streptophyta > Pinopsida > Cupressales > Cupressaceae > Sequoiadendron > Sequoiadendron giganteum. The sequence goes on along the minus strand of CM021100.1, from coordinate 939,961,234 downwards.
AAAGAAGGAAGAACCAGAGAAGAAGGTTGAATCAAACAATCATGTATCTACATCCAGTGCAAATACCTCTTCTAAGAATTGAACCTAGTATTGGCTTCAGGGGGATTAGTCATTGAAAAATATTACAATCCCTCAATATATGATGTGTCATGCGATGACACAAGGCTAAGTAATGCGAATCTTTATTTTGAAGGCATTAGAGAAAATTATGGAAGAAAAGAAGAAAATCAAGAAAATTGTGGAACTCTTCTTGGTTTACAATATATAGGTTTAAAACTAAAAAGAAATAAATGCAAAAATTAGGGTAAAATCCATAAATAATAAAGCAAGAGACCAAGTTAAGAAAAATCACATTTGAACATCTTGGAAGAAGCATTGCGAGCTGAAGTGATATTGAAGGTGATTCAAAGCATCATACATTGAAACCCTAGTTCATGACAAGTAGAGAAATGTATTCTCTGTTATCTGAATTCTCTGATTTGTAAAGTTGAAAGGAACTCTTTGTTCAGTTTATTCAAGTTTGTTTGAGGAATATGGCCACTCCTACTATTGGGGAAATTTTTGAGAGGCCCCAACAAAATTTTAGAAGGTGTTCATGGAAAGTATATGAGAATAACTCAATGGGTGTGTTCTCACACATTCTGAGTCATGTGCTACCCATCAGAGATCCAAGAACATACATTCGTGGGAAGCTCAAAGAATTTGATCACCAAAAGTTAAAGGAATTGTGGGACAATGAGTTGATTGATGACTTAATGCTCAAGGTAGAATATGAAAACCTAGTTCAAATGAAGCTGAACATTTGGAATTGGTTTGCAAACTTTTCAAGTAAGAGTGAGGTAGAATTTGTAAGGATGGCCCTCAATAGGGTTGACAAAAAGATTGTGTGGATAAATGAACTAGGGGTTATAAAAAAAGAGGTGATTCAAGTTGTTACTGGTCTTTGTGACACTGGTTCCATTCTAGTTCTAAAGGAAGTGAAAATTGATGAGGTCACAAGGCTAACTAGTGCTAAGTTTGATGGGAGAGCCTTAATCACGAAGTCTATCACAAAACCTGCGATCAAGTATGCTACCATTATGATTGGGAAAAATGTCTACTTCATGAATAGAGAAAATTTAGTATCAACCACAAAAATTCACACAACTTATGAAATGGTGGTGAATGGAAAGGATTTTGATCTCTATGTGTTGCCAAGGTTGCAACTTATGCAAAACCTAAGTATGACAAAGGCAAAGAGACATGTCTTTAAATTTGGCAGTTTAGTTGTTTGTTTGTTATTCTATTTTCTAAGGGAGTTACCAGGAAGAAAGAACATAATATGGGATAACACTAGGCTAGTTTCTCATCATATTTATGATCATCTATGTAGTCTAGGAGGTTTTAGGGCACACAAAAATGCCCTAATTGCTTTCTTTGCAATTTTTTAGAATGAAATGCATGAAAGAGATAGGATTCCTAGGAGGCTGGTGAATAATTATGAGAAGGAGATAACATTTCTTGTTTCTACCAATGAGTGCATCATTGAGGTCGTAGAACCCATAATTTGATGGATTGAACCTCTAGGATATGAGATTGAAGAGAAGATAGAAGAAAGGTACATTGAGATTTTGTTGGCTAGTCCTAAGCACTCCTCACTACCTAGGCTCAATACATATGAGGAGAAATCTATTAAAATTCATTTAGAGTCTATAGAACCTAAAAGAAGAAAGAAAGTCAAACCTCTCTTCCGAGACACAACATACACTAAGGAATATATAGAACAGTTGAAGGAGGTCCTTGATGAAAGGAAATCCAAATCTGTTGAACTACCCTCTGGACCCAGAAATTCAAGAAGACTATCCTCTAGTGCTACCCAACACCTATTTCTAGTTCTTCCATCCGTAGTGATGCTAATGTTGAGAAAAGTGAAAGGAAAGAACAAAGTGTCCCTGCATCTATTGATGTTACTACCCCTACCAGTCCTAGTACCAAGACATCTAAAAAGGATAGACCTACTTCTACACCATTTGTTGCTTCAAAAAGAAGAAGGGTGAAAGAAATAGCTCACAGGAAAAGGAGTTTGAATGATGCTATTGAGGAATAAATTACACTTGGTCTAGAAGAGGAGAATTATCTGAAATGAAATAGATCAATTAGTACCTCTGAAGGAGTCAAAACCAATATTATTGTCTCTACAGATGAAGAGTCAGAGGAAGAGGAAGATGCCTACCGAATACATGTGCACACAAAGAAGAATGAAGAAGGATCATTTGATCCTATGGAGAACATGTATGGATCTCCTTTGGTAAGTAATCATCCACCCTTGGTTCTTGGAACCTTAGTGAACAATATGATTGAAAATGATCTTATGCCAATCGCTGAATTATATGAAAAGGTTAATGATGAAGGGAAATAAACCATCATAAATTATTTTTCTTAGTACATAGTTATTTGTAACATAAAAATGGATACCATATAGTCAAAATTTACTAAAAATGTGTGGAAAGAGTTAGTACATAGAAGGAAAGAGGCTTTAAATTTAAAAGACCAGATGAGAAGTGCAGCTTTAAAATTTGTTAGTTTAACTTGTTCAAAGATAGTAGCTATAAATCTATTGAAAGGATGTTCTACATTGTTTATAGTCAAGTAGAGAGTCAACATGTTAATGACTAAGGAAGATGACTATGTTGAAAAAGTAAGGAAAGAAACTTACGATGCGATTAGGCAATTATAAAGGAGCTATGGGACAAGAACTAGTTCTTCATCTCATACTGCTCAAAATCAGGAACATGTCATTATTGTAGAAGTTATGGATAACCTTGTCTTAGAGACTATTGATGAGAAATTGGTGCTCTGAAAACCCCTACTCCTCAGTGGGAAACAAAAGAAACTACTAGTAAGAGATCTGATGATCATCATAAAGATCATTCCTGTGAAAATAGAGAAGAACATCAAGAATTCATCGAGAGCAGGGAAGAGAAAATCAAAGATGAAAGTGAAGGAAGTAGAGATAAAAAGAAAAATAATGACAAGGATGATGAGGATAGAAGGGAGAAAGAAAACCAAGATAAATCCTATGGAAAGTCATCTAGAGAAGAAAAGGAAAAAAGAAGAAGAAGAAGTAGTAGAAAAGGAAAAATAAAAGAAGAAAGAGGAAGATAAGAAAACCATTCATGCAAAAGGTGAAAATTCCAAAGGCCTTGAACCATCAAAGCTATCCATAGAGACATCTTGAAGCACTCTTAAAGGTCTTATTTCAAGACAAGTTGTAATCCAGCTTGCACTTCCACCTCAACTAGTCAAGCTACTATCTCACCTCGGTTATGTGGACTTGACAAAGATTACACTGAGTGACAAAATAAAGCTATGTTACACTTTGCTTAGCTCTACCACACAAGAGGATACAAAGTCATATCAAAAGGGAAATGAGTTGATAAATGAAGCTATCAAAGCTCTACAATAGACAATCCCCAGTGTTACTCTAGAAAAATCTTTAGCTCTGATTGAAAATTTGAGGCTTATAGTTGATAAATGAAGCTATCAAAGCTCTACAATAGACAATCCCCAGTGTTACTCTAGAAAACTCTCTAGCTCCGATTGAAAATTTGAGGCTTATAGTTGATTCTATTAAAGAGTACACATCTAATCTTAGGTTATAGACTGCAAAATAAGTAGAGTTGAGTTTGTTAGAGAAAATGTTGTTGTTTCTACAAGACACGTGTACAATTGCATGTGATAAAGCTTTGTAGAATTTGAAAGAGGCAAGAGAACGTGATGAGGAATCCCAACTGCTATTTGTTTACTACATGAAATGGTCGAAATCCACCTGAGGTATCATGAATCTAATGGACTCAATTGAGTCTCAACATGCTGATACCTCCAGAGATTATAAGATTGTCAGTGATAGAAACTATGTTAGGTGGGTTTCTATTGTAAATCTTCAAAATAAGTTTTTCATCCTATAGAGGTAGAGAAGAGGCTATGAGGCGATATGCCAAGCTTGGAGATATGGTTATGTCCAGATAGATTACTATATCATTTGCTTTGATGGAAGAAGAAAAACTTGAGAAAATGTACATTACTCCATCCACTCCGAAAGGAGAAGAATTCCTAGCAGAAATAGAATCTCTGCATAAAACACTGTCTAGGGAAAAAGGATTCTAGGATGATGGAAAGCCTACTTGGGAAGTGATTCTCAAAGAATTACAAGATTCCCCTAGTTCCTAATATGATTTTTTTCCCTGGTCCTTTGTCCTTGATGTAAAAGGAGGAGAAGAGGAGATAAGATATGTTATGTTTATTTCTATACATATGTTAAGGGAAGTTGAGCATAATATCTATTTGAAGCAAGTGTCATTTTTTTGGCACATGTTGCCATCAATTACTAAGGGGGAGATTGTTGGAAGAATGAAGAAGGTTCCCTCCAGGTTTGTTGTCGTTGATGCCAACGTTGGTTGGTAACTGACTAAGTAAATTGTGTGTCCATGTTGGTCTGGTATTTTGGTCCAGAAGTATTCTCAGTAAAAGGGAATTCTATTTATTTTTGATATGTTGATCAGGAATGTCATTTATAGGTATAAAAAAAATTTCAATGTGTTTGTGCGATTTAGATGAGCTATCTAAGTGATAGAAGTTCGGTATTCTTTGGCTGACAAGGTTTATCTTTTGTGTGTACCTCTTTAGGTCTGGACTGACCTAACATTTGGATAACATGTTTTGTTTTGTGTGCCAAAAGGAATTTTTCATTAAGTTGACAAGACTTTTGAGTTTTAGGTGTTCCCTCAATTAGGCCAACCTAATTGATAAAGAAATTTATGGCTATGTATATATTCATGATGGAAAAGTGGTGATAGAGAGATGAGGAGATATGTGAATGATGCAACAAGTATAGGAGTACAAAGTTATTGATAGTTTTTGTACATTAGCAACTGAAGCAGAAGTTTGATATTTCTAGAGCACAATTTGAACTAGTTTTAACACTTTGTAGGTGCATTTCTTCAGTTCATTTTGGTAGTGAGACACACCTTTTGTATCTTGGAAATAAGCCATATTTTGTATTCAGGCTATGAACCTTTCAAGGAAAATGAATCTTGGTAGTGAGCCCTCTAATATCTTATAACTAGTTATAATATATTATGAGCTAATCTTCATCATTGTTTTCCCACTTTAGGTTTTCTACATAAAAATCCTAGTGTCAATATGCTATGATCTCTTTTATGTTTTGGTTCATTGTTGCAATTATATGTGGATTTATAATTGGATGGTTAATAATTAATTTTTCTAGAAAAATATTGATTCACCCCTCTCTCAGTATTCAGTGTATTCAAGAATTTCTAGCACGCTCAATGGGACCCATGTCATGGGTCCTTGAAGTTTTCTTGTTGTTTAAATTTTGCAATTTTAGATTTTCCTACACTATAGAGGAAAATTTTCCTATGGGATAATCTAGTTGACCATAGGGTGAATCTGCATTCAAAGAAGCGAATGTGCAATCCCCACTTTCTAGAAAAGGTGATCCTACACTCGATCATCTGACACCTAACTTGTAGGGGTGAATCCACTCACTAAAAGGAAAATTACGTAATTTCCCCTCCTCCAAATAGGTGATTGTGCACTTGACTATCCATCACCTAACATGCAAAGGTGATTCTAAATTCAACCTTTTTTCAGAGGTGACCTTGATTCTAGAGTGCACGAAGCTTCTCAACCAACAGGAAAAGGCACATTCGCCTCCTTCCAAGATAGGCGATCTTGCATTTGGGAAAACCTACAACCTAAAAATGACACTATGATAGGTACATAGGGAAATTCAATCCTACTCATAGAGGAAAAGTTGCACTCCCAAAGGGTGAATTCGTGATCTATAGAAGGTATAAAATCCTAGTTTTTGGTAAAAATTTCATAGCCCTTTATCCTTTCCTTTTCAAAAAAAAAATTTATGGGGGCTTCACCCCCAAACCCCTTGTGTGGGGGATCAGGCCATCCCCCTACAGCCCCCTTTTCATTGGGTTGGGTGTTCCACTCCCCAAGTTAACAATCATCTATTTTTCATCATTTATCTTTGCATCTAATCATCTTTTTATGCAGCTTGTCCTTGCTTGTCCAAGACTAGAGATCGAAACTACTAACTTATCTTATGTAGGAGGATTAATCAAAGACCTTAGAGTAGTTGATTTCCCTAACTAATCTAGGCACATTTTGATTCTCTAAAGGGTCAATTAACATTTGTTTGCTATATTTGCGAGTGATTTTTTGATGTATGCTCTCCTCTTGCACCATAGGTTGAGCTTGGGGATTAGAAATAAAAACTCATTATAGTCCAATTGATTCCACCTAGGAGTGCTAGTTTACGCATATGCTCTCCCCTTGTTCTATGTGTGAGGTTGGGGATCAAAAATTCCTTGCATTTCTTACCCTTTAGGAGACCTACTTGGATATTTCATAACCCCAAGGGAAAATCTAAACCATGTGTACCAGTGGGTTATATAAAGTGGGGAGAGCCAAAGTTGTACCCCAATCCAATCATGTCATGTTTAGTGGAGCATTGATACTAGGGTGATTCCCAGTTAAGGTGTGAAGGGTTCATCTGAGTTTCCAATATCATGCTAGGGCTCCTAATCCATGCTTGTGATAGGCTTGTGTTCATGTTTGTGCTTCATGCACCCTCTTGGTGTATTGAGGACTCCCCTAAATAGCTTGTATAGCCTAGATAAGACTCGTGTTTAGTCATGACTTGGTATAGTGTACGGATTATGTATGGGGTTGAGATAGAAATCCTCATGGTGAACTATGATAGTTCCTGATAGTTGTTAAATATGATAGTTATGATAGGAAAACCTACTTCTATCAGAGGTGAACTTGCCAGTCCAATCCCTTAGATAGGTGTACCCACATTCACCCATTCACTGAATAGGTGAACCCATGTCCAAGTGTCCTAGTCCTCTATCTATTCCTCCCATAGAATAGGAAAACCTACTATCCACAGGGGTGATCCCCCTTTGAGTTCGTACCATCCCTATCTATACATATCCTTAGATAGATGATTTTATCCCCTATATAGGTGATTATGTCATCTTGTATATATATTAAGTCCTTCCTTGATAGGTGATTTATCTTCTCTCTTGTGTGATCCTTCACAACTCTCCATATAGTTAGTCTACATAGGTGATCCTATCTTTACCAATAGGTGATCCTAATGCCTACTTGGGTGATTTCATGATATCCATAGATAGGTGAATCCATGATCTAGAGAGGTGAATGTGCTATACATAGAGGAAGATTTGCTTCCCATTCAAAATCTGGAGAGTCAATCCTTCATGTCATGATTAGCCTATATCTTCCTCAGTTCAAAACCATAGTCTAATCATTTTTCCTTTGCATATCCATATCCAAACGATCACTTTCATCTCATCAACCCTCATCAATCTATCCAAACATCATCCCCTTTGAGCAAGGAGTCATCTAAACTTATCCTTCATTCATCCAACAATCATCCGCATCATTTTAGTTGTATCCTTGAACTTAGGAATCTATCCCATCACAACCTCTAATCATCCTAATCTAAGATTAAATCCTATCCTAATCTAAGCTTCAATCTACTCATCCTAATTTGAGAATAAATCAAATCCTAATTTGAGTTTAAATCAAATCCTAATCTGAGTTTAAATCAAATCCTAATATGAGCTTCAATCCAATCTTGATTTGAGCTTAAATCAAATCCCAAACAGAGCTTAATTCACATCCCAATTTGAGCATTAGTCCATCTACATCCAAGATCTTCTAATATCGAAACAAATGATAAAACCCATTTTTCCACATTATTCTAATCCATTCTATTTATCTTTTCTCCATCTCTTCTTTCCTTCTAATTATCTATTCCCCTATTTTTAATCCATACCCATCAAGTCCAACTTCATGAATCCTTATTCTCCTCTTGCACAACCAAAAATAGTAGTCAAGGGAAATCCCAATTACATTGAAAATGACAATAAAAGTCTTGTTGATCAAGAGGAGTATGATATATATTCCCTTGATGCTATCATTTCCAGTAAGCTTTCCCAAACCATCATCCAAAATCAAATCACTCATCCAAGCTACCCCATCATGCCTTCATCCACACTGGCTAGAAATCCTTATGCTACCTTTGACAAGGAATTTACATTATCTCCTACATCCACATATCCATCCTATCCTTCATCCACATCCTCATCTTATCTATCACCCACATATCCCTCTCATCTAATATTCATATCCCCATCTTCTCCTCTAGCCATATCTCAACCTCTATCTTCATACAACAACACTATCACCTTCACCCCTAGTCCATATCCTCCAATGCATGATCCTAATCCAACATCCATATCCTCCTATCCTAATCCACCATCCCAATCTTCCGACCTTAATCCACCATCCCAATATTACCACTTTAATCCATCATCCCAATATTCCTCCTTAATTCCCCATCCACTTTCTCCAACATCAATCCACCATCCATGTTCTCCTATCCTAATCTACCATCCATATCCTCCTATTTCACTACATTATTCACCCCATCATATCCTAATCCTCCCTCCAATAAATCATACCTTTCTCCTCCATATAATCCCAATCCATCATCTCATTATTCTCCAAATCCTTTCCCAATCCATAATCCTAATCCTCCACTCCACTCCATGATCCTAATCCACCATCCATATCCTCCTATGTCACTCCATCTTCCACTCCATCATATCCTAATCCTCCCTCCAATCCATTATATCTTTATCCTCCATCTAATCCTAATCCACCAATCCATAATCCTATTCCTCCACCCATTCATAATCCTTAATCTATTCCCACCACTCTATATAAGCCTACAATACCCAAGTATCTCATTCCAGATTGCATCCAAGGACTCATGAAAAAAAAGACATCCTCAAATTCACATCTTGATATCATGATCCCATCCCACTCCATCATGCATGGTCACTAGTGATGAGGCCCTTCTCCATCCCACACCTATCATTACTATTCCCACTCCTAACACCCTCCAAACTATTGAAACCATCAAACCCATTGAATTCACTAAATACCCATATTTTACTCCTAGAACCGATGAACCCATAAAAGAAATCCAAATCCAATCCACATCTCCTACTCCTAGTATCACCAAAATCCACTACCATGAACTCCATGAATCATCCATCCTTCCATCCACCCCATTCAAGGATTCCATCTAGCATTCCTCTCCCACCACACCATCTAGACCCATTGAAGCTTTCCAAGAGATTATTCCAAAGAGTACTAATGTATCCCCTTATCCAAATGAAGATCTTACCATCCCATATAGTCCACCTCAAAATCATATTCCCTCATCCACTATATCCCATGATTCCCTTGTCACTCAACATTCAATCACTCCATCTCATGATCCCTTATCACCCACTACCATAAATCTAGATCCTATCATACCACCTAATCCCTCTCTCTATCCCTTATCACTCCCTCCTCCCAATCAAGATACTACCATACCATCATCTCCATTTCATGATCCTTGATCACTACATAACCATACCATCCCAACACCACTTTTATATCCCCTTAGTACTCTTACATTCATCCATAGTGGTTTTCTTGTAGAAGAAGAACAAAGCATATAAACCACCCATTCTCCTCCATCTAATAATGGTCTCACATCATGTTTCCAAAATAAAAAGCATCCTACCATAAATTGAATGATCAAGATCATGAACTATCAAGGAAAAGGTTTAGGCCTTCATGAGCAAGGTATTTTAGATCACATCCATGTCAAAGAAAATCCATGTGCACAAGGTCTTGGATATGTATCTGAAGACTCACAATCCAAAAATGTTGGTGCAACCTTTGTACATCCTAAGTGATCCTCTTAAAATAGAAAAAATAACCTCTTCCCATTACTCCACCAAACCATTTTTCACCATCCCCCTCCTTCATCATATCACTTCAAAACAGCCATCCATCTTCCTCCTTCATTCTCCAAATCATTTTTGTGTCCTTATGTCCCTCCATCCACCATCACACATCCTCCATGTACTAAGTCCATTTTGGGCCCTTATATCCCAAAATCACCTCCTCCATCTCATCATATTCATCTTCTCATCCATCCATCACCTATCACTAGCACACATCATAAAAATCCTAACCTCATAATCCCTTATGAGGATCAAAAAAGGTACCCCTCCATGCATGCTATCTCACATCCTCCATCTATTCATCACCTCCAAAATCCTACCTGTATCACTTCATTCATGTTTCCTCCACATCATCCATCTCTTCATACCCATCCCATTTCTATTAAAATAACTTTGGATGCCAAGGTAAAAATGCATAATTCTAAACATCCACATGAATCTAAAGCTCCTCATGTCCCCTTAAAAAGAAATGTTGAAGAAAATAAAATTACAATCCAAAATACAAATCAAACCCAAAGGACACAAAGGCTCACCAAAGAAAAAATTGAAACCATGTAGATCCCAATGAAAAAGGATACAATTCCTTCATATGAAACATCCATAATAACATCCAAAGTTGCTAATCCAACAAAAAATCATTTACATCCTATGTCTCCTAAATCTCTTTTGGGTCCTTATGTCCCAAAATTCACTATCCCAACTCCTCCACCATCCCAACATTCTCCATCCAGTAACCCTATGATCATTCCACATCCCCCACCATATATGCCAATGTTGGTCCTGACAACATTCCCCCATCACACATCTACCATATCATTCCATCCATACACTTTCCAACATCCTATCCATTATCCCACATATATCCCTTCTCAAATCCCTTCTATCCATTCTCTTTCATAATCCATTTGTCCTAATAAGGTTGTACCAAAATCCAATAGTCACTTCTAACATGGGCTCTTATTACCTAATATAGAATGTGATGCTAAATTCCTTCATTCATCCCCTTATCACATATCTTCCAAATCCATTTATCCACATCCCTATTATCATCCTTCTCCACCCATACACTTTCCAAAAATTATAGACAATAAAAAAAAATATCCAAAAAAATAGCAAAGATAAAAATTTGTCCAATGGTGAAAACTTGGAAAATAATCACTTTGGACAAGTACCATGATGAAAACCTAGTAAATAGGAATCATATGTAACTCCCTCATCTATTTTATTTCCATAGTTGGGGGAAAATCCATTCTATGCATCCCTTTTATTTATCCCCTCCATCCAACCCGTCGTACCCATCCTACTCATTATATCCCCTTTACCTTAATCCATCCATCTTTCTTGTTATCTTGATAAATCTAGAGGAACCTATATATATGTGATTTTGACACATTTTGGCATAAATTCCCTTCATCCATATACTATCATATTCCTTTCCCACCCATCATGCTATCATCCATTTATCTTCCTTATCAATGCATCTTATCCACATCCATCTCCAACCTTATCCATCCATCTCCTTTCCTTCTCTACCCATCCTCCTATCCTCTATCCTTCTTGCCTCATCACATTTGACATATCTAAAGTGGGGCATATTCTAACTTTGTACCATATTCCTTGGAGAAAGCATTCATCCATCTTGGCATCCCTTCCATATCACTATTGTAACCTTCCCACCCATCCATCCACAAAATCCCTTCCATCTTCCAAAATTATCATTTCCCCCTCCATCCCTCCAAAAAATACCTTCCATCTCTCCATCCTTATCTTACTATCAGTTCATCATATCACCCTTTCATCACCTCATCCTTATCTCCATCCCCCTTCTATCTCATAATCCCTTGTCATTGGTATCTAGCTATAAGCTACCCCATGCAATCCAATGCTATCCATCTCATTGTGATTACTCCCACCTCTTTCATACATCTTTCCAATCTCCTAACACTTTTAATCACTCATCTATCCATCATATCATCCTCCCAATTCATCTTCTGCTAACTTGGATAACTATACCATCCTTGAGATTCACCTAATCCCCATCTTATTCATAGCAACTATCCTATCCACAAAGGAAGTCTTGTGTCACCATCTAGGATCCTCCATCATGTCTCTTATTAGTAGGTATCATGTCATCTTTGGTCCTTTTTGTCAAACTATGTTGCCTCTGTGCTTTCACATAGGAAAGGCCATCATTGATGATCCTCTTAGGCTTTTATCCATCAATCTGAGTATTGATTGTCCTCTTTTATATTTATCCATCATTAATCATCAATATTTTAATTTAACTACGAGGTCTTTGTGCTTTCACATAGGCAAGGCTAATCATGCAATCAGCCTCTGAGACCCTAGGTCTGTCCTTAGGGTGTGTCTAGGCTTTTTGTTGTGTTGTCAAGTGTGTCCCTATTCATATGGTTCCTAATAAAAAAATATATTGGTATCATTAGGTTTGATCCATTTTGAGTATCCCGAGTCATGTTGATCAACTAATCTACCCTCCATATTTGGTCTTAACAGGATGTATCCTTCCTTAAATCAAACCGCATCAATCCCATTTACCTATTGGTCCTATGGCAAAGGATATTTGAAATGTGTTGTGATATTTTGGAAATTTTTCATTTTGTTTATCTTTTGAGGTTCCTATTATACCTTGTTAGGGCTTCCATGATCCATCATATCATGGTGAATGTTTACTGGTAAACATAGGGGCATATCTTTATTTTTTTGTGGGATCTTGTCTTCATGGTTGTACCATGTAGTACCGACCAAGATCCTTAAAATATCGTGTTATGCTTGGGAATCCTTTGTGTATGGTTTTCTAACATTGGCCCTACCAAATCCCCCTGTGACTTTGGTATGTTGGCTAAACATTTATGTTTGTTGTGTTAGTTCTATGCATGTTGTATAATGTCACCTTGGTTCCTCATACCTTGGTGCATAATATCTCATGCTATATCAAATTAAGTGCTCACTACATGAAATTTTTGATATGGCGCTCCCAATCCATCTTCCCCATCCACTCAACTTACATCTTTCTCATTTTTCCATCCTTTATGACTCACCATCATATATCTATCCTATCTATTTTCAACATCCCACTTTATTCAATCTTCATTATTGCATCATCTCTTCAATCTTCTTAGGGTAACATAGATTTTTTATTCTAAGCATCTTTTCATCTATCTTCATCATTTGATTATCTCTTCAATCTTCTTAGGATAACATAGATTTTTTATTCTAAGCATCTTTTCATCCATCTTCATCATTTCATCATCTCTTCAATCTTCTTAGGATAATATAGATTTTTTATTCTAAGAATATTATCATCAATCCTCATCATTTCATCATCTCTTCAATATTCTTAGGATAATATAGATTTTTTATTCTAAGAATATTATCGTCAATCCTCATCATATCATCATCTCTTCAATCTTCTTAGGATAATATAGATTTGTTATTCTAAGAAAATTTTCTTTCATCATCTTCATTCACTTCAATAATCTCACACATCAAGTCAATCCTCATCTATTCAATCTAGCACAAATCATCTAATCACATCCTTGATCTTGTTCTTAGCCTTTCTACAAGCCTTGATCCAATCACCATCATCATGGATATGTATCCTTCCCTATACTTGTGTTTTTTTGGGATGTAACCTTTCCTCATAAACAACACTCTCATCATCATCAGTGGGATGTATCCTTCCCTATATTTGTGTTGTTCTAGGATATTGTTAGGAATAAGGTGTCTCAACCTTGGATAATTCCTATTCTTATTATTTGTTTTGTAAAAAGTATTTCTTGCAAATACTGTAATTAAGTGTGAGTGTACATGTCTAGTTGGCATGTTGATGTATCACTCCACTTGATGTGTCGGAATCTTGAATTGTGTGTAAGGAGATCATGGCTGAAATGGTTATGACAGATTCCTGTGACACGTAAGAGCTATTTCTAGAAGATTCAATGATGGGTGAAGACATGCAAGACATGTGGCAATTGATAAAGTTGAATACTATACACTCTTCCACGATAGTGGGGTTCAGGTTCCTATTTTCTCGGAGAATGGTAAAACCCTAATACGGCTATCTTTGGAAGTTGCCCTAAAAAGGAAAGCGCATGATATAAGCGTTTTTTAGGGTTACAGACTGTGATAGGAAAAGAGTGTATTGTTGGTATGATTTCGTGCTACTGGATTTGTCTTTGAGTGTCGATTGTCTCCTGAAAGAACTTGCATTGCAAGTGTGTTGTAACCGTTGTGTTGAAGATAATACATTGTGCAGGTTTTAGAGTGTTGGGGTTTTTTACCGAAAGGTTTTCCCTAGAGTAAATCATTGTCATTCTCTTTTTTATGTATGCATGGTATATGGCTGAAATATCTTTGTTAAAGTAGTTAACGAATCTGAAATTGTAAGGATTTAAAAGAATTTGCACAATACTTTCCTTTAGAGATTAGTATAGGAAGCTGTTTCCGCACCTGAGTTTCCTTACAGATATATCATTCCCTCATCAACAACACTCACATAGTCATCATCGAGATGTCTCCTTCCCTATCCTTGTGCTTTTTTGGGATATATCCTTCCCTCATCAACAACACTCCCATCATCATCATCATCGAGATGCATCCTTCCCTATCCTTGTGTTGTTTTTTGATATATCCTTCCCTCATAAACAACACTCCCATCATCATCATCATTGGGATGTATCCTTCCCTACCCTTTTGTGTTGTTTTGGGTGTACCCTTCCCTCATTAACAACACTCTCATCATCATCATCAAGATGTATCCTTCCCTATAATTTTGTGTTATTTTGGGATATATTATTCCCTCATCAACAATACTCCATCCATCATCAATCACTCTTGGCTTGTAGCTTTACCAAGGCAACATCATTTTTATCCTTGAATCCATTTGTGCTCGGTTTTCTATCATCTTCTACTTCCATTATCTCTTCCTCTTCACATCCCACCTTCTATCCATAATTTTGCATTGTCTTCCCCATCCATCCTTACATTATCTCATCCATTTTGAGAGCAAAACCATGTTATCTTGAACCCACATGTCCTCTCAAGGGGGCATCTTCATTCCCTAATCTTCATTTTCACTCCCTTCATCTTTCCTCCTAGTCCTTCCTTTGAATGATTGGGGCATCTTTCACAATCTAACCATCTTCTTCCAGTTGCTATATTTTAATCTTCTTTGAAATGATGCTACTTCATAACACCATCTCAAAGAGGGGAAAAATGTAGAAACCTAAATTTGGCCACTTACGTTTGGTCAAATTTATCCCTTTTCATCTAAGTGTCCTCTTATCTACATTAAGTAATATTGCTATTATTTAATTAATACCCATAAAGTCCTCTAAATCCTTAAGGTAATTAATTAATCAATTAAATACTTTATCCCCCTTTATAATTCTCTCCTAAATTAAATAAATATGTCAATTTATCTAATTTAGTTTGGAAACTTTATAGGGATTAAATGTAAATATTTAATTCCCTATCCCCTTTGTAACTCCTCCCAGCACATTCTCCATAATCTATACCTAATCCTAATCCTAATCCAAATCCCCACCTAACCTACCCACTAAACATGTGCACACACTTAATGCTTGATTAAGTGGGTCAACTCTCCCCCATCACATCAATCATATGGGTCTTGTCCCATCATGGTACCCTTATCTCTCTCAACTCATCACATTGTGCCACTTGGAACAATCTCATGAGTTGAGAGGTCATCTCTCATCTCCACCATTGATCTCCATCATGAAATCTTAGCCCTCCTTCCAAAAAATCCCCTAATGTATTTCTCCAAACACTTAGCCATTTTCACCTCTCTCACCTAGTTTTCATTTGGAGCACCGTTATTCTGGTAAAATTTTCAGTGAGCACACAACCCATCACACATCATAGGAACATCTACACAAAAGGAGGTTTTCTATGTTGGTTTGAAATCCTTATCACCCTACCTTGAGTGTTGTTCTTGTTTTTAGTCTTTTTCTTTATTTTCTTGCATTTTTAGGACTAGAACACTTGCACAGAGTAACATTAAAAGGTGAGCTACTAAATGGGTTATGACACATGTGGATAAAAAAGCTGGTGATATTTTTTAATATCAG
Source organism: Sequoiadendron giganteum (assembly GCA_007115665.2). Lineage (NCBI taxonomy): Eukaryota > Viridiplantae > Streptophyta > Pinopsida > Cupressales > Cupressaceae > Sequoiadendron > Sequoiadendron giganteum. The sequence goes on along the minus strand of CM021100.1, from coordinate 939,945,213 downwards.
TCATCCATCATAAATAATGTTAACAACTTAGGTGTAAGCTTGAAATTTAAATAGTATGCATATTGGGATGTACCAAATGGATCTTGGTTGTTGCCCGCTAGCCCATGATCATTGATCAACATATCATAGATCTTAGTGGGGAAGTGGGTGAGTGACACATGTAATTTTCCATGGTTAGTGGCATGTGATGAATCTTATTTAATGATGGTAGGATATCCACATGGTAGTTTCTAATGGTTTTGATGTGTAGTTATCACAAGTCAAACTTTACAAAGCATGAGTGACTCAATTTAAGCCACTTGTCGATCCATATTAAGAAGAGATCAATGAACACAATTCAATGTTGCCAAATTGGTATCATGAAGTTGTTATGGTTCATGTGAGCAATTAGTAATGGTGGACTTGATATTTTTCTACCGAATTAAAGGTTTTCTTCACCTAGAAAGTTGGTTTTAAAGCATAATCTTGATCACAAAAGGAATTTTAAAGCATTCAGAAGTTGTTGTAGTATAATTTGATCTCTTAGAATCCATGAATTAGGGGTTTTTTGTGTAATAAAACTAGTAGGTAAAAACTATACCTTTTTAGCTTGAATTTATCGTGGTTCTCTTGTAACTGCTACTTCTATAATAAGAATTGTAATTAGGGTTTATTTTTAAGGTTTGAAGTTCATTTAAATTTCTATTAGTGAATCCGGTTTACTCTTTTGTGTGAAGCTTTATTCCTCAACCTTAAGCCCTAGTTTTGGTCTATTAAACCATAGCTTGAGTCACTTATTATCATAATGGCACCAAGAGTCCAACCCCTTGGTTATGAACCCAAAAATAGACCTCTAGTTCAAGATTTATTGGGCAAATTAAAACCCTCAAAAATGACAAATGTATAGGGTGGTGTATGTTTCAAGGACCTAGAATGAAAGAGAGCATTATTGATAGACAACATGCCATTAAAGATGACATATTTCCATACACCGGGTGGTAATTTTTACATACTAGTTCGATAACAAAAACTCAAAGACCCCTATTTGCAACTCATGGATACTAGATATGGGAAAATTGATTGTTCCAAAAGTGTATCTTGATGTGGACCTTATCAAGGATATTTCAGCTAACTATGATCCTAATTTTAGGGTGGTTAGAATGAATTCTAGTAAGAACATGGTTGAGGTTACCAGGGAAGAGTTCACAAAGGTTTTCATGTTAAACCAATGGAGTGATGAGATAGTAAAGATTGATGAGAAGAAATTGAGAGAGGAGTGTGAAAAGGTGAGACCAACCTTCAAGGTATCAATATGGACACATTTCTTGGTAGTGAGAAAGGGAGGAAGAAAAATTGTAGTAGTTCTATCTAATAAAGAACGCTTCCTAATAAAATATTTTGCAACTTACTTCCAAAATACCTTTTATTTTCTTTGTAAAATTCTAGGATATGATCCAATTTCAGGCATGCCGATTGCACCTATGTACATGGATGCCAACATACAACATATGAAACTTAACACATCCTATGCTTCTTCTACCTATTTTTTATAAGAGATACATAAAGGTCTGGTAGTTTTGAAGAATTGTGAAGCAAGAGTGAGGTTTTGGTGGTACTCCTTGTTCAGGCATATGTTCTTATACAAGGAAATTGAATTCTTTGGTAGGGATATCTTAAAAGAAAGGTGAATGGTGAATATATTCCTATACAAATATGGACCCCTATCTTGGATATACATGAGTAGAAGTCAAGTTTTGTGGTCTTTTCAAAAAACAATTCTTCCAAATTGATGAGATTTTTGGTATTTAATTTTCCTATAATCCCTACAAAACTACATGACTTCCTTAGACCTAAGGAAAGGAGACTTAATCTAGGGATTGATGACAACTGGGGGGATGAGATTCCATATCAATATTGAAAATCCTCTACATATATGGTACTAATGAAACACCTCATGTTCTTCCTAGAGATGTACCATTGAGGATTGGATTCTTAGAAGTCATGTGGCAACTCGAAGATGTTGAGTATAAGCACTTGGTTAACATGAGGAAAGGAACTTTCTTTCCTACTTATACAGTGTTTTCAGATTTTGTCATGACAAATGGGGGATGGAATAACATCATTGAAAAATTAAGAATTTTTGAATGAAATGGCATGCACATAGAAATCATGACCCAAAGGGCTTCATGGTCTGGATGAAAGACAAGGTGAAAGGGAGAAAATTTAATCACAATTTCTCTTTCCCTAAGGATGCTATTAGAATTTTTTTTATCTCCAAATATAGGAAGGAACAAAATTAAGTGGATAGAATTCATTAAATTGGAGAGAGAACAAAAAGTGAAGGATCCTCAATTCAAGGGTCTCCCTAACATAAATTATGAAGTATTGAAGGTGGAAACAATGTTTTAGAACTTTGACAAAGTCATAGGGAAATTGAAAGAATAAAGGGTAATAAAAGATAAAGGAAAGGATGTGGTTATTGAAAAATAGCATAAGGGGAAAGCCCCTATGTTGGAAGAAAGTCCATCATATCAGCTTCCAAAGAAAGTGCATGTGTTTGCTAGGAGAAAAAGAATAGTGAAAAATAAACAAAAAATTACCACCCCTACCCAATCAAAGGGATTAAGGGCATCTTCTCCTCAACCAAAATTTCCATCACTTTCACCCCCATGATCATCTACTTCACATATTATTGAAATTTATTAACCACCTAGAGGACCATCACCACCAAGAGAACCACCATTAAAGAGAAAAAAGGTTGGATCAAGTGGCCTTGTGGATTATTCCACAGATGATTGATGGATAAATTTTTATCACCAAGGATGAGATGAGGCAAGCTATGCCTTCTCTACCAAGAGAAATAGTGCCACAAATTTTAAGACTTAGATTAATTAAAAATGACTTAAGTGGGATAAATAATGTTGATGATGCCAGAGTAGAGGCTTGTAAGAAGTTTATGAATTGTGATGCTTTTGTAAAGACACAATATTTTCAGAATATGTTGAAATCATAGATACGAAAAATGATTACAAACCCAGATTTTCCAAGAGAAGTCATAGAAGATAAAGCTCATGAGGAAATGAGGGATAAAAAACAAGATATAATAGTAGTTGAGGGAAGAGAGTTGGTTAGAGAAATTGGGGTGCTCTTATTACTAGAATGGGATCTTGCTTATGTTGCAAGTATGGATGTGTTTGGTTGTGTTGTAATTAATGTTTTCATTGATGCCAACATAGATCATTATGATTGAAAATGGTACTTGTATAGTTGAGATACTATAGAAATGTTCAGAGTACATGGAGCTACATTTATGGTTGTGTAGTTGTGTTTTTTCAAGGTGCTATTGAGAAAATTAAGAAATAATGAAGGTAGTATTGAGTGTGTGTTTTGAGTATGCTCTGGTATTATGCTCTAAATTTCTTTTGTGTTGATCCTATGCATGTGTAGATTTGTAGTAGTGTTCAAGAGTCTCAATGGATAATATATCCTAAGTTTTAACTTCTAGATCAATGGAGAATGAAAGATATGTTCACCAGTGTGTGAACTAGTTTGGCATAACTATTTGTTTGTGGACTGGGAGAAATGTCTTTGCTCCATAGTCTTTTGGTGTTTTTTTTCAGATCTAGAAGAAGGTTAATCTTGATGTTCTTTATGTTCTAGAAAATGTTCTTGTGATTTGGTGCTCTGAAATACTTGTTCTAGAGCCCCTATGTGTTGTTGGTTGGTCCAGTTAGACTGTTGAAGAATGTTTTGTGCATGAAGATTGTTGCAGTTTCTATAGATGTATCTAAAGTTCTCTTTAAGAGATGTTAAAATGTCTAGTGAAGTGTGTTGGGTGGTCCATGTGTGATCATCTTGCGAGAGATGTGCATACTTCAAATATCATTGGTTTTTACATTAGGTTTGGCTGACCTGGTGTCTACACGTTACATAAATATTTTGCATCGAATTAAGGAAGTGTTGTTTGGGTCCTAATTAAATGTGTAATTTGTCCTCTCTCATTCTTATCCACCACGGGAATGTTGAGTATCCGACCTAATTTGAATTTGTAAATTGAAGGATGTATAGCCAACCTTGTAAAATGCTTCTAGGGTTGAAGTTGGTATAAAATCAAGTCAAGATGTTGTGGATTGAAAGATAAGAAAGTGAATTGTATGAACAAGTGTTAAATGAAGAGTGTGTAAGAGAGAATTAAAGCATTAGTACTTTAATGTGTTAGATTCCTAAAAGTAGTGAGTTAATGGTGTCTACAATATTCTGATCAAGCTCCGAATGTGTGGAACCTTTTGTGGTGGATCTTTATTTATCTTTTCTAGATCTATAGGAAGTGAGCCTCCTTCTACATAGTGAGTCCTATTGTAGGTAATGAACCTTTGTATCTGGGAAGTGAGCCCTCTAGTAGTGAGCCTTTGTATCCAGTATTGAATTATTACTATATTGTGAGCTAATCCTCATAGTGGTTTTTACCTCATTGGGTTTTCCACGTATATTTGGTGTCTCTAGTGTTTTATTTATTTTTATTTGCATTTCATGTTTACACTTAATAACAGACTGAGTTAAAGTAGAATTGATTAAGGTTAAAAGTTAAAGTAATTTGGTACAATTGATTCACCCCCCTCTCAGTTGTCTTGTGCATTTCAATAATTGGTATCAGAGCTCTAGTTCCTCAGTGAAAACCTTATCCATTTGAGGTAGATCAAATGGCACACAAGTTGCAAATTCCTATTTTTGATGGAGCTGATTATAGTGACTGGAAAGAGCAAATGAGAGGTTACTTGGTCTCCCTTGGTTTCAAGACCTGGAAACCTATAAAGTCAAATCATTTTATACCATCCATCGGTCCTTCCTTTGTAGATGAGATTGTTGCTTATGAGGAGAATGAAAAGGAAAGGCATGCTATCTTCAGTGATCTATCTAAAACTGAAAGGGCAAAGGTTATTTCTCTGAGCACTGCTTATGAAGTACAGGAAAAATTGAAAGACATTTATGAAGGAAATGATAGAGTAAAATTGTTAAGAAAGCTAACAGCTAAGCACAAATTTGAGAACCTTAGAATGGAAGAGGATGGAGATTTTGCAAGCTATTATCATAGAGTTGAACTTGTAGAAAATGAGATCAATAATCAAGGTGTTACCATGTCAAATGAAGATATAATTGAGAAGATATTGATGACCGTATCGGAGAATTATAGTGACAAGGTCTCTACTATTGAAGAATCATATGATCCAAAGACATTTACTAAGGAGCACCTATTTGGCATCTTGACTGCATTCGAGATGAGAAAAATTTGCAAGAGAAAAGGAGAAAGCTGAAATAGCCTTTAAAGAAATGAAGATAGGAGATGACTCGGATGATGATAGTTCAAAAGAGTTGGAAGCAAACTTCACAAGGAAATTAAAGAAAGGTAATGGTAAATACAAAGGTATGTTTCCCTTTAAATGTTTCACTTGTGGAAATATTGGTTATTATGCCTCAAGATGTCTGAATAGAGTTCCAAACAAGAAGAACAAAGATTAACAAGTACAAAAACAAAAAGGATATGAAGTTCAAGAAATTGTATTATGTTAAAGAAGATACAGGAATTTCTAATGATGAGTCTAAATTTGAGGAAGATAAAGATGAATGCTTATTTCTGCCCCTAGAAAGTAAAACTGTATATGATGATTGTTGTGCAATTTTTGCACACACGCCCCACTAAAGTGGGGACCCTCTTTTTTCACTTTTTGGTGTTTTGGCCTTGCTTTTCTAGGGATTTTCGCTTGCTTGGGATCATGCTTTAATTTCCATCTTGCCAATTGAAGTGGCACACTTATGATTTTTATTGAATACCTTGAGTTCTAACTTTGTTCCAGAGTTTTCACTACTTTCGGGAAAATCCGCCTGGGCCAAATTCTCCTGGTTTTCTTCCGATGTCCGAAGTTGCTGCCTTTTCACCCTATTTTTGGGAAACTCCATGTGGTCTGGATTTCCCCAAAGTTCATCACCACGTCGAATCCCCGGGTTTTCATGGTCGTGGTTGTCTTGTCGACCGCATTAATGGCATTTGTGCAGATGTTTTGGGGCTTTGATATATTGGATTTTGGGAGGTAAATGATCATTTGAGCTTGTGTCCTAGAGCTTTTGGTGTTTTGCTGGATTTTGGATTTTCGAGGCCATTTAGACTATGCATTTGTGTTTCATGTGCATGGATTGTATCCTACTCACAATTGATGGTTATTTGTTGGCATCACCAATTTTGGCCCTTATGCTTTTATGGTATGTTGAAATGATCCTTTACTCTATTGATTTCGAATGGTTTTGCTTCATTTATTTCCTGGACTTTCATGATTTCTTGATGTCCTTGGGTATGCGCATCATCGTTGGATATTTTGGGGGTTTTGTGTTACTTTACCAGTCCGCTAGGTTGGTCATTGATGTTTGTTCTTGGTCTGGTATTGCTTCTCATTTGGGCGTTTGCTTGCACTGGTCTTAGACTCTCCATTCTGGTGTGTGAGCAAGTCATTCCTGGTAACTTGTGCTTTCATGGCGGACATTTTAGGCCTCTTGACCTAGGGCATGACCAATCCTCTTCAAATTGTTGTGAGGAGTGTTCTAAATTTGTGTTTCATTCATTGGAGGTTTAGGTTAAGTTGTTGTCAAAATGCAGGCTTTAGATCTGGGGTTGTGGAATAGTTTTGGTGAAAATAGTGAGAAGGAGGATAGGTTCAGGTTTTCAAGGTCCTCATGGAATTTCGCTTCCCCTGGATTTCCCCGAATTATCTCTTTCTTTCTTTTTCACCACTTTTTCCCGGATTTCATTTATCTTGCCAAAATCCGCTTCCTCCGGATTTTCCCGATGTCTGTAGTCAGGTCATTTTACCGATTTCACGTTTTGGTGATGATATATCCAAATTTCACCAAAATCCGTTCACTCTGGATTTTTTTAGATGTTCTGCAGCCCCTCCTTTTTCTCGGGTTAGTTGTAATTGGTGTTGTTTTCGCCAAAATCCGTCTCTGGTAGATTCTTTCAGGTTTTCAGGAAAAAAGGTTGAATTTGGTGATTATGGAAGGATCTATTTAGTGATGATGTATTTGATTGATTAAATGAGCTTATGCTAAGTGTTTCTAATGGTTTTCCTTTGTTAATTGATGGATTTAAATGATATTATGGGATTTTGCATGCTTGGTTCACTAGAGTCGGCCTGGTCTAGATTTTCTCAAAAATATTCTCTAGTGTAGAATCCGTGAGGGGGGCTAAGTCCTGAACTTTGAGGTAATAATTTCCTATACTTGTTGTTTCTTGTGGATATGATTGTGCTCATTGTTATGTTTTTAAAGGCAGGATTAGAATAGGATGTTGTTGGTCGAGCCAAGAGAAAGGCAACAAATCTAGGTGCAAAGACTTATGCCATCTCAGATGCAGAGAAGGTGAAGTTGGACATAAGGAGCCGGATCCCTGAGAGCAAGTTGGCCTCAATTTGGTCAGGAATCAAAGATACTAATGTGGGCATGTGGGACTATGAGGAGTTCAAGGTTGAGATGTCAGCACCAAGCCCTCCTCTATTGGAAAAAAGAATGGTAGACTCTAGACTGGCTCATGTGGCAGGTTTTCCTTCCATAGTGCAATGCTATGAGTTGGTTCTTGAGTGTGCAAAAAATGATGATAGAGGGACACAAAGGATAATTGGTCCCTAGGGCAGGATTTTGGCTGGCTTTTGTCCTGTGTCCATTGCTGCAACCTTTGACATGCCTAATAGGTCCCATGTGGTGGCCTTTGATAAGGATGGTGCTAGGAAGTATTATGAGGAGAATGTTGTCAAGTGTCAGTAGGTGATCAACTCTTGGCTAGAGAAACATAAATCACATTTCTCCAAGTTACCTAAGCAACTATTCAGGCTTAAGTTTAAGAGAGAGTACTACAGTTTCATCACTCTTCTTAGTAGGTTGGTGGGATTGAAGAGTGCAAGTGTGTTCAAGACTTGGATGTTTAATGTGATTGCTAGAATGGAGCAGGGAATTGACTATCACTGGGTAGGAGCCATCAATGCTATGATCCATGAATAGTTATGTAGTGTCTTGCAAACTAAGACTTTTACCATGACCTCTTACCTAGTGTATTCATTTGCGAGACTTAACCCATACAAGGGGTTAAGCACTAGGGGTACCTTTGGGCAGGATACCATCTATGAAGCATATCCACAGTTGCACCTAACTGGAGGAAGTTATGGGAGATCTAATGATGCTTTCACAATGTACATCACTAGATTGCTCCAAGGTGTAGAACACATGAGAATATCTGATAAGGCAAAGGAATTGATAAAGAGATATGGGGAATGGTTTATCTAGTTCCAATGTTTCTCATACATCAGAATTGATGGTTTTTAGAGGGCTCCCTAAAGACTCCCTAGATATCCTACTAATCATGTCATATTGTTGGAAGTCACTAGGCAGATTTGTGACTTCGATAATGTTGTAAAGGGAGAGATGCACAAGACAGGTTTTGGGAATGATTTCCCCCTAAAAATAGGAATGGGTGAGGTTTGTGCTTCCATTCAGTCTACCCATGCTTCTAAGGAGGAGATGACTACTCTTGGTCTATCCTTCCATTCCAAGAGCGAAAGGTTTGACATCACTAGCAAAGCTCAAAAGAAGGCCAGTATGGAATATAGCCATAAGGCTCACATTGAAGATTATTGGGTTAACCTTGCCAATGAATTTGAGGTAAGAAAGAAGAAGTTTTCTAGATTGCCAGTGGATTTGGTAAGACTATACAATGTGAAGGCCATCCTTGACCAGGTAGAAGAGGATGGAAATGTGATCTAGGGCCATGTCTATGAGGCAATAAAGGATAGGTCAATTAGAGAAGTTGACTAGTTAGAGGAGGAAAAGACTAAGTTGGACCAAGTCATGACCCTAGTGATCAAATATACTAAGATTTGGTTGAAACACAAGATGCTAGAGTTGGAAGGTGAAGGTGTTCCATGCACCTATGATCTGATGGGTGACTTGGAGTCTCATTCTTCTTCTGAGGGTTCACTTGAACCTGATTCAAAAGGAAAAGAGAAGGTGGATTCTCCTTTTAGAATCCAGGTAAGGGAGCTTCAGGCTAAGAAGGATGCAGAGGTAAGAAAATAGAGGAAGCCTATTGCTAAGAAGAGGAGACATGCCTCTAATAAGGAAGCTGAAAAGAATAAGGAAGAAGAGGAGGAGCTTGAAAGTGTTCCACCATTGATAAAGAGAAGAAGAATCATAAAGTTGTCATAGAAGGTGGAGGAGGCTCCTAAATTTGACAAGGAAATTAAGCCACCAGTGGTAGAGGTGGAAAGCTCAACGGAAAAGACACAAGTATACATGAGGAGATCAAGGACTCCTTCCCCAAGGGATATTGCAACAAACAAGAATTTTTCTGTGAGTATTCCTATTGGTGAATAGGTGAGTGACTCCATTCCTCAAGATGCTGGTAACACATAGGAGGAACCAAAGAAGGATGAAAATCCTAAGGATTTGGGTGAGGAAAAGTTTCAGGAAGGAGACCTCTATAATGTAGAGGTGGAGATTGATAGGGTAATACAGTCTCCCTTGGTATCACACATAGACTCACTTATGAGGGAAAAAATGAACAAGTCTCCTCAAAAGAAGGAAGAAATACCAGCTAGGGCCCCTTCACCAGTGCAGGTGGTTGTGGAAGAACAAGTAAAGGAAAAGGATAATCCCATCATGGAAATTCCTAAAGGTCCAAGTGTTGAAAAGGATGCAACTACTAATCAGCAAGAACAAGGGCAAGATAAGCAAGATGCAGTGCTTACTGGGTCCACTATTCTGGATTGGCTTGAGAAGGAATAGAAGAAAAAAATGGTGATAGTGGAGGATGCCCCTCCTAATTGGGATGTTCTCATGGAAAATGTAGAGAAGCAAAAAACTAATAAGAGAGCAATGGTCATGTCTTGAATTGAAAGAGATGGGTCAGGTAACAGAGTGACTCATATTGCTACCCCTACTTCAAACAAATATAGAGACAATGTGACTACCCAAGACTATCATGTGAAAACTATTGACTTGGGGCATGCTACTATGGAGTAGGATATTGAAGAATATGAAGGCTCCAGTGCTGTGATTGTGGGAAGGTTGAAGAAGGTTGTGCAGACAAGGCATGAGCTCGAGAGGGAGAATGAGAAATTAAACAAATACTTGCAAGATTTGATGAAACCCTTGTGAGCCATTTGCTCTTCCTCCTCTACTACAGGTTTCTTACCTCAGGAGACAATCTCTAAACTTGAGAAGATGAAGGGCACCATGCATGCTACAGTTTCCTGGTTGTAGGGTGTCCAAAATAAAGGAGATGATGCTATTAAGAGCATATTATCAACTAGAGGAGATGCAATGAGATCAGTGGATTGGTTAAAGGTTGTCTTAGCTCAGGATAATGTGGATACCAACCTCCTACTACATAAGATTACAAAAATCATGGGATTCATTGAGGATTGGTACAGTGCAGGATTCTTCCTTTTCAAAGGGTTTCCAAACCTTGGGAATGGTTTGAAATCCTACAAATGAGGCATAAGGCCTTGAAACAAATCCATAAGAAGGCATGACAAATTGAGGATACCTTGATTGGTATCTATGATAAGTGCATTTCATTCTTTGAGGTCATGACTAGAAGGAAGAAATTTGCTCCGAAACATCTTAGTTTGGAGCAGCTTAGGGAATGGTGGAGAGATGTGTACTCTCCAGTCAGTGAAGGACTAGTTACTGGACATCAGTTGGATGATGCTACAACTTATATTGCACTCATAGACAAATATTTGGTTAATAAGACTGATTGGGATGGTGCAATTAGGCAGGCGAGAGATGATATCAAGTCCCTTGAGAGAAGGATTAGGGTTTTTCATGTGCCACTTGTTGTTGTGCTGGATAGAGTTTTGTTGGCTGTACATGGTGAAGAAGATCGAGCTAAGGACAAAGATGGGGAGTAGCTATATAGGGTTACATTGAGATTTTTGCTTCCCATTATTCACATGTATTGGGCTGACCTTTTGGTATCTTAGCGGTTTTGGATGAAATTGGTGCCAATGGCACATTTCATGTGTTCGAATATCTTTTAGGCCGACCTCTTGTAGGTCATGTTTTTATTGTAAATCATCTTTTGGGTTGACATATCTTAGGGATTCTCTATAAAATAGGCATGTTTCCTCATTTGAAGATATAGATAGATAGATAGGCATATAGGAGGATAGAGAGAAATAGATGAGTGATATTAGGCGACTTAGGGTTTATTTTCAAGCAAGTGTTGTAACAAAAAGTTGGAGCTGTTGCTACTTTGGGTGATTTAATATAAGAGAGATATTGTATTTGGTATCTATCTTTTGGAATTTCATCTGGCATGATTCTTGTTGTTTTATCTTTGAAATTACTTATAATTTTATGGTTAAATGGTTTGGTAATGCTTAGGGTTTCATGTTTGGAATGTTTGCAGTGATCTCTAGTCCATACTTTTTGCAGTTAGTTGATTGTTAGCTGCTTTGCAAAGTTAGCTTGGACTTAAAATTGTGCTTAGTTCAGTTATAAGGGTTTGTTCATCTCAATTGGAATAGAATTGGCTGAATGAATGTTTGTGATTTGAAAATCTTTAAATACCTTAGAAGATTGCACTATTTCTATGAAATTGTAGATTCATCTGGGTCAAGCAGAAAGTAGTTTATGAGAGATTGGTCCAATATGAGCATTTTATCTTTTGGCATTTTCAAACTTAGGGTTTGAAGTATTCTTAGAATTATCTCTGAAACCTTTATCTTTTGTTGTTTCTTTATTATCAGGGTTCCAATCAAGTTTCAAAGTATCAATTTATTATTTATATCTAATAGACTCAAAAGTCCAGTGTTTGCTCGTAGTAAGGTCCCTTTGTGATTACCAACATTTTCACATTTATCACTGAGTTGTTTTGTTGCATTGTCAAGACCTGACATTAGAGACCTTGGGGTTATCTCTTTTCCCATAGAGATTTACCTTTCAAGAGAGATAAGATATCATATTCTATCTGAGTTGTTGTTGTGCATAAAACACCATCAACACTGACCATGGAAGATGTGCAAGGTAATCTAGTACAAAGAGCAAGAAGGATGAGATGGAAGGTAATCTGGTGACTGCTTTTCATGCTAGAAAAGATGAAGACTATTGGGTAATTGACAGTGGGTGTTCATATCACATGACTAGAGATAAAAGTAAGTTCACTAAAATTGAGAAGTATGATGGAGGAATAGTTATGTTTGGAGATGATTTTGGTGCTAAGATTGTTGGGAAAGGAACAATTAGTTTTGATGGAAAACATAGTACTAATGATGTCTATTATGTTAAGGGTTTAAGGCATAGTATTTTAAGTGTGGGAAAAATATGTAGCAAAGGATTTAAGCTTTTATTTTAGGATAACACCTATGAGATCAGAAAAGGATCCAGAAATGTGGTAGTAGTAGGAAGAATAACTCTTGGAAACATCTATCAGCTTAAGAGTAGTGATGGTCAGTGTTTTGTTTCATAGACTAATGAATTTTGGCTATGGCACCAAAGGATAAGACATGTAAATTTTGACAATCTAATCAGGATTAGTTCAAAAGAAGTTGTTAGAGATCTTCCTAGAATCAAAAAGTCTTCAAATTCAATCTACAGAAGTTGTTAGTTGGAAAAACAAACAAGAAGCAACTTTAAAGGAAAAGAACAATCATCTATCAGAATGTTGGAATTGATTCATATAGACCTCTGTGGTCCTACAAGAATAGGAAGCCTTAATGGTGACATTTATTTTATGCTCTTGATTGATGATTACTCTAGGATGACATGGGTTACTTTTCTTAGAGAGAAATATTAGGCTCTTGATAGATTCAAAGTATTCAAGGAAAGAGTAGAGGATGAGGTAAACTTGAGAATCAAATGTTTAATATCTGATAGAGGTGGATAATTCACTTCTGGTGAGTTTAATGCATTTTGTGAAGACATGGCATAAAGATATATTATTCTATACCTAGAACCCCTCAACAAAATGAATTTGTGGAAAGAAAGAAATAAATTATTCAAGAGGCTGCCAAAACTATGATGAAAGAAGAAAATGTTCTTGATGTGTATTGGAGAGAAGCAATCCACATTGTTGTTTACATTCTTAACAAATTTTAGATCAGAGGTAACAACAATAAGACTCCTTATGAGTTATGGTCTTGTAAGCATCCTACTACTAAATACTTTAAAGTGTTTGGAAGTAGATATTACATTAAAAGAGATGATGAGAATCTTGGAAATTTTGATGCTAGATGTGATGAAGGAATTTTTCTTGGATATTCAAATAATGGCAAGGAATACAAATGATTCAATAAAAGAGTGAGGAAAATAGTTGAAAGTGCTAATGTAAAATTTGATGAAGCTATGTATAGACTAGTAGAAATAAGTGAAACTGAATCAAATGATCATATTTGTGGGAAAGTATAAGAAGAAGAAAAGAAAGAGAAAGAACAAAGTGATGAAGAAGAGATTCTAGAACCTGCACCTAAGACTCCTAAATATGTACAGAGAAATTATCTAGAGGAACAGATAATTGGAGACATAAGTGAAGGCGTAAGGACAAGAAGCAAAGTGATTGAGGTAAACTTGTGTTTACTTTCTAAGATAGAACCTAAGACTGTGAGTGAAGCATGAAATGATGAGAGTTGGGTTAGAACAATGAAAGATGAATTGCAGAAAATAGAGAAGAATCAAACATGGGAAATTTTGTTGGAAGTGGATTCAATCTGAGGTGGGTGAATTAGAGTGGACTAATTTTTAACTTTTAACATTGAATTCATAATGAAACTATTACTAAGTTAACCCAATGTGAACATTAGCACTTTAGATCAGATTGATATGAAACTTGACTGACATTTACAACCCTTATGAAAAGCATCATATGATATTGTTCAATTAAAGCTTTATGAACAATCTTGTTGTGCATTATCAACAGAACTATAAAACTTCATAATATGCAACCTTGACTTGTTTTTGACAATATTTTGAGCATTCATATAATTAGCACAGAATGCAGAAGTTAATTCACTTTATTACAAGACATTTTGCATCAGATTTGCACAATCTAAATTTGCATGATAGACTTGAGAAAATTGACATAAAATTTTTTAAACAACCTTAAAGTATCAGAGCATTGACCAATTGAATGAGCACAATAACATAAATGACTGAAAGAAAGATTATGCAAGATAGACATAAATTACACAAATGAGAGACACAAAAATTTCTGAGTGGAAAACCTTCCTGGGGTAGAAAAACCACTCCTAAAATGCTTTACTGACTTAATTTCAAAAATTATTTTGACAATGCCTCAATTGCTGATTTCTGAGCACCAACTCAAGGAGCACCAACCCCTCTGTTTAGAGACACCAATCTCAAGGAGAACCAACCCCTTTTGTTTAAAGACGCCAATCTCAAGGAGCACCAACCCCTTTTATTATTTTTAATAGAACATAAAATGATACAAAGGATCTCTCTATTTCTCTTATTTTTGTCAAGTGCCTCTTGACAAACAATGCATATAATTCTCAAGAGTCAAGAATGACTCTTCAAGATTCCATTCATTATCAAATCTTGATACAGCTTGAGGAAAATAATCTAGTTATAGTTTCAATACTACTTCTCATCAAAATGCATTATAGTGATTTGGTCTCTCTTTTCTTTTCCCACTCTCTCATTTTCAATTTTTCATTATCCAAAATACAAAACTGACAACACACTATGTTTTCCAGTTTTTCAGCATCAAAATCCATACAGTCTATATCATCCAAGTATTATATTATTCTGCACTTCTATAACTTTTTCTTTTTAGGTTTTTCAGTTATGATAAAGCCCTAATCTCTCCATTTTGAACCATTTATAGTTTACATAAAAAATTACAAGTTTTGGTTATAGCTGAAACTATTTTTTTTTCTGACAAAAGAAGAGGTGACCTTTTTCACCGATTTCACATCTTTAACAAGTTACTGTTTAGGTAATATAGAGGACATTTAAGTAGAATATTTTCTCCAGGAAAGATAGGTAAACATAGCATGTAAGACTAGTAGTGACATAGCCCTATCCAGATGAGTAGCCTATAGGGGCAGAGCTTAACCAAAAATAGAATCAAGACATGCATGTGTGCATGAATAATGACCACAGAAAAATAGTTGCATAAACAATAACTGAAAGATATTTTTAGCAATTTAAACCTCAAAGAGAATGTACTCAAAGATCAATTACCCATGAACCAGTTGAAGCTGAGAAGATATTCATAGAACAATACCCATTATCCTAGCTGCAAAAACTTAAGTAACTGAACCAATAATGCTCAATAAATCAAGATCATTATGATGTAAAACTGAAATAATAAACTAAAACAATTAAGAATGGTTACCAACTACTCTAAGTGTGAAACATAGTACATTCTTTAGGTTTCACAAATACCCACTACCCAAAAATGCCATTCCTTAAATTTTTTATGATAATGCTTATTTAAAATGAGATCTAGTCATGCGAAATCCACTTTAATTCTGAATGAGAAAAGAATTTCCAGATCTGCTCACTAACCTCTTGATTTTTTATTTTTCAATTTCCAAATAGAAGGAAAAAATGCATATATCACTAACAACCTTGCTAGTAGAGGTAATGCATCTGTGCTACAGTCAAAAGAGGGAGTACCTAAGTGAAATGATGAAGGTGTTGTCAAGAAAGAGGATTACCAGATCTAGAGACAAACGAACCTACCAAGACACCTTACTGGAAGCTAACACACATAATGACCATTTTAATGGTCTTCTAACAATTTCCATTACTTGTCCAAGGTCAGAGTAATAGAGAGAGCAATGAAGTAGATGAGAGCTAGATGCCATGATGGCAGCCAGTGAAAGGCTCCAAAAATGTGAGCAAAGAGAATGATAATTGATTTTCCCTAAACATCCAAGGCAACAAAATTTATTCCTTTGCAAGAGTTGATAATCGTTTGGATTCCAAGAAGACAGTCATGATTAAACAAAATCTCATTATGTCATGTGAAGTCCATGGACTGTCCAAAGGCTAGCAGTCGACAATCATTATTACCTTTGAATCAAAGACCAAACATTTGAAATTTTGATGTAATAACGCCTTGCATTATTGCACATAAAATGTCAAATGTGAAGTCACATCCAATGTGACATAAAATAATCAATACCCTTATATTGATTGTCAGCCTTGAGGCCCAATTAAATATCAACCAATAGATCAAAATCAAATGAAAATAGGAGATCAATTTGAATGCCTTTACCCAAGGTCGATTTCCATCTTAGAAACTCATGTATACCCAAAGACTTGTGTAGAGTAATAAAGGCTGATATACATGGTGAATTTAATATGCCTTACACTCATACTAAAATTAGAATACTCGATGCAAACAAATGAGCTTAGTGAATCTCTTTTTCAAAGTCCAATTGCAATACCATAACCAAATACATTAAATCCAATTTTCCATCTTAAAATGTCCATTTTTATATAATGTGCCAATGCCAAAATAATGTCTAGTGACTTATGAAGACTGATTTTGCATGTTAAATTCACACTGCCATGCCACTTACCATAAACCCTTATTATACTGAAAAACATGCTGCATCATATAAACCATTAACAATTTCAAGATGCAAGAACCTGATCAAGCCACAATATAACAACCTATAGAACATTGATACATGCCAAGGACATATAATTAAGTGCATCAATGAAACATAGATTGTTAGACCAGAAACATATCACCTAACCAATGGAACAATGAACTTGTAGCAAGAATACCTCAACTGAGATATTAGTCACCAAATATAATATAATCAATGAAGTAAATGTGTGAATCAGAAAATAAAATCAACTGAGAAGTAACCACCAAAATGCTAGAGTAACATATATTATCATCAAGGACAAAATAGCACAAGAGGGATTCAACAAATTTCCCTAGTCCAAAAAACAATAATGTAATTGGTTCAAAATGGGTATTCAAGAATAAGTTGAATGAAGATGGTGAAGTGGCAAGAAATAAAGCAAGACTTGTATGAAAAGGCTATTTAAAGGTTGAAGGAATATATTTTGAAGAAAAATTTGCACCAATGGCAAGAATGGAGGCCATTCGAATGTTTTTGGCATTTTTAGGTCATAAAGACTTCAAAGTGTACTAGATGGATGTCAATTATACATTTCTAAATGTAGAATTGGAAGAAGAATTATACATGGAACAACCAGAAGGATTCCAGTTGTCATACAAATCGGACATGGTTTGCAAGTTGAAAAAGGCTATATATGGACTTAAATAGGCTCCCAGAGCTTGTTATGCAAGGTTGGATAGATACTTGACATAGTAAGGATTCAATAAAGGGTCTGTAGACAATAATCTTTACTTCAAAGTTGAGAGAAACAAAATGTTGATAGTTGTGGTATATGTTGATGATATCATCTTCGGTGGAAATGAAGGTATGTGTAAGAAATTTGTAGAGGAGATGCAAAAATAGTTTGAGATGTCTATGATTGATTGGGATGGTTATGTAGATGACTAGAAGAGTAAAAGTGGTGGTTCATTCTTCCTTGGAGGAAGATTGGTCTCTTGGATGAGTAAGAAATGGGATTTGGTTTCTTTATCCACTGTAGAAGGTGAGTATATTTCAGTAGCATCCTATTGTACACAATTACTTTGGATGAAGCAAACCTTGAAGGACATAGGTGTGATGTGTGATGAGCCTATCTCTATCTTTTGTGACAATACAATTGCAATAAAAATTTTAAATAATCTAGTGATGCATTCTAGGAAAAAGCACATATCTATCAGGTATAACTTCTTAAGGGAGAAGGTGTTGTAGAATGAAGTTAGACTAGAATATGTGTCTATCAAGGAAAAAATTTCTGACATATTCACTAAAGACTTTCGAAGGATAATTTTGAGTATCTCAAGGGGAAGTTAGGGGTTACTGCCCCTCCTTCCTTGAACTAGGTGCATATGGAGGTGCATTAGTTTAGTGGATTCATAGATTCTTATCTGGTTTGGATTGATAATTGTGGTCTACTTCTTAGGGGGAGTAGAGAGTTTCATTGCTGTAGTATGTGATGTGGGTGCACTCCTAAGGGGGAGTGATCAGAGCTTTATTTGGTAGGTGTTTTCATGCAAAACTTTCCTTAGCCATTGATGTTAAAGGGGGAGAGAAGGTCATGTGAAAAAGTTGAAAAGGAAGAGAGATTATTGTAAGGAGAATACAATAAAAGAATCAGGATAATGTGTATGTTATTTGATGGTTTTTTACATCATGTGTTTCCATCAATGAAAAAGGGGGAGATTTTTGCAAGTATGGATGTGTTTGGTGGTGTTGTCATTTATTTTTTCATTGATGTCAACATAGTTCAATGTGATTGCAGATGGTACTTGTATAGTTGAGATATTGTAGAAGTGTTTAGAGTACATGGAGATACATTTATGGTTGTGTAGTTGTGTTTTTTCCAAGTTCTTTTGAGAAAATTAAGAAATAATGAAGGTAGTATTGAGTGTGTGTTATGAGTATTCTCTAGTATTGTGCTCTGCATTTCTTTTGTGTTGATCCTATGCCTATGTAGATATGTAGTAGTGTTAATGAGTCTCAATGGATAATATATCCTAAGTTTTAGCTTCTAGATCAATGGAGAATGAAAGATGTGTTGACTGCTATGTGAACTAGTTTGGAAGAACTATTTTTTTGTGGACTAGGAGAAATGTCTTTGCTCCACATTCTTCTGGTGTTTTGTTTCAGATCTTGTAGATATGGAAGAAGGTTAATCTTAATTTTCTCCATGTTTTGATAAATGTGATTGTGATTTGGTGCTCTAGAATACTTTCTCTAGAGCCCCTGTGTGTTACTGGTTGGTCTGGTTGGACTATTGAAGAATGTTTAATGCATGAAGATTGTTGAACTTGCTACAGATGTATCTGAATCTCTCTAAGAGATGTTAAAATTTCTAGTGAAGCATGTTGGGTGGTCCACATGTGATCATCTTTCTAGAGATGCACATACTTCAAAGATCATTGGTCTTTTCATTAGGTTTGGTTGACCTGGTGTTTACATGTTACATAAATATTTTGCATCGAATTAAGGAAGCATGTGATTGATCCAAAATTTTGTTTTGGTCCTAATTAAATGTGTAATTGGTTCTCTTGTTATTTTATCCACCATGGTAATTTCGAGTAGTTGACCTAATTTGAATTTGTAAATTGAAGGATGTATAGCCAACCTTGGAAAATTCTTCTAGGGTTGAAGATGGTATAAAAGAAAGTCAAGATGTTGTGGATTAAAAGATAAGAAAGTGAAGTGTGTGAACAAGTGTGAAAATTAGAGTGTGTAAGAGCGAATCAAGGAAACAATACTTTAATGTGTTAGATTCCTAAAAGCAATGAGTTGATGGTGTCTACAATCTTTTGATCAAGCTACGAATGTGTGGAACCTTTTATGGTGGATCTTTATTTATCTTTTTTATATCTGTAGGAAGTGAGCCTTTGTATTTTGTATTGCATTATTACTATATTGTGAGATAATCCTCACCGTGGTTTTTCCCATATTTATTTTTCAATGTAAATCTGATGTCTCTGGTGTTTACTTTTTTTTATTTGCATTTCATGTTTACACTTAATAATAGACTAAGTTAAAGTGGAATTGATTTAGGTTAAAATTGAAAGTAATTTGGTACAATTCATTCACCCCCCTCTCAATTGTCTTGTTCATTTAAATAGCTTCAACAATTTATTTTGATATAGTGAGAAGGCATGATGCCCCTATTTTTACCATTGAGGAAGAAGTGAAATTAGCTTTGCAGGGATTAGTATTTAGTGCCCAATGGAATACATTGGATATTGGGGCTTTAACCTCAAATAATAAGAAACCAAAATTTGCAGAGCCAACTGCAAGTTTGAGAGGAGGATTGGTAATCAAAAGAGTATCTGATACATCTATAGTAGAAGAAACTACATTATTCGTGAATGTGGCTCAATTAAAAAAGGCTATGGTGGAGTCCCTAATAGAGGAGAGAGATGCATTCAAGATGAAGTACAATGATATGGTGGTTGAATACAATAAGGGGTAGCAAAATATTATAGAATTATGGTTGGGTTTTTCATTTCTAAAAGAAAAATTCCAATCAATGCACACACATCAACCCCCAAAAGAAATTATTTCTCCAATGCCATCTCCATCAGAGCAAACACCAATATTCTCCTAGCCAATCACCTCTTCCAGCTCCAATGGAGGTTGTACCTCATAGTCTTGATGATGTTCCCATTGCACACCTACTTTCAATTAAATCAATTGCACATCCCCCAAAAGAAGTCACCAAGGAAGAATTAATGGAGCAACTCAATACTTATGAGGAGATGTGCCAACATTTTGACAAATCAGATTATATTAGTAATATGAAGATTGTAATAGTAGTGTTGAAAAATTTAAATAAAAGGATTGAGAGAAATTTAAATAGTATTCATTCAAATTATTCTTCCATGTTTGATGCAATAAGGAGTTTTGATAGGGATGAGTAAGTTGTGATTCAATTGATGGAAAAATGGATCCCAAGTTTTAAGAATTGAGACTATTGGATCAAAGAATGATGTAAATAAGCCACCCAACATTATCCCAACCCTAAAAATTGTAAATGGGATTAAGGAATATCAAGGGTTGATTGAGCCATTGGAGAAGAAAATCGAGGAGCTGGTGAAAAGGTTTGATGAATGGAGTTTTAGTTTACTCCTTGATATTTCGAATGATGTTGGTGAAGTTAAGTCTCTCTAGCAATGGAAAGATCAAGTGAGCAGTGTGATTTCCACTCAAGGAGGATTGATTTGTGATGGAGTTGATATAGAATTTCAAAGAATAATATAGATAGGCTTTCTCATACAGGTCTTTTCCTTGAGGAATTTGTTAAAGAAGCTAACCAAGTGGTTATAAAATATATCCCATACAATATCAAGGTATATGAGGTCATTGCATATGATTGGCCTTCTAATGAATACTTTGAGCTTTGGAAGAAAAAGTATGTTGATATTACAGATTTGTTAGTTGTCTTTTAGTGACAAGGTGGTAATGAGTTTTGATCTTGTGTCTTCAACAAGTAATGGTTTTTCAGTAAGGATAGTTAAAAAAGGAGGAATATAGTACATGGCCTAAAAAATTGTATAGATTAGGCCTTTGATATGTTAGCATTTAATATTGTATCCTCCTTAATTCAAAAGGTGATGACAAAAGCATGTTGATGTGGAGATGTTTTAGTCTTTCCTTTTCTTGCTTTCATGCTTTATTTCCTACAATTTTGGAGACCATGTCAAAAGTGTTCTTTTCTTATGGAATGAATATCTTCATTGACTAAAGAGCCTTTTGGAAGGTAGGAAGTATCTTCACCAACAAATGAAAATAGATTTTGTCTCATTCAAGATATTACCCCCATGGTTTACAAATATAATGACTTTTGAAAGGTAAATGTAATTGTCAAATGAAAAAGTGACATGTGTTCATTGGCATAAATCTTTCTTTTCTCCCTTGTTTTTATAAAATAGAATTCAAGGAAAATTGAAGAGGTTGTTGATTGATCTTAGAGAAAAAATTTGTAACAAAAAATGTAGAGAACAGAATTGAGTTTGCATCTAGGTTAAGAGTTTTTGTTTCTATAAACACTTTTGATAACAATACTAGCAATAAAATATAAAAAATTCATAACTTCAAATCCAATTCTCTCTTGGTGTATTCATCATTTGAATTATCAATAAAACAATCAAGGGTTGTTTTAGTGTTCTTCATTGTGTTTCGATGAATGTGTGGTTTTGTCTTTGTCCTAATTCAAAGAATTGGTTAAATTTCTTGGATGAAATCATAGATTCATGTGATTTGAGTATCAAGATATGATAATGAGTTTTGGTTTTGAGTAACTGAGAATGATGTTTTAATTCAACATTATGTAAGCTCTATGATGATAAGTGTTAAGATGTTGTCAAATTTGATTTACATCTAGTTAGACTTTGTACCCTGGGTTAAGGCATTGTTCTGGGATTTGTGTTTGTGTTGTAATATTCTTGACCATTCACAAACAATACATTAAAATCACTTAATTCTTTAAATTCTTGTTGAAATGTATGTCAAGTTAAGGTTTACCATGCTTTATTTCCTTTGAAACGATTTACAAGGATTTTCTAGATCCTTGCATCTATTGAATTGCCAAGAAATTATGCATAGAGCTTATCTATTGTTTACAATGTATAAGGTTAATTGGCATAGAGGATCTTAAAATACATTATGTGGGATCACCCTCCCAAGTTTTTTAGAGCCCAAAGTGTAGGAGGAAATCCTTTGCAATATTTCACTTGTTTGTTGGCCAATTCCTCCAAGTAGGTAACCATTAGAAGATGACAATTCCATAGGCTATATTATGAGATCAACTTGGTTCATTAAAAACCAATAGATTGGAGAATATTTTGGGGAACAAGCTTATGGAAAGTCTCTAATATGAGATCAAAAGTGTAGAGTCATATATCTTGCCAATATGTTTTTATCCATGAAAATTACCTTTAAATTTCCCCATCATTTATTGAATTGATGTGATTTTGTCACATCCCTAAGAAAATTGTACTTTTCTTTGTTAAGCTTCTTTTGTATTTTTAAAGGTCTATCTTAAGAGTCTTTGCGTACCAAAATTCTTGCAAATATATTCAAAATTCACAAATATTTTCACAATTCCCATCAATTTTGGGTGGCAACTCTATGTCTATGTGTCTGTGCAATAGCATTCATTATAAGAAAGTGCGAAGAGCGAAAGGGGAAGTTATAGACAAGAAAATGAGAGGAACCAAAAGAAACATTAAGAAACACCCTGAAAGGAAGATTCAAGGGTAATCACCTTGCAAATCCAAGGCATGATGGAAGCAAAAACATGCTCAAACAAGTCCACTAATCCTCCAATACCTAAAGATTCTAATTTTAATGAAGTTTTTCAAGATAAGGAAATACATAAGTTTGGTATGCCTTATGATAATGAAGAAACCTTTGCTACAAATATACTTGCTAATAACCAACATACCCCTAGATCTCAAGTTTCAAAAGAATCTACACCTTGTTGTAACTTTTGGGACAAACAGTTAGATCCAAATTTGGCAGCCAAAGGGGCTAATCCTAGAACTACCTCTATTTTCATTGAGAAAAACTTCAATCCTAGAACGAGACCTAGAAGTAGGACTCCTAACCCTTTTACACAAAAGGATCCTGTGAACCTCATGAATTATACTCTTGAGAGATTTGAGTCTGAAGTTACTCTTGAAGATCCTAAGGATGTAATTAATGATATCACACAACTTCAAAAGGAAGCATTAAAACTTGCTGAGCTAAATAGGAAACAAAGAAAGGAAAGAGAACAAAAGATAAGGGCTACTATGATGCAAAGAGATTAGTTAAGGAGAAGAGTAGAAAAGATGAGAGAAATGGTGGATGAAGAACCACCCCTTGAAGATTTCTTTGAACCAATTATTAGAGAAGTTTTTGATCATCCAAAGGTAAATGTTCATGTTGGAACAACTGCTACTAACAAACACACCAGTTCTATTGTAACAACCAAAGTCTTAGACCCTTTTTCTACTACACAAAGGTCAAAATCTATAGATATAGGGAAAAAACCTATAGGCCAACCCAAGAAAGTTATTCCAAATGCAAACCTAGGTATTTCAATCACAAATAATTCTACCAAAAGTGCTCAAACTAGTTCCAACCCCTTAAATGCATCCCTTGGCCTTGAAATTTTGATCTTATGATTTCTTAATAAAAATTTACAGAAGAAACTTGATAAGATGTAGATTCAAGAAGAAAATGTTGAGATGGAAAGGAATATTACTTTCCTTAAATCCTCAATTCTTGACCCCCATGCATCCACATCTCATAACACTTCCCATTGAATAGATCAAACTACTGGCATGAATACCACTTGTACATATACCCATTCCATCCCTACATACTAGCCTCAGAATTCTCAATCTCATGGGAACATCCATCATAGGGGTGGTGGCAGAGATAGGAATACCCAATATGGAAATTAGAATGTTGGTGGAAGTGGAGGTGGGGGTGGAGATGAAATATATAATACACAATCTAGTAGCCAAGGTGGTTTTGAACCTCATAATGATTAGAATGATCAGTTTACTAGAAGACCTTTGCAACTAAACAAATATAGGAAATTGTGCTTTCATGGTATTTATGGTTATCTAAACCCTATCCTTGATGATATTAGAATTGTGTTTGTTATATTTTCTGGTAAGGATGCCATCAGTGGAGAGGATCAATTAAAATAATTTGATAACATGATGGATGATTTTGAAGTTAATGTCAAGGATGTAATGATGAAGTTTTTCATGCAATCACTCACTGAGGATGATAGGGACTGGTATAGAATTTTTCTTGTAGGAAGCATTAGGTCATGGGAGGAATTTAAAAGGTTGTTTAGAGAGAAATATGGTGATAATACTAATCCAATATTTGTACTAAATGAAATCTACATCTCTAAGGGCTCTAATAAAATGGTTTATGATTTTAATGTCAAATTTCAAAATGAAATGAATAGGTTGCCTCATAATCTAAGACCAAATTATGATACCTTCTTGATCACCTAATATAATGCCTTTGTAACTAAAATGAGTTGTCACTATGTGTAGGTGTTTTAACCAAGTCCAAAATGCAAAACTAAAAGAAATGAAAACAAGGAAAACACAAACAACACCTCAATATTGGCTTGAGTTAAACTTGAACAAAATGCAAGAAAAGGAATGATATTACCTTGTCCAAGTTGATCAATTGATTTGCCTTGTAGATCATTCAATTTGTGTGATCCTAGACTAATTTCAGTAGCATAACAACTTGTTGTAGCTTGATTTGGATGCAAGAAGATGGGGGATTGAGTGCAAGATGATGGCTGGAGATGAATGAAGTTGAATGTGATAGATTGGTTGTGAGTAAATGAATCCTTATGGTTTCCAAATGGCTAAGTGTTAGCCATTTAGCCAAGGAGAGATGAATGAAGAGCCCATATTCATTCTTGGCCAAGGGAAAGAGATCAAGGGTGGAGATCAAAGTTTGACCAAAATGAATTAAAAATTCCTTTTCAATATGCATGGGGAAGACAAAAGGAATAAAATATTCCTTGAGAAACCTTGGGTGAATAAATGAAATTTAAAATTCCATTGGAAATGACATGGGGATTGTAAATGGAATTAAAAATTCCATTAAAGATGTTGGAAGGATAAAATGGAATTAAAAATTCCATTGGGATGTGGGAAGAATTGACTAAAGGGGGTTGATTAGACTATTTGATGAAGGATTAGAAGAGGGTTAGGTGGCTAATGATGATTAGGATCCAACTTACAAAATTTGGAGGATGTGACACCTCCTAATCATGGATTAGGAATGTATACATCCCTAATGATGTGATTAGGAGATGAGTTAGGATTAAGTGTTGATGGGACATAAAGGGAATTAAATAAGCGGGTTATTTATTTAATTCTTTAGAAGAAAGGGGTAAAGGGGTAAGGTATTTAATTATTTCACCAAATACCTTAAGGATTTAGAGGAATTTAGGGGTATTAAGCAAATAATGGAAATACTATTTAATTAACGAGGGTAGGAGGATATTTATATGAAAAGGGATAAATTTGACTAAATATAAGTGGTCAAATTTAGATGTCTACATTTTTCCCCTCTTTGAGATGGTGTTATGAAGTAGCATCATTTCAAAGAAAATTAAAACATAGCACTTGGAAGAAGATGATTAGATTAGGGAAGATGCCCTAGTCATTCAAAGGAATGATTTGGAAGAAAAATGATGGGATTGAAGATAAATATTAGGGATTGAGGATGCCCCCTCAAGAGGACATGCGGGTTCAAGAGAACATGGGTGTGCTCTCAAAATGGACAAGATGATGAAAGAGTAGATGGGGAAGATGATGCAAAGGGATGGATAAGAGAGGATGGGAGAGATTAAGGGATAAGAGAAAGCACAAATGGATTAAAGCATGAAGGTGATGTTGCCCCGATCAAGCTACAAGATAAGATGGATTGATGATGGATGGAGTGTTGTTGATGAGGGAAGGATACATCCCAAAACAATAAAAATTATAGGGAAGTATATATCCCAATGAGAATAATGAGAGCATTGATGAGGGAAGGATATTTCACAAAATGACATAGAATGATAGGGAAGGATGCATCCCAATGATGACGATGAGAGTGTTGTTGATGAGGGAAGGATACATCCCAAAACAACACCAAAGGATAGGGAAGGATACATTTTGATGATGATGATTGGGTCAAGGCTTGTAGTAAGGCTGGGAACAAGACCAAGGATGTGATTAGATGATTTGTGCTAGATTGAATAGATGAGGATTGGATGGAGATGTTAGATTGTTAAAATAAATGAAGACGATGGAGGAAAAGATTCCTAGAATAACAAATCTATATTATCCTTAAAAGATGGATGAAAATATTATTAGAATAACAAATCTCTATTATCCTAAGAAGATTGAAGAGATGATGAAAGTGGATAGGATGGATAGATGAGGGAGAGTGATGAAGAATTAATGGATAGTGACCAAATCAAGAAAGTTAATTGTGATGTGTTATTTTTCCATGTAATGATCACTTAATTTGATATAGCATGAGATACTATGCACGAGGAACCAAGGTGACGTCATGTCACATGCATAGGCTAGCACAACAAGCAAAATGTTAGTCCAACATCCCAAAGTCACAAGGGCTTTGGTTGGGCCTAATGTTGAGATAACCACAAACACAAAGGATGCCCCAGCGTAACACAAGACCATAAGGATCTTGGTAGGTACGACTCATGAGAACCAAGAAGATAGAAGCAGAGAAAAAGATCAAGAAACACCCCTATTTTTACCTAGTTAAAGTACACCATGATATGATGGACCTTTGTGACCCTAACGAAGTATGATAGGAAGCTTGAATGATAAACAAAATGTCAAAAGCATTAAAATGTCACAATAAAATTTAAAACATCCTTTGCCACAGGATCAAAAGTGTGGATGGGATTGATGCAATCTATTAGGAAGGATGCATCCTGTTAAGACCAAAGATGTAGGATAGACTTGGTCATCAACATGATGTGGGATATATGAACCAATTGAATCTCCTGATATTGATGAACTTTATTTGTAAGCACCAACTAGGATAGGGACATACTTGATGACACAAAAAACTGACAAGGCACAAGACAAAAACACCCTAATGACCCATGGGACACATGACTGAAACACCCAAAAGACCTAGGTGACACAAGACTGACACACCCTAAAGACCTAGGGGATACAAGACTGACACACCCTAAAGACCTAGGGGTTTGGGGGTGTATCCAAGATTATCCTTGCCTATGTGAAAGTATAACGCCCTCATATTTTGACAAAAGACCATGGATAAAAAGTGGAAATAGGACAATGGGGAACACAATGAAGGATGAAGATGGATGGAAAAATGACCTGGGATTGGATCAAATGAGCGACCTTGCCTATGTGAAAGTGTAGGGGCAACGTAGTTTGACACAAGGCGAAAGAAAGATAAGGGACAAGGGATAATGAGATGACAATGATAAATAGATACAATGATGGAACTGATATGATGGTACAAGATAGATTCGGTGGATAGGATTATGGATATGCATAAGATGTGGGTTAATGCAAAGCTTGGGGATGGGATAGTTATCCAAATCATCAAAATATGAATGGGGATGATGGTATGATGGATATATGAATGATGAATAGTGATAGGAGGTGAGAAAGATGTGGGAAATAGGTAGGAGTGATGATAGTGAGATGAATGGCATTGGATTGCATGGGGGTAGCCTATAGATAGATACCAATGATAAGGGATTATGAGATGGAAGGAAAATATAAATAAATTGATGGATTGATAAATATGGGGAGATAGAAAGGAGTTAGGATGGATGGATAGAGGGATAAGGGTTTGGAAAGATGGATAGGAAGATAAGGATGGGGAGATAAGGATGAAAAGATGGAAAAGGACTAGTGGATGGGTGGATAGGGAGATAAGGATTTGGAAGATGGAAAAGGAATAGTGGATAGGTGGATGGATGGGAAGATGAAAAGGGATCAATGGATGGGGAGATGGGATGATAGGATTGATGGATAGGAAGATAGGGATGGGGAGATTGAAGGGACGATATGATTGATGGATAGGAAGATAAGGATGGGGAGGTTGAAGTGATTTCTTGGATGGATGGATGGATGATGTCTCCAAGGAATATGTCACAAGAAGGAGATGCCCCAATCTAGATATTTCATATGAGATGAGGCAAGAGGGATGGCAGATAGTAGTATGGATGGACAATATAAGATAGATAGATGTTGATAGGATGCATGGAGAAGGAAGTAGGATGGATGAGGATAAGGGATATGGTGGCATATGGATGAGGGGAATGTATACCAAGAGGTGTCCAAAGCATATATATATGTGCCCCTATCTCAATCAAGATCACAAGGAAGATGGAGGGATTGGATACAAATGGGATATGATAGGTAGGAGGTGGAAGATATGTGGATGTAGGATATGGAGGAAGAGGATGCATAGATGAAAATTTCCCCCAATTGTGGAAGTAAAATGGATGGGGGATTTATGCATGATGCTGCTTTACTAGGTTTTCATCATGGTACTTATCCAAGATGCTTATTTTCCAAGTTTTCACCATTGGATGAATTATTTCTCTGTACTTTTTTTTTTTTTACTTTTTGGAAAAAAATACGAATGGAGATGGATAAGGATAGGGATGTGGATAAATGGATTTAGAAGACATGTGATAAGGGGATGGATGAAGAACTCAAGAATCAAGCTCCATATGAGCTAATAAGAGCCCATATGTAAAGTAACTATTTGATGTTGGTACAACCTTATTAGAATGGATGGATTATGCAAGAGGATGGATTAAAGGGATTTGATGGGGGAGATATGGGGGATAATGGATGCGATGTTGGAAAGAATATGGATGAAATGATGGAGTGGATGTGTGATGGGGAAGGTGTTCAGGACCAACATTGGTATATGTGGTGGTGGATGTGAAAGGATAGGATGATGAATGGATGGAGAGTGGGGAGATAATTGAGGAGTTCGAATAGTGAATTTTGGGACATAGGGGACCAAAATAAATTTAGGAGATGGAGGATGTGAATTATTTTTTCATGGATTAGCAACTTTGGATGTCATTATGGATTTTTCATTTGAAGGCATTGTATCTTTTTTCTTTGGGATCCACATGGTTTTGATTTGTGCTTTAGTGGGCCTTGATGGCCTTTCAGATGTATTTGGATTTTGGATTTGATTTTTCTTTTCTTCAACATGTCTTTTTAAGGGGACATGAGGAGCTTTTGATGCATGTGGATGTTTGGACTTATGCATTTTTAATTTGGCATCCAAAGTGATTTTAGTAGTGATGGGATAGGTATAAGGCAATGAACGATGTGGAGGAGACATAAATGGAGTGACAGAGGTAGGCTTTTCATGATGATGTGTGGGTGGAGGATGTGAGATAACATGCATGGAGGGGTGCCTTTGTTGATACTGATCAAGAATTATGAATTTAGGATTCTTATGATGCATGCTAGGGATAGGTAAAGGATCGATGAGAGGATGAAGAGGATAAGATGGAGGAGGTGATTTTGGGATATAAGGGCCCAAAATATATGTTGTATATGGAGGATGCATTATGGTGGATGGAGGTACATAAGGACCCAAAATAGATGCAGTAGATGGAGGATGAGCGATGGTGGATGGAGGGACATAAGGACCCAAAATGGACTTAGAGGATGGAGGAAGATGGATGGTTGTTTTGAGGTAATATGATGGAGGACGGGGGATGGCGACAAATGGTTTAGTAGAGCGATGGGAAGTACCTCTCATTCCTTTGGAAGAGGCTCGCTTAGGATGTATGGAGGTTATACAAACATTTTTGGAGTGTGATTATTGGTAGATATATCCAAGACCTTGTGTACCTGGATGTTCTTTGACCTAAATGGGCATGAAAATGCCTTGCTCATGAAGGCATAAATCTTTTCCATGATAGTTCATGATACTGAGCATGCAATCTATGGTAGGATGTTTATTCTTTTGGAAGCATGATTCAAGTTCATTAGCTGGTGGAAGAGGTAGGGTGGTGCATATGCTTTGTTTTTCTTCTGTAAGAAGATTACCATGGATGAGTATGATGTTACCAAGGTGATATAAAAGTGGTGCTAGGATGGTAAGGCTAGGCAGTGATGAAGGATCATGAGATGGATATGAGGGTATAGAAGCATCCTGATCATGAGGAATGAGTGATAAGGGATCAAGCGAGGAATTAGGTGGTATGATAAGATATGGATTTGTGGTAGTGAATGATAAGGGCCCATGGGATGGAGTGATTGGATCTTGAGTGACAAGGGGATCACGGGATGGAGTGGATGAGATAGTGGGATCTTGACATGGTATGGATGGGATGGTAGGATCTTTATTTGGAGGAGGGAATATGGTTGTATGTTTTGGATCAAGCTCTTGGAATGAATCTTCTTTTGTGGGAGGTATGATGAGGGAGGAGTGTTGAAGGAACTCCTCAACTAGGGAAGATGGGAGGATGGAGGATTCATTAAGGTTATGGGATTGAATTTCGGTAATATGAGGACTAGGAGGAGTGGATTGGATTCTAGTGTCTTGACTGGTTTCAGTGGTTCTAGAAGTAGAATATGGTGATTCAATGGATTCAGTGGGTTTGATGGTTTCAACCACTTGGATGGAATTAGGAATGGTAATGGGAGTGATAGGTGTAGGATGGAGGAGGGCCTCATCACTAATGATCAACCATGATAGAGTGGGATGGCATGATTCCACAACATCAAGATGTGGATTTGGGGATGTCTCTTCTATCATGAGTCCTTGGACGACATTTGGAAGGGATATAGGATTAGGTGGGGTGATGGTAATGGATGAAGGATTATGGATGGATGGAGGAATAGGACTAGGGATTGGTGGATTTCGATTAGATGAGTTGATGGAATTGGATAGAGGACTAGGAATAGATAGAGGATTAAAATATAACAAAATGGAAGGTGGAGTGATATAGGCAGATGTGGATGATGAACTAAGATAGGAGGATGTAGATGTTGGATTA
This sequence comes from Sequoiadendron giganteum, assembly GCA_007115665.2. NCBI lineage: Eukaryota > Viridiplantae > Streptophyta > Pinopsida > Cupressales > Cupressaceae > Sequoiadendron > Sequoiadendron giganteum. The sequence goes on along the minus strand of CM021100.1, from coordinate 939,914,037 downwards.
CATTGGGAAGATTGGGATGGTGGATTAAAGTAGGAATATTGGGATGGTGGAGTAAGATAGGAGGATGTGGAGGTTAATTTAGGATAGGGGGATGTGAAGGTTGGATTAGGACGAGAATATTGGGATGGTGGATTAAAGTAGAGATATTGGGATGGTTGATGATAAGGATAGGAGGGTGTGGAGGTTGAATTAGGATGGGAAAATTTAAATGATGGATTAGGATAAGAGGATGTGGGTGGTGGATTTATGTAGGATGGTGTGGATGTTGGATTAGGATGAGAAGATATAGACGTGGGACTAAGGTAGAGAAATTGTGATGGTTGATGATGATAAGGATAGGAGTATGGGGATGGCAGATTAATATAGGAGAATGTGGATGTTGGATAGGAGAGAGATGTAGTAGGAGGACATTATGAATATGTGGATGGTGAGGATACTAGATATCCCTTATCGAGGGTAGCATAAGGACTATTATTAGATGTGGATGAAGGCATTGGGGGATAGTTTGGAGGATTGATTGGATTTCTGGAGGCAGTCAGAAGAAGCTTGCTAGCAATGAAAACATCAAGGGGATCTATATTATACTCATCTTGATCAACAAGACTTTCATTATCATCATCAACGCAGCTGGAATTCCCCTTGACTATTATTATTGGTTGCACGAGAGGATGGTGAGGGTTCATGATGTTAGATGAAATGGATATAGATTGAAAAGATGGGGATAGATGATGAAAAGATAAATAGGATGGATTGGAAGAAGATGGAAGAAGAGATCTTAAGATCTGTTTTGATATCAAAATATTTCGGATATAGATGGATTAAAAGCTCAAATTGGGATTGATGTAAAGCTCAGATTTAGTTTAGATTGAATCTCATACTAGGATGATTGGATTGAAGATTAGATTAGGATGATTGGAGGATGTGATGGGATGTTATAGGATAGGTGAGATAGGATTTGATGATTGATTAGATTGATTCAATAAGATTGGATAAGAGGATTTGATTGATTGGATTGGATTGGATTAGAAAAATTGATTTTAAACTCGGGTTCAGAAGTTTTGATTAGATGATGTAAGGTGTTGACTGATCAAATAGAGGCACAAGATAGATGATTACGACACTGAATCTACCTTAGGATAGAGGTAGATTGATTGGGTTGAGGATGATTTACTTACTTAGTACAGATGCAATCCTAAGCAAGTACAAATGGTGGTTATTGGGATCAGAAACCTAGTCCAACTTGGATAAAAAATTCCAAAATGAAGCTTAGGAAATTCGAAGTGACAAAACGATGATGGATATGAAATTTCAAGATGATCCTAGATGACTTGATTGATGGAATGATGATCTGTGGAAAGTGAAAATGGATGAGACTGATGATTACAAAAATATGGATGATGATAATTCACTCATTTAGAGAGATCAGATTCATTGAAAACAGCAAATTCACCTAAACAGAAAGTACCCCTATGAGTAGGTTCACCCAAGAAGGAGAGAAGGATCACCCAAAATAGTAGATTCACCCAAACAGTTGACAAGTTCACCTAAACAGCTGAAGATATAGAAGGATAGGCAGATGTGATCGAAGAGCGGACAAGGGTGACTAAAGAATGAGAAAGTGTGGTTTTGAGGATTGCCTAATGGAATAACAACTACACCTACATAGACTCAAATGAAGACTCAGAAAAAGAATGAGATGAGAACAGAGGAAATGAATGCCAAAACGAACCCGAACGGTGTCCCAAACGAAGAACAAGATAGCAAACAAAGAAAATGGATGTACCTAAATAGATCTAGATAGAGACTCAAATGGAGGGTAGGAACACCAATAGACAAATGGATATTCCTAAAAGGATCGAGATAAGGATGACGATAGAGAATGGGGCAGAAAATGACCGAATGAACACCAAAATAGACCCGAACAGGGTCCCGAATGAAGATGAAAAGGAAAATTTGCCCCTTTGTTAAGGAAGATTCAGCCCCTGTACTAAGAAATTTTTCTTATTACAAGGGGATGCATGAATTTGCAAAGGGGGATGAAGAATAGTCATTGGAATGGACCTGAACGGGGGTTCAAACAAAGAACGAAATAGAAAAATGGATGAACAAGTCCGACTAAATAGACATATGTGGAGACTCAGATGGAGGATAGGACCACCAAGGGACAAATAGATACACCTGAAAGGATATGAACATTGACTCGAATGAAGAATGGGACATAAACTAGCCAAACAAACACCAAAACGGACCTGAACGAGGTCCCAAATGAAGAAGAAAAGGAAAATTTGCCCCTCAATTAAGGCAAGTTTTCCCTTGTACTAAAAAAATTACACCATATAGTAAGAAAGATCATCCATGTATAAGGAATAGGTGAATTTGCAAGAGGGGATGAAGAACGGACGTCAGAACGGACCTAAATGGGGTCTTGAACAAAGAACAGGATAGCAAAAAAAATCAACAGATTCAACTAAATGGATCTGGATGGAGACTCAAAGGGTGGATAGGACCACCAATGGACAAAGGGATACACCCAAAGGGATCTGAATAGGGGCTTAGACAAAGAACAAGATAGAAAATAGCTAAACGAACACCTAAATGGACCCGGATGGGGTCTCAGATGAAGAGGAAAAATATATTCGCCCCTATACTAAGAAAGTTCACCTATGACAAGGGGATGGGGGTATTTACAAAGGGAGATGAAGAACGAACATTAGAACGGACCTAAACAAGGTCCCAAACAAAGAACGGGATAGCAAAACGGATGAACGGATTCGACTAAACAGATATGGATGGAGACTTAGAGGGAGAATAGGACCACCAATGGAGAAAGGGATATGCCCAAAGGGATCCGAATGGGGACTTAGATGAAGAATGGAATAGAAAACGGCTGAACAGACACCAGACGGACCTGAACGAGGTCCTAGATGAAGAAGAAAAAGCATATTCGCCCCTTTGTTAAGTCAGATTTTCCCCTATACTAAGCAAGTTTGCCTATGACAAGGGGATGGGAAAATTTGCAAAGGGGATGAAAAATGAATGTCACAACAAACCTGAATGGGGTCTCGAATGGAGAACAGAGTTGAACAAAGACTTAGAATAGAGGACGAACACCTAAATGGACCCAAATGGAGACTCAAAATTGGGAACAGACTTCTAAGCGAAGTTGAAGGGGAAATCAGAATGGGAAACAAACTCCCAAAAGGAGTCACACAAGGATACAGAGTGGTGACAAGATGACAAATGGGATGGGAACAAGGAGCAAGATCACCTCTAAAGGAAAAGGGGGGACTGTGGTAGAGGAAAATGAGCACAAAAAATAGCAGACATAAGGTTGAATTGACTCGACCAAAAAGAAAAAGCACTAGTATCACACAAAGAAGACACTCCAGGTAGTACAATCCTAGAATTAGTGACAAGAGTATCTATCTAAGTTGAACAAGGCTATCTTAGGAATCCTCGATATACACACGGTATGTGAGGCACAACCATGAACACTAGCCTATCACAAGAGTGAGTTGGGAGCCCCAACGAGGTACTGGAAAGTCAGACCAACTCTTCATGGCTTATCTAGGTATCACCCTAGCTTTGATGCTCCTCCAAACACAATGTGACTGGATTGAGGTACAACTTTTTCTCTCCCCCCTTTATATACCTCACTAGTAACATGTGGTTGGGATCATCCCTCAGGTGATGAAATCCCAAGTAGGTCTAGCTAAGGGAAGAAGACACTAGATGTCTCGGCTAGTCCCCAAGCTCACACGTAGTGCAAGGGGAGAGCCTAGGTGCGCTAGCACCTCCTAGGTGGACTCAACTAGACAAGATTTAGTTATAATTTCTCATCACCCAGGATCACCAAGTGGTGCAAGGGGAGTGGATATGTCAACAACTCACTCACAAGAACAACAAATAAGTGTAAATTGACCCTCTAATTAGAGCTATGTGTGCCTAGCTAGTATGAAAAATGACAAATAGACGAAATAAGGGTCCCAAACCAGTCATCCTAGAGAAGATGCGTTAGTAGTTTTAGACCACCAATCTTGGATGAACGAGAAACAACTACACAAATGTTAGCAAGAACTAGGGATATTCACAAATAGACAAGTTAGCGGATTAGTACCTAAGCAACTTTGGTTGATGAAGTGAATTTGGTCATTCGAGGGAGAAAATTTGGTCAAAGAAGCTAATTTGGTCATCCTTGGGATCAGATTTGGTCGAAGAAGCAAATTTGGACATCTGTGGGAGTCGATTTGGTCAATTTGTATGGATGGCTAAATTTGCTTCTTGATATGGGTGAATTTTCTTGGGAGAAAATTTGGTCAAGGAAGTGAATTTGGTCATTTGTGTGAGCGTATTTGGTTGAAGAAGCGAATTTGGTCATCTAGGGGAGTGGATTTGGTCGAATAAGTGAATTTGGTCATTTGTGGGAGCAAATTTGGTCGTTCTATATGGATGGGCGAGTTTGCTTCTGGGGATGGGAAAATTTTCTTGGGAGAAAATTTAGTCAAGGAAGCGAGTTTGGTCGAGGAAGATCACCTGCATGCAATCACCTGTCACACACAAAAGACATGCAAAACCAAAGAAGATGTTCTGTAAACCTCAAAGTAAAAATGCATTATTGAGAATCAATTATTACAAAGAAATCAATCCTTATGAAGGAGATCAAGAAACCCTAAATGAAACCCTAGTGTGCACACTTAATAATTAATCAATTATTAATGTTCCTAAGTTTAGCTTAAGCAACTACAGGAATAAGTGACTTAATTAATTAACCAGTATGATATAATTAATCAAGTATAATAACTTATTACTCTAAACCCCCCCTTAAGATGAACTTAGGAAGAAGCTAAAACACTAGAAGAAGATGCATGCAAGCAAGGATGGGTCTTGGTAACAAAGGCCTAATTAGGTACCCATTTACAAATGCAAGAAAGAGGTAGAGAAGGAAAACCCAGTGGGAAAAACCCCCCTACAATGAGATGATATGTTGTAAAGAAGCACCTGGAAGAACACTGTAGAGTAATAATGGAACCGCAATCCAGCAAGCAAGGAAAGATAATTTTGTCTCCAATAAACCATATCAGAATCATAATGATGCAACAATAAACCTGATGCCACAGAACACTTGAAAACTCCAAATGGGAACAACCCTAGAATCTATGAAGCAGCAGTTGATTATTGAATGAATGTGATACTGAAATGAACTGCAAAGATGCAAGGTGCACTCTCCCAACTGCCAAAACATCCAAGTAATCTCCAAAAAACCCATCGGGCCAAATCTGGATTAATGATAAACTTGGGACAAATACAGAAAAAAGTGCATGAGAAAAACATAGAGCTCCTCAATACCTTTCCAACACCACGAAGATAGTGAAAATTGGAGATCATGGCAAAAAGTTATGAGCTTGGAAGCATGAAATAAAAATTTGCCTTCAAACAACAATAAATGAAAATAAACAAAAAAATACTATAAAATAAAATGTACCATAGGAATTTTCTTGGAACTAGCTTTGCGATGATATCTTGTTTTCTCGATTTTGATACCGTATGCCCAAGTTATGCCAAAAAGAAAAAAATTGCTCTTTTAGGCAAATCAAGGCTAGGAGGGGGCAAAGAGGCCATACGGCCGTTGACGTCATGGTGACGCCAACAAGCCCTGAGCATAAATTTGATGGCCATTTGGCCCTCGCCACAAAAAATCACCCCCTACAAAAAAAAATCGGTCGGAGCCCCTGGTCGCCATATGACCATGCGGTGTGGGTTATAGTCGGCCAGGGGCTGGGCGCATAGCGCTCGGTCCCCCATGTGACTGTGGCAGGTGCAGAGTGGGCCCACGGGGGTGGAGCTCGGGCTGGCGGTGTAGGCTGTTGGAGCCACCAATGGCAGTGGCGGCCTAGTGGTTGCCCTGTGGTGCAATCCTTCAGAACTGGAGGCACTGACACAGAACCCGAAAAAACACTATTTTCGGATTTTCTTTCAATTTTCGTGCATTGGGAAGCATGTTGGGGAGGCCAAATGGCCTCCCTAGCAAATGTTTTTTTCCTTCTGGACCAACTTCACAAAAATCGATGAAATGAAGGGCGATCTTAGGGTTTTGGGGTGCTGCGAACGTGATGGTGACATCCGTTTGGGCCCAAAGTGTCCCGAAAAATAGGCTACCCCTAGATCTTGCAAAAAAGATGCCTGTGGAAACCCTTGCACTTGAAACTCACTGAAAGGCCATATCTTTAGATCAGGAATAGGAAGCTGCAAATCTGGAGCTCTGATACCATGTTAGAAACCAAGATCACCTACATGCAATCACCTGTCACATGCAAAAGACATGCAAAACCAAAGAAGATGTTCTGTAAACCTCAAAGTAAGAATGCATTATTGAGAATCAATTATTACAAAGAGATCAATCCTTATGAAGGAGATCAAGAAACCCTAAAAGGGAAACCCTAGTGTGCACACTTAATAATTAATCAATTATTAATGTGCCTAAGTTTAGCTTAAGCAACTAAAGGAATAAGTGACTTAACTAATTAACCAGTATGATATAATTAATTAAGTATAATAACTTACTACTCTAACAGTCCGTGGGAGTGGATTTTCTCGAAGAAGCAAATTTGGTAATCTGTGGGAGAAGATTTGGTCGAAGAAGCAAATTTGGTCATCTGTGGGAGTGGATTTGGTCATTTTGTATGGATGGGAAAATTTTCCTAGGAGAAAATTTGGTCAAGAGAGAAAATTTGGTTATCCATGGAAGCAGATTTGGTCGAAGAAGAAAATTTTGTCATCCGTGGGAGTAGATTTTGTCATCTGTATGCATGGGTGAATTTTCTTGGGAGCAAATTTGGTCGAGGAAGCAAAGGTCAAGCTAATACAATAGGCAGCGCAATAAGAAGAGTTTTACTCGGAGAAGTAGAAGGAACATGTATCACACGTGCTCAATTTCAAAATATATCAAATGAATATTCCATGATAATAGGTATTGAAGAATCAATACATGAAATTTTGATGAATCTGAAAGAAATTGTACTTCGAAGTGATGTGTACGGAATTCGATAGATATGTAAGAGATTATGATTAGTTTCACTTTTTTATCAGGTATTAATAAAAAAGTACCCATGAGACAAATGAGAAATTAGATTGACTTATCTAAGATCTGTGTAGAAGAAGTAGTACAAAAGAAAAAGGAAAGGAAGATTTTTCGTTTCCTTCGTACTACTTCTTTTCAAAAAAATATCTATCCGACCCCTATTACTTTTTTTGACTGATGACCTAGAATTCATCTAGATCGTCAGTAATCACTGTATTTTGCTTTGACTCACCGTTCTGATTTAATTCTTAGAATGCCCAGAGAAGGCATTCTATATAAAAATAACATTTTTGCTTTTTTGAATAACCCTCATTCAGAAATGATAAAATATAGCAATATTATCGGAGGTTATTCAATTGGAAAAAAATGGAATTCTCTTGAAAATAAATTAGATGGAGGGCCCAGATCAAAAAAAAAAGAGATTTATGCTTCTCTTATGTCAGTAAGAACAAAAATTGAGAACTTGCTCTATTTTCCCTTTTTGCCATATTAAAAAAAGGGTATTTCAGCAAGCTAATTTGAATCATATTGATAATGAAATTGAACCAATGAGATTCCGTCTGCTACAAATAATAGGAGCTTTTGAACCTATCTCAACCTTCACTACTTTTTTGTGGGAGAAAGAAAAATGTGTAAAGGATTACTTCGTTCTGGATAGCCATTCTTTTTTAAGTAGATAGAACATATTCTAGATCGGGGTTCTGAGGAAGTACTACTTGATCATCCCTACCAATGTCAAGTCCTTATTGTTATCCCATGTTTATGAAAACATCTCTGGTCTAGATATCAGTTTCTTTTTTTAACTAATCTTTTTTATATCTTGGTGTTTCTGACCATCTACCTTTGCTTCATTTTTGGTATATATGACAGTAACTTCATACTTTTTTCCTTTGCCTCCCCGCTGTTGGGCCCCAATGACTAATATATGAATTGGGATACACAGTTTTCATCTATGGGATTGGATTTGGTTGAAGAAGTGAATTTGGTCATCTATGGGAGCAGATTCGGTCGAAGAAGCGAATTTGGTCATCTGTGGGAGTGGATTTCGTCATGCATATAAAATCTGACTTGCAAAACTTAAACAATAGCAAATGTAAAATATTGGACCCATGACGTGGGTCCCACTAGGCATGCCAAAAATGTGTGTAGGTGTTTTAACCAAGTCCAAAATGTAGAACTAAAAGAAATGCAAACAAGGAAAACACAACCAACACCTCAAGATTGGCTTGAGTGAAACTTGAACAAAATGCAAGAAAAGGAATGATATTACCTTGTCCAAGTTGATCGGTTGATTGGCCTTGTAGATCATTCAATTTGTGTGCTTTTAGACTGATTTTGGTAGCATAACAGCTTATTGTAGCTTGATTTGGATGCAGGAAGATGGGGTATTGAATGCAAGATGATGGTTGGAGATCAAAGAAGTTGAATGTGATAGATTGGTCATGAGTGAATGAATCCTTAGGGTTTCCAAATGGCTAAGTGTTAGCCATTTAGCCAAGGAGAGATGAATGAAGGGCCCAGATTCATTCTTGGCCAAGCGAAAGAGATCAAGGGTGGAGATCAAAGGTTGACCAAAAGTAATTAAAAAATCCTTTTTAATATGCATGGGGAAGACAAAAGGAATAAAATATTCCTTGAGAAACCTTGGGTGAATAAATGGAATTAAAAATTCCATTAAGGGTGTTGGAAGAATAAAATGGAGCTAAAAATTTCATTGGGATGTGGGAAGAGTTGACTAAAGGAGGCTGATTAGACTAGTTGATGAAAGATTAGAAGAGGGTTAGGTGGCTAATGATGATTAGGAGCCAACTTGCAAAGTTGGAGGATGTGACACCACCTAATCATGGATTAGGAATGTGTACATCCCTAATGATGGGATTAGGAGATGAGTTAGGATAAAGTGTTGATGGGATATAAAGGGAATTAAATAAGTGTGTTATTTATTTAAATATTTAGAATAAAAGGATAAAGGGGTAAGGTATTTAATTATTTAACTAAATACCTTAAGGATTTAGAGGAATTTAGGGGTATTAATCAAATAATGGCAATATTATTTATTTAGTGCGGGTAGGAGGATATTTAGACAAAAAGGGATAAATTTGACTAAATATAAGTGGTCAAATTTAGATGCTAGTCACTTGAGAGATAAGAACCCTCACAATTTGAGGGATGCCTTCAAGACTTCCTTAAACATTGAAATCAATATAAGGGCATCAGGAAAGGTAGGGAGAAGGGATGAAGCAAAAATCTTGAAAAAACCTAAGCATGATAAAAGATATGTAGACAAGGGATCTTATATTGAAGAAAATTTGGAAAAAGTTTTGAGTTCTATGAAGGATGTCAACAATAGACTAGACAAACATGAAAAGGGACTTGGAAATGAGAAGCCATGTTTTTAGAAAAATGAAAAGACCCAAAGACTCCAAGACTATCCTTACAAAACCAATTGGAAAAATGGAAAGCCAATCCACACTAATTAGAAAAATACACAAGACTAGGTTAGAATTGATCCTCTATAGAAGCATTCTACTAACTGTGCTAATGAAACTCCTTGGTGCATTGTCTGCCAATTGCCTCATTCTTCTCACCAATGTGTAGTTGAAAAATTGGTGGAAGTTGAACAAGATGCATAAAAAATTTATGACCCTTCTCATGACCATGATGTATAATTTAATGTAATTATGTGCAAACCTGATTTTTCTGATAGTGTATCCTCATATGAGAAGGAGTCTCATGAACTTGATGTGGAAAACCAATGACATAGAGCCAATGCACATCACCAACAAGTTTTCTCTAATAATATTAATAAAAGTGATCATGAGGTGTGTACATTAGAAACAACTAATGATGGTGTGTCTTTAAGAATACCCTCAAATGAGGAGATTGAAAAGTTGATTATGGCTTTGGCTGCACATGCAAGAAGATCTTATCACCTAATAAATAGGGTTGTGGGTGGTGATCAAGGTAAGGTAGGAAACATATTCATCAAGGAGCAGGATGAAAATAATAAAGGATAAAAATTTGAAAACAAAGTGGATGAGGCAAAGGCCAAGGAAGGTAAGGTGGAAAAAATCTTGGCAAAGAAGACTGACAATACAAAGGTTGAGGGAGAAATTATATCTCTTCCTCTAAAGGAAAAGACACAAAATTAGAATTTTGAACTAGAGAAAAAGGAAGCTAAGACTAAGGTTGAGGGGAAAAGTGAACAAGATAAGGAAAATAATATTGAGCAAGCTATGGTACCATATGATTTACCTAAGTACACTTTTTTTGACATGTTTCAATTTCTTTCACAAGTCAAGGTTATAGTCCCTTTGCTTGAGATGATGAGAATAGAGGAGCATAAACAAAAGGTAGTGGCCCTTATTAGTGGTGCTACTAACACCTTTAGTGAGATAGTGGTTTCTACTCCACCCAAATTGAGTGGAAAATAATTGAAAGAGAAGGAAGTTGAGGGAGTAAGTACTAAAATCCATTAAATTTACCTAGGTGCCATGATTACTGCCTTCCCTAGTAACATTGACCCATTTTTTGTAACTTTAATTTTGAATGGAAAGATCCTAAAAAACTTCATGATATATTCAAGATCCTCTTCAAATATAATGCCTATTCAGATTGTGAAAGATATGGGATTGAAGATAGATAGTGCTTATGACAAGTTCTATGCTATCGATTATAGGGAAGTCCCTATAATTGGGGTAATCAAATAACTCCCTTACAAGTTAGCTATGTTTCTAGACAAGGAATTCACAATGAGTGTCACAATGGTGGAAATTCCACCCAACTATGGAATGTTGCTATCAAGAAGATGAAGTGTCTCCATTAGGGGTAGTATGTAGTGTGATATGTCTTATGCGAAATTCCCCATTGATGGTAAAGATATCAAGCTGGTTAGGGAATCCAGATTATTAAACATGATTTATTTTTCTCCTGAAGAGGATAAAATTCACTTTGTAGATACTAGCATCAATGATTTTAGGATAGAAGAGTTGCTAAAGGAAGGTGATAGGCAACCTTCACTCCTTGAAAGAGAGATAATGAAGTTACTAGACAATAATAACCTTTGGACCATGTATTTTGATGGTACATGTTCAAAATATGGGTCAAATGTAGGGGTAATTATAGTTTCCCCTAGTGGAAGAACATTCAAATTTTCATTCACTTTGTCATTTGTGTGCACAAAAAATGCGGCAGAATATGAAGCTTTGCTACTAGGGTTAAGGTTGGTAGAAAAATATAGGATAAAGAAGCTTAAGGTGATTGGTGATTATGAATTGGTCATATCCTAGGTTAGATCAAAGTTTTCATCAAAAATTAAGACTAAAATAGTATAGGAATGTTGTTTGGGATTCCATAGGATAGTTTGATGCATTTGGTATTGATTGATTGGAGAGAGGAAGAAACCAAGTGGAAGATTTTCTTTCAAATATTGCACTCTATCCTCATGACATAACATTTTTTATTATCTTTAAAGTGGAGGTAAATACAAGGCTTTCAATCCTTGACAACATACAAAACTGGTAATTCTTCAATGATGATGAATACATACTAATGTTTATGACATGTGTGGACTAGTATGAAAGTCAAGAGATTGATTTTGGGGCATTCTTTGAGATTGTGGATGGAAAAGAAACAATGTTTGGAAATGAAGTGATTCAACTTAAGACCAACAAGATCCCTAAGGGTCTTGTGGCTTTAGAGAGGGTCTTTGATGGCCTTGATAAGAGAAATGGAAAGAAATCATCCACATGTCTAGAGGACCTAGAAGAAGTAAACCTAGGGAATGAGAGTGCTCCTAAGAAAGTATATGTGGGAAAGAAAATGAATCCCAAGATTGAAGAAATGTTGATTGCTTTATTGAGGAAGTATAGGCATGTTTTTTCCTAATCTTATGATGATTTGAAGGAATATAGAGAGGAGTTGTTTTAGCATGAGACTCCTCTTAAAATAGATGCAAATCCCTTCAGGAAAAAATACAGGCCCATTAACCCAACCTTGGCACCAATGATGCAAGAGGAGTTGGTAAAGATGAGGGATACTAGGATAATCAAGCCTATTAGGCACTCATCTTGGGTGTGTAAACTAGTTCTAGTGAGGAAGAAGAATGGTGACATCAAATTGTTTGTTGATTTTAGAAATACCAATGTCTCATACTTGAAGTATAAATATCCATTACTAAACAAGGAATCCATGTTGCAAAAGGTGACTAGCTGTTAACTCCTATTAATGATGGATGGGTTTTCTGGTTACAATCAAGTAAAAGTGAAGGATTCTGAGAAATATAAGATTGCATTTACAACTTTATGGGGCACCTATGTTTATGTAAGGATTCCATTTGGATTAACTAATCCAGGTGCAACCTTTCAGAGGGCTATGGATGTTGCATTCTTTGATTTTAAAGATATTTTCAGAGCAATCTACCAAGAAGATTTGACTACCTAATCCAAGAAAGAAGAAGATCAATGTATGCACTTGGAGAAAATTTTCATCAGGGCCCTGGAGTATGGAATCTCACTTAATCCAAATAAATGTGCCTTGGGAGTCACTGAAGGAAAATTGCTAGGAAAAATAGTGTCAAAGGAAGGAGTGAGAATTGACCATAAAAGGGTAGCTTCTATTGATAAAATCCCACAACCAAAGAATGTAAAGGGAATTCAATCATTCTTTGGGAAAATAAAATTTCTGAGAAGGTTTTTCACAAACTTTGCAGAAATCACCCACCCCATATCAAAAATGTTAATTAAGGGTGAGAAAGCGGAGTGGATTGAAGAGCCAAGTAAGGTTTTTCAAAATATCAAGCAAGCAATCAAGGAGGCCTCAGTCCTAAGGACTCTTGATTTCTCTAAGAAACTACATAAATTTTCCTTTTCCTCTTTTCACACCATTTTTGTAGTATTATTGTAGAAAAATCAAGAAGGTTTTGAGAAACCAATTGCATTCTTTAGTAAGTCACTTCAATCTATAGAGATGAAGTATGACTTAATTGAAAATAAAGCCTATGCATTGGTCGAAAATTTCAAGGATTTTAGAGCTTATCTCTTGGGAACCATGGTTTTTGCATACATTACCAGTGTTGTTGTTAAGGACATCTTCACCCAACAAGAAGTCATAGGTAGAAGATGCCTATGGATAAATAGAATACAAGAGTTCAACATTATTATTCAGATTGCCAATATGGTAAGGGGGCAAGGTTTAGCCAAGTTGATAGCTGAAACAAATTTGGAGGTTAACCAAATAAATCAAGTAGATTTCTTTGATGTGTTACCTATTTGTGATATGTAGAGTTGTGACTGGTACAAATATATAATCCACTACTTACAAACAATGTAGTTCTCTAAAAGCTTAATAGAGAATGAAAGAAGAACTCTCAAGCTATGAGAAATAAAATATGTCATCATTGATGGTGAACTATGGTGGAGGAGTTTGGATAGTGTTCTATTGAAATTTTTTGATAATGAAAAATCCTTGGATCTTTCAACTAAGATGCACAGTGGAATGTGTGGAGGGAACTACATGGAAAATACCACTGCTCATAAATTCCTAAGAGCAGTGTTTTGGTGGCCCACAATGTTTAAATATGCCCACAAGATAGTAAGGACATGTGATGCATTCCATGGATTCTCTAGGAAACTCAAATTCTTGGGGAACTTGCCATTAAGAGCTCTTGCAATCCAAGCACCTTTCCAACAATGGGTCATTGAATTTATAGGAGAGATATCAGATAAGTCTAATGGAGGACACTCTTGGATCCTTGTTGCCATAGACTATTTTACCAAGTGGGTAGAAGAAATCCCTACCAAAAGGGAAACAAGAAAGGTGGGACCATTGAATTTTTGTTGGACAATATATTAACTAGGTTTAGGGTCGCTGAGAAAATTGTTTTAGATAATATAATGTGCTTCAGGTCTAGAGAGTTTACAATTTTTTGCACTAAAAATAGAATTTAGACATCCCACTTTTTGCCATATCACCCATAGGGAAATGGTTAAGCTAAATCAAGTAATAAGATATTGATGAACATTATTAAGATAATTATTGAGAAGAACAAGAGACCTTGGGACTCAAAGCTAAAGTTGCATTTGTGGGAAGACAATGTAATAGTCAAGAAAGTAATAGGATATGATCCATTTTATTTGGTTTATGGCATAGTGGCAAGTTTACCCCAAAATAATCTGATGAAGATGTATAAATTTATCCAAGAATACAATGAGGATAGGTGTGATGATAAGCAACATAGAATTGACACTTTGATGGAGGTGGATGAGAAAAGGAGAGATGCTCAAAATAAAAATGAAAATTTTTAGTTGTAGGTTAAGAATTTGCATGACAAAAAAACCTCTCCAAGGAAGTTTTAAGTAGGAAATATGGTTTTGATGTGGAATGCTAGATTTGAGGACAAGGGAAAGCATGAGAAATTTAATTATCTATAGTTAGGCCCCTACCTAGTTAGCAACACCCATGGTAAGGGTTCCTACTTTCTTCAAAATTTAATTGGTGAAATTTTTGAACTACCAGTACATGGACAGTTCTTGAAACTATACTTTTCTTAAAGTATGTCTTTTTCATGTACATTGTATTTTATGTATACTTGTTGTATATATGTTTGGTTTGAGTTTGTTTTGGTCTGACCACCCTATCTAGGTATTTTCCTAGTTTTGCATTCCTTATATTTGTCTACTTAACCATGAGATTCTGAGATCTCACCATGCCTACAAAAGACATGCATCCCCAACTAGATCCACTGGTGGAACCCCTAAATTTTTTTATGTTCCACTAGTTTTAAATCCATATCTGGCTAATTCTTTGGTTCTCATATGTTGTCTACTGGATTAGGGCTTTGTGTACCTATGTTCCAGGGATCCTTTCGTTCCCTAAACCCTTGAAAAACCCTAAGTATTGCTAAACCTTGTGAAAGGTTCTAATAATTTGGTAACTTTTTCCAACCTATTCCCAGTCATATAAGTTATGACTTATGTCATTCAAGTCATTTTCTTACTAGCCCCAAGGCCTAGCTCAACTAGTTTTTACCCACTCGAATATTTTAAACTACATCTATAGTTATGCGGGTTTGAAAATTGTTGACATACTTTCTAATATATCCTTATGTTTTGATTTGTGAAAGCCTAACTATTTTATTCTTTTAACGCCCTAGCTATGGCCCCATTGTAAGTCATCACTAAATACATGTGTTATTTAAAAACTTAATTTGTGGTTGGTATGTCCCACCACTTGCATTTCATTGGTATCTCGCTATCTCGTGACAATAAAATTTATCTAGAAAAAATCCAGCAGGCCAATGGGAATGGTGATGTGTGTCCTCTACATTGTGGGTCCTGCAAGATTCATAAGTCAGCAATGTGAAAATATATCTAGATCAATAGTTCAAAGGTAATCTTGTGATTTAATCTTGACTATCACCTGTGAGCCCATAAGGGACCCACAAGTCGATCTCTTTTCTTAGTGGGGTAGTGGGCGGCTACCATGTGCCATGATCCATGGCATCTGAAGGACTTTATAAAACATGAAATATTTGGTTGAATATTGTTAGCAACTATAGTAACATTAAAAGGTGATCTACTAAATGGGTTACAACACATGTGGGTAAAAGACTAGTGAGATGTTATAATCTCAGCTATCCATCATAAAATAATGTTAACAACTTGTTCGTAACCTTGAAAGTTAACTAGTAAGCATATTGGGATGTACCAGATGGATCTTAGCGATTGCTCACTAGACCATGACCATTAATCAACATCCCACATATCTTAGCAAGTTAGGGGTTGAGTGACACAGGGACTTTTCCATGGTTAGTGGCATGTTATGGAGCCCATTTGATTGTAGAAAGATATCCACATGGCAGTTTCTAATGGGCCCGATGCATAGTCAACACAAGTCAAACTTTTCAAAGCATGAGTGACTCCATCTGAGCCGCTCATTGATCCAGCTCAAGAAGAGATCAACAACCACAATTCAAAGTTGTCAAATTGGTATCATGGAGCCATTATGTTTTGTTCAAGTGAGTAGTAATGACAGACTGGCTGTTTTTCTACCAAATTAAAGGTTTTTGTCACCTTGAAAGCTGGTTTTAAAGCATAATCTTGATCACAAAAGGACTTTTAAAGCATTCAAAAGTTTTTATAGTATGATTTGAGCTCTTGGCGTCCATGAATTAGGTTTTTTGTGTGTCATCAAATTATTAATTGAAAACTATACCTTTTGAGATTGAATTTCTCATGGTTCTCTTGCAATTATTGCTTCTATCATAAGAATTTAAATTAGGTTTTCTTTTTAAGGTTTGACATTCATTTAAATTGTTATAAATTAGTGAATTTGGCTTACTCTTTCGCGTCAAGATTTAGCCATAAACCTAAAGCCCTAGTTTGAGTCCATTAAACCCTAGTTCAAGTAACTTATTAGCATAATGGCACCAAGAGTCCAACCCCCTTGTTTTGAACCCAAAAAAGACCTCTAGTTTAAGATTTACTGGATTGATTAAAACCCTCAAAAAATGAAAAATGCATATGACAATGTATGTTTCAAAGACCTAGAATGAAAGAGGACATTATTGATAGATAGAATGCCATCAGAGATGTCACATTTCCATACACTAGGTGGTTATTGTTCACATACTAGTTCAATAACAAAAACTCAAAGATACCTATTTATAACCCATGGAGACTGGATATGGGTCAATTGATTGTCCCAGATGTGTATCTTGATGTGGAACTTCTCAAGGCTATTGCAAATAACTATGACCCTATTGTTAGGGTGTTTAGAACACATTCTTGTGAGAACATGGTTAAGGTTACCAGGGAAGAGTTCATTGAGGTTCTCAAATTAAACCAGTGGAGTGATGAGAAGAAATTTAGAGAGTAGTATGAAATTTTGAGACCAACCTTAAAGGTATTAGTATTATCACATTTCTTGGGAGTGGGAAAGGGGGGAGAAATTTTTTACTAGGTCCATCTAATAGAGAACCCCTCCCAGTCAACTATTTTGCAACTTACTTCCAAAATACCTTTTATTCTCTTTGTCAAATTTTGGGATATGATCTAGTTTTAGGCATGTTGATTGCACCTATGTACAAGGTTTCCAACATACAACATATGAAAATTAACACCTCCTATGATTTTTCTACCTATTTTTCTGAAGAGATACATAAATTTATGGCGGCTTTCAAGAATGGTGAAATAGGAGGTGAGGTTTTGGTGGTACTCCTTGTTCATTCATATGTTGTTATATAAGGGGGGTGACTTATTTGGTTTCAATATGGAGCTAAAAAAATGTGAATGGTAAAAATATTCATGTCTAAACATGGAGCCCTATCTTGGACATACATGAGCAAAAGTCTAGTTTTATAGTCTTTTCAAACATTTTTTCTTCCAAATTGATGAGAGTTTTGGTATTGAATTTTCCTAGAATCCCTATAGAATTGCATGAATTCCTCAGACCTAAGGAGAAGAGGCCTAATCTAGGGATTGACCAAAATTGGGGAGATGTGATTAAATATCAAGATTACACAATCCTTCATGTATATGGTAATGATAAAACACCTCATCTTCTTCCTAGAGATGTACCATTGAGGATTGGCTTCTTATAAGTCATGTGGCAACTTAGAGATGTTGAGGATAAGCACTTAGTTAACATTAGGAAAGGAAATTTATTTCTTGACTATACAATGTTTTTAGTCTTTGTCATGAAAACTGGTGGATGAAATAACATCATTGAAAAACTTAATCATTTGGCAATAAAATGGCATGCACATAAAAATCATGACCTAGAGGGATTCATCGTCTAGTTGAAAGATAGGATGAAAGGGGGGAAATTTAATCACAATTTCTCTTTCCTCGAGGATTTTATTAGAATTTTTTATTTATTTCCAAATATAGGAAGAAAGAAAAATTAAGTGGAATGCATTCAAAAAATTGGAGAGATCACAACAAGTGAATGATCATCAATTCAAGGCTCTCCCTAAAATAAAGATGAAGTATTAAGGGTGGAAACAATGTTTCAAAACTTTGACAAATTTGTAGGGAAATTGAAAGAAGAAAGGGTAATACAAGATAAAGGAAAGGTTGTGGTTATTGAACAACAGGATAAGGGGAAAACCACTATGTTGGAAGAAAGGATAGCATATGAGCCTCCAAAGAAAGTACATGTGTTTGGTAGGAGAAATAGCATAGTGAAAAAGTAGTAGATAATTTACACCCCTACCAAATCAGAGGGTTCAAGGGAATCTTATCCTCAACCATAATTTCCACCACTTTCACCCCATGATCATCCACTCCATATATTATTGAAATTGATTCACCAACCATAGGACCATCACCACAAAGAGAACCACCATTAAAGACAAGAAAGGTTAGATCAAGTGGCCTTGTGGATTATTTCACAGATGACTCTGATGAAGAAATTTGTGTCACTAAGAATGAGATGAGACAAGGTATGCCTAATCCATAAACATAAATAGTTCCACAAAGTTCAAGCCTCATATTTAGTAAAGTTGACTTAAGTGGGATAAATAATGTTGATGGTCTCAGAGTAGAGGCTTGTGAGAAGTTTATGAATGCTGATTCTCTTATAAAGACACAAGCTTTACAAGAATATGTCTAGAGAGTCCAAAGAGATGAATATGTTGAAAGCATAAATATAAAAATGATTGCAAAACTAGAGTTCACAATAGAGGTTATAGAAGCTAAATCTCGTGAGGAAATGGGGGTTTAATACTAAGATATAATAAGAACTAAGAGAAGATATTTGGTTAGAAGAAGTGGGGTGCTCTTATTAAAAGAATGGGATCTTATTTTAGCAATTTCTTTTGATACAGTTAGAAGGAATGATGCACCTATTTTTACCATTGAGGAAGAAGTGACATTAGCTTTGTAGGGATCAACATTTAGTGCCTGATGGGATACATTGGCTATTTGGGCTTTAGCCCTAAATAATAAGAAACCAAAAGTTGTAGAGCCATCTATAGGTTTGTGAGGAGGATTGGTAATCAAGAGAGTATATGATACATTTGCAGTAGAGGTAGCTGCATTATTTTTGAATGTGTCTTAATTCACAAAGGCTACATTGGAGTCCCTAATAGAGGAGATAGATGAATTTAGGAATAAGTGCAATGATATGGTGGTTGAATACAATAAGGGGCAGCAAAAGATTGTAGAATTATAGTTAGAAGTTGCATTGCTAAAAACAAAATTCCAATCAATGCACACATAGGGGCCCCCACAAGAAATGATTTATCAACCTCCATCTCCACTAGAGAAAACACCATCTTCTCCTGCCCATTCACCTCTTCTATCTCGAATGGAGGTTGTACCTCATAGTCCTAATGAGGTTCCCATTGCACACCTACTTCCAAGTACTACACCTCCCCCAAAAGAAGTCACCAAGGAAGAATTAATGGAGCAACTCAAGGTGTATGAGGAGATGTGCCAAATTCTTTGACAAATTAGTTTATTTGAGTAATATGGAGATTATAACAGCAGTGTTGGAATATTTAAATAAAAGTATTGAGAGAAAGTTAAATAGTATTCATTCAAATTATTCTTCCATGTTTGATGCAATAAGGAGTTTTGATAGGGATAAGGAAGTTTCCATCCCATTGGTGGAAAAGTGGATCCCCAGGTTCCAGGAATTGAGATACATGGCTATTGGATCAAATTATGATGTAAATAATCCACCCAACATTTTCCCAACCCTCAAAATTTTAAATGGGAATAAGGAATATCAATGGTTGATTGAGCCATTGGAGAAGAAAATTAGGGAGTTGGTGCAAATGTTTGATGAATGGATTTTTAGTTACTCCCTGATATTGTGAATGATACTAGTGAAGTTAGGCCTCTCTAGCAATGGAAAGATCAAGCAAGCAGTGTGATTTCCATTCAAGCAACATTGATTTTTGGCGGAGTTGATATAGAAATGTTGAAGAACAATATGGATAGGCTTTCTCATATAGGTGTTTTCATTGAGGAATTTCATAAAGAAGCTAACCAAGTGGTTATAAAATATAGCCCATACAAGATCAAGGTAGATGAGGTCATTGTATTTGATTGGCCTTATAATGAATAATTTGAGCTTTGGAAGATAAAGTATGTTGATATCCTAGATTTGTGAGTTATCTTTCAGTGGCAGGGTGGTAATGAGTGTTGATATTCTATCTTCAACAAGTAATGGTTTTTAGTAAGGATATATGTAGTAGGAGGAATAAAATACATGGCCTAGAAAGAGTACAGAGTAGGCCTTTGATATTTCAGCATTGAATATTGTATCATCCTCAATTCAAAAGGTGATGACAAAAGGATGCTGATGTGGAGATTTTTTAGTGTTTCCTTTTCTTGCTTTCATGCTTTATGTTCTGCAATTTTGGAGAGCATGTGGAAAGTTTTTTTTGCTTGTGGAATGAATATCTTCACAAACTAAAGAGACTTTTGAAAGCTGGGGAGTATCTTCACCAGTAAATAAAAATAAGTTTTATCTCATTTAGGGTATTCCCCCCTGCCCATGGTTTACAAATATAATAGTTTTTGAAATGCAATTGTAATTTTCAAATGAAAAAGTGATATGTGTACATTGGATTGAATCTTATTTTTCTCCCTTCTTTTTATAAATGGGAATTCAAGGCCAATTTTATGAGTTTTTGATTGATTTAAAAGAACAATTTTGTAAAGGACAATGTAGAGAATATAAATGAGTCTGCATCTAGGTTAAGAGTCTTTTGTTTCTATAAAGACTTTTGATAACATTATTAGCTTTGGAATATAAAGAATGACATAAATTCAAATCCAATTCTCTCTTAGTGTATTCATCATTTGAATTATCAATGAAAACATCAAGGATTTTTTTAGTGGTCTTCATTGTGTTCCGATGAATGTGTGGTTTTGTCTTTGTCCTAATTCAAAGAATTGGTTAAATTTCTTAGATGAAATCATAGGTTCATGCAATTTGAGTATCAAGATAGGATAATGAGTTTTGGTTTTGAGTAATTGAGAATGATGTTCTAATTCAACATTATGTAAGCTCTATGATGCTAAGTGTTAAGATATTGTCAAATTTAATTTACATTTAGTTAACTCTATACCTTGGGTTAAGGAACTATTTTGGGATTTCTTTTTGTGTTATAATATTCTTGATCATTAAAAAACAATACATTCAAATCACTTAATTCTTTAAATTATTTTTAAAATTTATGTCATGTTAAGGTTTACCATGCTCTATTTCCTTTGAAACAATTAATATGTAAAGGATTTTTCAGATCCCTGCATCTATTAAATTGTCAAGAAATTATGTATAGAGATTATTTGTTATTTACAATGTATAAGGTTAATTGAAATAGAGGATCTTAAAATAAATTATGTGGGATAACCCTCTTAGGTTTTGTTGAGTCCAAAGTGTAGGAGTAAAGCCTTTGCAAGATTTCACTCATTCATTAGATAATCCCTCCAATTAGCTAACCATTAGAATATGGAAATTCCATAGACAATATTGTGAGATTAGCTTGGTTCATTAAAAATAAATAGCAGATACAACACACATAGTGTCAAGATCAACACTAGAACATATAACCCCTACAATATGAACATTGATAGTACCCCATGCTGATAAACTCCTTGGTGTGTCTGGTATAGCTATGAGGCCATATTAATAGGGTAAAATATCAAGCCACATGAGATATATCAGGATGTCATTTCATTAAGATTCATACTAATCCTTTTTCAATTTGATCATAAACGGATGAAAAAAAAACCCATGATACTTCCTCAAATGATAAAATCATAGAATAATAACCTTAATACATATAAAGTAGATCAAATCAAGTCATCAAATATAAATAAATACTTTCAAAGTGCCAATAAATCCAAGTAATTAATAGAAATGTGAAATCACAAAAACCTAAATAAAATGTACCTAGGAAAAATAATATAAAAGTGCATGAATGGATTTGAAGAGCTTTGAAATACCTTTCCAAGGTCATTGGAATCATAAAAAAATGGAGATATAGGAAAAATTTATGAGCTTGGAAGTGAAAAATGAAGATATTAATTTGAATGAGAATTATATGAACCAGTAGAAAAATATGATAATGAGACTTCCACCACTAGAAAGTAGATGGAACCAGATTTCTAATGATATCTCATTTTCCTAACTTTAACATTGTATGCCCAAGTTATGCCAAAATGAAAAAAATATTCCTTTAGAGAAAATGAAGGCTAGGAGGGAGGTTTGGAGGGGCTATACAACTAACTATACCATTGATGTCAACATGACAACATATTAATGTCAACAATATACTGGAGAATATTCCCTGTCATTGCAAAAAAGTTGATGATCGTGAAAATTTCTCAAGACAGAATATTTTTTTTTAAGCTCAGAATATGCTTGAAGATTCTCTTCACTGTCATTAAAATATTTTTTCATGCTTTCTAAGTTGACCGTTGGATTTGTGTCACCAAGAAAGGAATTTGGTAGTGTGAGATTTTTCTGAGTGACATTGGTAAGGTTTGTGGCTTCTAGTTTTTATGTTATTGGGGTTGTTTGAACTTGCCACCGGTTGGCTATGAAATTTTGTCGACAAGCTTGAGTATGTTGTTGTAGTATCAAGGTACCTCATACCCTTTTTTAAGTTTTTAATTTTTTTTTTGATAAAATAATCTAAAAAATATAGAGAAAAAAATGGAAAAAAATTATGCACACACACATAGAAGTGATGGTGCCTAGGTACACATGTAGGGCCATATGACCATACAGATTCCTATGTGTGGATCTTAGGAATCCAATTTTTTTATTTTTCTGTAAAATTTACCAAATTTTATGAAATGAAAGGAATTCCTTAGGTTTTTAGAAATTCTAGACTGAATAGTGATTCCCATTTTTCCTTAGGATGAGTTAATTTTTCCTCAATGTTAGATCTATCAAAATTCAGACATGAAGTCACAAATCTAGTGCTCTAATACCATGTTGGAGTTGATAGTGAACCCCACATCTCCTAGTGATCCTTTACAACCAAAATTCCTCACAAATGAGAAATCAAAGCAATGATTATGTTATTTAACCTTGAGAGAGATTGATCCAGAAAAACCAATTGATATGTGCAATGTATTAATTTAAATTAGAAGATTACAATGAATGTGCATATTTATAAAAGAATAAAAAATAAACCCTAGATAAGGATTAAATTATATTGTGACAAGTGTCTTAATATTAATAAATGAGACAACTAGACCTATATCTAGCCCAATCTAATGAATAAAAAATAACTCCTAAGTTTAGCTTAAGTGACTAAAGTAATAAGGGGATTAATAATTAATTAATGATTAATTAATTATCAAGTGATTATCTTAATTACTCCAACATTTTAAAGGAGGAGATTTTCTACTCTTGAGTCTCAAGAAAAATAGAGTCTACAAGAGAAAATAGCTCTGTTACCTCAAAGTACAAAGCCAAGTGACAAAGTGGAAGATAAAGAATATTTGAACATCTAAGTGAAATGAAATGCTAGGCTATTAAATACAAGAATGATAAAACTAGTAAATAGAAAAATAGATATAAAATTATAAGATAAAGATTACAAAAATAAAATTCTTAAAACTCACAAATTATGCCCCTAGAAAGGAAAATCCTCAACCATAGATGACATTGTGTCATGACAATTCCTTTTACCCACATTGCCATCCCTGAAAAATGAAAAAAAATAAAAAACCTTCTATCTATTGTGTCCAACTCCTCAAATCCATACATCTTTACACAAGAAGGACAATAAAAAATGTTGGGGCTATTTCAAGGCTTTCCTCATTCAAACCCTCATTTTGGTTTTTCTTCTTCCATAGACAACTAAATAGATAGATATAGATAAAATGATGAAAAATGAAATAGACATGTGATAGAAACAAACCCTATTGTGGATGAGAGACACTATCATGAATGTAATAGATAAGACAAATAGATGAGGTAAATAGACAAGAGAGCATTACCTATAGTTTGTGGCTTCCCTCTTGGCTTGATAGATATGAAATGCTTGCTTGCAAGAGATCCTTGGCTATTATTTTGATAGAAATCTAGTAGAGATTCACTATGAATAGCAAGAGAGAAAATATGTAGAAGAGAGAATAGAGAAACATAGAATAGGAGAGAGTGAGAATGAATGAGAATGAGAGTTTAAAGAGGAGTTTTATGAGGTTGATTGGGTGGGAATATTTGTTGCACTTACATTCCTACTACAATGATATGTGTCATAGGGAAGGGATGTAGGATTTCCTCATTTGGAACTCAGAAAGTTTGGGGATGATAGCACATCGCACAAATTTCCATGCTTTGTGCAATCGTCCTACAAAAAAACTTCCCAAGAATGAGGTATATACACTATAACACTTCATCATTGTCCCCTATGAAGTTGAAATCATGAAATTTTGGCTCATAGGTTTTTGTGATTAATATGGTAGGTTGTGATAAATGCAATAGGCTAAATGTGTAAGCGTGAAATTGCAACAAGGTGCAATTTTAGGACACTACATTTCTCCCTTATTTTAGTTTGAAATGCACAAGAAAACTGAGATGGGGGGTGAATCAGTTGTATCAAATTCTTTTCTTATAAACTTAATCTTTTCAACTTAACATCAATTTGTTATTAAGTGTAATCATGAAATGCAAATAATAGAAAGCAAACACAAGAGATACTAGATTTACATAGAAAAACCAATGAGGGAAAAACCATGATGAGGATTAACTCACAGTATAGAAGTAATGCAATATCAGATACAAAGGATCACTGCCAGAGGGCTCATTGCCTAGATACAAAGGCTCACTACCCAGATTAAGGGCTCACTTTCTTAGGACTCACTATCCAAAAAGAGAGGCTCACTGCCTATAGAAGAAATACAAAGAGATAGATAAAGATCCACCACTAGGAGTTCCACACACTTGGCAACTTGATTAGAATATTAACACAATAAAGTATTGTTTCCTTGATTTTATCTATTGGATGTTGTGGTTGTGTTGGTGATATGTGGTTTTCATTGATGTCAACACTATTAGCATTGATATTTTCAAGGTTGTATATGTCAAGGATATTGGGAAAATTATATTAAATATGTTGGAATATTCTTGTGAACCTATGAAGTTCAGTGTGGTGTAAAATTTAGTATGTTGGTATTCAGAAGTTGTGCTTTAAAGGGTTTGTTTCTAAGACTATCTAGTTTATACTCCAAAAGTTTCAGAGGTGTGCATTAATATTTGTGCAAGTTGTGTGTTTTTGTGTTCCTACAATTATTCTGTTATTGTAGCTGATGTTTCTAGAAGAAGAGAATGTAATTCTAGTAATTCTATTTTTTGTGTATTCTCCTATGATGTTCATTAATGTTTCTATATCATGCTCTATCCTTGTTGCAAGTCTGCGTTGATTGGTGTGATCGTGGTCAGAGATTTTTTCTTTGCGTGTTCAGGTTTTCATGTTCTTGGCCAACATGATGGTTGTATCATGTTATAGATCCTTGTGGATTAATCTTTTAATGTTTGGCATGTTTGAGGAAGTTTTTTATGTCTTCATTATGTTGTGACTGACTTCGGTTGGTGTACATTGAGATTTGTTCATGAATTGGGCTGACAGTTTGTAATTCATTTATTCTTTTATTTTTGGCCAACAAAGTTGTTGATGTAATTTCATGTAGCAGATATATGAGAGCAATTCTTTCTTCATTTTGAAGTGTGTGTGGTATGTGTATGAGAAGTGTGAATGTGAAATGTATGAATAAAGATCAAATCATTTGATTGCAGAGTAGAGTGTGAAGAAGTTTTTCTATGCTTAACTAGAACTGTAATTAGGCTTTTGCAAAAGCTAATTTATCAGTTCATATTCTTCAGATGGTTTTAATCTGAATGTTTTTGTAAGGCAGTGAGCCTTCCTATTTGATTAGTGAGCTCTAGGTAGTGTGCCTGAATGCATGTGCACTCCTATTATTCATCTTTATACTTTCAATAGGGTATAATCTTGTGGAATAATATCCACCGTGGTTTTTCCCCTAACAAGGTTTCCATGTATAAAATCTTGGTGTTCTTGTGTTTATGATGTGTTGTTGATTCATGTTTTCACTATTAATTATCAGATCATAAATTAAAGTTTAATAAGGTTGAATAAGTTTTAAATTCTATGACAACTAATTCACCCCCCCCTCTTAGTTGTCTATTCTTTTTTTTCCAACAATTAGTATCAGAGCAAATTCCTTTGAAGAATTTTAAAAGCTTGAGGTGATCCGAGATGGCATCATACAAGAAGGATAGTCCTAGATTCAATGGAATAAACTACTCTTTGTGAAAAGCTAGAATTGAGTGTCATTTGAAGTGCATTGGTGAACCCCTATGGAATATTATAAAGAACGGATATGTTATCCCTCATAATGGTCCCTCTACTTCTAATGTGATCAAAGAAGCTGAAACAAATATAAGGCCTATAGAAGAATTTTTGACTTCTCTAATAGATTCAGAGATGACAAATGTAATGGGTCTAAGAACAACATATGAGATCTAGAAGAAGCTAGAAACATTGTATGAAGGAGATGCACAAGTGAGAGTTGGTAAGCTACAAAGTCTGAAAGGCAAGTGGGAAAACTTGAAGATGAGCGATGATGAAAACATTATTTCTTTCATGCAGATAGTAAATGAACTAGTGATGGGTATTAGATGTGCTAGTGGAATCTTGGATGAAAGAAGAGATTGTGGATAAAGTGCTCAGATCATTTCCTACTTCTTACAAAATGAAAGATCATGTTATTGAAGAGCTTAGGATAGTAAAAAATGTGACAAGAGATATGCTAATTGGTAAGCTTATTTCCTTTGAATTAAGTGAATTTGGTGATTTTGCTCCTAAGACAAAATATGCATTTAAGGAATCTTTATTCAAAAGAAACCAACAAAGATATGATCTGGGAGAAAGTTCTAGAAAGACATTCAAGTATGAAGATGAGATGAAATGGATTGAAGATGAAGAAAGAGAATTAGAAGAGTTGGAAGCATTGATTGTGAAAAGAGAAGCCAAAGGACAAGGTAAGTATAAAGGAAATTTTCCTATTAAATGTTTCTCTTGCAATAAGATAGGTCATTTTGCATCAAGGTGTCCTAAAAGAGTTCCTAGGTACAAACCTGATAAGCATAGATTTCAAAAGAAGTGTTATTATGCTGAAGAAGGTGTTACTGATGATGTGTTAGAACCCAAAATTTTCAGTTAAAACCCTATGGTTTTCCCACAATTTTCCATTAAAATCCTAAGGTTTTCCCCATTTTCACCCATCATTTTCCTATCTTTTTCATAAACAATTCATTTCATTGCCATCCAAGACGCTAAATCACTTTATATTTTGTACCGCTATCTTAAAACTTTTGAATTTCCTATCTTTCCATTTCCTACCACTCTACTACAAATAGCCATCAAACAACCCATGGTGGCATAGTAAACAAACAACCTAGTAGTCATCAAATAGCCATTGCTACACCATGCATGGTCAACCCAGTGACCACAGTGCCACGGTGAGCGGTTAGTGGTGTTGCGGTAAACAGTTGGTAAGTAACGAAAGGGTGATTAGATACAATTACCGTGATACCATGAAGAGGTGACGAGGAAGTAGTCAAGACATACCGTAGTACTACTAGCAGTTAAGCTAGTGACCGCGGTAGTGCGATGGGTAGTTGGTAAGCAGCGAGGAGTAACAAATAATGTTTACCACTATACCGCACATGGTTGGAAAGAAGACTATGGTAGAGCAATGGGTGGAAGCAACACGATAAAGAAAACTACCGCGGTACCATTGGTCGTTATCTGGGAGACCGCGATGACCATGGTAAATAGTGGAGAGGATCGTGATGGTTAAAACTTCCATACCATTGGGGAGAAAGATAACGACCGCGGTAAGGTGGTAGGAAGAGAGAAGACAAACACCAACATACCGCAAGTGGAAGAAGATGGGATGGTGGTAGAGTGGTAATGATAAAGAATAGACTGTGATGGTCGGCCAGAGCTAGAAATGCAGGGTGCAGTTGTGCGGTAAGGAGGATGAAAGGCTAGAGAAGCAACCACTACGATACTGCAGCCGGTCAAATGGTTGACCGTAGTAGAATGGTAAATGTAAAGAAGACTTCGCAAAAACAAATAAAGTGAAGTGTATGGAGCGGGAAAAGGTGGTGGAATAAAATCAAAAGTGATATAAATGTAAGAAATATTTAATTTTCCGATGAGGCAATTAATTAAATATTTCATTTTTGTAGAAGAATGTAAATAGTTTTACCAGAACAAATGAAGATTTGTGACTCTTGAGATGTATTGTATAGATTCTTTAAAAAATGAGTAAGAAGGCAGTAGAAAGATAGTAGTATTTAGATATTAGGAGTTAGATTTTTTCCAGAAAATAGACAAGGGAATGTAAATAATGTCAGAGCTTTCTTGAAATAGAATTAATGGAGATAAATGTTTTAATTGGTGATCTTCTTTTGGTGTTCAGTTGTTGTGTTGTATAAACTCATATTCTTTATTTTGGATGTCTCCAACTCGAAGTCTTTTAATAATTTAAATCAGCATATCAAGTATATCTCTAATTTGTCAAAGTGCACTCTCATTTTGTGTGATTTAATTAACTGGTGTCTGCAAGTCAAAATTAAAATCATTTAGTGATTCACAATGGTTTTAAGATTTCTTTTGGATTGTTGAAGTAGAACCAAATAAAGAAAAATTCCAGCACTGTTTATGCAAGTCATAGATTTAGTGAATTTTTATGCTAGCCATAGAATTTTCAAAGTGCCTAACAACTAGAGTTAAGCCAATAAGAGGAAACACATATCACTTTCTATTTTTGACTCCATTGCCAATGTGGATAGAAGGCACTGATCTACCACGACCTAGAGATTTAATTTCATATCAAACAACTTATTCAAAACCTTTCTTTTGTGTAGTAGGAGTAGGCATATTTGTAGTGATTTTCATCTATTCACTTCCATTTTCCATTGTGAATAGATTGTTTGAGTAGGAAATACATCTTAAATCTACAACATACACATAGGTTCACCCGCCTAGGTTTTGTAGAGCTTGAAGAGAAGAAGGTACATTTGCATCAATTGGCCTTGTATGTTGGCCAAAAGCATTGTGAGAGCTTGGCAACCTCTCATGGTTCAAACCTGCATTTTTGAGACTCAACAGTTTGGCGACTCTGCTGGGGAAAAAACCTATCAAGAAATTTTTCAGCCTTTCCATTTATAGAGTCAACAAGGTTTCACATTTTTTTGGAGATTCTGCTGGGGCAAACCGAAACAATCCATTTCATTTTCCTACTTTTGGAATAGTGGGTGGTGACTCTATTTTAATTTGATATATAATGCATGGATGTTGTGGAGCAGTAACATTTTGTCAAGATGTCAGGAGCAGAAAAAAGACACTGATCAATGAAAGATTTTGAAGAATTGGAACAACAAAGGTTATACTAGAAATGAAAGACATGACAAGTGGAACAATGACTGTTGCAGTTGGTAGCCAAATGTGTTTCAAATACATCACCAAATAGGCCATCATACAATGAGAATGAATACACAAATTCCAAGAGATCTTGGACACCACAAACACCACATGATGCAATTGAGAACTTTGGTAATAAAGGTAATGTACTCTATTCACAACAAAATATTGTTGATGAGTATACTCAGATTCAAGAGAGAGGTATTGGTCTGGTGTATGCCTTTTTTAACATGAGGAGATATAAGGGAGAATCTGTGACTTCTTTGTACAACAAGATGGTATACATTTGTATGCAATTGCCTCCTCATTTTAGGCCAACAAGATCCACATTTGTTACACATTTATCAAAAACATCTGAGCTTGAATCAATTTATTGGTTAGGGTCATTAAAACAACAAGCCTTTAAGGTAGTGAATGAATTTATTGATTCCATGCTTGAGAAAAGGTATATGGACACTATCAACAATGAATCTAATCGTAATATCATGAATGATCAAATAATATAGCCAATGGAGGATAAATGTGTCACTAGGATTTCTAATGACAATTTTTTAGATTTGGAAGATGATTGCAACATTAATGATATTGGTGGGAACACATCATCTGGGAAGTACATCATAAATGCTTCAGAAGCTGAATTAGAAGAAGATATCATGCCATCCAACAATGAACATATGGAGAGTCTCAATTGCATAACAGATTGTGATCCAAATTGTGAAGATGAAATTGTGGATGTTGATCTACAACAAGATAATTGTTGCAGTTCATATGGAGATCAAGAAGTTGGAGAAATAGCAGGAGATCTGGATGAAACATGTTCGCTCAGTAGTGAGCAAGTTTAAGATTTATTGACTCTTGAATACCAGAGATGTTCACATAAAGATGATTCCAAAGTTTTGGCTCCATCCTACATTTGTTTTCACAGTGAAAGTAACAATTCATATGACCCCATGTGCATCTATCATAGTGATGAGGAGTTCTTTGAAGCTGATCAAAGATCTATTTGTGTCCAAAGAGAGGTATGTGACTTGAATAATATTTTCCTGCAAGAGGAAGATACTAGTTTTCATATCGGTGATGATGAGTGTTCAAATTTAATTGATTCAAGTATGTATAAAGAAAATTGTATGGATCAAATGTGTGTGCCAATGCCAACTGGTGATAGGAAACCAATGGAAAGTTATTTGATTGCTTTAGAAAATATTGATGAGATAGAATTTTTTGGTTGCCATAAGGAGTATTCAGATTTTCATGTCCCAGTGCAGTTGCAGGCACATTCAACAACATATGACAGTGAGCATGCCTATGAATGTTTTGTTGAATGTGGATACACTTTGTATGCTGAGGGTGATAAATATTTTTCATATGATAATAAGAATGATGAAATGCAGAGTGGTGAAAAGAATATGAATCAAGTTGAACATAGTGATTTCCTGAAGGTTTTTAATGGCAATGAATGTAACAGGATAGGTAGAATGGATAGTTTCAAAAGAAACCTAATAAGCTCTATTCAGAACAAAGTCTATGATAGAGGAAAGTGCAGGTTTCTCTTTTTGGGGTGGCCTAGGGCCATCCCTTATGGTTTGATTTCTTGAACCATAGTAGAAACACAGGATAAGGATTGCTAGTGCATGGACAATTCTTAAGCAAACCTCTTTAAAAATTATTTTCCATGCATAGTAGTTTAGGAGGGTCTGGGTTTGCTAGTACATGGACATTCCCAAAAGTTTCCTTGTTGGAAACTTGGTTTTCTATCCATGTACAGTAGTTTAGGGTTCTCCATCTCTGCTCTTTTATTCCCTCCATCCTCCATTTCTCTCATTTTCATGTCATTTGCTTGGTCTGCTCTCCTAGAATTATGGATTCTTGTAGTGATTTGCAAAATCGCTCATCCCCAACAGGATCCACTGTTAGAACCCAAAATTTTTAGTTAAAACCCTAAGGTTTTCCCACAATTTTCCATTAAAATCCTAAGGTTTTCCCATTTTCACCCATCATTTTCCTGTCTTTTTCATAAATAATTCATTTCATTGCCATCCAAGATGCTAAAAAACTTTATATTTTGTACCACCATCTTAGAACTTTTGAATTTCCTATCTTTCCATTTCCTACTGCTCTACCATGGATATCCATCAAACAACCTGCGGTGGCATGGGTAAACAGACAACCTAGCAGTCATCAAATAGCCACCGTTACACCGTGCATGGTCAACCCAATGACCACAGTGTGGTAGTGAGTAGTTAGTGGTGCCGCGGTAAATAGTTGGTAAGAAACGACAGTGTGGTTAGAGACAGTTACCGCGATACCATGAAAAGGCGACGAGGAAGAAGTCAAGGCATACCACGGTACCATCAGCCGTTAAGCTAGTGACCATGGTAGTGCAATGGGCATTTGGTAAGTGGCGAGGAGTAACAGATAATGTTTACCGCTATACCGCATGTGGTTGAAAAGAAAACCATGGTAGAGCAGTGGGTGGAAGCAATGCGGCGAAGATAGCTACCGCGGTTTTGTTGGCCATCATTAGGGAGACCACGGTGACCACAGTAAACAATGGAGAGGACCGTGACATTTAAAACTTCCATACCCTTGGGGAGAAAGATAATGACTGTAGTAAGGTGGTAGGAAGAGAAAAGATGCATACCGCGATACCGCGGGTGGAAAAAGGTGGGATGGCAGTAGAGCGGTAATGATAAATAATAGACTGTGATGGTCGGCCAGAGCTAGAAATGCAGGGCGCGGTTGTGCGGTAAGGAGGATCAAAGATTAGAGAAGTGAACACCATGATACTATAGCTGATCAAATGGTTGATTGTGGTAGAGTGGTAAATGTAAATGTAAAGAAGACTTCGCAACAACAAATAAAGTGAAGTGTATGCAGCGGGAAAAGGTGGTGGAGTAAAATCAAAAGTGATATAAATGTAAGAAATATTTAATTTGCTGACGAGGCAATTAATTAAATATTTCATTTTTGTAGTAGAATGTAAACGGTTTTACCATAACACATGAAGAGTCGTGACTCTTGAGATCTATTGTATAAATTCTTAAAAAAATGAGTAAGAAGGTAGTAGTAAGATAGTAGTATTTAGATAGTAGGAAATAGATTTTTTCCAGAAAATGAACTAGGGAATGTAGATAATGACAGAGCCTTTCTTGAAATAGAATTAATGGAGATAAATGTTTTAATTGGTGATCTTATTTTGGTGTTCAATTTTTGTGATGTATAAACTCATATTCTTTATTTTGGTTATCTCCAACTTGAAGTCTTTTAATAATTTAAATTAGCATATCAAGTATATCTCTGATTTATCAAAGTGCACTCTCATTTTTTGTGATTTAATTAACTAGTGTCTGCAAGTCAGAATTAAAATCATTTAGTGATTTTACAATGGTTTTAAGATTTCTTTTGGATTGTTGAAGTAGAACCAAATAAAGAAACATTCCAACACTGTTTATGCAAGTCATAGATTTAGTGAAGTTTTATGCCAGCCATAGAATTTTCAAAGTGCCTAACAACTAGAGTTAAGCCAATAAGAGGAAACACATATCACTTTCTATTTTTGACTCCATTTCTCATGTGGATAGAATGCACTAATCTGCCACAACCCAGAGATTTAATTTCATATCAAACAACTTATTCAAAACCTTTCTTTTGTGCTGTAGGAGTAGGCATAGTTGTAGTGATTTTCATCTAGTCACTTCCATTTGCCATTGTGAATAGATTGGTTGAGTAGAAAATACATATTAAATCTGTAACATACACATAGGTTTACCCACCTAGGTTTTGCAGAGCCTGAAGAGAAGAAGGTGCAGTTGCATCAATTGGCCTTGCATGTTTTCCAAAAGCATTGTGAGAGCTTGGAAACCTCCTGTGGTTCAAACCTACGTTGTTGAGACCCAACATGATGAATCTGATAAAGAAAATGGAAATGAAGATGGATGGATATTCATTTCTATCAAGGAAAATGGTATGGTGTCCACTGAATCTGCTAGTGATAATAATATTGAGAAATCTCTTTTATCCAAAATTGATGAAAAGGATGAATGGGTGATTGGCAGCGGATGCTCACATCATATGACTGGTGAAAAAATCAAGTTTATAAGCTTGGGGAAATATGATGATGGTTTTGTAAGATTTGGAAATAACAATGTTGGTGTGATTTGTGGCAGAGGCACTATTTACCTTGGTGGTAAATATAGTACTAATGATGTACTTTATGTTGAAGGATTGATTAATAACCTAATAAGTGTTGGACAAATGGTAGACAAGGGATACAATCTTCAGTTCAAAGATGGAAAATGTAGGATATTGAGAAGTTTTGGAAATCTAATTGCTTTAGGTACAAAGATAAGAGGTAACTTTTTCACCTGAGTGTTGCTAGTGAAAGTTTTTTAATTGCTCAAGTTGATGTAAGCTAGTTATGGAATAGGAGGCCGTGTCATGTGAATTTTGATAACATTTTCAAAGTAATCTCCACTCAATTAGTTAGAGATCTTCCTAAGTTAGTGAAGCCTACTAACACCATATACAAGGAATGCCATATGGGAAAGAAAACTATAATTTCTTTTTAGATAAAACAACATCATTCTAATGGAGTATCGAAGCTGGTGCATACTAATCTATATGGTCCCTCCAAAATGAGAAGTCTACAAGGAGAAAGGTACTTTATCTTTCTCATTGATGATTACTCTAGGATGATATGGGTTGATTTCTTAAGAGAAAAACATGAAATATTAGAAAATTTCAAACTTTTCAAAGCTATGGCCAAAAATGAGATAGGGTTAAATATTAAATGCTTAATGCTAGATAGAGGTGGTTAATTCACTTCTTGGGAGTTCAATTCATTTTGTGAAGAGCATGGAATCAAAAGATGATTATCTTCTCCCCAAACCCCTCAATAGAACAAAGTTGTTGAGAGAAAGCACATAACAATTCTAGATACTTCTAGAACTATGATGTTGGAAGGTAATGTTCCTCATATCTATTGGAGAGAAGTTGTAAGCATTGTTGTATAGACTATCAACTGGGTAAATGTCAATGGAAATTCTGGTAAGACTCCCTTTGAGTTGTGGTCTGGTTATAAGCCTACTATTAAATATTTCAAAATATTTGGAAGTAGATGTTATATCAAGAGAGATGAAGATATTGGCAAGTTTGATGCTAGGAGAGATGAAGGTATCTTTCTAGGTTACTCTACTAAGAGAAAGGCCTAACAATGCTTTAATAGAATATTGAGGAAAATGTTTGAAAGTACAAATGTCAGAGTTCATGAAGACACTGCTAGATCATACAGATATTGTGGACATGATTCAGATGACCAATATGATAGTATTGATAATGGAAAGAATGCTCAGACACATAATCAAGTTCAAATTGTTCTAGTGAATCAAGAGAATCAATAAGGAGAAGCCAATGGAAGCACGGAAGAAAGAATAGAAGAACCAAAATTTTGAGAGAATCCCAAAGTATTGAGGTATGTAAAGCTAAATCATTATGAAAATCAGATAATATGAGATAAGAAAAAAGGTGTGTAGACTAGAAGAAGAATTACATAAGAGTATTGTCTGATTTCCAAGACTGAGCCCAACAATGTCAATGAAGCATGTAAAGATGAATATTGGATGGAAGAAATGATGCATGGATTCTTGTTTTCAAACCTCAGGATAAAAATGTGATTGAAACCAAATGGGTCTTTTAGAATAATTTGAATGAACAAGGTGAAGTGGTCAGGAATAAAGCAAGACTGGTATGTAAAGGGTACTCATAGATGGAAGGTATTGATTTTGAAGAAACCTTTTCCCTTGTTGCTAGAATTGAAGCTATAAGATTATTTCTTGCTTATGTTGCTTTTGATAACTACAAATTCTATCAAATGGATGTAAAGTCAGCATTTCTAAATGGTGAGCAAGAAGAAGAAGTATATGTTGAGCAACTGAATGGATTTCAACTGGCTGATAAAGGAGATATAGTTTTCCTGTTAAAGAAAGCATTATATGGACTCAAGCAAGCCCCTAGAGCCTGGTATGCTAGACTAGATAAATACTTGTTGAAGCTTGGATTCAATAAAGGTACTACTAAAAATAATATATATTTTAAGATGGATTAGGATAAAGAGTTGATTATTGAAGTCTTTGTTGATGACATCATTTTTGAAGGTGATGATGACTTATTTATGAAGTTTGTTGATGAAATGAAAAGTGAGTTTGAGATGTCAATTATTAGAGAGATGAAATTATTTTTAGGATTGAAAATTAATCAGTTAGATAATGTAATTTTTATATCGCAGTCCAAATATGTAAGAGAGTTACTAAAAAAGTTTGGCATGGAAGACTCAAATCTAGTTGGTACACCCATGGTAACCAGATGCAAGTTAATACAAAATGATGATTCTCCTAAAGCAAATAAAACAAGATATAGGTCAATGATCAATGGATTACTTTATTTGACTCGGACTAGACCAAACATCATGAATTTTGTATGTATGCTTGCTAGATATCGAGCTGATATGAAGGAATCTCATGTAACTACTGTGAAGAGAATTTTCAGATACTTGAAAGGGATAGTTGAATTTGGTCTTTTGTATCCTAAAGATGATGATCTTACTTTGAGTGCCTTTACTAATGAAAATTGGGTAGGAGATGTGGATGATAGGAAAATTACTAGTGGTGGTGCCTTCTTCTTGAGGAAGAAGTTGGTATCTTGGTTAAGTAAAAACATAATTCCATTTCCTTATCTACTGTTAAGGCAGAATATATTGCTGCTACAAATAATTGTACTCAAGTAATATGGATGAAGCATATGATGAGAGATATAATAATTGAGTATGATGAGCCTATTGCTATATTTTGTGGTAATTCTAGTGCCATAAACATTTCTAAGAATCCGGTGCTTCATTCAAAGACAAAACATATATCTATCAAATATCACATTTCGAGAGACAAAGTGAGTGACAAAGAAGTTGACTAGAGTATGTGCCTATTAAGGAAAAGATTGTAGACATATTTACTAATCCATTGCGTAAGGATAATTTTGAGTATCTTAGAGGGAAGTTAGGGGTGATTTCCCCTCCTAATCTGAACTAAGATGCAATTCTTTGCATCAATCCATGCATTCATAGTCATATCCTCATCCAAATTGATGTTATGGTGGATGCTCCTCAGGGGGAGTAGTCAGATGATTTAGATATGTGATTTAGAGCTTGTGTACCTTTGACATTCATGTCAAAGGGGGAGAAGATAAATGTGGAAAACCTTGGGGGAGAAGAGAAGAACAAAAAGGGGAGAAGAAGACAAGAACAATATGAGAATAAGAGTTAGTTGTGTTGATGGTAGTTTTCACATCATGTGTTTCCATCAATGCCAAAGGGGGAGATTGTTGGATGTTGTGGTTGTGTTGCTGATATGTGGTTGTCATTGATGTCAACACTATTAATATTGATGTTTTGAAGGTTGTATATGTTGAGGATATTGAGAAAATTATATTAAATATGTTGGAAGATTCATGTGAAGCTATGAAGTTCAATGTGGTGTAAAATTTAGTATGTTGGTATTCAAAAGTTGCGCTTTAAAGGGTTTGTTGCTAAGATTATCTAGTTTGTACTCTAGAAGTTTTAGAGCTGTGCATCAAGATTTGTGCAGGTTGTGTGTTTTTCTGTTCCTACAGTTATTCTATTATTGTAGCTGATGTTTCTAGAAGAAGAGAATGCAATTCTGATAATTCTAATTGTTGTGTATGCTCTTGTGATGTTCGTTGATGTTTCTAGATTGTTCTCTATCCTTGTTGCATGTCTGCATTGATTGGTGTGATTGTGGTTAGAGATTTTCCTTTGTGTGTTTGATTGTTTATATTCTTTGTCGACATGATGGTTGTAGCATGTTGTAGATCCTTTTGGATTAATCTTTTAATTTTTTGCATGTTCTAGTAATTTTTTTTAGGTCTTCATTATGTTGTGACCAACTTTGGTTGGTGTGCTTTGAGATTTGTTCATGAATTGAGCTGACAGTTTTTAATTCATTTATTCTTTTATTTTTGGCTGACAAAGTTGTTGATGGAATTCCATGTAGCGGATATATAAGAGTGATTGTTTCTTCATTTTGAAGTGTGTGTGGTGTATGTATGAGAAGTGTGAAGAAGATTGAGCAAAGTGTGAAGAAGTGTTTATGTGCTTAACTGAAACTATAATTAGGATTTTGTAAAAGCTAATTTATAAGTTCATATTCTTCAGATGGTTTTAATCTGAATGTTTATGTAAGGTAGTGAGCCTTCCTATTTGAGTAGTGAGCTCTAGGAAGTGTACTTGAATGCATGTCCATTCCCATTATTCATCTTCATACTTTTAATAGGGTATAATATTGTGGACTAACATCCACCATGGTTTTTCCCCTAATAGGATTTCCACGTATAAAATCTTGGTGTTCTTGTGTTTCTGAAGTGTTGTTGATTCATGCTTTCACTGTTAATTATCAAATCATAGATTAAAGGTTAACAAGGTTGAATAATTTTTAAATTTCGTGACAACTGATTCACCCCCCTCTTAGTTGTTTGTTCTTGTTTTTCTAACACGCTCTTCCACACTTTGCTTTTCACACTTTTTCTCACACTCTTCTATTTCTCAAATCAAAATAATGGATCAATTATCTACAACTTGACTTGGTTTTATACCATCATTAACCTTAGAAACATTCACCAAGGTCGGAAATACAATTTCAAATTCAAATTCAAACTTTAAGTCAACTACTCAACATTCCCATAGTAGATAAGAATGTGAGAAGACCAATTACATATTTAATTTAGGACCCAAACAACATCTTGGATCATGCACATGCTTTCTCAAACCGATGAAAAAGATTAATGTAACATGTAAACACAAAGTCAGACAAACCTAATGAAAATACAAATAATCTTTGAAGTACATGCATCACCAGCAAGATAATCTCATGCGGATTGCTCAAAATTATTTACTAGTCATTTCACAATCTCTAGAACACCTTAGGTACATCCACAACAACTTCAAAAAAATTTATTCATAGATAACTCTTCACCAATCCAATTGTACCAACCAACAAAGATACCGAAGCTCTAGAGCAGGTCTTCTAGAGCACCAAACCACAAGCAAATTTTTTAGAACACAAAAATTATTAGAAATATTTATTTCCTAGATCCACAAGATCTGAACCCACAAATCAGAAGACTGCAGAGCCAAAACATTTCTCCCATTTCATAAACAAATAACTCTAACAAAACCATTTACACACTGGTGAACATAACTTCTACTCTCCATCAACCCAAAAGCTAAAAATTTAGGATATACTATCCATTGAATCTTATGAAAACACTTACAAATACGCATAGGCATAACATCAAAATAGGGTAAATGTAGAGCATAATTCCGGAGCACACTTAGAACATACTTCAAAACTTCTTTCATTGTTTCTCAAATTTTCTCAAAAGAACTTGGCAAAAACACAACTATCATTTCATAAATATAGCTCCATGTACTCTAAGAAATTATATAGCATCTGCAACAACCTGAACTATGTTGAAATCAATGAAAACATTAATGACAACACCTTCAAACACATCCATACTTTCAAAAATCTCTCCCTTTTTCATTGATGGAAACACATGATGTGAAAAACCATCAAAGATAGCATACATGCTTCTCAGAAGTGACAACCTACCAAGCATAAAATTTTCACATGATTCTCTCTCCCCCTTTGACATCAATGGCAAAGGAAATTCTTGCCATAAAGGGCTATGTTCACTCCCCCTTAGGAGTACATCCATATCACATACTACAACAATGCACTTCTCTATTCCCCTTGAGGAGTAGACCTCAACAATCAGTCTAGAACAAAAAATCTATGAATCCACTGGACTGATGCAACTCCATGTGCACTTAGTTCAAAGGAGGGGAAAAAACCCCTAGCTTTCCTTTGAGATAATCAAAAGCATCCTTTGGAAGGGATTTAGTGAATATTTCTGCAACTTGTTCCTTGGTAGGTACATATTCAAGTCTAACTTCATTCTGCAATACCTCTCCCTCAAGAAGTGATACTTGATAGATATGTGTTTTGTTCTAAAATGCATCATTGGATTCTTTAAGATGTTTATAGCACTTGTATTGTCATAGAAGATAGAGATAGTTAATGATAGTAGATTTCCACAATCCATTATTATATTTACAATAATGTTTCTAGATTAGATAGGTTCATCACTTTCCACACCTATGCCCATTAAGGTTTTCTTCATCCACAATACCTATGTATAGAAGGATGTTGCTGCAATAAACTCTTCTTCTATAGTGGATAAAGAAACTAAATCTTTTTTCTTAATCAACCATGAAACTAATATTCCTCCAAGAAAGAATGCACCTCCACTTGTACTCTTTTGATCATCAACACAACCAACCCAATCTGCATCAGTATAGCCATTCAAAGTGAAATCATTATTCTTCAGATACCATAGCCCATAATATAGAGTTCCTTTAAGATATATAAATATCCTTTTCATAGCTGTAACATGTGATTCCTTCATTTCTACTTGAAATATTGCAACTAAACATATTGCATGCATAATGTCAGGTCTAGTAGCAGTAAGATACAATATTCCACCAATCATGGATCTATACATGCTCTAATCAACTTTAGCAAATTCATCTTCCTTACTCAGCTTGCATCTGGTTACCATAG
This sequence comes from Sequoiadendron giganteum, assembly GCA_007115665.2. NCBI lineage: Eukaryota > Viridiplantae > Streptophyta > Pinopsida > Cupressales > Cupressaceae > Sequoiadendron > Sequoiadendron giganteum. The sequence continues at coordinate 939,873,782 of CM021100.1, read as the reverse complement.
GGGTACAAACTGGTTTGGAGTCGTCCATTCCAAAAAAAATTCAACAATTCCTTAACATACTTATATTGTGAGATAAATATCCCTTTATCAGTTTGATTAACTTGAAGTCTAATGATCAAATTCAGTTCACCAATCATAGACATTTCAAATTATTTTTTCATATTTTCAGAAAACTTCTTACACATACCTTCATTTCCACCAAAGATGATGTCATCAACATATACCACAATTATCAACATCTTGTCTTTCTCAACCTTTAAGTAAAGATTGTTATCTATGGACCCTTTGTTGAATCCCTTCTTTGTCAAGTATCTATCCAATCTATCATACCAATCTTTGGGAGCTTGCTTCAATCCATATAATGCCTTCTTTAACTTACAAACCATGTTTGGTTTGTCTGATAGTGAAAAACCTTCTAGTTGCTCCATATATAATTATTTTTCTAGTTCTCCATTCAGAAATGTAGAATTGACATCCATCTAATATACCTTGAAGCCTTTATTGTTAGAAACCAAGATCAGACATGCAAACCAGAAAATACCTTCCACAAGAGAAAATAGAAAAAGAAAAACAATTTGCATGAATATGTGCAAATGAATTATATTCAAGAATTAAGAGATTACATGAGATGAATTGCTTTATAAAATCAATGTATGCATAACCCTAAAGGTAAAACCTAATTTTGAACTAAAATTAGCTCAATTAAATAAAAATTAATTAAGTAAACTAAATATTACCTAAGTAAACTTAATAAAGTGTAATTAAATAATTAATTACACCAAAATCCCCCTTAAGTGCAACTTAGGGAGACTAAAATGCATGCACCTAATGCTAGGATGAATGCATGAAAGCATGCATAGGTCTTGAATACAAGACCATGTTAGGTGCCCATGTACAAATGCAATGAATGGGGAAGAGGAGAAAACCTAGTGGGACAAACCCCCCCCCCCCCCTCAATGAGATGACCTACTACAAAGAAGCATTGGAAGAACACTAGTGGAGTAACACTAGAATCTTAAATCTGGAAAGCAAGTAAATATACCTCTATTTACAAGAAACCATATGAGAGTCACTGAAGGAATCAGGTGTAATCATGATAATGCAACAAGAGACCCGATGCCAAAGAAGACTAGAAAACTAACAAACTAGAATAACCTTGGAATCTATGAAGCAACAATAGATGAATAAATGATGCCCCCCATAAGATGGAATGATATGATGAAAGAATATGGAGGCTATGTATTGTCAGCTTCCTACAATTATTTAAATAACTAAGCTTTCACAACCATGATTCAGAGACTGGACATCTAACCTGAATATCCATCTTGACCATCATGAAGGAGCATTTAAATTGTCAACCTAGGGACATGAACTTGAAATGGGTCAGCACAATATGTGCACTAGGAACTCAAAGTAGTCATCTTCATTCTACAACTAAGAGACTTAATACTGAAATTAAATTGCATGGAAAGAAACAAATTAAATGTTGAACATGCATGACAAAAATGAAAATATGAGTAGCAAGCAGGAAACTGCTCTACTTGCTTTGGCTATAAGAATAGTCAGAATGAAATCTTAGTGGCTACAGGAATAGTCGGTGCCATATTCTTAACTAAGTACTAAAAAAAAGCTAATACTAATCTAACTAAACTAAAGGAACAAATTACTCACCAAGTGGGCCCTCTTGGATGAGTATCCTCTAAAACTAATGCAAACTCAGATACTTAACTCAGAATCTCATTTTATTCATTGGAAAGTGAAAATACAAAAGAGTATGTTTGATAGTATTATCAGATTGTACAATATTTTGGAAAAAAACTCCTAAAGAAGGAGGATCCAAACCTTATTTATCAACTAAATAAGGCATTCAACTCCGACTAACTGAGAGGACACCATTTAGGGAAAGCAGAGAAAAGAGTGGAAGGGCGGTTACACATGCAGGCCCAGATGCGGACTCGACCACTATAGTAAATCCCACATTGCTCAATCCCATTAAAGATCAACATAAGGTAGTTACATGTAGCTACCATGTGAATCTCCCACCATCATCCTCTAATTGACCTTCACGTGATAGCTCTGTGTGACCAACTAGCGGTTGCATTTCTCAACTTAGCATTCTCAATCATTTATGTATGGAAATTTTAGTACACATAATAACAACATAGATATAATCACCTTAAAGAAAATTCATTAATCACATGCAATATTAATATAGATAGTCCACATAATAGGTTAATATCATTAAAACTGACAGAAATGGAATTAAACCCAAATTTCTTATGGTTTGAGAGAAACTATATAAAAGTATCAGCATGTAATATCAAAGTCCATGGTAACTTCAGAAAATAAACTATAGATTATACCCATAACTAGACCAAAAACTAGACTCGTCACTCCCCCCAAGATAACGTTTTGTTGGTCCTCCAATAGGGGAAGAGTTATGCTTTTGCTTGGTCAAGGCTTTGAAATCTGCAACTGATAACTATCTAATATCTGTGTCTATTGTGGGTGAATTAGGGTTCTAGTAGAATCCTCCCAACTTGTCAAGTCTCCTCCATATTTGGTGTTCCTCAACAATGTCATATTAGTAGAACCTAAAATTTTGTACAAGCGACACGAGGATAGGTGGCTAGAAAGTCAGGGGAAGCCATTTGTGTCCCTTCGTTCTCCCAATCTAAATGTACCTTTCAATTCTTTTTATTACAACAATATAGTTGTGGATGGAATGTGGTTTAGCTTGTTTTAGCTCATCAGTTAATGTGTTCCCTCTCTAGGATAGGTATCCTCTTATAGTATCCTCTTTTGTTTTTGTTTTTACCTCATACTCACTATAAACTACCTCATTCTAAGGCATAATCCTATTACCATAGCTCGATCTGAAAAGAATTATATTTCAGTCTATGTAAATGCCTTTGGGGTTCCTTGATTTAGCTCTAATGGCCAGGGGAATATTGGATTCCTTCCCCTTATAAGCATTATATTTTTCACCCCAACTAATCTCATTTTGTACCCAAAACATGAATGCTCTCAATTGGATGTCCCCCACATAAAGTAGTGAGTTCTAGTCTTGGTCTTTAGTTACAAAAAAATTGTGTAAATAAAATTCACATAATAAATTTTTCATTTCAGGGGAGACAATTCTATAAGCATTGAAAAATTCAGTAGGATTTTCAATAGAGGGGTTCAAACCTGAGATAATTCTTGACAATTTAAAGGAGAGATATTTCTCTTGTAGGTGCAAAGCATAAACCCTTGGAGGGGTTCTGCATTCTAAATTTTGTGGCACCAGGGTTGCAATGTCGCTCATGCTCTCCTTCATAAAGACAATCTCTTCATTATTTTCTTCAATAATCTCATCCCTCTCTTGGATTTCCCTTTTCTATATTTTCTTTTCCTTATTCCATTCTTCCTCTCTTCTTTGTATCTCTTTCCATAAATTCAAAATTGTTGCATGCACTAAAAAATCAGGAGGGTTATGGATTCTTACCAAGGTTTTTGTGGATGGATGCTCCCCATATAGAACTATTTCCATAGATTCAAGATGTCCCATTGGTTTAGGCTATAGAGGTACAATTTCTCTTTCTTCCTCTTGCTGCAAGGCCTCTTTTTCTCATTCTCACAGTTGCCACAAGAACTCTTGATCTATTTTCTAGTTTTTCTATAGGAACTCCTGATCTTGGTCTTACTACAGGAACTCCTGATCTGGGTCTTGCTATAGGAAATCTTGATTTTCCTCGTGTTCTCGATTTCCAACTTCTTCTACAATGGTAGCAAGATCTTCTAGGGTCATTTTTTCTGCCTCTTCGAATACATCTTTTTCTTTGACATTTTCCCACCCCATTGGAGCTCCTATGATCTCACACAATGTCCCACCAAGCTTAGGGTTTTTCTACAAAGGCATATCAATAGCTGGTTTTGATTTATTGAGAGGGCTCTTACGTTTTTCTTTGGTTGTAGGATGAATAGTTTCAACCTTTCTTTTCTTAGGACTTGGTGCCTCTCTTTACATAGGATGTGTTTTTCCTTTCCTTTCTTCTACCTCCCTCTTATGTGCCCTAGTTCTTATTACAAATTCAAGTGAAACATTATCATCCTCAAAATTTGATGAAGAATTTTATCTTTCAAAGTGCTTAGGCTCAGAGGAACTAACATCTGTAGTCCTTTCTTCAGTAGGAGGATTCACACCAGGGTCAACACCAGAGGTTGAAGCACCAGGAGTGTCAGCCATTCATAATTTTTTGCTAGACCTATGTGCCTAAGTGAAACCCTAGGTTGTAACTGCTTAGTTCTAAATTAATCAACTTTTATAAAATCCTCCTAGGTCATTCTAGGTGTTCCATCATGCAGATATTTTACAACCAACAATTTAATTAGAAAATGGTGGGAAACAAAGTTGTCCCTACCTTTTTAAGTTTTTGTTGCCACAATGGAGAGAATGTTTTACAAGACATTGGGAAAATTCATCCTTCTTTCGTACCTCATATGACTCAATATTTTGAAATGCACCAATGCATGTTTGACAGTCAACCCTCACAAGTAATATATCTGATAATGTAGAAAAATGTTTGCTTCCATGGCTCAGGCAGAGAAAGTCTTTTAGCACCCTATTTGTCAATAGTGATTGGAGGATCACCATATATTGTGAATATAGCCCTGGTTGACTTGGTGTCTGTAGACTCAGGGTAAGATTCATCATTGGCTAGTAACCCTGATACTTCTGTAATTTTTTCCTTAGTTGCCATAACCGCCATCCCGTTTACTGTGGATTTTCCATCTAAAAATGTCTGGATGAACTCTAGTGCAATGCCTTCATCAAAACCGTCTAGTTTCAAGAAATAGTCCAACTAGCCACAGTTTCAAAATTCAGCTAGGCACAATGCATCCTACAATAAAGCATCATGAATTGATGGATCATTTTGAATGAGTCCACCTCCCATTTTCTGTAATTAATCTGTCACTCTGCAAAATTCCTTTTTGTAATTCTCGTCTGAAAGAAAATTCCTATCTGCTCACTTGCTAGTTGAATTGTCGACTAAATTTTCCGTCACTCTATTTTTACCATTTACCATTTGCATTTCAATATTATGAAAAGGTGAATAATGGAAAGGAATGGTAATGAAAGGGATTTATGATGAGAGGAAATGGTGGCAACAATTTAGTCTCACATCACATATGCGAGCCGTCTTTTATTTCAAATTTTAAATTAGCTTATCAAGATTTGTTAATGTAGACAATCATGGAATGACATGTGGCAATATATCTGCATCTTTCTTACCCCACCTCCCAACCTAAATTTGGACATGTGTCCACACATGCAAGATGGCAATAGTGATTTGACAAGGGGATTATAGAAATTATGTGAACGTCCATACTAACATACAGTGATTAAATGAAACACTCTAAAAAATAATTAAAAATGAAATTAATACACACATAATTGAGTGTGTACAAACATGATTGTGTAGAGGATTCATTGCAACAATCATGGAGAAAGTACCACTCACCTTTTTACAAAATAATTGAGCAATTAATTATGATGAAGTGGAATGGTGTGAGGTGGAATGAAGTGATGGAAGAGAGAGAAAAAGGTAGTACAGATGGACAGATGGGCAGATGGGTGAAGAAATGGACTCCTAAAAAAGTAGAAGTCTTTATTATGAAAAGTATGTACCTTAATTAGCTAGAAGGAGGGACACTAGGTCCACTACCTTCGACTGTAGGAGCTCTTCGGCTACATGAATCATGCTCAGGTGTTGCATGTTGGATGAATTGTTGTAGGAACTCATCTTTGGAAGCTGGTCTGTTATACAATTTGAGACGATACCCATTGAATAGTAATTTGAATTTTACAGGGTCAATGGTGGTGACCTACACAGTTCCATTGGGAAAGACATAAACAACCTCATATGGTCCTAGCCACCTTTTCTACAATTTTCTTGCATTATCATGATACCATGAGTCATAAAGTAATGCCCAATCACCTGGCTGAAATTTCTTCTCTTTCATAAATTTTTCATGCCATTTGACTCATTGACTCTACTGTAGTTCTGAGAGTCTTATGGTCAAATTCGATGGGCATCATCGTTGTCCTCCCATACAATAGCTCAAATGGGGTGAAGCCTATAGTTGTCTTCTAGGTGGTTCTGTAAACCTAAACTGCTTCTGATAATCTATTTTCCCAATCCTTTATGTGAATATCCACTATTTTTGTTAGGATGGTCTCAATATCTCTATTTGTCACCTCAACTTATCCATTTTCCTGAGGGTGATAAGGAGTAGACTTTTTGTTCCTTATGTTATATTCATTAACTAGTGTTGTAACAAGTGTTGAGGTAAACTAAGCTCCTTGATTAGTTACTATTTCTCTAGGGACTCCATATCATGTGAATTTTTTTTCATAAATAAATTTTTCAACCTTGTTGTCTCTTGCATGTTTCATGGCTTTGACTTCTACCCACTTAGTTACATAATCAGTGCATACCAAAATATAAGACTTACCATTTGATGGGGGGTAAATAACTCCCACAAAATCCAATCCCCACTTGTCAAAGGGAGTGACTAATACTTGGGGATAGAGTGTCATCTCATCTGAATTGGCTGGCCTACCCATCCTTTGGCATCTGTCACATTTCCATGTATATCTTCATGCATCTTTGTGGAGTGTAGGCCAATAGTATCTTGTGTTCAAAATTTCCATTGCTATCCTCTTGGCCACAAAATGTCCTCCATAGGGTTCATCATGGCATGCATGCATAATTTCATAGGTTTCATCTTCCATCACACATCTTTTCATAACATGATCTAGTCTAGTATAAAATAGGCATCTAGCTATCCATGATAAAGGGAAAGATTTTTCAATTAGCACCTTCTCTCTTTTGGAGAGAAGTGAGAAGGAACTCTCCCTGTCACAAGATAATTAGCTATGTCAGCATACTAGGGTGTCTACACACTTATAGGGAATAAATTCTCATTAGGAAATGAGTCATCTATGGCTTGACTGTCTTCTGATGTGGTCATCCTTGAAAGAAAATCTGCAACAACGTTGACCTTCCCTAGTTTGTCCATAATAGTTATGTCAAACTCCTACATCAACAACAACCATCTAGCTAACCTTCCTAAGATCAAGGGTTTATTCATGAGATATCTAATGGCTACATGATCAGTGTGCACAAAGATTTGGTAGCTTGTGATATAGTGCCTAAATTTGTTCAAGGCATAGATCACTGCCAAAATTTCTTTCTTTGTTACTATGTAATTTAATTCAGCTCCCTACAAGTTTTTGCTGACAAAATAGATGGAATTTTCGAATGATCCTTCTTTTTTTCTTAGGAATTCTCCTATGGCATAATTTAAGGCATCTATATGGATGTGAAAAATAATTTCCCAGTTATGTCCCTTAAGAACAGGAGCATGAGTCAGGGTTGTCTTTAAATTAGAAAAAATGCTTTATCACAGCCTTTTGTCCATTAAACTCAACTTCTTTATTCAGGAGACTATACAATGGTGATTCTATTTTGATAAAATCTTTGATGAAACACCTATAATAGCCTGCATGTCCCAAGAAACTCCTAACATCATTTTTTTTTTGCAAGTATAGGCAAATTATTAATTACCTCAATTTTTGCAGGATTAACTTGAATTTTGTGATGGGAAATGTAGTGGCCAAGAACTACACCTTCCTGCATCATCATGAAGCACTTCTCACTGTTTAAACATAGATTTTTTTTTTCACATATCTATGGGAATTTCTTCAAATTTTCAAATGCTTCATCAAAATCAACACCATAGGTTGTAAAGTCATCCATATAGATTTTCATGCAGTCAAGAGAAATATCTAAAAATATGTTGATGAATACTCTCTAAAAAGTTGTAGGTGCATTGCATAACCCAAAGTTAAGTATTGAATGGGCATATGTCCCCAATGGACATGTGAATTTTTTATTCTCTTGGTCTTCTCATGCAATTTGAATCTGATTGTAACCACTAAATCCATCAAGAAAAGAAAAGTACCTCTTTTCTACAAGAGAGTCTAAGACTTGATCTACAAAAGGAAAGGGAAAATGGTCCTTCTTAGTAGTAGAATTAAGCTCCCTATAGTCAACATAGAATCACCATTTTCCTCCCTTCTTAGGCTTAATCACCAATGGAGACACCCACTAGCTATCTAAAATAGGGTAGATAAATCCTGCATCTAGTAACTTTTGTAGCTCTTTTTTGACAATTTCTCTCAATGCACAATTGATTCTTCTTTGTGGCTACCTTAAATGTGTACAATCATCTTTGATATATATCCTATGAGAGTACAAATTTGGATCCAATCCCTTCATATCATGATAATCCCAAGCAAATGCATTTTGATGGGCTTTCAACAAATTTGTCAATGTCAATTGTTGGCCCTCACTCAATTTACTATTGATATTCAGATATCATCCTTCGAACACCTATACTTGTGTAACTAACTATATCATAGTTGATTCATTAATACATGGTACCTTAAGTTCATGTGGCGGTATTGTGTGAAACATACTTGTTGTTGTAGGAAATTTTTCTGCTAGAAGAGTGGCTACAGGAAGTCTGTCTACAGAGATAGTGTCTACAGGAAGAGTGGCTATAGGAAGTATGTCTACTAGAAGAGTGGATATAGGAAGATTAGGCAAAACTGACATAAGTGTTTTCACGAGGTCAGCAGAACTAGACACATGAGCAGGTGATGTCTCCTCTATCTAACAATGGTTCTGAAGTATACTAGATAACACTTCATCTTCATCTTGAAGCTATAGGAAAGGACTTCTCCCTAGCATCATGAGTTGTTCCACAAAGTTAACTTCTTCATATTCTTCACCAATATGTGGCCATATAGAATTATCCACATCATGGGATGACTAAGTAGGAGGATAAAGAACAAGATTTTTGGTGTTCCTGTCATTAGAAATGGTCATGTCACTTGACCAAAATCCAATATAAGCATCTACAGATGCTAACCATGGCCTACCAAGGATAATGGGATACCCACCTAGTGTAGCTTTGGGAGAAAAAACCATGAAGTCAACTAGATACTCCCAAGAGTCTAGAATCACCACAAGGTCCTCTACTATGTCATCAGGCTTAACAATGGAACTATCAACAAGTTGTAGGATAGCAGGCATGGATCTCATGTTTGCAATTTTTTAATGTTGCAGGATGTCTTTAGTCATCACATTGATTGTTGCACCCAAGTCAATCAAAGTGTTCTTTATGTTTATCCCATTTATAATAACTTCAACCACAGGACTAATTAGATCATTGTACTTGGGGATAGTTACATTTCCAAGCATGATGTCAACCAATTGTCCTGCTACATGAACTATAGTTGGGTCCTTTTTCCTGCCTGGTTTCTTGAGGAATTCTTCTTTAATTGCCTTTCCATATATAGGAACATCTTTTATGGCCTAGAATAAGGGGATCTGGGCACATATATGTTTTAGCTAGTCTAGAATAACAAAAATAGTTTCCTCCTTGTCTTCTTTTTATTTGGCAACTTTCAATCTCTGGGGGAATGGTGGTTCTCGGGTTGTTTGTTTGGCTGGAATTGGTTTAGGATTCTCAGGTGCACAAGGCTGAATGTGATCAACTAGATATTCTTCTTGGTCTTCCAAAGGAAGCTCAGTGATAATGAGGGTGTAAGGAGTTGACAAGGTAGTTCTTGAATGCAGAAGTATGTCACTTAAACTCATAGCATATGTAGGGAATTGATTTGGATTAGTAGAATATATAGGATTTTGCCATGGTTTATTATCTAGGTTGGGTGTGGGTTGGGCTAGTAACTAAGTAGGTTTGGGTACATTTGAGCTTGGATTAGTAGGAGGAGGCATTATAGTAGGTTGTTGGGGATGAGAAGATGGTTGCATGTAGCTGGTTGTCTGGCTTGGCCATTGTTAGCCACCTCTCCATTGAGATGTTTGTTTCCAATTTCTTGGAGGTGGCTTCCAAGGTCCTTGAAACTGCTGCCAATAACCCTAAGGTTGTTTCCACTAAGGTGATGAATTTTGATAATTGAACCAATCATTTGGAGGGTTACCCCAAGACTATGGTGGATATCCTCCATAGTTGGATGGACAGGGGGGCTGCCACTAGTTACCAGATGAATAAGTTAAAATATGGCCCAAAAAAAGATAGTGGATCTGGTGGCATACCTTGTCTTGAAGCCCATTCCTTTTTCTATGGAAAAAAGTAGACTTGGTCTTCCTTAGTCTGAATTTGTTCAAACTTAGGTGGAATCTGCTTGCTATCAATGTTAGCTATCACCTTGCATCTACAGTCCTTCTTCTTCTATCTACAATGAGGGTAATATTTTGTCAGCATTGTCTCTACCTCCTCATGTTTCTTCTTAGCTTCAAGTGTATCCAGCTAAGTAGCTATATTGTTGATAATATCTTGATTGAAATTTTCTAGAAAATTAGTAATATCCATCCTTGAGACTCCACTGGTGGATGAGTTACCCATAGAGGATTGGTAAGCTCTTCCTTTATTTGAAGCTACGCTAGAATAGTTCGGGCATAGGTTCTTGATATCCTCTCAAGGGACTTGAGTGATATCTCCTCCTACCATCAGGTCCAAGGCATCAGTGCAACTCTCACTAATTGCTCCCAGGAGAATCAACCTTTCTGAGTCTTCATTGAGTGTGTGGTGTGAAGATTTCTACAGACAAAACAAAAACCTTGAAATGAAATCCTCCAAGCTCTCATCTTCTTTTTGCTACATTCTAAAAATGTCACCTCCTCTCATATCACTACTACTGCAATACTCCTTATATTTTTCAAGGAACTTTGTCTTCATATCTTCCCAAGTTGCCACAATATTTCTACCAAAGCCCATAAACCATCTCAATGCAACTTCTTTCAAAGTAGTAGGAAATAGCTTAAGTTTGTGGGCATCAGTGGTATAGTCATAGCTTCTATAGAGTATATCAAACTCAAAAAAGAATGTATTAGGATCTTCTATGAAAATTCCATAGAACTTAGGAAGGACTGAAGTAGGGATATTCTTGAGGTTATCTACTTCATTTTGTTGAGAAATGAGAAAAGGAAAAGCTGGTTGGTTCTATCTGTTAGGCCTATTTCTATTTGCATCAACCATACCTGCTTGATGAAGTTCTAGAATAAATGGTTCTTCAACTAGACTTTTATCTTCAAGGGAAACTTCAAAACTAGTCAAGTCAGGGAATATATCAGCAAAGGGTTTTGGCTCTTCTTCTTCTTCATTTATGGGTAGATTCAGAAACTCCACTAGTTGAAATAAATCCAGATTATTAAGAAGGAATCTCCCATAATAATCTCTTCTTCTTTTATGCATGCGATATCAACTCAATATCACCCAAATCACACAAAGAATGGGTGGGGAAAAATAGTGGATCATAACTTCTAACACTAAGAGAAAATTCCAGAAATACTATAGTAGAGAAACTATCAATGACTCCAAAGGACTCCCTAGTTTGACACCATCCCTGACAACAGTGCCAAAAAAATCGGCCTCCTACAATGATTTCAATAAGTAATATTTTACAACCATGATTCAGAGACTGGAAATTTTACCTGAATAGCCATCTTAACCATCATGAGGGTACATTTAAATTGTCAACCTAGGGATATGAACTTGTAATAGGTTAGCATAGTATGTGCACTAGGAAATTAAAGTAGTCATCTTCATTCTACAACTAAGAGCATTAATACTGAAAGTAAATTCCATGGAAAGAAACAAATTAAATGTTGAAAATTACTCAACAATTAAACTTAAACTGAACATGCATGATAAAAATGAAAATATGAGCAGCAAACAAGAAACTACTCTGCCTGCTTTAGCTGTAGGAACACTCATAGAATGAAATCCTAGTGGCTATAGGAACAGTCAGTGCTAGATTCTTACCTAAGTACTAAACAAAAGCTAATAATAATCTAACTAGACTAAATGAACGAATTACTCACCAAGTGGCCCCCCTTGGATGAGTATACTCTAAAACTAATGCAAACTCAGATACTCAACTCAAAATCTCATTTTATTCATTGGAAAGTGCAAATACAAAAGAGTATGTCTAATAGTATTATCAGATTGTACAATATATTTGGTGACTCAGTCCTAAAGAAGGAAGATCTAAACCTTATTTATCAACTAAACAGGGTAGTCAACTCCCACTAACTAAGAGGATGCCATTTAGGGAAAGTAGAGAAAAGAGTGGAAGGGCGGTTACACATGTAGGGGAATCCGTTTAGACATGCAGGCCCAAACACTAACTCAACCACTACAATAATGTCCATATTTCTCAATTTCATTAAAGATCAGCATAAGGTGGTTACATGTGGCTGACATGGGAATCTCCCACTGTCATCCTCTAGTTGACCTTCGCGCAATTCCTCTGTGTGACTAGTTGGCGGCTGCATTTCTCAACTTAGCATTCTCAATCATGTCTACATGGAAATGTCAGTATGTATAATAACTGCATAGCTATAATCACCTTAAAGAACTTTCATTAACCACATGCAAGATTAATACAGATAGTCCACATAATAGGTTAATATCATTAAAACTGATAGAAATGAAATTAAACCCAAATGTCTTATGGTTTGAGAGAAACTATATAAAAGTATCAGCATGTAATATCAAAGTCCATGGTAACTTCAAAAAATAAGCTATAGATTCTACCCATAACTAGACCAAAAACTAGACTCATCATGTATCTCAATGCCGCTGCCAAACTGTGACTAAAAATCATCCATAGGAGCAAGTACCATTAAGATTCTGGAACATTAACCATAAAATGAATAGCCCTCAAACTAAGATGTGACCCAATGTGAATATGAGATTTAGGATCATCAACCATAGGCTCTCAATTTGATATGTTAACCGATGCAAACCAAAATATGTCAAGATATGAGCAAGATGTGGCCAAAAGAAACTATAGAATCCAAATACAACTCATGCAATTTGTCATCAATACAAATATGAGATCAAAGTGAATTCAATGCAACTACACTCTAATCAAATTAATATGTAAGAATCCCCCTAATGAAACTTTATAGAAGTTCATTTATTACAATACCCCATTGTAAAAGGAGAACATGCAAAACATGCATAAATCAAAGAGAAAATGTAAACCTAGTGCATGAAAACAAAAAAATAGTGCATGCACAAATCAATTTTCACATCAGCCTCCATGATTAAAAAAGACCTAATATCTATGTAGAGGATTGAATCAAATTTTTCGTGTTGCTTGAATCACAAAAAATTGATAAACGAGGCAAAAGATATTCCCTCTGAAGCGAAAATTGCTTCATCTGACTTCAAAGGCCTGCAAAATAAATCTAGAGAAAAATATGGAAAAAATAACTACACCACTAGATCAGGCTCGGAATCAAATTTCCAATGATATCTTGTTTTCGAAAAATGAACTTTGTATGCTCAAGATACAACCATTTTACTAAAAAAGCTCTTTTAGGCTTTAAACCAGATATTTTATTAATTTAAAGATTAAAAAAATAATAAAATATTTAGCTATATCTTCAAGGCACAAAAACTAAGGCAATATGAAAATCAAGAGGGAAAAAAAATTGAGGCTGCTGAAAAAATATCTGGGCACCAAAAAATATGACATGAAAATCATGGTGTCCATATGGATCCGTATAGTCGTACAGATTTTTCTGGCTGTGTTTTTGAAAATCCCCAAAAACACTAAAAAATCAATTTTTAGAAAACCCTATCATAATTTATATGAAAATAGGGGTTTTTGAGCCTTCTGAGTGCACCCATGAGGTCTAGTTTGCACTAGCATGCAGCGTTTGAGAGATCAAGGTCAAAATTTCTTAAAAAAACATGGAAAAACCCTCTGATCTTGCAAAAAAGTTGTCGTAGGTTCAAACCCTCATAGATATGATAAACAAACATGAAAATCAATGAAAAAAAAGCCAATCCTGACTTTTTCCAGCACTCTAAATCCAATGGAGATTCCCGATATAATCCAAAACACCCCAGAAATAAGCTCAAGGTATGAAACTCTCAAGGAACCCCGAGTGTGCTCTATAATGAATTTCTCCGAAAACTGAGAAGGAGATGCAAATCAAGCCTTTGATACCAAGTTAGAAACCAAGATCATACATGCAAACTAGAAAATACCTTCCATAAGAGAAAAATAGAAAAAGAAAAGCCATTTGCATGAAGATGTGCAAATGAATTATATTCAGAAATTAATAAATTACAAGAGATGAATTCCTTTATAAAAGAAATGTATACATAACCCTAAAGGTAAAACCTAATTTTGAACTAAAATTATCTCAACTAAATAAAAATTACTTATTATTAATTAAACTAATTATTACCTAAGTAAACTTAATAAAGTGTAATTAAATAATTAATTACACCAATATTTATGAACTGAAAATGCCAAGAACATTCGATTGGCCTCCATTCTTGCTACAGGTGTAAATTTTTTTTCAAAATCTATTCCTTCATCCTGTGAGTATCCTTTTCATACAAGTCTTTCTTTATTCCTTACCACTTCACCATCTTCATTCAACTTGTTTCTGAATACCCATTTTGAACCAGTTACTTTCTTGTTCACGGGTCTAGGGACTAGTTCCCATGTCTCATTCTTCTCTATTTGTTGTAGTTATTCTTTCATTTCTATCATCTAGCTTTCATCATTACATGCTTCATTCATAGTTTTAGGTTCAATCTTAGAAAGTAAACACAAGTTTACCTCAACTACCTTACTTCTTATCTTCACTCACTTACATTTGTCTCCAATTATCTATTTCTCTGGATGATTTCTCTAAACATATTTAGGAGTCTTGTGTGTAGGTTCTAGAATCTATTCTTCTTCATCATTTTGTTCTTTCTCTTCCTTTTCTTCTTCTTGTATTTGCACATAGATAGGATCATCGGGTTCAACTTCATTTATTTCCACTAGTCTATACATAGCTTCATCAACCTTCACATTAGTAATTTCAATTATTTTACTCAGTCTCTTATTAAAACATCTATATGCCTTATTGTTATTTGAATATCCAAGAAAAATTCCTTCATCACATCTAGCATCAAACTTTCCAAGATTTTTATTCATCTCTTCTAATGTAACATCTACTTCCAAATACCTTAAAGTATTTAACAATAGGAGTCTTACTAGTCCACAACTCATAAGGAGTCTTAGTGTTGTTACTTCTGATTTGAACTCTATTAAGAATGTAAACAACAATATGAATAGCTTCTCTCCAATGCACATCAGGAACATTTGATTCTTTCATCATGGGTCTAGTAGCCTCTTGATCAGTCCAGTTCTTTCTTTCCATAACTTTGTTTTGTTGCGGGTTTCTAGGAGTAGAATAGTGTATTTTTATGCCATCCTCTTCACAGAATGCATTGAACTCACTAGAAGTAAATTATCCACCTCTATCAGACCTTAATCATTTAATTATCAAGTTTGCCTCATTTTCTACTCTTTCCTTAAACACCTTGAATCTATCAAGTGTTTGAGACTTTTCTCTAAGAAATGTAACCCATTTCATCCTAGAGTAATCATCAATCAAGAGTATAAAGTACCTGTCACCATCTAGGATTTTTGTTCTTGTAGGACCACAAAGTTCTATATGGATTAATTCTAGCATTCTGGTAGATGATTGATCTTTTCCTTTAAAATAGGTTCTTGTATTTTTTCCCATCTGACAACTTCTTCAAATTGAATTTGAAGGCTTTGTGATTCTAGGTAGATCTCTGACAACTTCTCTAGAACTAATCCTAACCAAATTATCAAAATTCACATGTCCCATCCTCCGGTGCTAGAGCCAAATCTCACTAATTTGAGAAATAAAACACTGACCATTACCACCTTTAAGTTGATAGATGTTTCCATGAGTTCTTCTTCCAGTTGCTACCACATTTCTAGATACTTTTCTAATCTCACAAGTGTTATCCTAAAATAGAAGCTTAAAACCTTTGTTGCACATTTTTCCAACACTTAAGAGATTATGCCTTCAACCCTTTACATAATAAACATCATCAACATTATGTTTTCCATCAAATCTAATTGTTTCTTTACCAACAATCTTAGCACCAAAGTCATCTCTAAACATGACTATACCTCCATCATACTTCTCAAGTTTAGTAAACTTACTCTTATCTCCAGTCATATGATTTGAAAATTGATTGTCAATTACCCAAAATTATTCATCATGTCTGGCATGAAAAGTAGTTAACAAAGTACCTTATGTTTCATCCTTCTTACTCTTTAGACCTGATTCCTTTGCACATTTCTTTTTCAGGGCTAGAAACATTCATCTTTATCTTCCTTAAGGTCAGATTCATCATCAGAAATTATTGCATCTTCCTTGACATAATACAGCTTCTAGAAATTATTATCCTTCTTATCTTTGTAATTATTGTTATTACAATCCTTATTCTTATTTTGTGTAGCTCTATTAGGAGATCTTGATTCATAATGAATAATATTTCCACAATTGAAACACTTAAAGGGAAACTTACCTTTGTATTTACTAGTACCTTTCTTCAATCTCCTTGTGAAATTTTCTTCCAGACCTTCTATGTAATCATCATCCAGATCATCTTCTATCTTCATTGCTTTAAAGGTTTTTTCACTCTTCTCCTTATCTCTTGCAAATTTTCTCATCTCGAATGCAGTCAGGACTCCAAATAGATTCTCCTTAGTAAATTTCTGTGGATTATATTGTTTTTCAAGAGTAGATACTTTTTCATTGTAATTGTCTATTAAGGTCATCAAGATATTTTCAATTATATCTTCATCCTTCATGGTGCCACCTTGATTCTTGATTTCATTTGTTATAGTTTCAACTCTCTAATAATAGCTTGCAATGTCTTCTCCTTCTTCCATTCTCGAATTTTCAATTTTTTTCTTAGCAGTTAGTTTCCTTGACAACTTTAATCTCTCATTCCCTTCATAAATCTATTTTAATTTTTTTCATACTTAATTAGTTGTAGCCAGAGATATAACTTTCATTCTTTCATTTTTAGATAAAGCACTAAAGAGGGAATACCTTTCTCTTTCATTCTCTTCAAAAGATGCAACCTCATCAGTAGAGGAAGGACTGACTACTTGTATCACATACTTTGTCTCCATAGCTTTGGAGGTATTGAAACTAAGTGAAATCAGATAACTCCTGATTTGTTCTTTCCAGTCACTATAATCAGCTCCATGAGAAATAGGAAGCTGAAACTTGTGCACCATTTGATCTACCTCAAGCAGTTAAGATTTTCACCAAGGTACTAGAGCTCTGATACCAATTGTTGAAATGCACAAGATAATTGAGAGTGGGGGGTGAATCAGTTTTATCAAATTCTTTACTATAAACTTAATCTTTTCACCTTAACACCAATCTGTTATTAAGTGTAATCATGAAATGCAAATAAAAGAAAGAAAACACAAGAGACACCAAATTTATGTGGAAAACCCAATGATGGAAAAACCACGGTGAGGATTAACTCACAATATAGAAGTAATGCAATAGTAGATACAAAGGCTCACTGCTAGAGGGATCACTACCTAGATACAAAGGCTCACTACCCTAGGACTCACTATCCAGAAAGAGAGGCTCACTACCTACAAAATAAATATAAAGAGATAGATAAAGATACACCACTAGGAGTTCCACACACTTCGCAACTTGATAAGAAAATTAACACAATTAAGTATGGTTGCCTTGATTTGCTCTTCCACACTCTGCTTTTTGCACTTGTTCACACACTCTTCTCTTTCTTGAATCAAAATGATGGATGGATGATCAATTTTCTACAAATTGACTTTCTTTTATACCATCATCAACCTTAGAAACACTCACCAAGGTTGGCTATACAAATTCAAATTCAAATTCAAACTAGTTTGGCTACTCAAAATTCCTGCGATGGATACGAATGTGAGAGGACCAATTAAATATTTAATTTAGGACCCAAAAAAAATCTTGGATCACACACACACTTTATCAAACTGAAGCAAAAGCTTAATGTAATGTGTAAACACTAGGTCAAACAAACCTAATGAAAAAACCAATAATCTTTGAAGTACACACATCACCAGCAAGATAATCTCATGTGGATTGCTCAACATGCTTTATGAGTCATTTCACCATCTCTGGGAACACCTCAGGTACATCCGCAACAACTTCAACAATATTTATTTGCAAATAAATCTTCACCAGTCCAACTGGACCAACCAGAAAAGACACCAGAGCTCTAGAGTAGGTCTTCTAGAGTGCCAAACCACAAGAAAATTTTTTAGAACATAGAAATCATCAAAAAGAGTTATTTCCAAGATCTGCAAGATTTGAAGCCACAAATCAGAAGACCATGGAGACAAAAAATTTATCCTAGTCCATAAAAAAATAACTCTTACAAACCCGTTCACAAACTGGTGAACAAAACTTCTACTCTCCATCAACCTAGAAGCTAAGAAATTAGGATATACAATCCATTGAAGGTTATAAACACACTTACATATCCACATAGGCATAAGATCAACATAGGGAAATGCAGAGAACAATACTAGAGCACACTCAAAACATACTTCAACACTGTTTTCTTTGTTTCTCAAATTTTCTCAAAAGAACTTGTTAAAAACATAACTATCATTTCATAAATATAGCTTCATGTAATCTAAGCACTTCTATAACATCTGGAACAGCCTGAGCTGTGTTGACATCAATGAAAATATTAATGAAAACACCATCAAACAAATCCATACTTGCAACATTTAGTGATGTGATTTTTTGAAGAAAAATTAGCTGCACTAAAGTAGTTAAGAAGACATAAATGCAAAAATGAAAATTTGAAAATTTTACATTTTTTCCAAAAAGGATACTATAGAGGCTACATAGGTTAAGCAAGTGGATACTAGCAGCGCCCTTAACATGTGAGCTCTATGAGAAACTAGAGCACCTAATGTGAAGTTTCATTATGCAAAACTCAAAATCTAGTCAGTTTCAAAAAAAATAGAAGAAGCTTCCATGACGAGAAGGATTATTAAGAAAAAGATGATGGTTAGAAACAAAAATATGATGAAGATGTGAATATATTCCCCCTCCTATTTTCCCCCTAGGTAGGTGGGGTAAAACAAGAAATATGGAAGGAACATTTTTATCCCAAAAAATGAGCAAAAATGACTGATATATGTCTTCAGTAGGCCCATGGAAGGGTCATATTCACTATTCATAGTGAGGACTTTGTTGAATTTTTAAGAGAGTTGTCAGAAAAATTCCTCATAGACGTAACTAGGTAGCTCTAAAGATCAACTAGATTCACACACCAATGCAAGGGGTGACCCATCAAATGAGGTAAACAAAAATTTAAATCCAACTTGTCATTTTAGGTTAATATTTTTTAGCTTTTTCAATTTCTTAAGTAGTGCAAGTGTCCAACCAACATGAAGGTGTTCAACTGATGTGATATTGTCCTGATGGTGTGTCATAATCCTTCAACCACACTAGTTTTTAGCCAACGTGATATCATCAGAAGTTGTTAGGTCTTAGACACCATCATGCTATGTAGAATTTGTGCAACACCTTGTGGTCCCAAAGGCAGACTTAGGAGAGTTTTGATGTAGAGTTAGAATATTTTGATGATTTAAAGTATGTTGATGTGAAATTTTATGCTTTTGCAAGAGGCTCAAGATCCATGATCATACTAGTGGATTGATTATATCATTTCTATGTATTTATATAAATGTGATCCATCTAGATAGCATGAAATTTCTATGACATGTTGGGCTCTAGTGGGTATGTATGATGCTAGAGATTAGATTCCATATACCCATGCTCATGAAATTGATGGAGCGATGGGATGCTGACACATCAACATTTCCTCTCCCTATGAGGGAGATGACAATGACCCTTAAGGATTTTTATCACATCATGGGCCTACCCATCCATGGGGAGCAGGTGGCCTACAAGGAGGTAAGGATGGAAGAGAATTCCCAGACTATGGAGTAGTACTATCTTGGTTAGGTTATCCTAGAGTATGAGATGGGCCACATCTATAAACATTGGTTAGAGAAAGGGTGAGTGGTGATACCACTCATGCATTGAGTTATGATCATGATCATTGTGGTGTACATCATGATGGATGGGAAAGTCTTGCACCTTCATGGGGGCCAATCCATCGTATCTGCACAATGGTGTATAGAGGAATAGTATACACTTGGGGTTGGAGTATACTCATGCACCTCTACCATGATCTTGAGCATTATGTCTTCTATGAGTACGATATCCTCATCATTTGAATTCTACTCTAAGTGTGGGAATTTTAGCATATAATTTGCATGAGGTATCCTCTTGGCCTACCACACAAGATTCCTTTAGCACATGCATGCCCCCTGGTCCACGATTAATGATATGGTGATGTATAGTTTTGGTAACTTAATATGGATAATTTAAGGGCACATGATATTAGGTGGTTCCCTTATAGGAATATGGGGACCTGGTTATCTGAAAAGAAGCAATTGCATAAGATATAATGCAATTGAATCTTGGCTAGATAGTCAAACCATATTATAGTTCCATATTATTAGCATCAGGTTGCCTAATAGTTCTAGTAGGTTCAAACCATCCCCAAGTTGCTCCTATGTATATATGATCAAATAGGAGCATGACCTAAGTAGGAGACCAAACTCATCTGATGATTGCATATGTTGCACTTAGCAATGATGGATCAGATGATGATGTCCAACCCTTGACCATTTTGATTGATTATGTCAACATTATCTATGGCTTTACCAACTAGTGGTTGACAATAGGTCTACCCTCAATTTTCCCATCAAGAATCTCCATGGGAAATAATGGTGCACAAGGGTCCCAATGACAGTGGTGAGGTAGAGGTGAGTGGAGAATCAAATAGATAGAGGTGATTGATATAGGTGGGATCACTAGCATATGAAACTCCTATCTCATAGACACCACCTACTACCCAGGCGGTCATCCCTCCATCGATAACAACAACAAGGATGAGTGTGGCACCACCCCATGATCCATACTAATAGGCTAGGGACCCAGGTGTAAATGTGATACATGTTTCATTTTAGTTACTTTCATTTCAACATTCTCATTAATATACATGTGCATTCTGATGATATGGTGCTGATATTAGCTATTATCTCTCTAGTTGTAGTGGACAAACAAGATTGGATCAATTCCATCAGGTGGTGTATTTTAGAGGTGGACCCAACTGTCCAAATCTAGGGGTAAGTCCTTAATGCCTATACACCTCCATTAGTAGGGTGCTATGCCACTTATTTGAGCCTATAGTGTGCCTAAGAATGGCGTATGAGGAGATGTAGGTGGAGGTAGTATTATAGACTATTGAGTTGACCACTATGATTAGGTAGCAAGATTAACAAGCGACAAAGCTCCTCATCATATTATCCAAGTGAGGGTAGGTCATGATGTAGGCTAAGAGTGTCATAGCAACACATGATGCCCTATAGAGCTAGATCTATGACCTTAGTAGGTAGGTAGAAGTAGTGAAGATGGCATATTCTGATCCTTAGGTGTAGCAACTCCAAGAAGAGTTGTGATAGGCTCATGAGTGGGAGGATTTTCTATTGGAGCATTTTATGCAACTATAGGAGGACATGGATGACCTCAAGGGAGATATTCAATGACTATGGATGCAAATCCTATCCATTTCATGGTTTCATTGATTGTATTGCCATACATTTATTCAACACCCTCCTTCACCAACACCACCACTAGAGGACTCAAGGAGCCATGCACCCAGGGGCTGATAATCATTTTTTTCCAATAATATCTGAATCCCATTTCGTGAATGGCCAAGGAGAGGTCTGATTTCAAAGCTCTTATGTATGATCTTGGATAATATTGCTATTTTTTTGACATTTAGGACACTTCTTGACAAAGGAAAAGGAGTCTTGCTCCATTTTTTACCAATAATATCCCATGTGTATCAGTTTATGCACTAAGGATTTACCATATTAATGTCCACCCCTAGAGCTTAAATGAGCTTCTTGAAGGGAAAGGGGTATTTGAGCCTTAGTGAGACATTGAAGAAGAATACCATTATAATATTTTTGGTAAAGAACATCAGACAAGATAATATACTAAGATGAATGTTTTCATATTTGAGTGTGAGTAATTTTAGTCTCATTGTCAAGAAAATTTCGTCTAAATAATTGTAAATGTGATAAGACCATTCCCTCTAGTATACATGATCATACACAATACCATTGGATTTAGGTTGATCTAGGACAATAGGAGATCAAAGAATGTGAACCAAAAAGTGGTAATTTTCTACATTTTCGTTTGAGGATACAAGGGAGGTTGTGCTTGTCTTTGCATTCACATGAAAATTTTCTCCTAAGGACATTATCTATTGTGAAGAAAGAGAAACAATCAAGAAAGGATAAAGCCAAATACTAATAGTGAGATATATTTTCTTAGCTAAATACACTCCCAAGATTTGATTTACAATAAGTTCAAAATCATCATGAATGCGAATATGTTTGATGTTTAATGTCATTATGGTATGCAAGTTGGCAATAAGGGATTTATACTTGATGATGTTATTAGTTCAATGTAATTCTAATTGAAAGGATAAAGGAACCAAGTTAACTTCAAGTGAGAATAAAACTACATGTAGCCCAAAGCCTAGTTTGACATCTCAATCCATCAAAGTACATTGAGCCCATACAGATTCATGGTCTAATGCAAATAATTTTTCATCCAAAAATAAATCTAGATTAGGGAAGGAGTGAGATGAGGGATCTTATACTAATTTATCAACATTTTATCCTTTAATTTCTTTCTGAGTCATAAAATTGATGTCAAAATCAAAGACAAACATTACCCATTTTGCCAACCTTCTTGAAAGATCAAATCTAGAAAATAAATGTTTAAGAAGATCACATTTTACAATATGGGTTTTGATGTGATAAGATAATGCTATAACTTGTGCATTGCAAAAATGAGAGTGAGAGATTGGTTCTCTATGGTAGAATATCAAGTTTCATAGTCAATTAGAATATGAATAATGTAGTATATCACTCTTTATTTACCATCATCATCATCGTCAAGTTGAGCTACTAAATTTGCTAAGGCATGAGGCAATGTAGAGATATAATGTAAACATGGTCTATCCTATATAGCTAACATCAAGATAGGAAGATTGGTCAAATACATTTTGATAGAATCAAAATCTTATTCACATTCATCATCCCATTTAAAATGAACATCTTTCTTCAATAAATGTGTGAGTGGAAGGGTACAATCAATAAACTGAGATACAAATCTATGAATTTCCTTAATCTTCCCCCAAAAACTATATACTTAAGAGATGCTTTTAGGTGGTGGCATGTTAATTATTGCATTAATTTTATTTATGTCAACTTTTATTCCATGATGAGAGGCAATAAATCCTAAAAGCTTACCGAAATCTATTCCAAAGAAGCACTTGAGAAAATTTATTCTCATCTTACAAAGTCAAAGCTTTTCAAAGATAAGATGAAGATTCTTGATGTGATCTTGATGAGTTATGGACTTAGCCAGGATATCATCGATGTAGTCTTCTAGGATTTTATGAATGGAATAATGAAATATAAGTCATTTCCAATTAGTAAATTGCTCCAACATTCTCTAACCCAAACAAAATGACTACATAGTAGAAGGTAGCACAAGGGGTAGTAAATTTTGTATTATATTAATCATCTGCATTAGTATGAACCTAATTATAGCCTGAGAAGATATCCATAAAAGAATCCTTGTTAAGATCATAGAAGTCTATAAAAATATAAATATGGCCATCAAGTTTACTAGTGGCAATGATATTTGACATCTAAGGTGAATAATCAATAGGATAGAGCTTTTCTATCTTAGTCTTGACTAATAAGTGACCTTGGGATTCATCTTATGAATTTTTTGTTTAATGGGCTTGGCATCAAGACATAATATGATATTATGAACCACCATGCACTCATCAATACCAATCATATCCTTGTATGGCCAAGTTAAAATATCAAGATTTGAATGTAAAATGTTAGCATATTGTTTAGATTCTTATGAAGAAAGACATTTTCCAATATTAATCACCTTTTCAAAAGATTGAGGATTCATGAAAATATTAGAAGTATCCCCCTTAAGGAGAGTACTATAGTCTTTAGGATGAGAGATCAGAGTGCTAGATCATCCATATTAGATAAAAAGGCCTCCTCATCGATACTCATAATGAATTATCCAAAGTATTTGTTGAATTACACAAGACAACTAAGAGGAGTGGGTGAATCTATTGTATCTAATTACATTCACTTCTAATCTTATTCAATTCCACATCTACATTAACCAGTTATTAATTATAAGCATGAAATGTAGATAACATAAAGAAAATACCAAAGACACTAGATTTACATGGAAAACCCAATAAGGGAAAAACCATGGTGAGGATTAACTCACAATATAATAGTAATAGAAAAATTGGATACAAATTCTCACTTCCAAAGGGCTCACTATCTAAAAGGAGTCACATTAACTATTGATAATGAAAGATAATAGAAAATCAACCACAACAAATCACACACATTTGTAGCCTTGATCAAAGAGTCACATACACCACTAGCTCACTGCTTTTAGGAGTCTATAACATTGAACTACTACTTCCTTAATTTAATTCCACATGCTCTCTCACACCTGATTTGCTTCTCACACTTGTTCACACTTATCTCTTCCAATTCATAATATTTTGACTTGTATTTATATCAACTTCAACCTTAGAAAATTTCTCCAAGGTCGACTACACATTCTTCATTTTACAAACTCAAATTAGGTCTGCAACTCAACATTCCCATGGTGGATAAGAATGAGAGTGGACCAAATTAATACTTAACTAGAACCCTAAACAACATCTTGGATCAATCACACACTTCCTTAATTAATACTTATGCTTCATGTAACATGTAGACACCAGGTCAGCCAAACCTAATGAAAACATAAATGAACGTCGAAGTACTCACATTCACAACAAGATAATAAAACATGTACCACTTAACATGATTCACTAGACACTGGAACACAACTTAGATACATTCAAAATCATCCAAAGCAACTACAACAACTTCCATATACAAAACTCTTTCCATTAGTCCAACTGGACTGTGCAGACACACATAGTAACTCTAGAACAAGTCTTCTGGAGCACCAAACCATGAATATGTTTTCCAAAATACTCATAACACCATTATTAATCTTCTTCCATATCCATGGGACCTGAAACAATCTAGCAGAGGACAACAGAGTAGAAAAATTTATCTGAGTCTATAGATAAACAACTCTGCCAGACCAATTCACAAACCGGTGAGCACAACTTTCACTTTTCATCAACCCAAAAGCTATAACTCGAGATATATCACCCAATGATGCCCATAAAAAACACTACATATCCACACAAGCATAGGATCAACACAAAATAAATGAAGAGCACATTACCAAAGCACATTTAGAACACACATACAATTTTGTCTTCACTGTATATTAATTTTCTCAAAAGAACTTGAAAACTCATCATATCAACACACTTGAAACACCATATAGATAGCTCCATGTACTCAAAAAATCTCTACAATATCTCAACCATACATGTACCACCTGCAATTACTTGATTCCTTTCACTACAATAACTTGAACTTTGTTGACATTAATAACAACACCACTATGCTCATTCATACTTGCAACAGTCTCCCCCTTTGTCATTGATGTCAACACATGATGTGAAAAACCATCAAAGATAGCTCAATACTCTCGTACTTCTTTTCCTCTTTTTTTTCTCCAGATTTTACAGCCTACACAACCTTCCTACAAACTCTTCTCCTTACAAGATCTTCTCTCCCTTTTAGCTAGATATAGATAGAAAAATTCACATGATTCTCTCTCCCCCTTTGAAATTGATTCAAGGGCATCCTAAAGATTCAAAGAACATTCAGTTACAGAGGTTGTTGGTGATGGAGTGAAGTTTAATATGATGGCTAACTTAGTATATTGAGGATGAGAAGTCACGGTTTAAAGGGTTTGTTGACAAGCATGTCTAGTTTATCCATCGAAAGTTTCAAAGATTTGCATGAAGATTTGATCAAGTTATGATTATCTGTGTTCTAACAATTGTTCGGTTTCTTTAGTTGGTGTTCCTGAAGGAAGCATATGTGATTCTAGTAACCTGAGTTGTCGTGGACATTTTAGTGGTGATTCATGGATGTTTCTAGATCATGACCTATCTATGTTGTTGGTTCAAATTGATTGGTGTGCTTGCAATTGGTGATTTTCCTTTTGGGAGTTCATGTTTCATGTTCTTGGCTGACTAGGTGATTGTAGTGTGATGTGGATCTTCAAGGCTAATTATTTAAGGTGTTTCATGTTTGATGCATGTTTCTTTGGGTCCCTACTATTTTGGGGCCGACTTTGGTTGATTCACATGGATAATTTTTTATGGATTTGGGGTTGACAATTTGAACACTTATTTATATATTGTTGGGCCAACATGTAGCTGATGGTATACTTGGATGTGGATATATAAGACTGATTGTTTGAGGAGATTGATAATGAAGAAGAAAGAAGGAAGGCATATGTGTGAGATGTGTGATTTCTATGGGAAAACAATGTTCTAATATTTTGAAGGCAGAGATTAAGTGTGAAGAGAAATATTCATGAAGCATAGCGATGAGGTGTTTTGACCTAGTAAGATCAGTAGAGAAGATAAATCTTGAAGTAGAAGGAAGAATCAATGAATGATTTTTATTATATGAATCTTTTATAATTCTTGGGCTACTACCTAGAATATGTAAAGCCTAAATGGCATATGCAATGTGTTTTGAGATCATAATATAATGAGGAGTGAACTTTGAAGGCTAGGTTTTTTCCTTTGAGGGTTTTCCTAGGGTAATTCTTGTGTCATGTGTTCTTGCATATCTGTTATCGTTATGTGGATTACCTGTTAGATTATGTTGCATATCAATAAGATCTAAGTGTTAGTTTTTTAAGTTGTGAGATTGGATAGTCCCTCACCAGACCCTCCTACCTTTGATTGCATCAAATGGTATAAGAGATGGTTTTGAACCTATTGGATGGTTGAAGAATTTATTAGAGCTGGTTGAAGATCTAGTTGCGAATTCATCAGAGTAGGTTGTGAATCTATTGGTTGGTTGCAAATCTATTTCAGAGTAGGTTCTAGAGTAGGTTGAAGATATGGTTGTGAATCTGTTGCAAGATGGGGAATATTGGGAAAAGAACAAAGAAGGGAAAAGAGAACTTGATATGTGAAAGGGATACCTTGGAGGAAGAATTATGTGAACTTAGAAAGTATAATTCAGAATTGATGGAGAAGATGAAAGAACAAGGAAAAAACAAGTATGATGCTCTTGAAGAAGAACTGTAAATTGAAAGAAGTAGGAATGGAGAAATGGAAGCAGAACTAGATACGTTTGAAGAAGGATTCATGTTGTTTAAGGAGTTGGATAAGAAGAGCAGAGATCTACAGGAAATTTTCAAAGAGATGAACAAGTAGAATATTTTGTAGAAGAAGGAAATATCTAGCTTGAAGGAACATGTTAATCAGTTGGAGCAATCACTTATATCATGCCAGAAGGAGAATGATAATATGAGATATAAGCCTGAACTTTGAGATGTTTCTTGTGATACTGATGATTTGTGTGATGTTGCATAAACTTCTTTAGAAAATGGGATTGAAGATGAAAGTGTGACTAAGCTTGTAATTGTTGGAGATGGTATTGGTTTCCAAATCATGCAGAGAATGGGATACAAAGGAAAAGGATTTGGAAAGAATGAGAAAGGAATGATAAAACCTATTGTATTGGTAAGGAGAGAAAGAAGTGAAGGCCTTGGATATGACAGAGGTAAGGATGTTGTTACTGGTTCAAAAATCTCGAATCAAGAAAGAAAAGGTATGTATTTTTCACATTGTAATAGGAATGGACATGAAAAGGAATAGTGTTGGGATCTATATCCTTCTAAGTTTTGTGGATTAAGGAATCATTTTGAGAAGATGTGTTGGGATAAAATGAGAGGGAGAAAGCCTAGGAAATATTGTATATAGATGAATTATAGATGGATTGATGGATCAAAATGAAAGTATTTTGCTCATAAGTTTAGAAATTTTTATAGATTGAAGCATTCATGTGTTGAGGGAAAGGAAGGATCAGGATGCATAGGAAGAAGACTTTATGTAGAGTAGAACAAGGATAGTTATTCAAACTATAGAGAGAGAAGTGACAAAAGTCATAATACTTATCACAATGAAGGGTACCAAAGGAGTGAAAGAGGATTTTCTAGAGAAGGAACCTATTTTGAAGTTTGGAGGAATAAAGAATCAAGCACTAAATGTCATCAAGAACCTAATGAAAGAGAAGCAGTAAAGGATGAAGAGATAGTTTTTGCAAATGGAGAAGAGCCTATTGATACATAATTTATTTATATAGAGGAAGGGGAACCTTTAAAGACATTAGATTTGATAGTGGAACCTAAAGAAGAAGCAACAATCTTAAGGAGACTTGTGAGAGCAGTGAACCGATGTCAAGAATAACTAGAAAAGGGGAATCTACATTATAGAGGAGGAAGTGATAGGATATTCTACTGGAAGAGAAATTTTATAGAGAATAGGATAGGAACAGTATAGGTAGAGAAGAAGGTATAACATTTTTGAGGTGTGCAAAGGAAATGCAAAGATCAAAAAGTGTTGTAGAGAAAATTTAGAAATGGTATTGATGGGTCAAGGAAGTTAGATGATTGTTCTGGAGGATGCAAGTATGTGTTAGCTTTTAATTGACTGAAGAAGACATTGGATCTTGAGGAAACTTGCAGGGTGGGCTTGCTCAAACCACTGACCAGTGAGGCAGTGCAAGGCTTGCAAGTAGAACATCAAACTTATAAGAACTTGAGGTAGTTTGTAGGGTGGACTTGAATAGACCACTGACCTCAAGGAAGTTGCAAGTACCTATTAACTGATAATTGATTGAAGTAGACATTGATCTTGAGGAAACTTGTAGGGTGGGCTTGCTCAGACCAACGAACAGTGAGGAACTACAAGGCCTATAAGTAGATCACCAAATCTAGATTACATTTGAGACAATTTTATAGCGTGGAATTGAATAGACTACCAACCTTGAGGCAGTTGCAAGTACTGGTTAACTAATAATTGATTGAAGCAGACATTGATCTTAAGGAAACTTGTAGAGAAGGTTTTCTCATATTGTCAACCATTGAGGTAGTGTAAGGCTTGCAAGTAGATCGATAAATCCAAATTACAACATTGCAAGTAACTGTGAACAGATCATCGAACCAATTCAAAGAGACAACATTGATTTTGACATAACTTAGCCCAAAGTGAAGAGGCTCACTTTTCAAATAACCCCAAGAGTCTGATGTAGGGGAATCCAAAAGATTCAAAGAACATTCAGTTACATAGTTTGTCAATGATGCAGTGAAGTTCAGTATGATGGCCAACTTAGTATATTGAGGATGAGAAGTCACAGGTTAAAGGGTTTGTTGACAAGAATGTCTAGTTTATCCACCAGAAGTTTCAGAGTTTTGCATGAATATTTAATCAAGTTATGAGTATCTATGTTCTAAAAGTTGTTCGGTTGCTTTAGTTGGTGTTTCTAAAGGAAGTGGATGTGATTCTAGTAATCTAAGTTGTTATGGATGTTTCAGTGGTGATTCATGGATGTTTCTAGATTGTGACCTATCTATGTTGTTGGTTCACATTGATTGTTGTGCTTGTGATTGGTGATTTTCCTTCTAGGAGTTCATGTTTTCATGTTCTTAGCTGACTGGGTGATTGTAGCATGTTGTGAATCTTTGAGGTTAATTTTTTAAGGTGTTTTATGTTCGATGCATGTTTTTTTGGGTCCCTACTATGTTGGGGATGAACTTGGTTGATTTTCATGGATAATTGCTTATCGATTTGGGGTCGACATTTTATACACTTTTTATATATTGTTGGGCCAACATGTAGTTGATTTTATCCTTGGATGTGCATCTATAAGACCAATTGTCTGAGGAGATTAATAATGAAGAAGAAGGAAGGAATGCATATGTGCAAGATGTGCGAGTTATGTGGGTTAAAATTTTTCTAGTATTTTGAAGGCATAGAGTAAGTGTGAAGAACAACAATCATGAAGCATGGTGATGAGGTGTTCTAATCCGGTAAGATCAGTAGAGTAGAGAAATCTTGAAGCAGAATAAAGAATCGATGAATGATTGTTATTATATGATTTTTTTGTAATTCCTCAGTTATGGCCTAGCATTTGTAAAGCTCGAGTGGCATATGTAATGTGTTTTGAGATCATAATATAATGAAGAGTGAACTTTGAAGGCTGGGCTTTTCCCTTTGAGGGTTTTCTCAAGGTAATTCTTGTGTCATGTGTTCTTGCATATCTATTATCTTCATATGGATTATTTGTTAGCTTCTATTGCATATCAATAATATTTGAGCATTAGTTGTCTAATTTGCAAGGTTGGATAGTCCCTCACAGGACCCTCCTACCTTGGACTGCATCAAAAATCAATGTAAAATAAAGGTTTTTGCATGATTCTTCAGCCATATAAAATTTTGATCACTCCCCCTTATGAGTTCACCCATGAGAAAATATAGAACAATGATACTCTCTACTCCCCTTGAGGAGTAGACCTCAATCATCAGTCTAGACAGATGATGAATCTATAGATCCACTAGACTAATGCACATCTATGTGCACCTACTCCAAGGAAGGAGGGGCAGTAACCCCCAACTTCTCCCTAAGATACTCAAAAGTATCCTTAGGAAGAGCCTTAGTAAATATATATGCAATCTGATCCTTTATAGACACATATTCAAAATTGACTTCATTCTCTAGTACCTTCTCCCTTAAGAAATGATATCTAATAGATATATTCTTTGTCCTTGAATGCATTCCAAATTATTTGAAATATTTATTGCACTTGTATTATCACAGAAGATAGGGATAGACTCATCATGCATCACACCTATATCCTTATATGTTTGCTTCATCCAAAGTAACTATGTATAACAAGATGTTTTTGCAATATACTCAGCCTCTATAATGCATAAAGAATTTGAATCCTATTTCTTTCTTAGCCATGAAACCAACCTACATCCAAGAAATAATGCACCACCACTTGTAATTTTTCGGTCTACACAACTAGCCCAATCTACATTATTGTAGGAATTCAAAGTGAAATAAGTATTCTTAGTATACCACAAGCCATAATCTAGAGTGTCTTTTAGATATTTTAATATCCTATTCATAGTTGTAACATGTGTTTCTTCAAGTTCTATTTGAAATTTGGAAACCAAACATATTGCATGCATGATATCTACTCTAGTAGCAATAAGATATAATAGTCCACCAATCATATACCTTTACATGCTTTGATCAACTTTAGGAGAATCATCATCCTTACTTAGTTTGCATCTAGTCACCATAGGGGTACAAACTGGTTTGGAGTCATCCATTCCAACCTTCTTCTATAATTATTTAACATAATTTGATTGTGAAATGAATACACCCTTATCTTTGATTCACTTGAAGTCCAAGAAAGAAGTTCAAGTCACCAATCATAGACATCTCAAACTCTTTTTACATCTCATCTACAAATTTCTTGCAATACCCTCATTTCCTTCGAAGATAATATCATCAACATACACAACCACTATCAAAATTATGTTTCCTTCAACTTTGAAATAGAGATTACTTTCCATGAAGCCTTTGTTGAACCTTTGTTGTGTCAAATATTTGTCCAACATTACATACCATGCTCTAGGATCCTATTTAAGTCCATATAGTGCCTTTTTCAACTTACATACCATGTCTAGTTTATCCGATAATGAAAATCCCTCTAGTTGTTCCATTTACACCTCTTCTTCTAATTCTCCATTCAGGAATGCAAACTTAACATCCATCTAGTATACCTTGAAATATTTGTGAGCAAAAAATTCTAAAAGCATTGAAATGGTCTCCATTCTTTCCATTGAGGAAAATGTCTCCACAAATTCTATTCCTTCAACTTGTGAAAAACCTTTGCACACAAGCCTTGCTTTGTTTCTTACTACTTCACCATCTTCATTCAGCTTATTCTTGAACACCCATTTTGTACCAATTATATTCTTGTTTATAGATCTAGGAACCAATTCCCGTGTTTGATTCTTCTCTATTTGTTGCACTCTTCTTTCATTTCTCTAACCCAATTTTCATCTTTGCATGCTTCACACACTATTTTAGGTTCTATCTTAGAAAGTAGACACAAATTTACTTCAGCCGCTACCACTTTTCTTCTTGTTGTTACACTTTTGCCTTTATCTCCAATTATCTATTCTTCCAAATGATTTTTTTGTACATATTGTGGAGTCTTAGGAGTAGGTTCCAAAGTCTCTTCTTTTTCAATCTATTCTTCTTCTTCCTTATCCTCTTCTTGTACTTGTTCATAGATAGGCTCATCTAGTTCAACTTCACTAACTTCAGTTGGTCTATGCATATCTTCATCAACTTTTACATTTTCACTTTCAACTATCTTCCTCAATATTTTATTGTAGCATCTATATACTTCGCTATAAGTTGAATATCTAGGGAAAATACCTTCATCACATCTTCGATCAAATTTTCTAAGGTTCTCATCATCTCTTTTATTATAACATCTTCTTCCAAATACCTTAAAGTACTTAACAATAGGAATCTTGCTAATCCATAGTTCATAAGGGGTCTTCGTGTTGTTACCTCCGATCTAAGCTCTATTAAGAATATAAACAATAGTGTGGATTTAATCTCTCTAGTAAAAATTAGGCACATTTTCCTCTTTCATCATAGTCCTTACAACCTTTTGAACAGTATAGTTATTCCTCTCTACAACTCCATTTTGTCGAGGAGTTCTAGGAGCAGAAAAATGTCTCTTTATACCATGCTCTTCACAAAATGTATTAAACTCACTGGAAGTGAATTCTCCACCTCTCTCATAACTTAAAAAATTGATTATTAGGTTCACTTCATTCTCTACCCTTTCCTTGAACACTTTGAATCTATCTAGAGCTTGAGCTTTCTCCCTAATAAAATTAACCCATGTCATTCTAGAATAATCATCAATCAAAAGCATAAAATACTTGTCACCATTAAGACTTCCTATTCTTGTGGGACCATAGAGGTGTTGGAAATATGTGCCTCAATCTCATTGGCTTGTACTACTTTGGTCTGGGGGACTTCATGTGTTCAACCTTTTACTTGTCGTTGAGACTCTATCTAGTCAGCGGGACTCCTAGTGGTGTTCCAGCGATGGCCCGATGGGTCTGGTTTGGTGACATTTCTTATTGGTTGGTGATCTCTATCAGTGGGAGTCTTTGTGTTGTTCCATCGATGGGCCAATGCGACAAGGTAATCTCATATCGGCTAGTGACATTTCATGTCCCACCGATATGCCGATATGCGTTGATGGATTGAAGTTGGACCAAGCAATGAAGAACTTGATTGACGGTTGTGGAGGATTTGATTCGATGATGTTTGTAGCATTCCACACCATCCTAATGCAAGTAGCATTGAGAAATTTTTGCTTGAGTGGAATTTCTTGTGCATTCAACGTGTGGTGGTGAGTTAAGAAGTGTGCACAGTGGAAGGATGGTGGGTCTCGAACATTCATGCTATGTTGGTGGGTCATGGACACTTGTCACCATCTCAGTAGTTCCTTGAGGAATATAGTGGATGCCACTTGAGATTCCTTGAAGGAACTCCAGCGGCTTAAATGTGGCTCGGTGGTACCCAAGTGTGCTCTAAGTGGAGAGTGGAAGCGTTGGACATGTGGAAGCTTCGAAAGTCGATTTCGAGTGGGCTCAAGGGAATCTTGGAGATTCCCTCCTAGGTACCCTAGAACTTCCTTGAGTGGTGGTCACATGGCTTGTAGGACCCAATAAAGCTGGCAGTCGGTGTTTTAATGATAGCGGTTGATTGCCGCCCCAAAATGGTTAGTGATGGAGCTCAGGGCAACTGATCTGCAAGCAACGAAAAAATGCCAATGTGACACATGGTGAAATCTCATTGGTTGATTTTGCATCATTATTAAAAATCAATAGCTAGTGAACGAAAGCTTGTCTACACATCTCGAGGGTTTGATCTAAGTGCAAATTAATTGTAGGGTGGCTCAATGTCAGCTACTAGGGTGGTGCACGCAACTTGTGATGGTGAAGCTTGTCAGTGGGGTATTATGAGACCCTGATGGACATTTGGTGGGTGTGTGATTTTGATTGAAAGCTGAGAGGTCAGTGTGAGGCTGATGAAATGTTGATTGATGCTAAGCCGGAAGGTGAGGCTGGATGTTGATCGATAGTAAGCCAAAGCTGAGAAGCTAAAGTTGGAAGTAGAGCAAGCCAATAGAGATAAAATTGAAAGATCAAATGATTGTTAGATCAGGAGATCCATGATTGGTGAGCTTGGCCAGAGATTGGAGAGTGTGTGTTTGAGTGGTATGTGTAGAGCATTGTAACCACAAACACTAAGACACTCGAAACCTGGGTAGATTTGAACCTGAGGTGTTTGCTAGGTTGTGCTGACTGAAAGGTTGGCTATGCAAATGGGCTGAAGAGCTGAAGGGAACCTTCATTGTATGTCTTGTGAAGACATTGTAATAATGCAAGTTTAAAGATCTATGTTGTTTCCTATATTTCTCTAGATGAACAAGATGTAACTCCTATAATGTTTATGAGCCTGATATTGTATTGTAACTATTTAGTTGCTGAATAATACAATGGTTATATCTCTTAGAGTGTGGATTTTTTTACCCAAAAGGGTTTTCCCCACATAAATATGTGTTCATTTATTTATTATTTCATGGTATTGAATCTAGTTTAAGTTTGCATGTTCTTTCTAAGAAGGATCAATGAGGGAGAACTGTTGTGCCTATTTTCACTTTATGGCATAGTTGTTAGTGCTTCTGAAGTTATTTAGAAATGAAAGTCACTCAGGCACTACTGGTTTTAGACTTTAAATCTGAAATTTTCTCGTACGGTAACCCCAACAAGAGGTCTGTATGAATCGATTCCAAAATTTTGATAGTTGATTGTTCTTTTCCTTTAAAACTACATCTTGTTTTTTTCCCCAATTGATAACTTCTACAAATAGTATTGGTAGGCTTTGTGATTCTAGGGAGATCCTTAACAACTTCTCTTGAATTAACCCTGATAAGATTGTCAAAGTTTACATGTCCCATCCTCCATTTCCATAGCCAAATTTCATTAACTTGAGACACAAAACATTAACCATCACCACTCTTAAGCTGATAGATGTTTCCATGTGTTCTTCTTCCTACAGCTACCACAATTCCAGACCCTTTTCTGATATCACAAGTATTATTCTAGAAAACAAATTTAAATTATTTGCTACACATTTTTCCAATGCTCAAAATATTATCCCTTAAGCCCTTAACATAATAGAAATCATAAGTATTGTGATTTATATACAAACAAATTGTTCCTTTTCCAACAATCTTTGCACCAGAATCATCTCCAAACATCACTAATGCTCCATCATAATTTTTAATTTTAGTAAACTTACTTTCGTCTCTGATCATATGGTTTGAGCATCCATTGTCAATTACCCAATAATCTTCATCTTGTATAGCATGAAAGGAAGTAACAAGATTACCTTCCATCTCATCCTTTTTATTTTCTGGACCACATCCCCTTGCATGTCTTCCATGTTTAGTAGACAGATTTATTCTCCAAGGCTAGAAAAAATAATTCATCTTTATCATCCTCAAAATTAGATTCATCATCATAAATTCTAGCATCTTCTCTAACATAATATAATTTATGGAACTTTTTGTCCTTTTTGTCTTTATTATATCCATTCTTTTTGTGTATGGCTCTATTTGGACATATTGAATCATAGTGACCAATATCTCCACAATTGAAATATTTAAAAGGTAACATACCTTTGTACTTACCAGTACCTTTCTTCAACTTCCTTGTAAATTTTGCTTCCAACTCCTTTGAACTTTCACTATCTAGATCATCTTCTGTCTTAGTGTCTTTGAAGGTTGTTTTTGTTTTCTCCTTTTCTTTTACAAACTTCCTCATCTCAAATATAGTCAAGGTGCCAAATATTTGTTCTTTAGTGAATTTATTTGGATCATACACTTCCTCAATAGCTAAGACCTTGTCACTATAACTCTCTGGTAGAGTCATCAAAATCTTTTCTATTACATCTTCATCTATCAGAGTACCACCTTGATTTTTGACTTCATTTGCTGCAATATCAACCCTCCAAAAGTAGCTTGCAATGTCTTCACCTTTTTCCATTTTCAAGTTCTCATATTTGTGCTTTTCTATTAGCTTCTTTGATAATTTGGCTCTATCATTTCCTTCATAGATATCTTTCAAATTTTCTCACACTTCATAAGCAGTGCCTAATGAAATATTTTTTTTTTGCTAAGTCTTAGATAAAGCACTATATATTGCATACCTTGATTTTTCATTTTCCTCATAGGCAAAAATCTCATTTGCAAAAGAAGGACCACTTGCCAGTTCAACACATTTTGTCTCAACAACTTTCTTGGTCTTGAAACCAAAAGAGATTAGGTAACCTCTCATCTACACTTTCTAGTCACTGTAGTGAGATCCATCAAACATAGGGATTGAAAAATTGTGTGCCATCAGATCTACCTCAAGTGGTTAATCTCTTCTCTGAGGAACCAATTCTCTGATACCAATTGTTGAATTTCACAAGATAACTAAGAGGGGGGTGAATCAGTTGTATCTAATTAGATTCACTTTTGATATTCAATTCCACATCTATTTAATTAGTTATTAAGTATAAGCATAAAATGCAAATAACAAAAAGAGAATACCAGAGACACCAGATTTATGTGGAGAACCCAATAAGGGAAAAACCACATTGAGGATTAATTCACAATATAATAGTAATAGGAAAATCGGATACAAAGGCTCATTTTCAAAGGGCTCACTACCTAGAAAGGACTCGTTGTCTAAAAGGATGCACACTTCCTATAGATAAAGAAAGATAATAGAAAAACCACCACAACAACTCACACACTTTCACAACCTAGATCAAATAGTCATATACACCACCGAATCACTTCTTTTAGGAGTATAACACATTGAAGTAATGTTTCCTTAATTCACTTTCACACACTCTTTCACACCTACTTTTCTTCTCACACTTGTTCACACTTCTCTCTCCTAATTCACAGTATCTTGACTTGTATTTAAATCAATTTCAACCTTAGAAACTTTCTCCAAGGTTGGCTACACATTCTTCATTTTAAAAATTCAAATTAGGTGGGTGAATCAACATTCTCATAGTGGATAAGAATGAGAGTGGACTAAATTAATACTTAACTAGGACCCAAAAACATCTTTGCTCAATCACATGCTTCCTTAATTGATACTTATCCTTCATGTAACATGTAGACAACAAGTCAGCCAAAATTTTTGAAAACACTAATGAACATTGAAGTACTCACATTCGCAATAGGATCATAACATGTGGACCACTTAACACACCTCACCAAACACTACAACACAACCTAGATATGTTTAGATTCATCTACAACAACTACAACAACTTCCATATACAAAACTCTTTCCATCAATCCAACCGGACTGTGCAGACACACATAATAACTCTAGAAGAAGTCTTTCAGAGCATGAAACCATGAACACTTTTTCTAGAATACCGATAACAACATTATTAACCTTCTTCCAGATTTGAAGGACCTGAAACAAACCAACAGAGGACTACAGAGCATAAACATTTCTCCCAGTCTACAGACAAACAACTCTACCAGACTAGTTCAAAAATCGGTGAACACAACTTTTAATTTTTATCAACCAAGAAGCTATAAATTAGGATATATCACCCAAGGATGCCCATAAACATAACTATAGATCTGCACAAGCATAAGATCAACACAAAAGAAATGCATAGCATATTATCTAAGCACATTCAGAACACACATACAATTTTATCTTCACTGCATATTATTTTCCTCAGAAGCAGTTGATAACTCATCATATCAACACACTTACAACACCATAAAGATAGCTCCATGTACTCAAAACATCTCTACAATATCTCAACCATACATGTACCACCTATAATCACCTAATTCCTTTTACTGTAACAACCTGAACTGTATTGACATCAATGACAACATTAATGACAACACCACCATGCTCATTCATACCTGCAATAGTATTCCCTTTTATTCAAGTGATATGAGAATTTTTTCTTATTGTGATAAGAAGGTAAGTCAAAGTATGCATATAAGAACTCTTCTAGTGCTTCATCAAAAGAGAAAACATCTAGAGGAAATTTTTTAGTCTACCTTACTTTCGATTAATTCAGGATGAACTAATTCAAGAGAAAGAGTCTCAATGGAAATAATGTTGACATTACACCATGTTTCCTCTTAGACTTCATATGATGGTATCTAAGTCTAATATTATACCCACAAGAATCAAAATCTATGGGGACTTTAATATCTTGTTTATTACATGCAGAACTGTTACCTCCATAAACATATTTAGACAAGAGATTAAACTAGGCCATAACATGTTTTGAATTCCTAGGAGGGAGGAGGATCAATTTAAAGAGTATGATCCTAGCTACAAGTATCATACTCCTTCACAAGGATATGTTCATCCTTCTTAGCATGGAAAAAACTAGCATCTTTAATAGAAGAATGATTATCCTCCTTAGCATAGGCAAGATCATCTTCCTTAATAGGAATGTGATCATTTTCCTGAGAGGGCGGACAACCATCTCTCTTAATAGAGGTGTATGAGATCATTAGAATTTCTAGGTGAATAGGATATAATTTTTACTACTCGAGAAAGGTTTTGTAAAGTTGAAGGACCCCCAATCGTCACCAAGGCATGCATTTGATTCATAAGAAGAAGTAGAAGGATTCAACTTAGGATTCTCTACTTTGGGATGGTCTTCCTTAGGGACATTTGTCTCAAGAGTAGCCTTTGAAATAGGCACTACCAGAGTAGATGTTAACACATTAGAAGATGATGAAGGAATAATTTTTTTTTGAGTAGATTCAAATGAGGTTTGACTAGTAGCTACCATTTCACAAAGGTGTATAGTATTAGGCCAACCATGATTTTGATT
Organism: Sequoiadendron giganteum; assembly: GCA_007115665.2. Classification (NCBI taxonomy): domain Eukaryota; kingdom Viridiplantae; phylum Streptophyta; class Pinopsida; order Cupressales; family Cupressaceae; genus Sequoiadendron; species Sequoiadendron giganteum. The sequence goes on along the minus strand of CM021100.1, from coordinate 939,834,616 downwards.
ATTGTTTTATTAGAAAAAAACATTATAGAATGGTGCAAAGTAGAAGTCAATGCTGCCAAAGCATGAATCCATGGTCTTCCCAAGATAATGTTGTAAGGTAAAGGTCCTAGAATAACACATACTAGGGTGGGTACAATAATGGGTCCAAACCTTAAATGCAAGATTATTGTGCCTATGGATTGTTCACCAGTGTCATTGAATCCATGAATATACAAAGAAGAAGAAAGAGAAGGTAAATTGATTTTAATATTAGGTAAAAAATTGATGCTACATATGTTGAGCACCAATTTGATGCCAATGAGAGAATGTATAATACCAATATTATTATTGTTAACTATTATCATTAGAGGTTCCACTTTCTTCTATACTTTTGGAGGTGAGAGTTCATGAGGATAGAATGTAATATTCAAAAAAATCACATGAATATGAGTTATCAATGCATTAACATATTTCAACCTGGGGAAAGAAGGAAAGAGGATATTTCATAAGGATTCCTAAATCATTCCTTTATAAACTATAGAACTCTAAAGAAAATAAAAAAGTGAGATCTTGTTAGGAGTAATGCAAAGTTTCTTGACAAGATCATACTCACCAAGTTCCTTAGCTATAGGTTTAGGTGCTTGAGGAAGGCTTGGTTGAGAAGGTGGTAGAGAAATAGGTTGATTAATATTTTGTTGATTCCTTCTAGTATTGTAAGTATGGGCTACCAATCTATAAGAGTGAGCCTTAGATTATAGAAATCTTGTGTAAAGTTCTAGTGTGTCATTTGTGATAGGAACCCCGCGAATAGAATTAGATAATTTAGGAGAAGGGATAGCTAGTGTGAAATAAATTATTGGCCTCTTCGGCCTTTGAGGGGTATCAAAGAATGCAACCACATTCACAAAATATTCAGCTTGTGAAGAAGTTTGTGATGAAGAATTTAGTTTATCAAATTTACAAATAGAAGAAGATGCCTCTAAGAAATCATCTAGGGTCTCAGCCAACATATCAAAATCTTTTTTATAAAATGCATTATCTAAATAATTAAATTTTTAACTAAAAATATCTAACATGATTTCTTTCATGTCTGGTTCACCAAAATGTAAAGGAGAGGATTCACTACTCTTGAGTCTCAATACAAACCAAGTCTACAAGGAGAAAATAAACCTCGGCTACCTCAAAGTACAAAGCTCGAGTGACAAAGTACAAGATAAATAATATTTCAATAACTAAATGAAAAAATGCAAGGTTGTTAAATAAATGAATAATAAAATTGTTAAATAACATAAATTTATATAAAACTACAAGATAGAGATTACGAAAAATAAAAAGATTTAGACTAATAGATTTTTCCCCTAGAAGAGAAAAGCCTTGGCCACAAATGACAACACACCATGGGGACATCTACACCCCAGACTATCATCCCTATTAAATCAAAAAAGGAAAACCTTATGTCTACAACATATATCTCCTCAAATCCATAAATCTACACACAAGAAGGACAAGGAAAAATGTTGAGGTTGTTTCAAGCCTTTCCTTAGTCAAACCCCCATTTTGGTGTTTCTACCTCCATAAAAATACAGATAGATAGATATAGAGGAAATAACATAATATGGAATAGATGTGTGATAGAAACAAACCCTACTATGAAGGAGAGCCCCTATCATGAATGCAATAGATGAGACAAATAGACAATTATAAATAGATGAGGCAAACAAACAAGAGATAATTACCAATAGTCTGTGACTCCCCTCTTGGATTGATAGACATGATGTGGTTTCTTGCAAGATAGCCTTGGCTATTGTTTTGATACAAATCTAGGAAAGCTTCACTACAAAGAGAAATAGAGAAAGATCTTATAAGATAGATTGAAAATGAATGAGAATGAGAGTAAAAAGAGAAGTTTTGTGAGGTCGAATGGGTATGAAGATCCATTATACTCACATTCCTATTGCAATGAAATGTGTTATAGGCAAGGGATGTGAGATTTCCTCATTTGAAACTCAAAAAGTTTGGGGATGCTAGCGTTTCACATAGATGTACGTGCATTGCACAATCATCCTACTCAAAATTACAAAGAATAAGGTATTTGGACTGCTAACACTTCATTATTGTCCCATATAGAGTTGAAATCATGAAATTTCAACTCATAGGTTTTTTTCATTAATACAATGGATACCCATAAATGTAGCGAGCTAAATGTGTAAGTGTGAAATTTCTATGGGGTGTAACTTAATGACACTACAATACCAAAACCAAAATCCTTCACAAATTTAATCAAAAATTTCTAATTAACCTTATCATAGGCTTTCATGAGGTCCAAATTCAATAAAAAAATAGATTTCTTGTTAATGGATATTCTCATGCACTGTAAGAATAGAATAAAGGTTTTTTTGACCAATGATAAAACCATTCTATTGCATAGAAATTATCTTAGAAAGAGTTGCTTGCAATATAGATGCAAAACATTTAGAAAATAATTTGTAAATAGAGTTGCAAAGACTATTATAACCCAATTTTATTGTATTTTTAATTATAATATGATAAATTGAATTATTGAGGAAATTCAATATGTTGAATGGAAATTTTGTTATTTTTGAAAAGATTGAAATAAGTTGATTGTCGTTGACTATGTGATCTTTTTGAATTATCTTATATTTTATCATGAAATGAATGCTACTGATGAATTTTGTAAGTGCAAGTGTGTGCAATTGTAGGGTGATAGGTTGAAGGATGAGAACACAATTTAAGTAGGATTGTTTAGCCGGATCAAACAATACTTGCTTGATGGAATTTGGGTGCACACACCATAAATAGCATGATGATTGGATTTGAAAATAAATATAGGAAATTATATTAAGCTGACTTGAAATGGTACAATGATTGAAAAAGATAAAATTGTGAAATGAAATACATGTGAAAATTATTATTTAACTTTTTATGTTGATTATGTGTTTGAGAATTTAAAGGAAAAAAAATGGCAACTTAACATGTAAATGAATGTATGTATTTCAAAAAGGCTTATGCATTTAAACATTATTGTTCAAAATGAAAAAAAGAAGATAAAAGTTCGTTCTTATTTAAATGTTGATTATGTACAAGAAAACATCTATAAGAAAAAATATATATATATATACATGTATATGTGCATATACATATATATATTGAAGAATGCACATATGTGTGTGAATGTATATGAATATGAAAATATATAAATATACATATATATAAGGTATATATACATATATATATTTATATTTCTTAACAATTGAATTTGAAATCGATATTATCATTATCAAACTAATAGAATTTAAATAACAAATCATGAGAAAATCTTATGAGATTGTGACCTATACCCAATTTAAAGCAATATTCAAATTTGAAGTAGTGTGGGGTGGTCGAGTTAATGAGATTTATGAATGAAACAACCCATGATACCGTGAACTAGTAAAAGGGAAACATGCAATTTATAATTTGGTAACATAAGAATACAGGGAAGAAATTGGCTAGGGGTCGAAGGTGGAAAAAACAAGATCAAGGAAAAAGGAAAGTAGTGGCATTGACTCACTCGAAAAAGTAGGGGAGGAGCCAAGAAAAGCCATGAACAAAGGTAACCTCTTGTTTGTTTCCAATTATGAGTTACTTTTCATTGCTAAATATTGGAAACTATCATTTTTCCTTCTTAGATGTTGACTTTATTTGATTCCATATGATACCCATTCTCTACATTGTCGTTACTTGTTTCATACCAGAGAGAATGTACCATAACCTTGCATTGCCCTTCATTGACATCATTGATCGATCATGACTATGTTGTGTATGCAATTCCTTATATCACCACGGTCTTATTATCATGCATGTAAGATAAAAACCCTTTTTCAAGGGTAATCAGATGAAATCTGAAAAATGAAATGATTGTTTTCTTGAATGATATGGTATCGTAGTTGTTTCCCCTTAGAGGGAAATCTATATATTTTATTTTTCTATTTTATTCTTTAAATTTAGTGATGTTTAATTTACTATCGGCTAGTTCAAGCAACTGGAAAAATGAAAATGGGGTGTGATGGTTTCTTCCATCATTCATAGGAATGATGACATATATCTCATGTCACTATCAAATATGATTGATACCCATTCTCCTTAAAAATGGGGGAACAAACACATTATTTCAATTTTTTATGTGATGTTGATCCTTAAGATCGATCATATTCTTATGATGCTCATAAATTTATTTTCCCCATTGAATGATTCTCCACTCTTTGCATGTTGAGATGCACTCATAGGATGAGTATACTAGTCAATATTTTTTTTGCACTAATCATTCACAGAATTTTATTAAGAATATGTTTGACATCAACGGTTGTCAAATTGGTAAGCCATCAATTGGAATTTCTTAAGACTCAACCAATGTTTTGATGGTAATAAGAATCTAGCAATCACATGGTTGTTATTCATTCTTAGAATGACTATAAATCAAACACAAATCCAATACAATCACTATTATATTTTGGGTCTCTTCAGAGACATCCAACAAAATTTTTCCAATGGGTAAGAAATTGGAAATGACAATAATGTCATTCAGTTTTCATCAATTGCACCAAAGGACATTAGCATTGTTTAATTTCTTGATTAAACAAAATGATAAAGCATTGATGAACACAGTAAAAAAATAGCTTGAAACTAGTAAAAGGGTCATATTGGCACAATATTTTGTGAACTCTTGTTTGGAGATAAATAGCTTTGTATTGCTATAAACAATATTGTTTTGATTATAATACAATATTTGAATTATTTCCAGTAGTATTGACTAATGATAAACAATAATGTATTGTTATAAATAGTGAGTGTTAATTTGTAACAACATTGTTATATAATTGTTTATTTGTACATTGTTCTATAATTGTTTAGTTGTAAACAATGTCATTCTATTATAAACAATAAGTGTTTATTTGTAAATAGTATCATTTTTTAATAAACTATAATTATTTAGCCTAAACAACATCATTTTGTTATAAACAATGATTTTTTATCTGTAAACAACATCATTTGTTTATTAAAGACTAGTTTTGATAAAAATGACACAACAGTATGTGAGAAACTCTTAAAATAGACATGTTCTAGTTCATTTATTTCTTGAATTTTTGACAAATGGAATGTCAAATTGTAAAATTATTTGAATGATAGAAATCTGATTTAATGGTTTTTATTTTAGAGTGTATGCATAAATTTATAACTTAAGTTGGCACATATATGTGTATGCACATAGACCTTCATTTACGTACATACACATACTTGTGACATACCTTCTTTTGTTACTTATTGAATTCATTCTTAAATGAATTATGATTTATGTTGAATGTAATCATGTTTCATGTGTATGATATGAATGGATAATGTATTGATTAGTTCCATTTGAATCATTTTTTTAATTATTTGTTTAATGGGGAAATAAGTAGACTGAATTAATTTTGCATAGATAAGTGTGTAAGAAATATTGTCTTAATCAAGGAGAAGTAGACTAGATCACTTCAAGGTAGATGTTGCTAGAGGGTAGATAGCTATTATGGAATAATTATGTTGTATAAAGTTACCTTCTGAGATGAGTGCTGAAATGGAATTCAGAGAGTATAGGTTTTTTCTTTTACCAAAACTTATTGTTTGTTGTTGCAAACATATTCTTATGCTTGGCCAAGAAATTAGTTCATTATGTATGTATGGACATTGTGATAACACTCTCTGCCATTCCTAATATAGGTCTTGAATTTTTCTAACTCATAGATAGATATGCATGTTGATGTTTGGGCACACACTAGATTCAACCTTGTAGACTGTTCTCTTGCTAAAATTTCCATGTAGGGTCGAGTATTCTTCAAGTTGGAAGAATTCTGGGGAAGTGTAAGCTTCGTGGTTGGGTGGTAAAGTGCTTCAACCATGTTATAATCTACCAATGGAGGTGAGTGTCAAGAGGAAACCTTGGATGTTTATAGTACTAGCTTAGTCTATGATGTAGCCTTAATGTAAATTTATACATTGTAGAGACTATGTGGCCTTATAAGCCAAGTCAACTTGAATATTGTAATTGAAATTGAAATTGAATATATAAATAGTTGTATCATTTTAATTAGACATGTGATATAGTAGCTATTGGTATATGGTCAACACTCCCCTCGGGATTCATGACATGGCTTAACCGCCTCTCATGGATCCGTTAACTCTGGAGGTTGTATCGAGCATCAACAGGTTGATCATTTGGTGCAACGGCAACTGTGGGGCCAAAAATTGGTATCAGGGCCAAAGGTGTCAGGTTTGAATCCCCTTGAGTAATGCTGAGGGGGAGATTTTTGGTAGATGGTCAGTGCTTCCCTCGGGATTCGTGACATGGCTTAACCGCCTCTCATGGATCCATTAACTCTGGTGATTGTATCGGGCATCAACAGGTCAATATTTTGGTGCAATGGAAACTATGGTGCTGATGCAAAGCTAGGAGAATTCAACAACATATTTCACAAACTTTCAACAATAATCCAAAAAAATATTTGTATAACACATGCTATTAGTAATTTTATGTCACATTGGAAACATAAATATGGCAGCCCACAATTTAATGCAACAAGCAGTCATTAATAAATTCTAGAAAAAAAATAATGAAGCCAATATCTCCATTGAGATTGAAGAAAACATAGTTATAGAACTTTCCTCCAATTTTTATGAATATCTAACAGTGGAAAATAAAGTTATTGCATTCTTCCCAAAACTGCAAACCCTAGGTAGGGTTCAGACCTACCCTCACTAAAATGGTCATAACTTATTCAAATATTAATGAAATTTGATGAGACTTGAATAAAATTAAATTATATTCACATGGAAACAAACTAAAATTGGTTTCAGATCAAAATATTGAATGTAAAATCCATACCATCATTTTTTTCAGACTGCAAATTCTGCACAATATTGTTAGAATAGGGAAGTCTCACCAAAATAGTCATGTCTCACACAAAATTTAATAAAATTAAATGAGACAAAAATAATTGGAAACTAAAAATAGATATCTTTCCATCCATACATGATACTTCATTATTTGTATCCATGACAGGCCATACAATGCACAACTTCAGGCTGGAAACAATGTAAAAATCAGAAAATACACACAAACTTTGAGGTTGTCATTCATCAAACTTCAAAAATAATGTCTCCAACCCCCACTTCGAGTTTTTGAGGGTTTCTTTATATATTTCAAACCAAAACTAACCATTTTCAACTACCTTTTGATTATTTTGTTGACTAAACACCTTAATGACACTTTTTGACAAGTTGCTTGACAACTTTCTTGAGCAACTTTTACATTTTTTTACAATACGGAACAACTTTAATAATTATTTGAAAAATGACTTAAAATATGACTTCATAAGACTCAAACACCTCTAAAATGGTTTGATAAACCTTATTATAAGACCAAATACACAAAATAGAGCAGATATTTATGAATGGCCTCATGGAGGCATGTGATCAAATAGGTGCTCCTACACCAAACTCCCGAGGACATAAGAATTCAAGCCCCTTTGAATTGTCTTCTTCCTAGTCTTCCAGTTACTTTGAACTTTGTCTTTTATCCTTTCAGCCATATTTGTTCCTTTCTTCCTCTTATTCTTCTTATGCCTTCTTCTATCAATCATCTTTTCAACTTGGAGGTTTCAAAACTCTATCATATCATCCTACACTTTTCCTTGTCCTTCATGACGTATACATACATAGTCCAAAGAAAAATTAGAAACAAAATATTGAGATCTTGAGGTCTTCTCCTTGTCTTCTTGTACTTCAAACTTCTCTTCATCCATGACCAACTTATCAATATCATTTCCCTTCAAAGGCAATTCACTTGCAACCTCAATGTCCTTGTCTTCTTCTACCTTGATGAGTAGCTCTTCCTCTTGTTTGAACTGCCCATCACCCACCTTACTATCTCATTCTTCTTCAATGGTTGCATATTGTGCCCATAAGTATTTTTCTTCATCTTTGACTGAATTTTCTGCTTTCTTCTATTGTCTTTGCTTCTACATAATCTTCTTTACAGTCCATCTTAACCTCTTTGACATCGGTATATTCCAACTCCTTTGTGCTTCCTTAAGAAGTTGGTGTTCTTTCGCTAATCTTTCCAACCTTTGGCTTATCTCTTACATGGCTTTCTCAAACTCTATTTGTCTTGCCTTATTTCTTTCCCTCTTTCTCTTTCCCTTTTCCTCTCATTCCTTCTTCCTTCGTGAATCCTCAGCCTATCAACATCTTCTTAAAAATTTCATCTTCACAAGAAAGTCTCTTCTTGCTTCCACTTCACCTTGCCTCAAATAGCCAATTGGGTTCCTTCCTGAACCTACAAACAACCACACACAAACCACAAACAACTTTCCTAGAGCATCTTTAGGCTCTGATACCAAACTAATGTAGACCTAGGAGGATTCAACAACATATCTCACAAACCTTCAACAATAATCCAAAGAAATATTTGTATAGCACATGCTATTAGTCATTTTATGTCACATTAGAAACATAACTATGGCAGCCCACAATTTAATGCAACAAATAGTCATTAATAACTTCCACAAAACAAATAATGAAGCCAATCTCTCTAGTGCGATTGAATAAAACATAGTTATATACCTTACCTCCAATTTTTATGAAGATCCAATGGTGGAAAATAAATTTATTGCATTTTTCCCAGAACTGCAAACCCTAGGTAGGGTTCAGACCTGCCCTCACTAAAATGGTCATAACTTATTCAAATCTTAATGAAATTTGATGAGAATTAAATAAAATTAAAGTAGATTCACATGGAAACAAACTTCAATTGGTTTCCAATAAAAATATTAAATGTAAAATCCATACCATCACATTTTTTCAAACTGCAAATTCTGCACAATGTTGTTAGAATAGGGAAATCTCACCAAAATAGTCATATCTCACACAAAATTTAATAACATTCAATGAGAAAAAAATAATTGAAAACTAGAAATAGAGATTTTTCCATCCATATATGATACTCCATTATTTGTATCCATAATAGGCTGTACAATGCACAACTTCAGCCTGGAAACAATGTAAAAATCAGAAAATGCACGCAAAATTTGAGGTTGTCATTCATCAAACTTCAAAAATAATGTCTCCAACCCCCAATTCGAGTTTTTGAGGGTTTCTTTATACATTTCCAACCAAAACCAACCATTTTCAACTAACTTTTGAATTTTTTTTTGAAAAAAGACCTTAATGACACTTTTTGACAAGTTGCTTGGCAACTTTCTTGAGCAACTTTTACAATTTTTTACAATACAGAACAACTTTAAACATTATTTGAAAAATGACTTAAAATATGACTTCCTAAGACTCAAAAACCTCTAAAATGGTTTGATAAACCTTATTATAAGACCCAATACAAAAAATAGGGCAACTAGTTACAAATGGCCTCATGGAGGCATGTCATCAAATAGGTGCTCTTGCACTAGGGGCCAATAGGAGCATCCTTGGTTCTTTGCAATCCAGCATCAACAAAAAATATTTTCATTTAAGTTCTTGTTTAGTTCAAGTTGGAAGATTTAGTATTTCATCATATTTTCTCACCAGACCCTATGGATCTATGTTTTCATCTTGGACATGTTCATTTTTCGTATTCCAATATTTCAGCATGATTGGATATTTTTCCGAAAAGTTATCGCTTTCGGATTAAGTGACAGTTTCTAGAAAAGAGCACTGAAACAGTTTCGAGCCTAATGGCTAATTTGATCTCTTATGGATCCTTCCCAAAACTTGCGAATCCTTACGTTGCATTTTGAATTGTTTTGTGGAGTGTATTTGACCTTAATTTAGGTCCACACTTCATCATATGCACCTATCGAGGAGAAATTCAAATTTAAGGCCGACCTATTTCATGCATGTTACATTTCCTTCATCAAAGATTGTAATGATCTCTAGTCAATGTGGATGATTCTAGATCTCAGATGTGATATAAATCATTGTAATAGATCATTAGGATAGCAAGTAGAATGAATATTGAATTTGAGATGTAAGATTTCAACTCACATTTAGGAGCATATAGGAATACTATATTTCGAGCATGTTGTATCAGGCTTGTGAGCCCATTCTGTGAACCCCAATGTTTCCAGCCAATTGTAACTGAAATTTCTGATAATAAGAATGTTTGAATCTGCATTTACCTCCATATTTCAAGTGGATTTTGTTGTGTAACTCTTGTTGCATGGTCTGGACTATTCTCTTTGAGGACCCTCCTACTGTGACTAAACCAAATTGGTATTAGAGCAAGATTCATTCTATGAGAGATCATCAGAGTTTGTGAAGTCTTGTTGAATATTTGTTGTGGGTGGTGAACTGAGGATCTAACCTGTAGCTATAGAGGACTTATGTAAAGATGGCAAGAAGAAGAAATGGTAGAGGAAATGCAGACCCAACTATAATGGATATGTTGAAAGGAACTGTTGCTATATTAGAAGTAGTTGAAACAACACATAGGAGAGGTCGACTAGTTGATAATGTGAGTGATGAAGAGGTAGAAGAACAGGAAGAAGGGGAAAGAGAAAATCAACTTGGCCTCGATAAGGGAGAAGAGAGGTTCATAAGAGCCCTAACCTGAGCAAATACTAAACCACATTTCAATCTACCAGATTATAGTGGTAAGTTGGATTTATATGAATTGCTTGATTGGATAATGGAGATGGAGAAGTATTTTGATTTTGAAGGTACCGTTGAAGATAAGAAGGTAAAATTTTCGTATACAAAGTTGAAAGGACATGCATCCCTTTGGTGGCAAAATTTGTAGATAGATAGGAAAAGAAGAGGAAAGGAGAAGATAAAATTATGGGATTAGATGGTGAATAAGTTAAAGATGAAGTTTATGCCCGTAGACTATCAGATCAGTTTGTTCTGAAAGTTACAAAAATTGAAGTAGAAGGAGTCAAGTTTGACAAAGTATATTGAGGAGTTCTACAAGTTGAATATTAGATCCAAACATTTGGAGGATAAGATTGAGCAAGTAGTCAGACACGTGAATGGCTTGAAGCCATCTATATAGGATGAGATTAGTTTGATCAAGTTGATGAGTGTGGAGGAGGCATATAAATGTGCCCTAAAAGCATAAGAGAAGTTGATTAAAAGACATAAGTAGAGACAAAGATCAGAGGAAGAATTTTTACTGAAGGAGGAAGAGTATCTTTTAAATATAAGAATAAAGATAAGGAAGTTAGTAAGAATGATAATCCATACCATAGAGATGATGGAAAATCTTACCAGAGAGGAGGATATGGTGGTTATCAGAATGAAGGTTATAGAAAATGTGATAGAGGGCAAGAGAGAAGAGTATTCAGGGGAAATTGTTTTAAGTGTGGTGGAGAAGGACATAGAGCATTTGAATGTAATTAGGGAGAGACAAGCAAAAAGATAGAGAATAGTAGACTAAAAACCTTTGCTGAGGAGGACCATGTTTGATCATTTAATAAACTAGAAGACAGAGAAGTGTTACTAAATAGAAGAGTATTGTGTCAAAGTGAGATGGAGTAGGAACCGTTGCAGAGAAAGAATTTGTTTTGAACTAGATGCAAGGTAGATGGTAAATGCTTTAGAGTGATTATTGATAGTGGAAGCTCTGAGAACCTCGTTTCTGAAGAAATGGTGACCAAATTGAAGGTAAAAATATTGAAACACCCAAAGCCTTATCAGATAGCATGGATTCAAGATGAGCATAAGATATTGGTAATTGAACAATGTTTGGTGAAAGTGAAGATAGAAAATTATCATGATGAATTTTTGTGTGATATCATGCATATGGATGTATGCCATGTTTTGTTGGGAAGGCCTTGGTAGTATGATAGACAGGCTATTCATGATGGAAAGAAGAACACATATACCATTGTTTCTAATGGGATGAAGCCGACTTTGTTTCCCTTCGAGGATGTTCCTAAAGTTGAGGTTTGCATGAGTGCTAGACTTTTTCTGGTTGATGGAAGGAGATTTATGGATGGAATGAGACATGAGAAAATGTGTTATGTCTTGGTTCTGAATAAGGTTGAAGAATTGAATCATGAAGAAGAACAACCAGAGGAGATAAAGTAATTGCTAGTAGAATATGAAGCTATCATTTTGGATAATGTACCTAATGGATTGCCACCTATGAGGAGTATTAACCATTGCATGGATTTTATTCCTAGAGCTAGTTTTCCTAATAAAGCGGCACACTGGATGACACTGGTAGAGAATGAATAGTTGAATAGACAAGTGAAAGAGTTGTTGAGCAAGGGTTTGATTAGAGAAAGCTTAAGTCCTTGTGTAGTACCTATTGTGCTAGAACCTAAGAAGGATGGATAATGGAGGATGTGTATAGACTCTAGAGCCATACAAAAAATCATAGTGAAGTATAAATTTCCTTTCCCCCGGATGGATGACATATTGGATTGTTTGAGTGGAGCTAAATACTTTACAAAGATAGATTTGAAGAGTGGATATCATCAACTCAAAATCAGAGAAGGGGATGAGTGGAAGATAGCATTCAAGACAAATGAAGGATTGTATGAGTGGTTGGTGATGCCTTTTGGACTAAAAAATGCACCAAGTACTTTCATGAGGGTAATGAATGAGGTATTGAAGAAATTCTTGGGTAAGTTTGTGATTGTCTATTTGGATGACATCTTGATTTTCAGTAAGACTAGAGAAGAACATTTTTTGTATATAAGAAGAGTTTTGCAGAGGTTGAGAGAAGATAAATTGTTGATAAACATTAAGAAGTATAGTTTCATGAAGAAACAATTGGTATATCTAGGATTTGTGATATCTGCTGATGGATTAGAGATGGATCCTAAGAAGGTAAGAGAAATTGCTGAATGGCCTACATTGCAAAGCATTGGAGATGTAAGATCATTTCATGGATTGGCTAGTTTCTACTAAAATTTTATTAGGAATTTCAGTTCTATTTGTAGTCCTATGACAAAAACAATGATAGTGGATAAGAAATATTTTAGGTGGACATCTGGAGCACACCGAAGTTTTGAGTTTGTGAAACAAAAGGTGACTGAGCAACCTGTGTTGGTTTTACTAGAATTTAATAAGGTATTTTAGGTAGACTGTGATGCAAGTGGAAATTTAATTGGAGCAATAATAAGTCAAGAAGGAAGACCAATAGCTTATTTCAATGAGAAATTGAATGATGCTAGGAGAAGGTATTCAGTGTGTGACTAGGAGTTTTATGCCATAGTTCAAGCCTTGACGAAGTGGAGACATTACTTGTTGCCTAAGGAGTTTGTGTTGTATACATATCATCAGACATTGTAGTATTTGAACAGTCAAGGTAAGTTGAATCAGAGACACATGAGATGGGTGGAATTCTTGCAGAGTTATACTTTTGTTTTGAAACATAGGAGTGGAAAGTCGAATAGAGTCATTGATGCTCTAAGTAGGAGAAGGAATTTATTGGTAGAAATGAGAGTGGAGGTATTAGGATTTGATAAATTGAAGAACTTGTATTAGGAAGACCCAAATTTTGTAGAACCTTGGAGAGCTTATAAAGAACTAGTCTTGGAGGATACAGGTCAGTGGTTGGATTATTTCATTCAAGAGGATATGTTTGTTTAGAGGGAATTAGTTGTGTATACCTTAAAGTTCAATGAGGGATAGTTTGGTGAAAGAAAAACATAGTGGAGGATTGGTAGGACACTTTGGAATTGATAAGATAGTAGCATTGGTAAGTGAGAATTACTTTTGTCCATAGATTCATAAGGATGTTCGGAAATTTATGCAGAGTTGTAAAATTTGTCAAGCTGCAAAAGGGAGTATTCAAAATGTTAGATTGTATAAACCTTTGACAGTTCCAAAGAGACCTTAGGAGGATATCAGCATGGATTTCATACTTGGTTTGCTGAAGACACGGAGAGTTAATGACTATATTTGTGGTGGTGGATAGATTTTCTAAAATGACACATTTTATACCTTTTAAGAAGACAACAAATGCAGTACATGTAGAAGACTTTTTTTTCAAGGAAGTAGTCAGATTGCATGGATTATCGGAGTATTGTTTCAAATAGAGATACAAATTTTGTTGGTTACTTTTGGAGGATACTTTGGAAGAAGTTAAAGACATATTTAAAGTTTAGTTCTACTTTTCACCCACAAAATGATGGATAGAAAGAGGTAATAAATAGGAGTTTGGGGAATTTGTTGAGATGTTTGGTTGGGGAAAAGACTGGGAGTTTGGATTTAGTCCTCGCATAAGTAGATTTTTCTTCAAACAATTTAGTGAACAAGAGTACTAGAAAGAAACCTTTTGATATTGTTACTAGAGTTCATCCTAGAGGTATATCAGAGTTGTGAGACATCAACAAGGAAGATAAAAGGAGTGTAGAAGTAGAGGAATTTGTAGAGCATATGAAGAAAGTGCATACTCAAGTAAAGTAACAATTGGAAGATATGAACCAAAAGTATAAGGAGCGAGCAAATGAAAAGAGGAGACATAAGGAGTTTGAAGTTGGAGATGAAGTGATGGTGTATTTGAGGAAGGAAATATTTCTAGTTGGCACATATAATAAGCTCAAAGTGAGGAATTTTGGACCCTGTAAGATTTTGAAGAACTTTGATTCAAGAAATGCATATGAAGTAGAGTTACCAGATGGCATGGGTATATCATCTATATTCAACATTGCAGATCTACATCAGTACCATGAATCAGAATTCAATGAAGATAGTAAAGAAAAATTGGAGAAATAGTTTCCTAAACAATAATTAGATGAAGTAGAAGAGTTTTTGGATATCAGATATGTGAGGACAACGTGTGGAAGACAGTACAAAGAATATCATGTAAAATGGAAAGGAAAACTAGTGGAGGATTCTTATTGGATTTCTCAGGTTGAGGTAGACTGTATTGGTTTTCCTTTAGCCCCAGAAAAGTGAGGGACTCAATTTTCAAATAACCCTAGATTTTTTGATGCAGGAGCATCCTTGGGTCTTTGCAATCCTACATCAACCAAAAATAATTTCATTTTAGTTCATGTTTAGTTCAAGTTGGCAGATTTAGTATTTCATCATATTTTCTCACCAGACCCTGTGGATCTATGTTTTCATTGTGGAAATGTTCATTTTCCTTATTCCAAGATTCCAACACAACTCGATCTTTTTTTGATAGGTTATTATTTTCAGATTAAGTGATAATTTCTAGAACAAAGCACCGAAATAGTTTTGAGCCTAATGGCTAATTTGATCTCTTGTGGATCCTTCCCGTAAGTTTTGGATCCTCGCGCTATGTTTCAAATTGTTTTGTGGAGTGTCCTTGACCTTAATTTAGGTCCAAACTTTATTATATGCACCTATTGAGGATAAATTCAAATTTAAAGCCAACTTATTTCATGCACATTACATTTCCTTCATTGGAGATTGTAATGATCTTTGGCTCACGCGGAGGATTCTAGATCTCGGATGTGATATCAATCATTGTAATAGATAATTAGGATAGCAAGTAGAATGAATATTGGATTCAAGATGTAAGATTTCAGCTTGGATTTAGGAGCATATAGGAATACTATATTTTGAGCATGTTGTATCAGGCCTATGAGCCCAATCTATGAACCCAAATGTTGCCGACCAATTGTAACTAAAATTTCTGATAATAAGAATTTTTGAATCTACATTTGCCTCCATTTTTTGAGTGGCTTTTGTTGTGTAACTCTTGTTGCATGGTCTAAAATGTTCTCATTGAGGACCCTCCTACCATGACTACACCAACATGCGTTGCTATGATTGACAATAACTACCTAGTTATCTCTTTTTAAAATTAAATATTTGTAATATCACTTACAATAATATAAATAAGTACTAATTTAGAATGGGTTATTACACAAATAGATCAGACAAAATTCTCCAAAGGAGGAGGCTCTGGGCTTCTTAGGAATGATAGAAATAAAATTAGAGTTAATCTCCTTTAAGAATTTTTTTCTTCCAAAAAATTATTTCATAGCATCATACACATCCTTAGAAACAAAATCCCAAAAAACTAGGAAAAAAATATTGAAAAACCATTTGGACTAGGAGCTTTATTTCCTTCAAAATAAAACACGACACACTTAACTTCATCCTCTAAAGGAATGCAAATGAGATTTTTATTTATCTCCTCTGAAATGATACTAGGAATAACATTTAAGAAGACTCTTGACAATTCATATCCAAATCTTAATCAATAAAAAAAAAGATAGCAAAAAAAACCAAAGTGCCTGCATAATATCTTCCTCCTTATCCAAAATCGATCCAATATTAAGAATATATTTAATACGACTAGAAATAGGGTTATTCAAAGTAGAGAGATGGGGAAGTTTTATATTCTTGTTACCACTTTGTAACTAGATAGCCTTCGATCTCTATTTCCAGAACCCCTCTTCCCTAGAGATAATAACATGAAGATGAGATAAGAAAATATTTCTCTTGAGAAATGATGAGGGGATCATAACCATTAGATTAAATAAGCCATTTTAACCCATCTAACTCTTTCTTAATTGAATCCTTTTCTTGAAAAATTTGACAAAAGGAGGAATTATTCCACTATTGAATATTAGATTTAACAAAAGAAAGATTTTTGGAAAATCTAAACATGATAGAACCATGAAACTTGATATTCCACTAGGACTGCACTTTATTTTGATATCTAGATGATTAATCAACATTTTTTAAACCTAATGGGAATTTTATTTTTTCTTCCCAATAAATGTGTCGAGAGGGAGATAGGAAAATGATCAGACCCCAACCTAGTAAGAGCTGAGACTGAAAAAGAATAGAAAAAAACCACTCTAGAGATAAAAGAGCACAATCAAGCTTTCCCTATATAAGAGCTTCTCCCACCCATATATTAGATCAAGTGTAAGAAACCCCTTGAAGATGTAAATCCATCAGAGCATGATCATTAATAAAGTTCATTAAATCAAATCTATTATCAATGGGAATTTTGGAGCTTCCCTATTCCTCTTCATATTTAAGCGGGTTATTAAAGTCCCCCATGACCAACCATCTATCATTCTGAAAATGAGATTTAAAATTAATCAAAATTCTCCATAACCTCTTTCTCACATTGTTGTTATTGGGGGAATAAACATTGGAAATAATCCAAGAAGTATCATCTTGAAAATGAGTGAAGCTAGTAGCAATATGATTGGAGTCCTCAACTAGGCTATTCCCTTAATAGTTTATTGGTTCCAAAAAATAGCAATACCCCTAGAGGCACCCTCAAAATTGAAACTATGAAGACCACTATCCTTAAAAAATGGCTTTTGATCTTGTCCAATTTTTCACTTAACATCTTAGTCTCCTTAATAAGTAAGATATCAAACGTATGGTCTCTTATCACATTTGATAGGAGATCATTCTCATGAGGGTTATTTAACCCCCGAATGTTCCATGATAGAATATTCATTACAATTTCTAGGGTGTGCTTATCAAGCACATCGCAAACAAAGTTTTATGAGTTCTTTAAACAATCTCCATATTACTCTCTTTTTCCTTGCTTTGTTGAGAAAATGGCCTTCCTTTCCCCCTAGTTTATGATCCACAATAAATATTTTATCGATTCATGTTAGTCACTCCTATTTTGAAGGAGAAGAGGGTTTTCTTATATTTATCACTTTAACCATAACAAAAGGAAGACCCTCAATGATCATTGAGGAGGAAATTAAGGAGATAGAAAAGATATGACCTACTAAGGGGAATTCTAAACAGAAACCTCTCGATCCTCAAACTACATATTCAACCTACTCAAGTCTTGACAAGATTTATTTCCTTCAACAAGTATAG
The DNA here is from genome assembly GCA_007115665.2 of Sequoiadendron giganteum. Classification (NCBI taxonomy): domain Eukaryota; kingdom Viridiplantae; phylum Streptophyta; class Pinopsida; order Cupressales; family Cupressaceae; genus Sequoiadendron; species Sequoiadendron giganteum. The sequence goes on along the minus strand of CM021100.1, from coordinate 939,816,820 downwards.
TAACCTCTACCTGAGAAGGATCTAAGAATCCTTGAGAAATCACTAGATCAACGAGCACATTACCAACAACTATTTTATTAGGGCCATCATTGAACTCTCTTTTAGAATGCTTAGACTGAAGAACCTCCTTGGAACTAAATTCCTCGACCATCCCATCACTCGAAGGTGAGGGGAAACAATCACCTAAAGAAGGATCATCAACATAATTGGAATCCTTAATTAATACATGTTTTAAAAGACATCTCTTCTTTCTTTGGAAAATAGTTCAAAAACCTTAATATCCATATCCACTAATCTACAAAGGAGAGGAGGGGAAAGCCTCTTTGAGTCCCAAATTTGGTTCAATACACATTGAGAGGAGTTCCTAGTTTATGAAGCTAGCTACTAAGTGAAAGAAAAAATATAAGCTAGTGGAAGCATCCCAAAACAATTGAATAGAATGGGTGGGAAATAAAGGATGAGGATAAACACACTTTAGATTAGGGGAAGAAACCATTTAATAGTATCAATAGGAAATATAAATAGAAAAGGGACCACCACCCCATCAACTAAAAAAGGATTATAATCCTCTAAAGTAGAATCATCCTTGACCACATCCAATAGAATATTTTTATGTAGATAAATATTTCATCATGAGGAAAATCGAAAGACCATAAGGCATGGGCAATCTGATTTTAATCATCTCATGGAAATAAACCACCTATAATGGAAGGGGATTATTTCATAATCCCAATTCTAACTCCAATAGCATTCCTTCAATTGCAAAATAACTTCCATCCAAATGGGATTGAATAAATAAACTTCCATAAGGATACTACAATTAAAAAATTTAGTTTAGATAAAATATAACTATTTTCTTAGGAAATAATTCCTACTTTACTCTGTAATTGAATTAATTTAAAATGAAATATATTAGGATATTATTTAAAATAGAATAAAATATTTCTACAATTCTAGAAATTGTTTTTAATAATAAAAAAAGACAATTAATTTGATAATATGATAGAGACAATGTATAAAATATTGTTTACTAAAACTTGAGAGAAAGTTTATAGAAGTAGATTACAAAGAAAATGTAGAATGAAGAGAGGAACTTAACACAAAACATTGAAGATCACTAACTAAGAAAAAAACATATTGTATGGTAATTTTCACATTGTATTGTCATATATTCAACCTATAATGCTAGATGAATTCCAAATAGTGTGGTATTTAGGTCTAGTGATTCACATAATCTATTTAATTTAGCATGAGAACACACAAAAAATCTACCTGATAACAGATCTAATAAAGAAATAAAATAAATACATTATATTGAATGAAAGTGTAGATGTGCAGAATTGAGAATTACTAACCACACTTGACTCTACCCTACCCTAGAAATTTATTAAATAAATATCTATTATTAATTTAATTTGAACTTATTCTTCACCTTTTATCCCACCTTACTTGATCCATTAATTAAATATATATATTTTTATATATAATTTATTTAATTAATTTATCGTTTACCTTTATCCCCTACCTTATTGAATTAAGTCAACCTTATCCTAAAATCCTCCAATTAAATAAATAACTAGTTGATTTAATCTAATTAATCCCCACCACCTTTTTCCTCAAATATTTAATTCCACTTTATCCCTCAATCCTTTCCCATTTAATACTAGTAATTAAATCCTTCACATGGACCACAATCTAAATTTTCAATATGTGTGATAAGTATGCCTCCCATATTTTTCTTTTCACATGTGAGAGGATGAAAAATTCAAACCTACCTTTAACACCTTTATCCCTCTTATGAAACTTTTTAGAAGACCAAACTTAAATCCAAACTCTAATCTTCAATATATCCTATCCATTCATCAACCAATGCATTTTGTCCCTTGATTTTCCCTTTATAATTCTATTTAATCTATCTTCATAATGTCCCTATGCTATCCATTTGATATCTAATCATCTTAATCCTACAATCTTGTTGGTTTTATATGAAACCACATTCTATACATCAAAAGTGCAAATAAAGAGGAGCTAGGTTTTAATCTACTTCATGTCTATTGGGCTACAAGAAGGGTTTTAGGTGAATTTATTATGTTTATATTGCATTGTCTTCAATGTTATTTACATTTCATATTTTCTTGTCTAAATTTTGGTATTCCTAGTGGGATCCCCATCCCTATTTAATCCTTTTTTACAAGGTTTTTCTAACTCAATATTGTTGATGGTGTTTTCTACACAGTAACAACTCAGACAGAATATGATATCATATCTCTCTTGAAAGGTAAATCTCTATGGGAAAAGAGATAACCCCAAGGTCTCTAGTGTCAGGTCTTGACAATGCAAATAAACAACTCAGAGATAATGTGAAAATGCTGGTAATAAAAAAGGGACCTTACTACAAGAAAATATTGGACTCAAATATATCAGATCTAGCAATATATTGATATTTCAAAACCTAAAACTAACCTAGGTAAATAAAACAAATAGCAAAAGATAAAGCTTTCAAAGAGATTTATAAGACTAATTCTAACCCTAAGATTAACAATACAAAAGATGAAATGCTCAAAATGGACCAATCCCTCATAAACTGATTCTTGTTCAACCCAGATAAATCTGTAATCTTATAGAAATAGTGCAATCTTCTAAGGTGTTAAATATTTTTAGACTATGAATATTCATTCAAGACAACCCTATTGTAGTTGAAATGAACAAGAATGCATAATTGAACTAAGCACGGTTTTAAGTCTAGGATAACTTTGCAAAGAAGCTAACAATTAGCTAACTGCAAAATGTATGGACTTGGAGATTGCTGCAAACACTTCAAGCATAAAAACCTAAACATTATCAAACCATCTAACATCAAATAACTTACGCAATTTAAAAGATAGAATATCAAGAACCATGCCAGATAAAAATCAACACAAGAAAGGCACCAAATCACAATGTCTCTACTTGTATTAAAGCATCCAAAGTAGCAACAATTTTAGTATTATGTTACAACACTTGCTCTTACAATTCGCTCTAATGTAAATGTCTCACTAACTTTTTCTAACTCCTTACAAATGAGGCATAATTCCAAACTTAGAGAAAACCCCTAATTAGGTTTTACAATAATAAATGGCCACACAATAGATCGTCCAAGGGAAATTCAAAAAATATGAAATGTACAATATGCACCAATTTCATCCAAGTCAACCTGGGGTCTCCAACAAAGCTCGTTCCAATGCATACAAAGGAAGAGGAGAAAATAATGGGGAAGCACAAATTTTGATGTAGCATTGCATTAACTACTTCCCCCCTTTATCTTTAGCATGCTCCACCTTATCCTGCACCAACAACAATACCCTATCCAAGTCAAAAATAGGTGGCATAGGCAAAACCCTAATTCTTCTCTCAAGAGACTTGATGTCATCTCTTGAATGTTTCACTATATTATCCCAATCCACCTTATTTGTTTGATACCTATCAATGAATACAATGTATGTGGTTGCATCATCTAGCTGATGTTTAGTGATAGGGTCCTCATTGACTAGAGAATACACATCTCTCCACCATTTTCTCAATTGGTCTAGACTAAGATGATTTGGGGGAAATTTATTTCTCCCTGTCATCACTTCAAAAAAGGAAATACATTTATTATAGATTTCAGTCAAGGTGTCTTCAATCTGCCTCCCTTGTTTGTATATCTTCTTCAAAGCCTTCTGCCTTATTTGCAGGATCTCAAACCATTTCCAAGGCTCTGCAATTCTTGAGGAAGGAAGAATTCCATCACTTATCAACTTGTCATCAGTGTATTCCATGATGGTCCTTGTCTTTTGCAATAGAAGATCTACATCTTCCTTATCCTGAGCCAACACATTCTTCAGCCAATCCAGTGACCTCATTGCATCTCCTCCATTCAAAAGGATGTCTTTGATAGCATTATCTCCCTTGGTTTGCACCCCCTGCAACTAGCTAGCTATAGCATGTGTGGTGTTCTTCATTCTTTCCAACTCTAATATTGTCTATTGAGGCAAGAAGCTTGCAGCAGATGAGGAAGCACTGATGGATTGCAAGGGTTTCATCAACTCTTGCAAATATCTCTTAAGCTTGTCATTTTATTTCTCTTAATCTGATTTAGATTGTACCTCCTTCCTCAACCTACCAAGGATCACAACACTGGAGCCTTCATACTCTTCAATGTCCTGCTCCATGAAAGCATGCCCTAGATTCATAGTTTGCACACTATAATCCCTTCTAGTCACATCATCCCTGTCCTTGTCAGGTGTAGGGGTAGCAATGTGGACTACCCTGTTATTTGTTTCATCCCTTTCAATTCTATAAATGACTCTAGCATTCTTCTTTATCTTTCCCTTTCCAATATTTTCCATTAGTTCATCCCAATTGGGAGGAGTGTCATCTACCACAATCTGTTTACTCTTCAATTCTTTATCCAACCAGCCCAGAAGAATAGAATTTGATTGTACTTTGTCCTAACCAACTTCTTCCTATTGAATGTTGGGCATACTTTCCTCCATACTTGGCTTCTCAGGAGCCTTCTTAGCTGTATCCTCTTTCCCTTCATTGTGCTCCTCCTTCTCATGAATTGGTGAAGGAGTCTTAGTTGGAATTTCTTCCCTCTAGGGAGATTTATCCTCATGGACCTCTGTAGGTGAATCCCCATAAGCTACCACAGGGGACTACATAACTTTATCTATCTCTACCTCAGCATTGTAGAGATCACCCTCCCATAATTCTTCCTCTCCAAGGTCCTTAAAATCTTCAATATCTTTTGGTTCATTTGGCATATTGTCAGTCTCATGAAGAGGAGGGATGTCCTCATGCTTGGTGGTAGGAGCAGTCATGGGAGCACTTCCTTTTGGTACAAAATCCTTGGGAGAAGGAGTCCTAGATCTCCTAGTCTATACTTGTGTCTTTCCCCCGAGCTCTCTACTTCTACCACAGGTGTGTAAGCTTCCTTATCTGTTTTAGAAGTTCCCTTCTCCTTTTGTGACAACCTCACAATCCTCCTTCTCTTTGGTGAGGGAACACTAGTCTCCTCTTTTTCTTGCTCACCTCCTTCAACCTTCCTCCTCCTCGAGGCGTGTTTCCATTTCTTGGTAATAGGCTTCCTTTGTTTCTTTGTCTCTCCTACCTCCTCTGCATGAATATTCTTAATCTTGATCCTGAAAGGAGAGCCCACCTTGGTTTTTCCCTTGGGGTCATGTTTAGGTGACTCCTCATATGCAGAGTGAGACTCCAAATCTCCCATGAGATCATAGGTGCATTGCACACCCTCACTTTCCAATTCCAACATATTATGTTTGAGCCAGAGCTTGGTATATTTGATTACTGTGGTCATGACCTATTCTAGGTCTGTCTTTTATTCCTCCAACCAATCGACTTCTCCAATTGGCTTATCCTTCACAACTTCAAAGTTATGGCCTTAGATTAAATTTCCATCCTCCTCAACCTAATTAGGAACAACCCTTATGTTGTAAAAACAAACCAAGCTGATTGGTAACCTAGAAAACTTCTTCTTTTTGACCTCAAATTCATCACCAATGTTGGCCCAGTAGTCCTCTAGCTCATCCTTGTGGCTATATTTTCTACTAGCCTTCTTCTAGGCTTCACCAGTTATATCAAACCTTGGCCTTTTGGAGTGGAAGGAGAGACCAAGAATGCTCATTTCCTCCTCAGAAGCATGGGCTGAGTTAATAGAAGGGCATGCTTCATCACTGCCTATCCTCAAAGGAAATTCACTACCAAATCTTGTCTTGTGCTTTTCCCTCTTCACAATTACATCAAAGTCACATATCTGCCTTGTGACTTCTAGGAGTACAACATGATCAGTAGGGTACCCTGGGAGCCTATATGGAGCCCTCTGAAAACCATCAATTCTTATGTATGAAAAGGTGGAGAATTGGATAAACCAAGCTCCAAACCTTTTGATCAACTCCTTAGCTTTGTCTAAAATCCGAACATGCTCTGCACCTTGGAGAAGCCTAGTGGTATACATGGTGAATGCATCATTCACCCTTCTATAGCTCGAGTTACCCAACTGTAGCTATGGGTAAACCTCATCAATTACATCTTGTGTAAACACACCCCTTGTGCTCAATCCCTTATATGGGTGGAACCTAGCCAAAGCATAGAATAGGTAAGAGGTCATTGTGAAACTCTTGGTCTGCTAACATTGCACATTTTTTCATGAATCATGGCAATTATTATGCCTGCTTAGTAGTATTCTATACCCTATTCCATCCTAGCAATAACATGGAGCATCCAATTCTCGAACATTCCTACACTCTTCAACCCTACCACCCTACTAAGAAGGGTGATAACATCATAATAATCCTTCTTAAATTTGAGTCTGACCAACTGCTTGGGAAACTTGGAGAAGTGGGACATAGGTTTTTCCAACCAGGAATTCATGACCTATTGGGATTTGATGGTATCTTCCCCATAGAATGTCTTTGCCACATCCATGTCAAAAGCCACCACATGAGACCTGTCAGGCATGTCAAAGGTTTGGGCTATAGACACAGGATTCAGATTTGCCACAATCATCCCCTGGGGACCAACTATCCTTTATGTACTTCTATCATAGTGTCGTGCACATTCAAGCACCAACTCATAAAATTGCACAGTAGGAGGAAATCCAGCTACATGTGCCAATCCTAATTACGTCATAGTAGAAGCTCCCAAAGGTGAATTAGGAATTGTTTTTATAGGAGATTATAATATTTTTCCCTGGAGATGGAAAATCCGACCACCTAGTTTTATTAATTTGCAGATTCCTCCTCAACTAGTTAAAAGGATGAAATTAGCCGATATCATGATGATTTTGGGTAGTATAGATATCATTATGGGAGAGGTTGATCGTTAAAATGGTGATTAATATAGCAGATTTTGAAAGAATAAGCTATCAATTTATTTTCTCGATTGGGATTTTCAAAAGAAATGTCTAGTCTTATATGGATTCTAATTGATATAGTTATCCTTCTAGCCAATGGGGAGAGATTCAATGCTGCCATTCTTGCCTTGAACTCTTCATACTCCCACAATCCAACATTGGTATCAGCTACCCCTAACTAGATGGAAGTAATCTTGCTCTCCAGAATTCTTCTCTTGATATCCATCTTGATCCTTTCTTCCTCAGAAATGGAAGACCCCTTTGCACCTAGATCCACCACTTTACCCTTGGTTCCTCTTGTCATTGCCTTACCTGATTCAGCCTACATTCGATAAAGAAACCATACAAAGGATCACATGGAACACAAGTTAATCAATCACAAAGATAAGTTCATCCTTAAATACAAGCTCCATGATAAGCCAAAAATTCTCAAAACCTCATAAAAATTAATCATCCCAAAGTTCGAGTTTTCAGCCCTTCCATGGAATCCAGGCCAGAGAGGAATTTCAAGAAATTCCCAGCCAAGCAAATTCCAGTGAAACAAGAACATAAGCATCCAATAATAATTCAATCAACTGTTATTAACTAAGAATCAACATGAAGCATCCTAAAATAAGTCCAAGTCGACTATCAAATGCATAAACATTAAGCAAACTTCATGCAATTCCTCAATTCTCCATTTTCAATAAAATCTCTGAAAAATCTGCCAGGGACGGAAATCCACGAGAATAGAAATAATTCACAAACTCTGAGAAAATGAAGGAACCAAGAACTTTCGGGAAAATCCCAAAGGTACGGATTCTAGCTAAAGTAATGCAGTTTTCACAATTTAAGCCTAGTTTTGGGAAAATGACAAGGTGACAAGCAAACCGGGGAAATCTGGAGGTAGAGGAAATATGTGAGGTAGGCATAAATCCGGATCACATCCCATTTCAGGAAAACAAAGAGAAAATGAAATTATAGGGAATTCCGACAATCAAGGAATTCTGCAAAGACTTTGAAAACCTGAATATCAACATTTTCTCTTGACCTCACTCAAATTGATCGAATGATCACAAATTTGAGGATCTGAAGCCAAAAACCAACTGGATTTGAACCTCCTATAGAACATCCTTAAATTTGAAAATCACCCTAGTGTAAATCAAGAGGGAGCGGTGATGCCCCATGCATGAAACCCTAAAATTCTACCATGGGAGTGCAAGATAAACTTGGGCTCAACTCGTTTGTTTTCAAGGGTTTACAGAAGGCTCGTCCCGACCCACACAAGTGAGCCATCTCATTATGAAATCAAAAGGAAAGCTCAGAGACTCAATTAGAATCAACATTCGAACAAAATGGGAAAACCCTCAGCTTCAAAATACATAACGCCAAAATAGGCAAGAACTCAAACCCCAAGCATACCCAAAATGTCAAAGAAGCATGCGCATTCAAAAAGAAAAATCATGGCAATGTGAACAGCATGAAAGGGCACCAAATGAAAACTAGAAACCCAAGCATCAAATGCAAAACCCAACCATACCAATATTTTGACTCATAGCATGCATGCACAAGTAATTCATTTCAATCATCAAAAGAGAGAAAGTTTCATGTACATACCATAAGGGTAGGAGAAAACGATGTAGCAAAATCGGGAAAGAAAACCCAAAATCCAAGCTAAGTGTAAATGGCCACAAGGAAACCCAAACACAACAATTGACTACAATCCCAATCACACAATCCAGCAACAACACCCAGGATCAAGCACTCTAGATCAAAAGGAAGCAAATGATAAAATCTTAGTGACACAAAAATCCCAAAATTGACTTGATACTCACTATGAAAATCACATAATTAATGCAGTCAAGACGGGTCAACCCAGAATCCAGGAATTCAACATGGTGATGGACATTCGGAGAAATCTAGTCCCAACAAAATTTGACAAAGGATTAGAATCTTCAGATTTTCAATGAAAAGCAACTGTCACCGAGTTTCGAAAGGAAGCCGGGGAATTCTGCCAGGAGTGGATTTTCCAGAGAGCAGTGAAAAACTCGGAATGAGTTTGAAACTTAAGGTTTTCAATATGTATCATGGATGGACCATTCCAGCAAGCAAGCAAAACAACAAAGCACATGCCCAAGCAAGCGAAACCTCAAAATACAAAGGGACAAAAAGACCAAGAGCGAAAGAAAAAAGAGAGAAAAAGAGGGTCCCCACTTTCAGTGGGGCGTGTGTGCAAAAAGTGCACAAAAAATATTTCTAGTTTTTTTCTTGAGGCTAAATTTTGTAGGGAGTCAATATTTAGATAAAGCTAAAGACAAAACCTTAGTTTTTAATATTTCATCATACCTTCCAAATGGTTTGGAAATTTTTTATATTTTTTTTACTTATGTTTTTCGATAATATCAAGAGTATACAGTAGAAAAAATAAGTTTATATCATCAATATTGGGTGATTATGATGATTTAATGATTTTTCATAAATAAAAATTTTGAGGTTGCAAAAAAATATTAATATTTTTTACATTTCTAATAATCCCTAAAAAATTGAGTATGTTCTTTGCAATTATATGCTCAAGGTAAAAAAATGTGATAAAATAATCATATGTATGTTGATTATTGGTTTTTCATGAATATGCTCTTGAGAGTGCAAATTAGTGAACTTTTTGGATATTTATATATTTTTTGAAAGATCTCAAAAAATTATTAGGGATGTGTTATTTTTATTTTTAGTTTTGAGGCAACAAAAGTTATGAAATAATAAGATCTAGTTTGAGTATGTGAAAAAAATTGAAACTGCAATCTTGTGATGAGCATATATTCTATATACATCTACTTTGTTGCATGATGCAGAGAAAAAAGATTCACAACTCAACATTCCATTCACTTGAAAAATTCCATAAAATTATGTATCTCAAATAGTGATTAAGTGCATCCTAGATCACAGTGTAATCATTCTCATAACAACCCACAATTCAATGCAACAAATAGTCATTAATAAATTCCACAAAATAAATATTGAAGCCAATCCATTCAGTGACATTTCAAATAACATAATTATAGACCTCCCTTCCAATTTTTATGAAGATCCAATGGTTGAAAATAAAGTTATTACATTTTCCCCAAAACTGCAAACCCTAGGCAGTGTTCAAAACTGCCATCACCAAAATTGTCAAAACTTATTCAGTTTTTAATTAAATTTGATGAGACTCAAATAAAATGAAATTAGATTCACATATCTAAAATTTCCAATAGGTCTGAGGTCTTTATTTTATCTTTACAAAACTTACCATTCTCTGCAACATCCTGCAACTTTTAGAGAAAACAATCCCATAGGACTGCCAATGGTAAAATGATCATAACTTTCTCCAAACTCAATGAAAAAATACCAAACCAATTGAAAATGAAAGATAGTTCATTATTATATCAATAAAAAGTAAATTTCAGGTCTGTAAAAATTCATCCAAAGCCGTACCATGTAAAATAACAGGGCAGAACATTGGAAAATTGCAGAAAACTTCATGCCTTCTTTTTAAATTCTTGTTCAAAACTATATTCCACCACCCATTTCGACTTGGAGGCCCATTTTTATACTTTAAAAATCAATTTATTCTCCAACCAGCCTAAAACTACCATTTAACAACCTTTAACAAACTTTTAAAAAGTTGTCATTTAACAAGAAAAGTTGTTATGACAACATTTGACAACATTTGACAACTTTTGACAATGCTTTCATTTTTTTCAACCAAATGACACCAAACCTTCATCAATGACTCCAAATGACTTAAAACATATATAAAATGGATCATTAAACCTTATTACATGATTAAAACACCTAATTTAATAAATTTATACAATATGGCCTCATGGAGGCTTGAAGGAAAATAGGTGCTCCTGCACCAAACTCCCAAGGGCAAAAGAATTCAAGCCCCTTTGAATTGTCTTCTTCCTTGTCTTCCAGTTACTTTGCACTTTTTCCTTTGTCTTTGCAATCAAATTTTGTCCCTTCTTCATTTTATTCTTCTTATGTCTTCTTCTATCAATCATCCTTGCAACTTGGAGTTCCCAAAACTCTATCAATTCATCATATACTTCACTTTGTCCTTCATGACCTGCACATACATAATCCAATGAAAAATCAGAAACAAAATATGGAGACCTTGAGGTCTCCTCCTTGTATTCTTGTGATTCAAACTCCTCTTCACCCGTGACAAACTTATTAATATAATTCCATTTCAAAATCAATTCACTTGCAACCTCAATGTCCTTGTCTTCTTCTACTTTGATGAGTTCCTCTTCCTCTTTCTTGACTTGTCCATTGCCAATCTTACTATCCCATTCTTCTTCAATGGATGCAAACTTTTTCCACAAATCATCTTCTTCATCTTTGACTGAATTTTCTGCCTTCTTTTGTTGTCATTTCTTCTTCATAATATTCTTTAGAGGCCATCTTAACCTCTTTGGCATTGGTATATTCCAACTCCTTTGTGTTTCCTTAAGAAGTTTGTGTTCTTTTTCTAATCTTTCCAACCTTTGACTTATCTTTTCCATGGATCTCTTAAAATCTATTATTATTTCCATATTTCTCATTTCCTTTTCCTCTCTTTCCTTATTCCTTCATGAATCCTCAGCCTACCAACATCTCTTTAAAAATTCCATCTTCACAAGCAAGTCTCTCCTTGCTTCCACTTCACCTTGCCACACCTAGGCAATCAAGTTCCTTCCTCAACCTGCAAACAACCACACACAAACCACAAACAAATTTCCCAGAGCATCTTCAGGCTCTGATACCAAAATGATGTAGAGCAAAAGGATTCACAACTCAACATTCCATTCACTTGAAAAATTCCATAAAATTATTTATCTCAAATAGGGATTAAGTGCATCCTAGATCATAGTGTAATCATTCTCATAACAACCCACAATTCAATGCAACAAACAGTCATTAATAACTTCCATCAAATAAATATTGAAGCCAATCCCTTTAGTGAAATTTCAAACAACATAATTACAGACCTCCCTTCCAATTTTTATGAAGATCCAACAGTTGAAAATAAAGTTATTGCATTTTCCCCAAAACTGCAAACCCTAGGCAGTGTTCAAAACTGCCATCACCAAAATTGTCATAACTTATTCAATTTTTAATTAAATTTGATGATACTTGAAGAAAATGAAAGTAGATTCAAATATATAAAATTTACAATAGGTCTGAGGTCTTTATTTTATCTTTACAACATGTACCGTTCTCTGCAACATCCTGCAACTTTTAGAGAAAACAATCCCATAGGACTGCCAATGGTAAAATGATCATAACTTTCTCCAAACTCAATGAAAAAATACCAAACCAATTGAAAATGAAAGATAGTTCATTATTATATCAATAAAAAGTAAATTTCAGGTCTGTAAAACTTCATACAAAGCCATACCATGTAAAATAACAGGGCAGAACATTGGAAAATTACAGAAAACTTCATGCCTTCCTTTTAAATTCTTGTTCAAAACTACATTCCACCACCCATTTCGACTTGGAGGCCCATTTTTATACTTGAACAATCAAGTTATTCTGCAACCAACATACAAATACCATTTAACAAATTTTAACAAACTTTTAAAAAGTTGTCATTTAACAAGAAAAGTTGCTATGACAGCATTTGACAACTTTTGATAACTTTTGACAATGTTTTCATTTTTTCAACCAAATGACACCAAACCTTCATCAATGAATCCAAATGACTTAAAAGATATAGAAAATGGATAATTCAACCTTATTACATGATTAAAACACCTAATTTAATAAATTTATACAATATGGCCTCATGGAGGCTTGAAGGAAAATAGGTGCTTCTACACCATTGCATCATAACAAATAATTTTTGATCTCTTTCAAGAGTTTTATTATCATTTATAAAGCATTTTATTGTATAAAAATCATTTTTCTAAGAGTATATTTTAAACTACTAAAACATTCATGTTGCAATTACATTTTTCCAAGGCATTATCATTTGACTAGTCTTATTTACAAACTTATTTTTTTATAAAACTTAAATGAATATTATTTACCATTTATTTGGATCAGTGGTATGTATTCTCTCCTATTTTACCTTTGTGTCATATTGAGGACCAATAACATCACACTCTCTTTTCTTTTCTTTTCATTGTTAACCCAAGGAACCTAATACATTTATTTTGTCCCCTTATGCTTCATGCAATATTAGGTGACTAGAAGAACTTGGATCATTCCTTCTGGGGAATCTACTATGAATTTGATCACCCTAGGGCATGAATTCAACTCTCTTGTTTTAGAACAATATTGAGAGAAGGGGGTCAATCAAAAGACACCCTTCTTGGAAGTGGACTCTTATCAATTTGGGATAAGCCTCCAAGAACTTTATACCTTGGAGACATGAAGTTAGAGGGTGGATTTCACTCTCCTCTTTGTTTTTCCAAATTATTCTCTTTAATATTGATCCGGCCTTTGAAATAAAGAAAAATGGAACCCTAGGTCCTAATGTATATAACCTAGGAATTTCGTTATTATGAGTGTCTTTTTCTAAGTTTCACTGAAAGAGGGAGATCAACAAGGTGAATACATTAACTATCAATCATGAAGGTCAGCCAATCAAACCTAAATCTCCTTTTTTTGAGCCTTAGGAATGGACTGGAAATGATTTGGAATGATTAAACTAATTAGAATATATGACCTAATATGATAAATGCAATATTCTAAAAGCACACAAACTGAATCGATAAAGTGTAAGTAGATCTAATAAGTACTGGAGATTATTCACCTATCATAAAATGTTAGATCTGGCATGCATGAGAGGACTCAAACACCTAGGGGTGTATGGGTCCTTGATAGGAAGTCCTATTACTAGTTTTGTAGTATTTTGGTATTGGATATGACCTTCTTTTCTTTGATTGTGAAGTTTTCAGAATATCATTAGGTAATTCTATAGGTGAGTTTCTCTAGCTTAACAACTTTTAGGGCTTTGAATGCAATAGTATAAAAATTGTATTTAATCTTCGTTTAATCCTCTTTAAACCTATAAATTGTGTTAAATGAACAATAAAATTGAGATGGGGGTGGTAAATCAATTGTATCAATCTAAAACAACAAAGCCCTCAATAGTAATCAGATCCACAAACATTCATTAAACCCTTAATTTGTTAAAGTGATTAATCATGAAATGCAAATAAAAGAAACCAAAATAATAAAACCATACACAAGAGAACAAAATATTTATGTGGAAAACACAATGAGGGAAAAACCACATTAAGGATTAGCTCAAAATGTAAGTAATTAAAAAATTGATACAATGGCTCACTGCTAGAATATGACACACTATCCAAAATGACTCACAACTAGGGCTCACTATGATAGAAAGAAGAAGATGATAGAGGAGAAATGTTACGTAGAGAAAAAAAATCTCAATGCAATAGAGAATCCACCACAATTTCTCCAACACCTTTTTAGACTTGTTTGGAAGATTATGGACACCTTAAGCTCACTACATTCAGGAATCAAAAAAATTGAATTTCACACTTCTCTGCTAAAATTCACATCTATACTTCTCCAATTCAAATCACATTGATCACTCACATCTATCTCACATCTCTCTTGAGATATTCTAACAACATTACTCTTATTTAGATCATCCTCAACCTTGAAAAAAATTTCCAAGGTTAGTAACACATCCTTTACACATATAAATTCAAATTAGGTCAGCACCCAAACATTCTTGCGATGGATAGGAATGAAGGAAAGCAATATAAATCCTTAGTTAGGACCCAAATTAACCCTAACAAACCACAAAATGCTTTCAAAAAATTTTCATGTAGTGTTCACACCAAGTTAGGTGTTACCTATGCTAAACACCATAAAACTATTAAGTGCATACTTCCCATTTGATAAATATGACACATGCACCACAAAAATATCTTTTACATAATCTAGAACAATCCACAAACTAGATAAGATCCAACAAAGACTTCATCCAAACTTTCATTATAGAAATAGTTCAACCCAAAACATCTAGTTAACCTCATATGCACACTAACACATGAAACACACACTATAGGATACTGAAAGATACAAACATTACAAGAAACTTCCCAAATCCACAAAACTTGAAACTAAAATACAGAGAAATGCAGAGAAAATACATTTCTCCTAGATCACAAAAAACACCACTAAAAACCTAGTTCACATACTAGTGAATATATCTCACTCTATACAGTGATACAAAAACCCAAACTCTGGATATAATAACTAATGAAAACCTTGAACAACATATCAAATCTATACAAGCATAGCCTCAACATAGAAGAAACAAAGAGCACATTCTAAACACTTACACAACATTGTTTTCTTTGTTTATCAAATTTTCTCAAAAGAACTTGGAAACCAAGTACTAGAGACACCATCTTAGCACATTACTTCATTCCAACAAATCTCCTAACACTAAAACACAAATATAGCTCCATATACTCACAACACTTCCTCAATATCTCAACTATACATGCACATAAACTGTACCAACCTGTTTCCCTCCTATTCACAATTTTCTCAATATCCTCAACATCTTCATCATGCAAAAATATTCAACACATAGTTGACATCAATGAAAAAACCAGAGTGTTTACATTAGTGACAACACCTTCATACTTGCAAAAATCTCCCCCTTTGTCATTGATGGCAGCACATGATGTGAAAAACAATCAAAGACAACAGAACAACTATGAACACACTTTCTCATGATTTTCTTTCTTTTCTCTCCCCTTGAGTAGATAAAAAATTTCACATGATTCTTTCTCCCCCTTTGACATCAATGGAAAAGGATAATTTTTTTTGCATTATTCTCACCCTTTGACACTAAACCAAGATACTTTCTCTAAATACTCCCCCTTAGGAGTACACCTAACCAAATAAGAAACTCTACATAATGACAACACATGACACTACCTACTCCCCTGAGAGGTAGCCAGTACCATCAATCTAGATAATGGATGAATCCATATATCTACTATAATGATGCATATCCATATGCATCTAGTTCAAATGAGGGGAAATAACCCCCAAATTCTTGCAAAAATAATCAAAAGTATCCTTTGGAAGAGCCTTAGTGAATATGCCAACAATTTGATCCTTTGTAGGTACATATTCAAGCTTCATCGAGCATTCTCCATAACCTTCTCTCTCAGAAAGTGATACCTGATTCATACGTGATTTTTTCTTGAATTCATCACTAAATTATTTGAAATATTAATTTACTTGTATTATCACAAAAGACATAAATACCTTCTCATCATACATTACTCTGATATCCTTCAATGTCTATCTCATCCATAATACTTGTGTGCAACAAGATGCTACTACAATATACTCAACCTCTATAGTATATAAAGAAGTTAAATATTGTTTCTTACTTAACCATGGAACCAATATACATCCTAGAAATAATGCACCACCACTTGTACTTTTTCTTTCATCAACACAACCAGCCCAATCTATATCTCTGTAAGCAATTAATGTAAAATTGGTATCCTTAGGATACCATAACCCATACTCTGGAGTTTCTTTTAAATATCTAAATATACTTTTCACTACTACAAAATGTATCTCTTTAGGATCTTCTTAAAATATATCCACAATAAAAATTGCATCCATGATATATGGTCTAGTAATAGTTAGATATAGTAGTACACCAATCATAGATCTATATTTACTCTGATCAACCTTAGGTGATTCATCATCTTTTCTCAATTTACAACCAGTCACCATAGGAGTACATACCAATTTGGAGTCATCCATTCCAAACTTCTTCAACATTTCTTTGACATACTTTTACTATGAAATGAAAATTCCTTTTCATATTTCATTGATTTGTAGCCCAAGCAATAAATTCATCTCCCCAAATATTGACATCTCAAACTCTTTTTGCATCCTAGCCACCAGAGAAATTTTTTTCTCAAATATTATTCCTTCTACTTTTGAGTAACCCTTACACACAACCCTTGATTTATTTCTTACCACTTCTCCATTCTCATTCAATTTGCTTCCAAATACCCACTTAGTTTGAATTATGTTTTTGTTTGTCAGTCTAGGAACTAGTTCCCAAGTCTAATTTTTCTCAATTTACATAACTTCTTCCATTTGCTTCATCCAAAGTTCATATTTGCATGCATCACTCACTATTTTAGGTTAAAATTTATAAATTAAACACAAATTTACCTCAACTTCAACAACTCTACTTGCCAATACTCCTTTTCTCTTGTCTCCAATGATTTTTTCTTTGAAATTATTCTTTTGCACATACTTAGGGAACTTAGGGGTCTTTTTCGAAGAATCTTCCTCTTCATTATGTACTTATTTTTTCTTAGCTCCTTCTTCTTCTTCTTCTTCTTCCTCTTCTTCTTCTTCTTCTTCTTCTTCTTCTTCTTCTTCTTCTTCATCATCATCATCATCATCTTCTTCTCTACAAGTAAGTTCATCTAGCACATATCCATCTATAGCAATTGAAATCTGCAAATCTTCATCAACCTTAATATTTGCACTTTCAACAATCTTTCTTAGCCTTTTGTTGTAACATCTATAAGATTTTATTTCAGTAGAATATCCAAGGAAGATATATTCATTAGACCTTGCATAAAACTTTCCTAATTTTTCATCACTTTTGATATAGCATTTGCTTCCAAATACTCTAAATTACTTGATAGTAGGAATTATTCCATACCACAACTCATAGTGAGTCTTTATCTTGTTATATTTGTCTTTAAATATATTAAGTATGTAAATAGTAGTATGAATTTCTTCTCTTTAGTAGAATTCTAGGAGGTTATCTTATTTCATCATAGTCCTAGCAGCTTCTTGAACATTCTGGGTTTTCCTTTGAACCAGTCCATTTTTCTGAGGAGTTCTAGGGGAAAAAAAGTGCCTCTTTATTACATGAACTTCACAAAACATGTTAAACTCATTGAAGGTGAATTATCCATCTCTTTAAAATATCAAACATTTTATTTTCAAAACCATTTCATTCTCAACTATAACTTTAAATGCTTTGAGTCAATCTAGTACATCATATTTCTCTCTAATAAAAGTAACCCATGGCATTCTAGTAATAATGAATCAAAATCATGAAATACCTATCACCTTGAAGACTTCTCACCCTTGTAGGAACACAAAGATCTATATGGAGTAATTCTAGTAGTCCGGTAGTAGATTGCTCTTTTCCTTTGAAACTACTCACTTATTTTCCATAACCAACTTTTGTTAATCTAAGACATACAACAATGACCATAAACACCCTTGAGATGATAGATATTTTCTATCCTCTTACCAACAAAAATCATAGTTTTGGACACTTTTCTAATCTCACATCTTTCATCCTTAAACACAAGATTATATAGTTTTCTACACATTTTTCCTACATTCAAAATATTATTCCTTAATCCTTTAACATAGTAAACATATTTAGTATTATGGTTGCCATCAAAACTAATTGAACCTATTCCACAAATCTGAGTTCTTGAATCATCTCCAAATTTAACTAATCCTTTGTCAAAATTTTCAAGTTTAAAAAAAATAATTTTAGCTCCGGTCATCTGGTTAGAGTAGCCAATTTCAACAACCTAGTAGTTCTTATCCTATTTAACATGAAAAGTAAAAATCAAAGTAACTTCAACCTTATCCTTCTTCTTTGGAACACTTTCCTTGACACAACTTTCAAAGTTAGCAAAACTAGATTCATCTTTTAAAGATAAGAACAAGCATTCATTTTCATCAACTCCATAATCAGATTCATCATAAAAAATGCGAACATATTCTCCAACATAGTAAATTATTTTAATCATCTTTCCTTCATTCTCATTAATTTTATTGTTCACAACTTTGTTGGATATCCTGAAGCATAATGACCTATATTTCCACAACTAAAACATTTGAAGGGTAGTTTAATTTTTTACTTACTAGTGCCCTTTTTCATCCTTCTTACAAAGTTAGCTTCCACATCATCAAGATATTTTCCATCTGAATCTTCAATATTTTTTTATTTTCCAACCTTGAAAGTAGTCTCCACTTTTGTACCATTTCTCAAGCCATTTTTTCTCATTTCAAATGAAGTTAGTGTACCAATCAACTGATCTCTAGAATAAGTATTAAAAAATTTAACTTCCTCAATAGAAGATACCTTTTCACTATAAGAATTAGGAAGAGATCTGAGAATTTTCTTTACCACCCTAGGTTCTTTGACTTGTGCACCAAGACCTCTCATATCACTTACCACCTCATCAAATCTCTTCATGTAGGTTGTAATTGTTTCATCTTTAGACATCCGTTGGGTCTCAAATTGAGCCTTTAGATAATTAAAATTCGCTTGTTTAACCTTATCACCTCCTTCATAAATTATTTCAAGATTATCCAAAACTTATTTATTAGTCTTAAGATTCATAACTTTTACCAATTCATAATTTGAAAAAATATTCAAAATAATAAGTCTTGCCTTAATATTTACCTCATGTACCTTGATACCATCACTTGTGCTTGGACCATTTGTAGGTGAAATGTATTGATTCTTTATTGAATTTTCAATCTCATATCCATGAGATGCCAAATATCCTTCCAACTTGTTCAATGAACCTTACTCTGATACCAATTGTTGAATGAACAAGGCAATTGAGAGGGGGGGTGAATCAGTTTTATCAAGCTAAAACATCAAATCCCTCAATAGTAATCAAATCCACAAGCATTCATTAAACCCATTTTTTTATTAAAGTGATTAATCATGAAATGTAGATAAGAAAAATTTAAATAACAACACCATACACAAGAGAACACCAAATTTGCATGGAAAACCCAATGAGGGAAAAACCTCTATAAGGATTACCTCACAATATATAATTATAAAACTGGTACAAGGGATCATTGTGAGAATAGGAAACACTCTCCAAAAAGTATCACAACTAGGGCTCACTACCACAGAAAGAAAAATAAGATAGAAGAGAAATGTTACATAGAGAAAAAATTCTCAATTCAATAGAGAATTCACCACAATTGCTCTAACACTTTCATGGCCTTGTTTGAAAGATTGTAGATACTTTCAACTCACTACATTTAGGAATCCAAAACTTTGAAGTTCACACTACTCTACTCAAATTCACATCTATACTTTTGCAATCCACATCACATTCATCACTCACATCTATCTCCAAACTCTCTTGAGATATTCCAATAGCATTACTCTTATTTATATCATCCTCAACCTTGAAAACTTTCTCCAAAGTTGAAAACACATCCTTTACACTTACAAATTCAAATTAGGTTAGCACCCAATTTTTTTTGCAATGGATAGGAATGATGGAGAACAATATAAATCCCTAGTTAGTACCCAATTTAATCCCAACACACCTAAAAAAACTTTCACAAACTTCACATGCAGTGTTAGCACTAGGTCGGTCATTACTTGTGCTAAACACTATAAAACTATTTACACACTTCCCATTTGATCAAGATGACATGCATACCACAAAATATCTTTTACACAATCTAGAACAATCCACAAAGCACCTAAGATCCAAAAAACACTTCAAACAAACTTACATCATAGAAATACTTCAACCCAGAACATCCAGTTAACTTCATACGCACACTAACGCATGAAACACACACAATACTATAATAAATCAAGTGAAACCTTGAATTTTGAAAGATACAAACATTATAAGAAACTTCCTATATCTACACAATCTGAAAGAATAATTCAAAGAAATGAGAAATAAATACATTTCTCCCAGACCACTAAAAACCTAGTACACATATTGGTGAATATATCTCACTCTATATAACGATCCAAAAATCGAAACTCTAGATATAGCAACTATTGACAACCTTGAACAAAATATTAGATCTACACATGCATAGCCTCAACATAGAAGAAAGATAGAGCACATATTGAAGCACATTTTGAACACTTACACAACATTATTTTCTCTATTTACCAAATTTTCTCAAAAGAACTTGGAAACCAATTACCAGAGACACCATCTTAGCACATTACTTCATCCCAACACATCTCCATACACTGAAACACAAAGATAGCTCCATGTACTCACAAAAATTCCTCAATATCTCAACTATACATGCACACAAACTACAACCTATTTCCCTCTTATTCATATTTTTTTCAATATCCTTGACATCTTCATCATGCAACAATCTTCCTCAACACATATTTTAAATCAATGACAACACCTTGATACTTGAAACAACCTACACATTCAATGAGAAAAAATATTGGGGCATTTTGTGGCTTGCCTCAGTCAAACCCCATGTAAGTGTTTCCATTTCCACAATGGTAATGTCAATGACAAAAATGATAATTGAAAGGAAGGAATGGTGAAATCATGAAATGCTACAAATCACCACCCTTCAATGGCTTCCTTTAAGGATTGAAGTCATGCACATAACCTCGAGGATTTGGATCTTTCTTTCTTTCTTTCTTGAATTCTTTGGAGACCTACAACATGGGTTAGCCTTCAAAAGATATGAACATGAACACACATAGAATTTGACATGATGTTACATCTTGAATTTCTACAATAAAGTTCTAAAATTCTACTCTTTACTTGCTCTTGATAATAGTATTTTCTCAATAGTGTACTTAGTGCTCCTTAGATTTTAAATGATAAAAATAACTAGGTATTTATATGCAATTATGGTAATTTCTTGAAAATTAGATCCCAAAAGCTGAAACTTGAAATTTGAAATTTGAATGTTAAAGCCATCAACAACATATTAAAAATTGGTCCCTAGAAAGATAGGGGGACCAATACATGTTGGAATGATGGATACACAGTTGTCCTTGATGAAGTTGCAATGCAATCTTCAATGGAGGACCTTTTCTAGGAAGAAATATTCAACCACAAAGAAAGTATGATGATGGCATTCAAATAGAGATTCTATTATGATCTATCAGATGATTTACAAAGAGTACATATGCCTAATTATATAGGAAAGTGCTAAACCTAGAATGCAAAGGATGTTGCCAAGTGTTAAAATCACACTTCATGTGACAACAAGAAACCCTAACCAACTACCTAGGGAATGATAACAAGATGGAGATAAGTTCTAGAAAAGACAACTCATCTTCTAGAAGGGAATATTATCTTAACAACTTTATTAAATGATTAAATGCAACCTAGGACTAATATGATTAATTAAGGCCTAAGTTAACTTATGCTAGTGTAATAAATAATTAATTACACTAACACCCCCCCATAAGTGCAACTTAGGGAGGAAAATAAAATGCAATGATTATGCATGAAGATGATGGGTCCCGACTGATGGCCATTTTAGGTACCCATGTACAAAAGATGAAAATGCAACTATCTCCCACAAACAAAGAAAAGGGGAAAACCCAGTGGGAATAAAACCCCTCTCCGAAAAAGGAGATGAAATGTAGAAAGGTGATGATTGGAGGACTCAACATTTCCCCCCCAAGGACAACAATAATCACATGGATACAATATAATCAAAAGCCCCCCCATAGGAGGGAAATAGAGATTCTATTATGATCTATCAGATGATTTACAAAGAGTACATATGTCTGATTATATAGGCAAGTGCTAAACCTAGAATGCAAAGGATGTTGCCAAGTGTTAAAATCAAACTTCATGTGACAACAAGAAACTCTAATCAACTACCTAGGGAATGATAACAAGATGGATATAGGTTCTAGAAAAGACAACTCATCTTCTAGAAGGGAATCTTATCTCAACAACTTTATTAAATTATTAAATTCAACCTAGGACTAATATGATTAATTAAGGCCTAAGTTAACTTATTCTAGTGTAATAAATAATTTATTACACTAACACCCCCCATAAGTGCAACTTAGGGAGGAAAAGAAATATTGGAATGATGGATGCATAGGTGTGCTTGATGAAGCTACAATGCAATCTTCAATGGAGGACCTTTGCCAGGAAGAAATATTCAACCACAAAGAAAGTATGATGCTGACATTCAAATAGAGATTCTATTATGATCTATCAAATGATTTACAAAGAGTACATATGCCTAATTATATAGGCAAGTGCTAAACCTATAATGCAAAGGATGTTTCCAAGTGTTAAAATCACACTTCATGTGACAACAAGAAACCCTAACCAAATACCTAGGGAATGATAACAAGATGGAGATAAGTTCTAGAAAAGATAACACATCTTCTAGAAGGGAATCTTATCTCAACAACTTTATTAAATGATTAAATGCAACCTAGGACTATGATTAATTAAGACCTAAGTTAACTTATTCCAGTGTAATAAATAATTAATTACACTAACAATACACCCATGGGTGTATGGGTCCTAGCCCTATCTTCTAGGAATTTTAGTGTTGGGATCAAAGCATTAATTGTTTGCATTTATTCAATGCTTGCAACTCTTTGAAAAATGGTAAAAAGAAGCCTTGGAATTAATAATTTATGAAATTAGAGGCTTAATTAGGTCCAACACATAAAGGGGGATAAAAAATAATGTGAAATTATTATGGGTGACAATTTTTGACACTACATTTAGCCCCCACTTTAGTGAGAGTATGAACTTACACTAAAAATCGTAGTAAAGTAAAAAAATATATGTCAATAGGAGTTTGAAAGTCCAACTATTGATGAGGTCATATGAATAAGGATAAATGGAGGTATCAAGCTCCTAGGATCCAAGATCCCATGGTAAACCAGCATAAGTGAAAAGGAACATACATGTATGATATATAGCAGGACAACATATAATAACATACAATGTCAAAAAGAGATGCAAAAGGAGGGTATGGAATAGCAAGTTGTGTTATGTAGGATCCACACGAAAGGAATTAATGACTCACATGATAACAAAGTATTATATTTGTTAGGTGAATCAAAAATAAGAAGACATATGAGCTAGTGAAGTTTGATATTCACTAGGTGAGCGCCCAATACAAGGATGAGAAACATTCTAGGTCTACTAAGTGTGTAACCATAAAAAGGTGGAAAAAATGAGACACACACAAGGTCTAGTGAGGATCACTTTTAACTAGGTGTGTAGCCACAACAACCATAAAAATAGTTATTCTCCTTGATAAATATAATAAGGTGACACAAAATGATTAATATGATATTCTAACACAACATTAAGTTCAACACCCATGAAAAAAGTGAAGCAAATAAATTTCAATGTCAATGCATCACTAAGTCCAACACCTATGAATAAAGTGAAGCAAAATAATGCCAATGTATGCTCCCACTTTAAAGAAATTGTGAAATGCCATGCTATGAGCAATTACTTTAAAGTAGAAAAAATGATAAATGGCATGTGATTAAAGGTCATGAGAACCTATTTAGAAAGCCCTATGCAAATTACATATTTCCAAATAAAGCTAACTCATGACAACGGGTAGCCCCCAAATGATATGTAACATGCATTTTAAAAGATAGACATTGAAGGGATCCATGGATCTGGGGTTAGTAGACATATTTTATATAGTTGTATAATAGAGCTTGAAACTGACATAATTGCCCCAATAGTTGTGGAACAATGAACACAATGGAAGAATGATAGAGAGAGGGAGAAGAAAAACAATTTTTTTGGGTTAACATGGAAGATACATAAATATCTCAATGCCTTGTATCATCCCCAAAAATAAAACACAAGATAGAGAAAAAACATGAAGTCTACAACACATAGAAGAATGAAGATATAAATAGAAGAATTTCATGAGAGGTTCATTCATTTTGTACCCTTGCATCGATAGGGAAACAATAGTAATCCAAAGAAAAATCACAAAAAAAAAGACATGCCAAGTAGCACAACATGGGATATCACATAATTTGAAAAAAAACATAAAGAAATAATGCACATGCGAGCCAATCGAAATCATTTCATCTACATCCCAATCTTTCTCATCATATATGGAAGGCAGACAACTAGCTAAAGGTACTATAACAAGTGTCACATTAGAAACATCTCTAGGTGCAATACATGGTGGATCACTCTCATCAAAAGGATCATCAAATTTTCCTCCATCTAAATTCATTTTATTTGAAAATAAAACATTAAGCTTTTATCCACCTCTTCATCAATTTTAGTAATCTCATCTTCATCATCCAAATTTATCACAATGCGAAGTTTTATGACAATTTTAGTTGAATCTTCTTGTTTCACTTCTTTTTTAGTTCTATGTCTTGTTCTGGTGAAAGCTATAGTTCTTCTTGAGGTGTTTCCATAGGTGATGGGGAAGGAGTGGGTTTATCAACCATTGGTCTATTTTCATCACTTAAGGGAGGAACTAAAGGAACCACATGGGCTTGGGAAACCACTATCTCTTTAGGTTTGTACACTTTTTTTATATTTAGAGGAATAAAAGGAATCATGTGACTATCTCTTGGCATTTTGTAAGAGATGGTTGGGGGAAATATGACATATTTACCATAGTTACTTGGAAGGGTCTTGGCTTGAGGCATATTTTCATCCACAACTATTGGAGTAGAATTAACAACAATGGACCTATCATTGTCATGGATATTGCTAAGAGATAACTCTATTATATGCTTTTCCTTGAAATTTTAGTATGACTTGAAAAATAGATCTTCATGAGGCTTTATAGGTTCCCTAGGTTGAGGCCAAAAGAAATCCAATGTAAAAGTTCTATGAGAAGATAAAGGATTAAACCCACTATGATGCACTATAAATATCTCATTTTCAAAAGGTAACTTTATGCACTTGTGGATAATCGATGGGAAAACACTCATGGAGTGAATCCATGGATAGTCTAGCTTCACACGAAACTAGTTTGATGATGGAATTATGGAGAATGAGACATATAATCACTTTGGTTCAAATTTAATATTTGAAGAGTGATTGAACCTATTGTAGGGCAAGAAAAACCATCATGAGTTTTTAACCATGCTTCTTATTGTTCATAAGAATCTTGATAAAGCTCTTACATAAACAAGAACTCCTTAGTGATCATATTTTATAGACACACGAGATCAATGAGTATTCCTTACACAATTTTTTCATTGATACAACCAACAATATAGAGATTACCATTAGGTGCATGTCTAAATGCATCATTATTAGTGAAAGCAATATCATGTATCATAGTGGTTTGACCTTTATGAGATTGAACATCTAAAAAACAACCATTATTTGTAGACCATCCTTATTATCATTTCAATTATCATTCATGTCATTAGTTGTATCAACATTAATCTCATTAACCTTAACATCACAAGCTTCCATAAATTTGGTTGAATCATTAGGAATTGGGTTGGTAAAAAATTGCAAATTTTGGTTAGGAAAGGCAAAAAAAAAATTCCCTTGATCATTTAAACCACCCAACTGAATGTGATTAGAATCAATAAGGTCTTGGAATTGATGTTTAAGACACATGCAACATTTTGTATCATGTCCACTTGTGCGGTGATATTAAATAAAGGGCATTGGGATTAAAAATTAGAGGTATGGATTTGGTTGCTTCCAGAAGTCTAATTGAAGGCAATCAGATTAAGTTCTTACTCAAAGTTTTAACATGATCAAATTGAGGGAACTAGGTAATGGGGTAAATTTTCTATATTTTTCTCTAAATTGATATGGGGTTGAACTTATGAAAACAACTTGGGGTTCAACATGGTTAGTTTTTTTATATGGATTTATCTTTATAAAATTCATGTTTTACTTCTTTAATGGTTGGTAGTTTTTGTGAGGTACAAATTCAGATTTTTTAACATGTTTCAATGAAGATATTTCTTCATACTGATTAATTAAATTTTGATAATCATGAAGAGCCATACACAAGTTTATAAAGGATGGTTATTTCATCAACAATATTTTCTCTCCTATATTTGATTTTAGATTTTCATTGAACATTCTTTAAACATTTTCATTAGGAAGAGTAAGATTAATTTGTGAGTAAAGCATCTAATAGTGGCTTATAAAGTTTGTAACCTTTTCACCTTGCCTTTGTTTACACCACATTATATCATGTAGGGAAACTTTAGCAACAATTTTTACTTGGAAATGGTTGAGAAAAGCATCACAAAACTCATTAAATGAGTGGGTTGAGTTATTTGGTAATGGAAAAAAACATTCCAAATCCATGTCTTTCAATGAACTAGGGAAAATTTTGACCATGAGTGTATCTTCAAAAATGAAGTCACTACTCAAGGTAGTATATTTTGATATATGGTTGCTAGGGTCTCCTTTACCATTGTATTTCTCAAAGAGGGGTATCTCTATATTTTGTGGAATTTTTGTTTTCATAATTCCAAGTGACAATGGGCTCCTTTTGATGTACTATGATGGTTGTAAGTTTTGGTTTTGGTTCAATATTTAGATTTGTTGTTGAAGCGATGTCACATTTTGGAAAAGTTGGTTTATGATAGAATAATGGATTAATTTTATTTTTAATGAGGTGAATATAGTGGAAGTGTGTATGTGTTAGGCATGATACTATGTTTCAAATATATGAGTGGGAATGAAACTTGAAGTGTGACATGTGAAGATAAAAAACCATAATTTTCAATGGAAATAACTATTATTGGAGTTATACCAATTCTTTGTTGTATTTTTGAAGCGATAGTTAGATTTGTGTATGTAGGAATATAGGCTATAGTTTTAGGGAGGGAGACTTGACTTCCTCCTTGAAATTGAGTATATCCCAAAGCTTAATCACAACTACTTGTAGTAGGGATGTTGTAATCAACTATATGAGCTAGCCCATGCAAAAACTCTAATTTATGAGCATCATTAATCAATTTACACATGTTATCTATCATAGGGACCACAATAATAGCTAGAGATTCAATACTCACATAGTCTTGGAGTCCTAAATCTTTGTCTATTTTTTGTAGTTTGTCTTCAGAGACATGGGAAACTATAGTCTCAACATCTATAAAGATAGGTGTTTTTAAAGTTGTCATTGGTATGGTAGAATCAAGGATAGAGTATAAAATGGGTTGATTATTGACAACACTTGTCATGAAAGAGTTAGAAGACTCATGATCCACAATGAATGTAAAGCTAGTGTGGGATGCCATAAGTCAAGAGCTACATCTCATTGAAGTATTGACAATAGGACACTAGGTTTTGAAACTCATACAAGTTTAAAAACATTAAGTGTACCTAGGATGAACACCAAACTGTTAAATAATCATAATAAACACTTCAAAATAGATATTAGACCACAAAATAAAACAAGAAATACAACAAGAAAAGTCTGGGAAAAGGTTTGTTTGGCCAAGAATAGTAGGACAAAGGAATCCAAGGGCTTATGAGTCCTAGTGAGCGGTTCTAAAAATTCAAGTTCTGACTGTGTATTATATTGCTTAGGAATTTTGATTCTACTTGCAAACATTTGTAACAATAAGTAATTTCCCAAAATTTATTTAATTTATGCCAATTTGATGCAAAATGCAAGTATGCAAGAATTTGGAAGATGTTTGAACAAGTTATGAATGCAAATTTTAGATTTGAAATGTAAAAGCCTAAAAATGATGACTTTGATGCAATTTTAAAATAAAAACTATACTTTCTTTCACATTTATGAATTATATTCTAAATTCCTAAAAAACATAGATTCCAAAATAGAGATTTGTAGGTACCTAAAAAATGAGTAGATAGAGATAGACAACTATGAAAATGTTTTTTGGTGCACTTTTACAAGGAAAAGGTCACCTAAGGGTGTCCAAGTCCTTGACAAAGGGTTTGGGAATTGAAAAATTGAATGTTTAAGTTGTTTTAGGTTTCTATTTCTATCTACAAACAGGTTTGATAGTGATTGTTTTTCCAAAATTTCTTAATGTGATTCAAATGCAAATGTATGATAATGTGTGAATAAAAATTAATAATTATGAATGTGATTTTAAATAAAAATATGATCTAAATGACTGAAACACACCCTATGATGCAATATTAGGTGCAATTTTTTTTGGATTTTTATGATTTTTTATCATGCAAATATGAAACCCTAAATCAGAAATGTAAGAAAATATGATGCAAAACCTAGGTATATGGTTGGAAAGACCACCAATTTTAGAAGGTTTATAATTTTAACATGCCGGGTTCACCAAAATAAAATAAAATAAAATTAGAACTCTAGGTCCTAATGTATAGAACCTATGATTTTGGTTATTATGGGTGTCTTTTTCTAAGTTTCTTTAAAGAGGGAGATCAACAAGGTGAATAGATTGAATATCAACCATGAAGGTGAGCCAATCAGATCTAAATCTCTTTCTTTTGAGCCTTAGTAATTGATTAGAAATTATTTGGAATGATTAACCTAATTAGAATATATGACCTAATATGATAAATGTAGTATTCTAGAAGCACACAAAAACAATAAACTGCATGCCAACCTAAGAATTATTGGAGATTATGCACCTATCATAAAAATTTGGATCTAAAATGGAGAGGAGGAATCAGACACATAGGGGCGTATGGTTCCCTGATGTGGGTCTTTAAATTGATTTTGTAGTCCTCTAATGCTAGATCTAACCTTTCATTTTTTGGTTGCAGAGATATTGAAATGTCATCAGGTAATTTTGTAGGTGACTTTTCATCTCTTGACAACATTTAGAGCTTTGAATGCAACAATGGAAAACTTTTCTTCAACCTTCTTTCAATCCTCTTAAATCTATAACTTGCACATTCAAAGAGAGAATAAATGTTGGGCCATTTAAGGGCTTGACTCAATCAAACCCCATGTAAGTGTTTCCACTTCCATAATGGCAACATCTATTATAGAAATGATAATTGAAAGGAAGAAATGATGAAATAAAAAAATGCTATAACTCACCACCCTTTAGTGGCTTCCTTTAAGGACTAAAGTCATGCACATCACCTCAAGGATTTTTTATTTTCTTGCTTGAATGTGTGAATTATTTCAAGACCTACAACAAGGTGGGTTAGCCTTCACAATACATAAACATGAACACACATAAAATTTGAAATGATGTTAGATCTTTAATTTATACAGTAAAGCTTTAAAATGTTGCTCTTGAATTGCTATTAATAATAGTATTTTCTCAATAGTGTACTTAGTGATCCTTAGGTTTCAAATGATAAAAATACTAGGCATTTATATGTAATTGTGCTAATTTCCTAAAAATTAGATACCAAAATTTGACACTTGAAATTTGAAATTTGAATGTTAAAATGCCACTAACAATATATTTAAAATTGGTCCCTAAAACTATAGGGGACCTATATGTCCATGGGAATATGGTTCATAATCCTATCTTCTAGGAATTTTAGCATTGTGATCAAAATATTATTTGTTTGCATTTATTCAATCCTTGCAATCCTTTGAAAAATGGTAAAAACAATCCTTGAAATTCATAATTTAGGAAATTAGAGACTTAATCAAGTCCAATACATAAAGTGGGACAAAATATAATGTGAAATTTGTTAAGGGTGGCACATTTTGACACTACAACCTCATGCTCCCTTGAGGTATGTAGAGGACTCCCTAACAACCTTTTTCATCCTATATTAAGATCTTTTGACTGTTATTCCTTATGGTTGCTATGGGAGTGCTCACGTGTAACTCCATGTGGTGATTTACAATTTATGATTTTTGGAAATGCTAGTCCTCCAAGGTAAGGAGTGTAAGGTGTTACATTACCTTGCATTACATGTCTATCCATTCATGTGGTATATGGTATTAATGAGATGGATATCACCATTCTAATTTAATGGGAAAGGAAGTGGCCATTGTGAGTCCATGAGGAATAACTATCCTTCTTGAATGATATATGCTTGTACATTTTAATGGTGTTTCTTCTTATTTAATAATAGTTCTACCTATTTATAAAATTCTCCTCAATCCACTTTTTTATTTTTTGTGCTTCCATATATATCCCCTATTCAAGCAAACAAAATCTTAATCTAAATCCATTTATCCAATCCTTCATCTATCCAAATCACCCAAATCCATCTATCCTCCTTTTGATTAAATACCTTATCCATCTAAGTCTTCTAAATCCATTCAAATATTTCCAATCCAATCTACTAGCCAACCTAGTTCTTCTTCCCCCTATTCAATCCAAATGAAATCTCATCCCCCATCCTCACCCTTAGGTGTACTATTATTCTAATCCCTAATCCATTTCCAATTCATCATGATAATTTCCATCCTCATCCAAAATAAATCCCAAACTTTTCTCTTCCAATAAATCCTTTACCATGTACACCCATCGAATATAACCTCTATATAATCTAATTTATTCTAACCCCTTCATCCATCCCAACAAAATCCAATATTATGAACCCATATCCTACCCAAAAAAAAAAAAAAATAGTAATCAAGGATAACTCCAATTAAATTGATAATTATGAGGTTAGTGTTGTTGAATAGTTTAAGTATAATCCCTATGATGACAATGAGTGTCTCATGGAAAATGGTGACCTCTCCTCATACAAAACCTCTTCCTACATCAAATAATTCACTAATTCATTAAAAGGTTCTAAGAACTCATTGATTTAATCATCACCTATCCTTTTAAAAATGATAAATGTTCTATGGCTATATACCTCATAAATCTTGGTGCCAAAATTCCATTATCCCAATTCCCTTCCAATCTTAATATATCTCCTATTTCTCATCCTTCCTCTTCCTCTAAAAAGGGAAACCAAACCTCAATCCAAAGTTTCATTCAAACCCCACCCACATCCCAAATTTCCATCTTCAACTCCTTTTCAAGATCCTCATCTTCATCCTTATTGTACCAATCCATGAAATATTCCACTTATTATTCCATATGCTCATCTCCCACATCCTCTAACACATCTCAATATTACAAATCCACATCATCCCCTTCCTCCAAATCTCTCATTCATAGATCCTCAAAGGAATCTAAAAAATAATGCATTCTATAGTAGCCATCATAAATTTATGGATCCATTTCAACCTACACCCATCATTCCACTCCAAAATCCTAACACTATCCAACCCATTGAAACTAGAAAACATAAATCCAATAAACCTAATAAATATCCTATCCTTGCATCTACCAAATTTGAAGAGTCTATTTAATATTCCTCCCCCACCACACCATCCACACCAAATGCACTATTTCAATCCCTTAATCTAAAGCAAACTATCATATATTCCCCTCCATCTCAAGATAAATTCATTCATTCCACTCCATATAATGATCCCATTCCATCTCAAAACCCAATCATCCAATCTCATCCCTCTCATGATCCCATTTCAATAAAGGTAAAAGTAGTCATGATCCCCCTCTAAATCAAGATCAAAGTGTGTCTTCCATATTATCTAATTATCCCCTTATTGATAAAGATCAAATCACTCCTTCTAATCCATTTCATGGTCTCTTTCCAACTCAAGAGAAAATATTTCCTTCCCCTCCCCGCTAATGATCCCCTCCAAATTCAAGATCAAACTATACATTAATTTGCATATCATGATCCTAATCCATCTCAAGATCAAAATAACCCTAGACTAAAACCCCTCATGATCCTAATCCTCCCCAATATCCTATTACTACTATCCAATCTTTCAATGAACCCCACACCTATCAAATGGGTCCATTTCATCCAATATAGTTTACTCCATGAGCTTATCATTTCTTCAAACTCATATCCCCCTGAAAATGGAATCACATCTTGATTCCAAAATAAGTATACCATTGGTAAAATTATTTGTAAAACATTCTTTATCAAAGTAAAGGGTTAGGAATTCATGAATAAGGCATCTTAGAACCCATCCAAACCATATAAAATCAAAGTTCTCATGGACTTTTCTACATTTCTCTTTCTCAATAAATTAGTATTCCTCCCAAAACACACATCCCTCTACCTGAATCAAAAAATTCACATCCTCTGTCATCCAATTATATTTTAGGCCCCTATGTCCCAAAGAAAATTCCTATCTCATCCAAATCCATTTTGGGCCTTATATCCCAAAAATTCTTGCATACCTCATATCCATCTTCAATTCCTAAATTCCATCACCCATCACTCATATTTCAAAATCCCTTCATCTTATTTATCCATCACCTCAAATCCCAAATCAAGATCAACCAAGGAACACATCCTTGCAAACCTTCCAAAATTCTCCCTACGTCAACCCATACATAAAATATCCATATAATTCCTTTTCACAAACCAATCTCATTTACCTTGGAAGAAATTTGGATGCCAAAAATGAACATACATCCAAGGATCAACATGTCCCATAAAATGACAAGAAAAAAAATTCTTACTCAAGAAAAAAATATAAATCCAAAAAGTCGTAAAGGGTCATGATGAAAAAACCAAGTGGATTCCCAAAATAGTTATAATATTAATGCACCTCAAAGAATAATTTTAATTGACATCCAAACATGTTATTATGATATCTTCATCTAATCCTAAGCCCTCCATTCTTCCATATAGGAATCTTTCATCTAGATCTATTTTGGGCCCCTATGTACTAAAATATACTATCCTAAGTCCTCCATCATCTCCTTCATAGATTTTGGACCCCTATGTCCCAAAATCTATCCACACTCCTCCATCTAAATCTAAAAATCCAAAACCCACTTCACTTCCACAACTCCACCACCCATCAATGTGTATGCCAATGTTGGTCTTGAAAATATTTTGATAAACTCATCCATAATTATTCCAACACCCCATCCATTAAATAACATCTATTTTTCATAATTCTATCCCTCTCATCCAATATTTTGTAGATATCATCATCCATCTCCATCTCTCATACATTTCATCCCCCTTATCATCATTCTACCAATGTCTATGAGAAGACCTCTAATTTCCATAGTACATTATTGCACACTTAAATGGATAACATCCATGGAACTAGACACTTGAGACCTTCATTCATCTCCATATCATGTATCCAATATCTTCTAGATCAAATTATCCACATCCTTCTCCCCATCCTTCTCTATCCATACTATTTCAAAAATTAAAAAAATATTTTTTTTGTAAAAATGTTAAAAATAAAAGTAAAGAGAAATCATCCATAAAGTGGTGTAAACCACTTATTTTGGCACCTTAGGAAAGTACCATGATGAAAAGTTGGTAAATATGAATCATGTGTAATCCATCATATTCTTGCACTATACACTTAGGGGAAAGCTTAGTCCATAATATCCTATCTATTATATCTTATCCACTTGATATTGATCATCTTATCCATATGTTCCAATATCCTCCATCCCATATCCCTTATCATAAATCCTTACTCCCATACTATCTAATTCATGACCTATTTTAACCTTTTATCTTGATAATAAATTAAATAAAAAGTATCTATGCATGCTTTGGACAATGAAAACCTTACTTTCTCCATCTTCCACATCCCTTATGCATTATCTTTCCATATAATGCATCATTTCCCACCATTAATCTATAATGAAAATACCTCTAGTTTGGGGAATATTGTCCTTTGTAACATTTTCCTTAGATATCTATTATCATATCCTCTTATCGCCATCCAATCAATCTATTTATCTCCTATCCAAGCAAATCCTTTTATCCTTCCATCTCTTATAAAATATTGGTTCTCTCTCATAATTGGTTTCCATACCATATCCTTCTTGCTATATCCTCTATCCTCCATGTAATTAAATCCTATACAATATATTTATCCTCCATTCATCCCCCAACCCAAAAATCCCAAATCTATCCACCCAGTGCAATCAATCCTAATCCAAACAATCCAATTGTCCAATCTAGCTCATCATCTTGAAGAACCCATTTATTTTTATACAAATCGACTGAAACCTATTGGTCCACATTAATCAAACTATCATCATAGGGATGTATCATTCCTATTCCAAGTTTTGTTCTTGTAAATAACAACAAAATATTTAGGTTATGAATTGTTCTTATCATTAACTTTATTATCCACATCATCATTCAATCAATTAATTTTCTTTAACTTCACTAGGGGCATAGTCCTTATTTTCTTTTGGTTTTGTCATGCTTGCTTGTTTCTTCTGTGTAATATCATTTTTTAAAATTTATCTAGTCTTTTCACCATATTTCCACATTGGTAGTATTGTCTTCCATATCATGGTTTTATAATGTATATGCTTCCATTTGACCTTTTGATGATGTACTTGGTACATTTTCACCCTAGTTCGTCATACCTCAGTGCATAATTTGTCAGTTACGTTATCAAATATAGGTTTCTTATACCATTGTATCATGATTCATATCTATAATACCTTTCATCCATAATTTGTCATGTCTTCTTATCCTTTATCATATAACTTGTTGGGATTAAGGTGTCTCAACCTTAGAGTCCTAACATTGATTTAATTAATGTAATTAATGTATTTATTTGTATTATTTAAATTCCTATGGTGGAATGTCATAGATTGGAACCCACCAGCTAGGTGGCATCCTTGTTGGAGGTGTCTAGATGACACATCATCATCCCAAGTGGACATAGGCATCCCACTTTGGAATCTATGGCATATGACAAATTCTATGATGCATCATAAGGAATCTTTGAATGCATGGGTGAAAGTTAGCGCCCAAGTTGGGTTATGATAGGATGTAAGAGAATCAACTATTTTTAGTTAGTTATGACAGATTCTCTTATAGTTGTAAGTTCTATCAGCTATGACAGATTCTATGATAGTTGTAAGATGTGTAAGGCATCTATCCTAAGCTATTTTTATCATATTCTAGGCGCTCAAGCTTGGGAGAAGAATATTTGCATGTTTGAAACTTGTTGGGGGTGTAAGGGAATATGTCACATATGTCCAAATACATGTATAAGGAATTGGAAATTTTTCCATGTAGATTAGGACACCTCTCACCTTCTAGATGCTTCTTGAAGCTTGTATCACTCTATTTATTGAGTACCTTGAGTTGTAGAATGCATAGCTTGTTTACAAGTAATGAAGTGTTTCCAGTATCACTCCAGAACAAGTGTTTGTTTGAAGAACTTGTAGAAGAAGACTATGTACTTGGTGATGTATTGTAACTCCTATTTGAATTAATACTATAGTACTATGCTTTTGGAGGGTGGGATTTTTTACCCGAAAGGGTTTTCCCCATGGTAGTTTTGGAGTCACTATTTTATGCATTGTTGTTGTTCTATTTCCATTATTCTCTGTGTATCTTATATTGTAATAGCATAAGGTGTTAAATTTTATTTTTTGTAACTCTCTCCTACTTTAATTAGTGTAGGAAGTTGTTTTCGCTTACTCATCTTCCTTTCAGGTGGTATTAAAGCCTAGCCAACCTTGGTTCCTTTTTTGGGTAGAAGGTTTTTTTGAGCTAATCTTTGTTTCAATGTGAGTTTTGTAGAAGTGTGTGTTTTGTTACCTTATTGTAGGAAAGAGATGGAAGACACATCTGACAGTATTGAGAAGTATAAGGCATATATGGTTTCTAAGGGATATTCCTAGGTGGAGGGAATTGATTATGGAGAGATATTCTCTCATGTAACGAAGCTAGCATCTATTCGGCTTTTGTTGTCACTTGCAACAACATATGAATTAGAAGTGGAAAAGATGGATGTGAAGACAACATTCATTCATGGTAATTTGGAGGAAAATATTTACATGTCATAGCTAGAGAATTTCATTGAAAAAGGTAAAGAAAATTTGGTTTGCAAACTGAAGAAGTCTCTTTATGGTTTGAAATAGTCTCCTAGAATGTGGTACCAAAAGTTTGATACCTATGTGTTGTCATTGGGATTTCAGAGGTCAAAATCTAAACATTTTGTATACTTTTAAACTAATAATGGTCACATTCTCATTATTGTTCTATGCGTAGATGATATGTTATTTATTAGGAATGGTAAAAGTATGATTTCAGATTTGAAGTTTCAATTGTCAGCATAGTTTGAGATGAAAGATCTAGGTGCAGATAGGTACATTTTAGGAATGGAAATTGCTAGATATAGAGCTAACAAAAATCTTTAGTTAAGCCAAAGCAAGTATGTGAACTTTGTGTTGGAGGGATTAAACATGGTAGAATGTAGACATTTATTTGTTCTTGTGATGCAAGGGACAAACCTTTCTATGAACGATTGTCCAAAATCTCCTACTAAGATGGACGACATGACCAAAGTACCATATGCAAGTGCAATTGGTAGTTTGATGTATGTGATGTTGTGTATCATACCATACATTTCCCAAGTAGTGGGAGTCCTTATCCATTTTATGGCTAATCCTAGATGGGTGCATTGGGATGCAGTTAAGATGGTGTTTAAATATTCACAAGGCACTTCTGAATATGCCTTGTTTTTTCATGGTTATCGTACTAGACCTTAGCATTCTATGAGAATTCAAGGATATGTGGATTCAGATTGGGTAGGTGACATTGACAGTAGAATATAAACCAATGGTTATGTGTTTATGATGTTTGGTGGTGCTACTAGTTGGATGAGTAAGCGGTAGGCTATAGTCATATTGTCCACAATAGAGGCAGATTATATGATAGCCACTCATGCTTGTAAATAACCCATTTGTCTTAAGAGATTGTGTTCTAAAATTGATTTAGATGTAGGACAAATTACTATTTGTTGTGATAGTCAAAGTGCAATTTTTTTAGCA
The DNA here is from genome assembly GCA_007115665.2 of Sequoiadendron giganteum. Taxonomy (NCBI): domain Eukaryota; kingdom Viridiplantae; phylum Streptophyta; class Pinopsida; order Cupressales; family Cupressaceae; genus Sequoiadendron; species Sequoiadendron giganteum. The sequence goes on along the minus strand of CM021100.1, from coordinate 939,779,381 downwards.
AAGAATCCTACTTTCCATGTCAAAACAAAGCACATCGATGTTTAGTATCATTTTTTTTATGATATGGTATAAGATGGAAATGTGAAATTGGAGAAGGTTGAAACTTTGGTGAATGTTGTAGATGCACTGACAAAACCAATGAGCACAAAAAAATTAAGATGGTTTTTCAATTCCATGGGCCTTGGGGCCCTAAACAGATGATTCTATATGACTCTCGATAGGTCTTCGACAAGTGGGAGAATGTTGGGATTAAGGTGCATCAACCTTAAACTCCTAATGTTGATTTAATTAATGTAATTAATGTGTTTATTTTTATTATTTAAATGCTTATGGTGTCATGTCACAAATTGGGATGCACCGATTGGGTGGCATCCCCATTGGAGGTGACTAGATGGCACATCATCATCCCAAGTGGACATAGGCATCCCACTTTGGAATCTATGGAATATGAAAGATTATATGATGTGTCATAAGGCATCTTTGAATGCATGGGTTAAAGTTGGTGCCCAAGTTGGGTTATGACAAGATGTAAGAGAATTATATTTTTAGTCAGTTATCACAGATTCTCTTATAGTTATAAGTGTTTTCAACTACATGACAGATTCTATGATAGCTATAAGATGTGTAAGGAATATATCATAAGCTAATTTTAGCATATTCTAGGCACCCAAGCTTGGAAGAAGAATATTTGCATGTTTGACACTTGTTAAGAGTGTAAGGGAATATGTCACATATGTCCAATTGCATTTCTAAGGTATTGTGAATTGTTCCATGTAGATTTGGATGCTCATCACCTTCTAGATTCTTCTTGAAGCTTGTATCACTCTATTTATTGAGTTCCTTGAGTTGTAGAATGCATAGTTTATTTGAAGGTAATGAAGTTCTTCCAGTATCACTCCAGAATAGGTGTTTGTTTGAAGCACTTGTAGAGAAAGGCTATGTACTTGGTGATTTACTATAATTCCTATTTGAAGTAATAAAATAGTATTGTGTTTTTGGAGGGTGGGTTTTTTTACCCGAAAGGGTTTTCCCCATGGTAATTTTGGTGTCACTATTTTATGCATTGTTGTTGTTCTATTTCCATTATTCTCTGTGTATCTCATATTATAATAGGATAAGGTGTTAAAACAAAAAAATTGTAACTCTCTCCTACTTAGATTAGTGTAGGAACTTGTTTCCACTCACTCGGCTTCCTTTCATAACCCTCCCATCCATTTTGAGAAAAAAACCATGTTCTTCAAACCTACTTGTCCTCTCAAGGGGGAATACTACATACCATCCTTCTTGTGATTGGGGCATCATGCCACTAGTCCCTATCCCTTCCTTTCCACTATTATTTTTTTTGATATAGTTCCACTTCTTACATTCGTGACATCATATCAAAGAGGGGTAAAATGTAGACACCTAAAATTTACCATACATAACAACACTTGAATTTATCCTATCATATCCATTAATTAAATAAATAATTATTATTTATTCAGCTAATTTATCTTTCACCTTTTATCACACCTTATTCTATCCATTACTTAAATAAAGGTTTATTATTTAATTAATTAATTTATACTTTAACTTTCTCCCCTACCTTAATTAAATAAATTAATATTTATTTAATTAAGTTAACCTTATCCTAAAATCCTCCAACCAAATCAATTAATTAATTTTTTTAGGCTAATTAATCACACCGCCTTTTTTCTCCAATATTTCATTCTACTTTATCTCTCGACCTTTGTCCATTTAATTCATCAAATGGGTCAATCAAAATCTTACCATCATGTGACAAGTATCCCTTCCACATTTATCCTCTCGTATGTGAGAGGATGCAAAAGGAAAACCTACATTTACACCTTTATCCATCTTGTGACACTTGTTACAAGGCTAATATTAAATCCAAGCCCTAATCCTCAATCAATTATAGCCATCCATCAACCTATGCATCTTGACTCTTGATTTCCATCTTAAAAATTATATAAATGAAAGGCTTCTAATCCCATTTAAAAATTCACCATCATCATAGCCTTATACTGCTTAATTTTTTATCTAATCTATCTTCATCATATCTTTATCTATTTGTTTTATCTTTCATCATCTTAATCTTAATAATATTGTTATTTTTATATGAATGACATTCCATAAATTAAAAAATAAAATCAAGTGGAGCTAGCAAACACTCTACTTTAGCTCCATATAAGGAGAAACAAGGGTCATAGGTAAAGGTATTATCTATTTATTTTATTATATTCTATGTTTTTAACCTTTAATTTTTTCTTGTCTTCAAAAAGAGGGAAATGGAAAATGAACATAAAATAACTTGTAAATTTCCATGTGGTTATACCTCCAAATTCAAGGAAAATAAAAGTTGTTTGGGATATTTTAGAGCTTTTCTTTAAGTCATTCCTTAATATTGGTCTTTCAATATACATGAACAATCAAGATGTAAAATGATAAAAAATACTTTACTTGCTCTTATCATAGGTACATATTTGTATTAAGAGAGATAATAAAAACAATGAGTATCAACCCTATTCTATATAGAAGACTACTAGAAACTATACATTCAATCAATTAGGGGTGGTCTACACCAAATAATTGTTTCCAAAAAAATGGGAGATGAAATATAAAAGTAATAGAACTACTATTACATTAAAGAATAAATAATATTACCATTAATAGCGAGCTCCTTCAAGGATTTTAAATATATTCAACACAAGAAATATTGTGAGAGCTTCAATCAACCATGTAGAGTAAGAGAATGCAAAAAATATCATTTTTTTAAGTTAAAATGAATCTTGTTGGGTTAGGTACACAAGTGTGGATTGTAAAATTGTTAGGTGAGAATTATAATAGGTGGAATTGGATAGCTATTTAAGAAGGTAATATTTCAAAATAAAAAATTCTAGGGAACAAGTGCATTACATGAATGCATATGTATTTATCTCCCATCTTAATAAAATTATTTAGATTTTAACATGTATAAACTAGAGGCAAGAATGATATTATAATCTTGAATTTGGGAGAACTTTGGTGAAGGGGAAATAGGTCAAGTTTCATGCTCAATTGGACCTAGAACATGCTATAGGAGTGGACACAAAATAAATTTCAAAATAAAATGTGGAATTCTGAGGGTACACAATTTACTATGTTACAGATACAAGCATATATGGTTTGAGACAAAAAATGTAGTTTCTTTATTTACCTTGATAAAAAACATATATTTTCCAATTGCTTCATAGAATAAGACACCAAATTGAAGATGTAGATTAGGGAGGTGAATCCATACTAGTGGACTATTGAAGTGTATAGTGAGAGGACTAAAAGATGAAATCTATGGATTTAGAAAGAGGGAATGTTGGCCCTAGAACCATGAATTACCATCTAAAATTAAATGTTGATCTAAGACTAAATTGAATAAACATAAATAATCCCTTGGAACAAAGGAATTTTTTATTTTACCTCCCATAATAGGCTACTATTACTCATAAATCTAGATACTTAAATCATGAAGCTAAGGTCATAGTCTATCAAATCTACAAACTAGTACCTTTTGAGAGAAATAATTTTCATTCTCTAATCATCTTCCTCGAAAACCTATGATAGGGTGATATATGGAACACGGTATCTTAGAACTCCGAAATATAAGAACAGTGAAATAAACACTAGCTTGAAACTTGTTTGGGGAAGAAAGAATAACATTCCTTTGAGATGAGGATCTAGCATTTCAAAAAATATGCTCATATGTTCATTTAATAGGTTTTTTCAAGGAAACAATGATAAATTACTTAGAATCCACACTTAGAATTCAAGGTGATGAGGAGCTTGTATTATTTTTTAAGGCAATGAATCAACTTAAACACCATGGATAGAAAAAAACATAAAACAATATTTAGTTACAAAAACATCCCCTTCATTAGGAAGGGTTTTTTCGAGAAGTGCAAATACCTTCACATAGTGACTATTAGAACCATGAAGAATTAAAGCTATATGAGCATCATGAAAACTATTTACCTACCACTAGGCACAATAGAAGAACCAATCTATTGAAAAATAGAAAATCTCTCAAAATTTGAGGACCAATAGAAACTCGTAAGTTCAAAAAATGCAATCCAAGGTTCTCAAGATCATGCCATTCAATGACCTATACATGGGTGGGAAGATGATTATTAGGAACCATTTTGAATTACCTAATATATGGGATGATGTTAAACTGAATATATATTAGATAGATAATTATATTAATCATATATTTTTATTACATAATAAACATTTACAAGGTGTTGTACCTATGATTGAAAAATTTATTGGTCTGCGAGCGTCATTTTTCCACTATCCTTCTATTACCTAATCTACTCTAAATAAACTTCAAAATGGAATTTAAACAAAGAGGTTTCGTTTCAAGACAATTTAGATTTATAAAATAATGGAAGATTGACTTTATCTACTCTATTGAATCTTGAAATCTATTTAAAACTTAATTAATTGCTTTAGAAATAAACTATTTCATTCCTCACTTTACTAGATTGACAAGTAATTGTTCTTCTTTCAACATAATACATTAAAATGATGATTTAGACTATTTCAAATCTGCAATAACTTTTAACTAAGAAATGAACCATAGAAAATATAAATAGTAAAATGTAACTCTGATCTAAGATTATTTTCAACCCACAACAAATGAAATTATTCTAATCTTAAGATAGAATAGAGAATAGAACACATTAATGGAAAATGAATTTAACAACTAAAGGATCACCTTCCTTCCGAAAGTGGAGTATTCTATTTCTAGAAAAATTAAGCGCAAAGTTGAGATCAACTTATTTTTATTTCCATAGAATGTGCCCAGATAGGGATTGTTGGTACTCAAAAATGTAGGTTTTAACCATAAGAGTTTTCCAAGCCCTTATAACATTCTTGGAAAACATACAAGGCCAATTATGCAATTAAACCTTCTACTCTTTAGGTTTTGCTAGACCTAGGTGGGTGAACCTATATGAGATATGCAGATTTGAAATAAGCTTCCTGCTGAACAGTCTATCCACAATGGCAAGTAAACATGGATAGACAAAAGGACACCACAACTAACCCTACCACTCAAATTAAAAGAAAGGTTTTTGAATCAATTCTTTATTTATAATGAATTTATTACTCTAGGATATAGTAAATTAGTGCCTTTTTTCTACTGGGCAATGCAGTAAAAAATGTTACTGATTATACATACATATTTCTTGCTGACACAATTTAAGTTGTTAGATACTTTATGAGATGAAATTTCAATGACTAGCATGTGACTTCAATTTATAACTAGCATAAATAGTATTGAAATATTTTCTTGCTTAGCTCTCTTTCAATTATCCAAAAAAAGTCTCACAGACACTATGATTCACTTAAAGGAATTTAACTCTAACTTGGAGACACCATTAAATGAAATCACACAAATTGAAGAAACACACTTTGAAGAATTAAAATATACTTGATATTTGAACTCAAATAATCGAAAAACTCCAAATTGGGTGAAAACTAAACAAAAATTTCCAGTTATAACTGTAGACATCCAAATTTGATCACTTCCATATGATCAAAATCATCTATTCTATTCATCTATTTCATTAATAGTGATTAAATAATTTATTTAATCATTATTTAATTTTCTACCTAAGGTTCCTAAAGTATGTAATTACATAAATTAAATACTTTACCTTACCCCCTTGTCTTTTCTAAATTAAATAAACATGAAAAATTATTTAATTTAGTCATTTAACCTATTTGGATTAAAACCAACTTTTAATTCCTCTTTTCTCTCTCCTTGTCACTTTCTCCATAACCCTCTTTTAATCCAGATTAAATTAATTAATCTGTGATTAGGATGTGCACCACTTAATCAAGATTAAGTGTCACATCCTCCATAATCTCCCACTTGTCCCTAATCTCTCATTAATTATCCTAATCCTATGTTTGCACAACCTTAATCAGAATCATTACCCACATTTGGCTTACCTTTTCTGGTCAACCTTCCCACTTACCCTTTTTAGCCTAGACTCTCTTCCCCATGTGAATTTTTAATTCACATTTATTTTCCCAAGAATCCTCTCTTCCCCGTGTGAATTTTTAATTCACTTTTTTCTTTTCAAGGTCTTCCCCAGCCCCATGCAAGATTCTAGAAGCCTTGACTTGTCACTTCACATGTGCCAAGGGATTCTAGAACCTTGGACTTGTCACATCACCCATATGTGACTAATCTCCAGCTTTTTGGAGACCTCCGTTTATCCAATAAACTTTCCATTGAATGTAAATTTTTAATTTACATTTATTTTTCCCACACACTTCCCTTTTTCCCATGGAAATTTTTGAGTAACTCTAAAATTCCTCAAAAGTCTCTTTCATCCTCATTTGGGGACAAGAAGCTCCTTTTTGAGGAGATCTTCTCATTCCCCAAGGTACCTCAAAGGTGCTTGTCCTTCATCCACCTCATGTAGTTCCCTTCCATCTCTTGTCCTTCTCGTCCACCTCATTTCCACATCACTCCACTCTAAGACATATCACCTTCCACATGCCAAGATATGAGGGCATGTGAGTCCTCAACTCACCATAGCCCTTCATCTTGATCTTTGTTGGATCAATCCCAATAGTTGAATTCTCTAGAGAATTCCAATTAGCCTATAAATACCCCTTCATTTTCCTCATTTTAGAGGATCAAGTCTTTTGCAACAAAACTCTTTCAAATTTGTCATTCAAACTCTCATCTATCATAGCACTTAACATCATCTTGCATCCACTTCACTTCATTGTCATCCAAGGAGCACACAAGACTTCAAAAATCAAGGGCCAACCAAGGAAGAAACAACATGAAGGTATAAGAAGCATTCCATTTGTTTTATCTTGCTTTCATATTAGCCATTTTCTTAGGCTAATCATTGAGGTGCCCTTTTATCTTGTTACTTTTTTTCATTGCATTATTAGTTTTTATCTAGCATCTCACATTAGGGGTAGCATTTTATTAGGATCACATTTTTTATCACGTCCGGTGGGACCCACAAAGGGTCTCTTACTTTTACGTTTGTTGTTGTTTAGCTTGTTTGTAGATTAAGGTCGCAGAGGGGCGAACTTGTCCTCGCAGACGCTGCAGAGGGGCGAACCTGCCCTCCCAGACACTGCAGAGGGGCGAACTTGCCCTCCCAAACACTATAGAAGGGTGAACTTGCCCTCCCAAACACTGCAGAAGGGCGAACTTGCCCTCGTGGACGCTGTAGAGGGGCGAACTTGCCCTCCCAGATGCTACAAAAGGGCGAACTTGCCCTCCCAGATGCTGCAAAGGGGTGAACTTGCCCTCCCGGACGCTGTAGAGGGCCAGACACGCCCTTGTTGTTCACCCTTTTTAACTGTTTTTCTGTAGAAAAGTGCAGACATGCCCTCCTAGTTCAACATTTTCTAACTATTTGCTGCAGAGGGGCGGATTTTCCCCTAACAACACATTTAAGAAGGTAAAAAGGTGGCATTTTAGCTTCGTTTTTGTCTCTTCATTTTGTTTCTTTGTACTATAATCCACTAATAATGTTTGTTAGTGAGTGAAGTCAGATTCCTTGCTGATATCTTGAGTATTTTGCTGCAAATCACAAAGGGAAAAAGATAAACACCTAACATTTGCTTACAGGGCCTTTGTTTTATTCTTTGAAAATCTTTCCTTACTGTTTTATCTATTTATTTAGCATAAATAGGGGAAAGTAATATTGCTTACTTGTTGTGTTTATTTTATTTGTATTACCCTAAGGGGACACTAATTCATTCTCATCTTCTCCCTTTGCACTTTTGTGTAGATCCAAAGGGGGTAGTTGCAAACGGTTAGTGTTTTCTTCTTAGAGGGGCCTGCTTGGAGATTTCATCACCCCAAGGGATGATCCCAACCACGCATACCGATAGGGTATATAAAGGGGGGAGAGCCAAAGTTGTACCTCAATCCAATTGCGTTATAATTAGCGAAGCATTGAAGCTAGGGTGATACCTAGATAGACGTGAAGAGTTGGTTCGAGCCTTTTAGTATCTCGATGGGGTTCTCGACTCATGCTTGTGAGGAAATGGTGTTCACGGTCTGTGTCTTACGTACCGAGCATATATCGAGGACTCCTTAGAAACTTTGTTCATCCTAGAGTAACCTCTTTGCTGGCCATACCCCTTAACACTAATCATAGGATTGTGCTTGTTCAAAGTGTCTTTCTATGAAGAACTAGTGACTTTTGATAAGTCAAACTATCATTGAATCATTTTAAGTCCTTGCCAAAATCCCTCATCCAAACCAAGTTGCCTTTTCCACTGTAGAGGGGTGAACTTGCTCCACTGTTTCAGCCTTTTCCATTGCAAAGGGGCGAACTTGTCCCACTGTTTCAGCATTTTCTGTAGAGGGGCGAACTTGCCCCACTGTTTCAACATTTTCCACTACAAAGGGATGAACTTGCCCCACTGTTTCAGCATTTTCTACAGAGAGGCGAACTTTCCCCAATGTTTCAGCATTTTCTACAGAGGGGCGAACTTGCCCCCCTGTTTCAGCATTTTCTGCAGAGGGGCGAACTTGCCCCCTTCAGCATTTTCTTTCTGCAAAAGTGCGGATACGCCCCATTGAACGAACAATTTCATCCATTTGACCATTCCAAACCTCTATTTAACCACCCCAAGCCTGCATTTGACAATTTGATCATCCTAAACACTCAATTGATCCAATCAAACCAATACTCATCCAAATCATCAAATTGATACATTCCAATTATCAATTTTGAAGGTTTTGACTTTTATGCAAAAACTTTCGGAGGCCATAACTTTTGACTCGAATGTAGGTTTTGGCTGAAATTTTACGGGTGGTTGCATTATGAGCTGGCATGTGGATTCCCAAACCCTTTACTAGCACATTTTCAAACCCCCAAAGTTTCATCTTGACCCTCAAAATCGCAATTTAGTGTTTTTTTTCAATTTTAAAGAAAACACTTTCATTAATAACTCTGAATCAATATCTCAAATTTTGGATATTAGGGGGAAATTCATCCTATCTTGGTATTGGGTATTTTTTGGGAAAAACTTGGGCTCTCGAACATATTCCTATGAACTTTCCTAAAATGGAAAAATTTGACAATTTTTGAAAACTACCAAATTTGGCAAAAATATGATTGTCAACACCTTACGTCCTCTAGATGAAACCCATGATCTTGGTTCCAAATCAATCCCATCATATCATTCAATCCAATCCCAATCTAAGCCCCAATCCAGTTCTAATCTAAGCAATAATCCCATCATCCTAATCTGAGTTTTTATTCAATCCCAATTTGAGCTTTCATCCAATCCCCATATGGGCTTCCCATCATCCTAATCTAAGCTTTTATTCAATCTCAATCTGATCTTTCATCCAATCCCCATATGGGCTTCCCATCATCCTAATCTGAGCTTTTATTCAATCTCAATCCGAGCTTTCATCCAATCCCCATATGAGCTTCCCATCATCCTAATCTAAGCTTTTATTCAATCTCAATCTGAGCTTTCATCTAATCCCCATATCAGCTTCCAATCCATCCTAGTTCTCTATCCATCATGAATCTTTAACCCCCTCTCACATGACCAATAATAGTAGTCAAGGGGAATCCTACCTATGTTGATGACAATAATGAAAATCTTGTTGATCATGAAGATTGTTATATAGATCCCCTTGACACTATCATTGCTAGCAAGCTCTCTCCAATTACCTCCCAAAATCCCACTACTTCTTCCAACTATCCCACCATGCCTTCATCCACATCTAATAACGATTCTTATGCTACCCTTGACAAGGGATATCCAACATCCTCACCATCGACATATTCATCATGTCCTCCCTTTCAACTTCTATCCTATCCAACATCCACGTCCTCTTATCCTCATCATCATAAACAATCCCAATACCTCTACCTTAATCCCACATCCCAATCTTCTCATCCTAATCCAACACTCACACATTCCTATCACAATCCCCCATCCCAATATTCCTCCTATCCTAATCCACCATCTCAATCCCCTCATCCTTATCTACCATCCATATCCTCCTACGCCAACCCACCATACATTTCTTCCTATGGTGGTTCACCACCTCAATCTTCTTGTTCTAATCCAACATCCACATCTTCCTATCACAATCCCCCATCCCAATATCCTTACATTAATTCCACATCTCCCCATTCTAATCCTTCATCTACATATTCCTACTATCATTCACCATCCCAATCTTCCCAATCTAATCCAACATCCACATCTTCCTACATCACTCCCCCTTCCACCGCATTATATCTTAATCCTTCATCTAATTATAATCCTCCATCTCCTCCAACCACTCCTAGTTCCCCATCTAGTCCTATCCACTCACCTAATCATAATCCTCCATCTCCAACCACTCCTAGTTCCCCCTCTAGTCCCATCAACTCACCTAATCATAATCCTCCATCTCCTCCTAGTTCTACATCTAATCCTCCAATTCTTAATCCTAATCCTACATCCAATCCCATACCCACATCTAATCCTAATCCTCCATCTCATCCTAGTCCTACATCTAATCCTCATCCACACATCCACTCATATAATCCTCCAATTCTTAATCCCAATCCTCCTCTCCTCCTAGTCCTACATCTAATCCTCATCCACACATCCACTCATATAATCCTCCAATTCTTAATCCTAATCCCCCATCTCCTCCTAGTCCTACATCTAATCCTCATCCACACATCCACTCATATAATCCTCCAATTCTTAATCCTAATCCTCATCCACACATCCACTCATATAACCCTCCAATTCTTAATTCTCATCCTCCATCTCCTCCTAGTCCTACATCTAATCCTACATCCAATCCCATACCCACATCTAATCCTAATCCTCCATCTCCTCCTAGTCCTACATCTAATCCTCATCCACACATCCACTCATATAATCCTCCAATTCTTAATCCTAATCCTACATCCAATCCCATACCCACATCTAATCTTAATCCTCCATCTCCTCCTAGTCCTACATCCAATCCCATCCACTCCTCTAAACCTAATCCTCCATCTCCTCCTAGTCCTACATCCATCCACTCCTCTAATCATAATCCTCCATCTCCTCCTAGTCCTACATCCAATCCCATCCACTCCTCTAATCATAATCCTCCATCTCCTCCTAGTCCTCCATCCAATCCCATCCCCACATCCAATCCTAATCCACAAATCCCTAATCATAATCCTCCATCTCCTCCTAGTCCTCCATCCAATCCCATCCCCACATCCAATCCTAATCCAAAAATCCCTAACCTTAATCCTCCATCTCCTCTTAGTTCTCCATCCAATCCCATCCACACATCTAATCCTAATCCTCCATCTCCTCCTAGTACTCCATCCAATCACATCCCCACGTCTAATGCTAATCCACAAATCCCTAATCCTAATCCTCCATCCATTCCCATCACTCTACCTAATCCTACATCTCTTCCAAATGTCACCCAAGGACTCCTACAAGAAGAGCCACCATGCCCTCCCACTCTATCATGTACTGTCAGTAGTGATGAGGCCCTCCTCTATCCTACACCTATACCTCCCATCACCATTCCTAACACCGTCCAAACGATTGAGCCACTCAAACCCATTCAATCCCCATCTTCTACTACTAGATCCACCCAATCCATTGAAGACATCCAATCCCCTCCTCCTAGTCCTACTATTCACAAACTCCAATCCCATGAACTTCATGAATCCTCCATCCTCCTATCTCTCCCAATTGAGGAGTCCCTCCAACACTCTTCCATCATCATACATCCCACACAAGATGAGTCATGCCACGATACAAGCATATCCCCTCCTCCAAATGAAGATCACTCCATCCCATCTACTTCATCTCAAGAACATAGTCTTCCATCCATTTCATCTCATGATCCATATCCTCAACCAAGTCATGATCCTATCCTCCCATCTACCCCATCTCACAATCACACTATCTCCTCCACTCCATCCCATGATCCCATTTGCCTTCAAGATCCAATCACTCCATATCATGAGCCCTTATCATCCACTACCATACATCTAGATCCCATTGTACTCCCCAATTCCTCTCATGATCCCTTATCACTCATTCCTCATGATGTTGCTATCCCCTCATCTCCATCACATGATCCTTCATCACCATCTAGTCTTACCATCCCAATGCCACTTTTGTATCACCTTGGTAACATTATGTGCATCCATGGTGGTCTTCTTGTCGAAGAAAATCAAAGTATATGCACCACCCATCCTCCTTCACCTAATAATGCAATCGCATCATTCTTCCAAAAGAATAAGCATCCTACCATAGGTCATATGCTTGAGAACATGAACTATCAAGGAAAAGGTTTAGGCCTTCATGAGCAAGGTATTTTAGAACCCATTCAAGTCAAAGAACATCCAGGCACACATGGTCTTGGATATGTCTCCCAAAACTCGCACTCTAAAGATGTTGGTACAACCTTCGTACATCCTAAACGATCCTCTTCTAAAGGCACAAGAGGTACTTCCCATCGTTCTACCAAGTCATATGCCGCCATCCCCCCTCCTCCATCATATTACCTAAAAACAACCATCCATCTTCCTCCCTCATCCTCTTAATCCATTTTGGGTCCTTATGTCCCTCCATCCATCATTTCTCATCCTCCATCTACTATGGGTTCTTATAACCCTCCATCACACCCCGCACATCCTCCACATACATCGTCCATTTTGGGTCCTTATATCCCAAAATCACCCCCTCCATCTTATCCTATTCATCCTTTCATACATCCACCCCCTCTCCCTCGTACACAACATAAAAATCCTACCTACATAGCTCCTAATCAAGATCCACAAAGGCACATACCTACACATTCTTCATCTACACATAATCATCATAACCCTACCTCCATCGCTCCACATCATCCATCTCCTCATACCCATCCCATTGCTAATAGATGCACTTTGGATGCCAAAGCAACAATGCATAAATCCAAACATCCACATGAATCTAAAGCTCCTCATGTCCCCTTCCACATACATGTTGAAGAAAATAAAAATCAAGTCCAAAATCCAAATCAATCCAAAAGGCCACAAAGGCCCACCAAAGCAAAAATAAAAACCATGTGGATCCCAAAAAAAAAAGGTGCCATACCTTCAATTGAAAAGTCCATAACGACATCCAAAGTTGTTATTTCCCCACAAAATCATTCACCTCCTCCATCTCCTAAATCTGTTTTGGGTCCCTACATCCCAAAATTCACTATCCCAATGCCTACATTATCGTCACACTCTCCATCCATTCATCCACCTATCTTTTCGCATCCACCATCACATGTGCCAATGTTGGTCCTGAACACCTTCCCCCATCACACATCCACTCCATCATTCCATCCATACACTTTCCAACATCCCATCCACTATCCTCTCTATCTCCCCCATCAAATTTCTTTAATCCATCCTCTTGCATAAACCATCCAGTCTAATAAGGTTGTACCAACATCCGAATAGTCACTTCAAACATGGGCTCTTATTACCTCATATGGAACTTGATGCGTGAGTCCTTCATCCCTATCCTTATCAACTGTCCTCTAAAATCCACATATCCATATCCCTATCTTTATCCATCTTCATTCACATCCTAGTCCAAAAAATCAGCGAAAAAAAAAACAAAAAATCAAAAAAAAAAAAAAAAAAGAAAAATAGTAAAGAAAAAATCATTCGTCCAATGGTGAAAACTTGGCAAACAAGCGCCTTGGATTAGTACCATGATGAAAACCTGTCAAACAGGCATCATGTGTAAATCCCCCATCTAGTCTCCTTCCACGATTGGGGGCAACATCCACTTACACATTCCTTTCCTCCATCTACCTATCTTCCACATCTTACCCACCATCTTTCACATCCTATCTAGTCCCTCCATCTTCCTTATGATCTTGATAAAAATAGGGGAAAACCTATATACATGCATTGGACATCTCTTGGCATATATTCCCCCCATCCATACACTATCATATTCCTTCCACACATCTCCCTATCCCTCTTTCCTCATCAAAAATGACACATATAGAGTGGGGGAATCTCCTTATTTATGATTGAGTCCTTGGCGACATTGTCCATCCAGTCATCCCTTCCATCTTCCAAATCCTTATCTTCCTATACTCCCATCCTATACAATCCATATCCATTCGCTCCTTTATTTCCCCATCCTTCTATCTTCCTTCCCTCTTGCCTCATCACACATGACACATCTAGAGTGGGGGCATCTCCTTCTTTGTGTCTTAGTCCTTGAGACATCGTACATCCATTCCTAGGGAATCCTCTCCATCTCCCCATCCTACCCATCCTTCCCCCCCATCCATTTATCCATACAATAATCCCTGCCATCTCCCAATCCTTATCTCCATATACTCTCATCCCCTCATCATCCCATCCATTTATCCATCCAATAATCCCTACCATCTCCCAATCCTTATCTTCCTATCCTCGCATCTTTCTATCTCCCCATCTTTATCCATCCATCCATTTCCTTCTATCTCATCATCCCTTGTCATTGGTATCTAACTATCGGCTACCCCCATGAAATCCAATGCCATGCTATCTCACTATCATCATTCCTATCTATTTCTCACGTCAATACAATATCCTCTCAATCTTCATCTCATCTATCCACTTATCCTAGCATCTTCTTATCCATCCATCCATTTCCCTCTATTATCCCTTGTCATTGGTATCTAGCTATCGGCTACCCACATGCAACCCAATGCCATTCATATTGTAATTCATCCCTCCTATCTATTTACCACATCTTTCTCACATCTTCATCGCTCATCTATCCATCATCTCACCTTTCAAATTCATATTCTAATGATCTAAAAATAACCAATCCCATCCCTGAGCTTCACATCCTACATATCTTACAAATATCAACTATCATCCTATCCAATCCTGCAAGTCTATCTTTTCTAATCATATCCGCTCCATCCTTTTATCCATTTATCCTAGTCATCTCATCACCCCTCATCCATTGTGTGTCATCGGTCTCTTGTCGAACTATGTTGCCCCTGCACTTTCACGTAGGCAAGGTCGATCATTTGATCCGCCCTCGGGGCTCTGTCTTTTGTCTGTCTTGTCATGTTCCATCATTTTTCTTTGGCCTTGTGTCAAACTATGTTACCCCTGCACTTTCATGTAGGCAAGGTCAATCATTTGATCCACCCCTAGGATTTTTTTTTCCATCTGGTCTTTGTCATCCATTGAGGTCTTCATTTTCCTCTTTCCGCTTTTACCATGGTCTTTTCTTGAACTACGAGGGCTATGCGCTTTCACGTAGGCAAGGTTGATCTTTGATCAACCCTCGAGCCCCTAGGTCTTTAGGGTGTGTTAGTCCTATTGTCTTGTCAACTTGTTATCTTGTCGTGTCATCTAGTATGTCCCTAACCTAGCTGGTGCTTACAAACGATGGTCATCTATATCACAAGATCCAATCAGTTCCTGGTATCCTACGACATGTCGATATTTTAATTTACTATCCATCATCGGTCTCAATAGGATGTATCCTTCCTAATAGACCTCATCAACCCCATCCATCATCTTGATCCTATGGCAAAGAAAATTTGAAATTGATTGTGATCTTTTGATGCTTTTGGCTTTTGTTTATCATTTGAGCTCCCTATCATCATTTTTCATGGTCGCCTTGATCCATCATATCACAGTGTGCTTTGACTAGTCCAAACAGGGGCATATCTTGCTCATTTCTTTGTTTCTATCTTCTTGATTGTCCCACGTAGTACCCACCAAGATCCCTAAGGTCTTGTGTTATGCTGGGGCATCCTTTTGTGCTTGTGGTTATTCCAATACCTGGCCCGACCAAAGTCATCGTGACTTTGGGGTGTTGGGATAACCTTCTTATTTGTTGTGCTTGTTTTATGCATTAGACACTAATTCATCTTGGTTTACATACCATGACACCCAATGTCTTATGCTATAGCAAAAATCAGTGCTCTAAGGATGGAAAATTGCATTAGGATTGCACTTCATTTTCCATTTCATCATCTTGCATATCTCCCCCATCCTCATCCATTCAAATAATCTAATCACACTCTTGGTCGTAGCCTTGCTACAAGCCTTGATCCAATAATCATCATCATCCTTATCATCTATGGGATGTATCCTTCCCTATCCTTGTGTTGTTTTGGGATGTATCCTTCCCTATCATTGTCTTGTTTTGGTATGTATCATTCCCTCATCAAAAACACTCATCCTCATCCTCATCCTCATCATCAGTGGGATGTATCCTTCCCTATCCTTATGTTGTTTTGGGATGTATCATTCCCTCATCAACAACACTCATCCTCATCCTCATCCAGATGTATCCTTCCCTATCCTTGTGTTGTTTTGGGATGTATCATTCCCTCATCAACAACACTCCATCAACCATCTGCCCAACCTGGCTTGTACCCGGACTGGGGCAACATCACATTTTTCCTTGAATCCATTTGTTGTCACCTTTATCTCCCATCGCTTATCATCATTTTTTTGTTTCATCACTTTACATTGTCATTTTCATATCCCCTCTCATCTCTCATCCTCTCCCCCATCTGTTTCTTCCTATCGAGAAGTCTCTCGGGACCCCTATTTCTCCCTTGTCATCCTCTCGAGGGGGCATACCCTTCACATTAATCTATTTTCTCGGTTGTAATCAACCCCTTCTAGGATTGGGGCATCTTCATCCATTCCCCACTAATTGGACAACTCAAGTCCTCTTCCCCATGTCGGGGCATCATCTTCTAGTTACTTCCTCTATAAATTCATCTGCACTTTCTTTTCTTCGAAGCACAGTTATTTTAATGATACTTCAAAGAGGGGAAAAATGTAGACATCCAAATCTGATCACTTCCATATGATCAAAATCGTCTATTATATTCATCTATTTCATTAATAGTGATTAAATAATTTATTTAATCATTATTTAATTTTCTGCCTAAGGTTCCTAAAGTATCTAATTAAATAAATTAAATACTTTACCTTACCCCCTTGTCTTCTCTAAATTAAATAAACATGATAAATTATTTAATTTAGTCATTTAGCCTATTTGGATTAAAACCAATTTTTAATTCCTCTTTTCTCTCTCATTGTCACTTTCTCCATAACCCTCTTTTAATCCAGATTGAATTAATTAATCTATGATTAGGATGTGCACCACTTAATCAAGATTAAGTGTCACATCCTCCATAATCTCCCACTTGTCCCTAATCTCTCATTAATTATCCTAATCCTATGTTTGCACAACCTTAATTAGAATTATTAGCCACATTTGGCTTACCTTTTCTGGTCAACCTTCCCACTTACCCTTTTTAGCCTAGACTCTCTTCCCCATGTGAATTTTTAATTCACATTTATTTTCCCAAGAATCCTCTCTTCCCTATGTGAATTTTTAATTTACTTTTTTCTTTCGAAGGTCTTCCCCATCCCCATGCAAGATTCTATAAGCCTTGACTTGTCACTTCACATGTGCCAAGGGCTTCTAGAACCGACTTGTCACATCACCCACATGTGACAAATCTCTAGCTTTTTGGAGACCTCCTTTTATCGAATAAACTCTCCATTGAATATAAATTTTTAATTTACATTTATTTTTTCCACACACTTCCCCTTTTCCCATGGAGATTTTTGAGGAATTCTAAAATTCCTCAAAAGTCTCTTTCATCCTCATTTGGGGACAAGAAGTTCCTTTTTGAGGAAATCTTCTCATCCCCCAAGGTACCTCAAAGGTACTTGTCCTTCATCCACCTCATGTACTTCCCTTCCACATCTTGTCCTTCTCTTCCACCTCATTTCCACATCACTCCACCCTAAGACATATCACCTTCCACATGTCAAGATGTGAGGGCTTGTGACTCCTCAACTCACCATAGCCCTTCATCTTGATCTTTGTTGGATCAATCCCAACCATTGAATTCTCTAGATAATTCTAATTATCCTATAAATACCCCTTCATTTCTCTCATTTTAGAGGATCAAGTCTTTTGCAACAAAATTCTTGCAAATTTTTCATTCAAACTCTCATCTATCATAGCACTTAACATCATCTTGCATCTTGCATCCAAGGAGCACACAAGACTTCAAAAACCAAGGGCCAACCAAGGAAGCAACAACATGAAGGTATAAGAAGCATTCCTTTTGTTTTATCTTGCTTTCATATTGCCCATTTTCTTAGGCTAATTATTGAGGTGCCCTTTTATCTTGTTACTTCGTTTCATTGCATTATTAGTTTTTATCTAGCATCTCACATTAGAGGTAGCATTTTATTAGGATCACAATAACATCAAAACAACAAAAATCAGAAAGGAATTCAATCAAGAAATCATCTCCATTGCACTCTTTCCAGAAGGTTTTTCCTTATTTTACATTATCTCGTTCCCAAAACCCTCTCTCAATTACTGAATTTTCAAAATATATGTACATCACATCTGAAGACTCACGACCCTTCACCGTTCTGGTAAAACCTTTAAATTCTATCACAGAGGATTAAAATACTCAATTATATTGCCTTTCGAAAAATTAAATATTTCTTACAATAGTTCCACCTTTGATTTTCGATTTATCCTTTCCCACCTGTATTTCTTATCTTATCAAAATTTTGTACTTTTTATTGCCCTTATTTTATTTTCCCATGGCTTCCATTGCATTTACCGCTCTATCACGGGTTTGAATTTTCCACCCGCAGTTATGCAGTGCTTAGCCTTGACAGTTAACCTTGTTGTTTACCACATTATTGCGGTCTGTTAGATGACCCCCTATGGTACCACCATGGGCCTCCTTCGTCGTAACTATCTCTGCTAACCACTTCTTCCTATTTGACTCTATTCACCGCGATGGGTATCCCCACACTCACCACACTACCACAGTCACTAGCCTAACTACTAGTGGTACTGTGGTAGCCAGCAACAGTTATCTCTGTTGCCTCATCATTTTTACCGCATTATCGTGGTCTTTATTTTAATGGCTATGGTATAGCGGTAACTGTTCACTGACCACCAACTGTCACTTCGTTTTTTACCTCCGCCGCTTACTCACTACCCACCACAATATCGCGGTCTATGCTTAGACCACATGCGATAGCACGGTAAACACTTAATGCCAACCTACTAACCACCACCGCCATATCGCGGTTAAATTTTGGGAGGCCATGGTAAGGCGGTAAAAGCTTACAAAATGCATATTAAGAGAGCGGTAAGGATTTGAAATTCATAATAAAATGGACGAAGAATAAAGCGAATGATTTTTGTGAAAAGATAGGCAAATATGGGCTTGAATGGATAAGAAGGCTTAGGATTTTAATTGAATTTTTTTTGTTCTAATAGTGGCTCCTATTGGGGATGAGTGGTTGTGCAAGCACTGCAAGAATCTAGAAAATCAACTGGGAGAGCAGACCAAGCAAATGATGAAAAATGAAAACCATGGCAGATGGAAGGAATGAATAGATGAATGCTATGAAAGATGGAGCAAATGGGGAATGTAAAATGATCCTAAACTACTATACATGGAAAGGAAAGCAATGCTTTCAAAAAGGGAACTCCTGAGAATGTCCATGTACCGGCAAACCCAAACCCTTCAAAATTTATTAAACTACTATGCATGGAAATAACATTTAAAGAGGGTTATTAAGAATTGTCCATGCACTGGCAATGCTTGACCCTATGTTGATCCTTAAGAGAAGAAAATCTTCAAGAACTTCCCATGTACAAGCAACTCTTGCTCCTCTCTAGACATGTTTTGTAGGAAATATGAATCCTCACCTCATTTACCAATTATCACAAAAGGACCCAGCCATAAAGCTTCAAACTTGCCATGCTTCCCCTTATCTTGACACCGAGCATTCCACATCAACACCAAGTCATCCTTTTCAAATTTTCTCTTCTTGGCCTTTTTATTAGAAATATACTTCATTTGTGACTGTAACTTCACATTCTACTTCTGAGCAACTCTTCTCACTTCATCAAGCTCTACAAGTTGTTCCATTATTTCCTCCATTGGACAATAAATATCCAATTCTTCTTGCAAATTAAAGTTATAAACTAGTAAAAGATTCTGCAATGGCATCCTAGATTGTGTCCCATACACCAATTCAAATGGAGATTTTCCAATTGCCTTCTTCACTATAATTTTGTCTACCCACATAGCCAATCTTAACTTTGAATCCCATGCCTTTTTGTTAGTATCTAGTATCCTCATTATCTTCAAAATATTTTTATTACTTGACTCTGCCTGGCCGTTTGCTTGTGGTTGGTATGGGGTAGAATAAGAAATAATAATTCCATATGTTTTGCAAAAATATTTAAAATCATCTGATCTAAAACACATCCCATTATATATGATCAATTTGACTGGAGTGCCAAACCTAGTCATAACATTCTCCATCAAAAAATTCACTACCACTTTGCTCATTGCTTGCCTAGTTGGAACAGCCTCCACCCACTTAGTAAAGTAATCAGTGGCCACTAGTATCCATCTATGCCCTCCAATTGATCTATCCTATATTTATCCAATGAAATCAACTCCCCATTAGTGAAAAGGTGCTTCTACCTACACAGGTCTAAGTGGCAATGCTCCATGATACTTCAGTTTTCCTAAAAATTTCTGACAAGCCTCACACTTTCTTACATATGCAAAGGAATCATTGAACACCTTAGGCCAATAATAAACAGCCCTGAGAATCTTGTGTGTAGTAGTCTTAGAAGAATAATTGCCTCCACAAACCCCTTCATGCATTTCTCTCAAAACATATTTTTCCTGGGATTCATCTAAACACAACAATACACCATCCCTATTTTTCTAGAAAAGGTACCCTTGTATAAAAACATATTTAGAAGCCTACAACTTTAAAGTTCTCCTTTGATTATCGTTCAACCCTTCAGGGCACTTCATATGTTTTAGATAATACATTACATTTTTATACCATGGAGTATGCTCAATACTTGCTATGATTTCACCCTTACCTTCCATGTTGTAGATTTGGTTTGCTTCAATATTTGTTTCTACCATTAGCTTGGCCAAACCTTGTCCTCTTACCAACTTAGTAATCTCAATGTCCATGTTGAATTCTTGAATTTTGTTAATCCACCTGCATCTTTTCCCTGTTACTTCTATCTGCACCAGGATATCCTTCATAGCAGCATGTGGGACATAAGCAATGACCTTAGCTCTAGTAAGGTAAGGTATGAAAGCCTTTGTTGCTTTGACCAGTGCATAAGCCTATTTTTCCATAATTTCATATTTCAATTCTGACCCTTGCAAAGATTTACTGAAAAAAGAAATAGGCTACTCATGACCTTCATCATTTTTTTATAACATGACAGCAGCTATGGTATGGAATGAAGCAAAATAAAAAATCTGAAATGACTTGATAAAATCAGGGGACTTTAGGATAGGGGATTCTTTGATAGCTCTTTATATAGATATGAAGGCATCTATAGCTTCAACAGTCCAATCCAATTTTTCTCCTTTTTTCAACATTTTGGATATAGGTTTAACAATTTCAGCAAAATTGGACACAAACCTCCTAACAAAATTTATTTGGCCAAAGAAGGATTTGATTGCTTTGATGGTTTTAGGAATGGGAATTTTATCAATGGCCTCTACCCTTTTAGGATCTATCCTAACCCCATATTTTGATACAATATGCCCCAAAAGTTTACCCTCTGTGACAACAAAATGACATTTTTTAGGATTAAGACTTATACCATACTCCAAGGCTTTGATGAAGATCTACTCCAAATCAGAAACATGATCCTCTGCCCTTTTGGAATAAGAAGTGAGGTCATCTTGATATGCCACCATTATAGAATTTATCAGATCTACAAATGCCACATCCATGGCTCTTTGAAAGGTAGCTCCTGGATTTATGAGGCCAAATGGCATTCTTATAAATATATACATTCCCCATGGTGTAGTGAATGTTGTTTTGTATTGCTCAAATTCTTTGACTTTGAGCTGATTATATCCAGAAAATCCATCCATCATTGATAATAGCTCACATCCTATTACTTTGTGTAATATTGCCTCCATGTTTGGAAGAGTATAATTATCTTTTAGGGAAGCCACATTCAAATTTCTGAAATCTAAACATAGTCTTATGTCCCCATTTTTCTTCTTGACTAGAACCAAATTTGAGACCCATGTTGAGTGCCTAATGGGTTTTATGATACCTCCATCTCTAAGCTTTGCTATCTCCTCTTGAATTTTAGGTTCCAATGTTGGATTGATAGGCCTCTGCTTCTATCTAAATGGCTTTGTGTCTGGCTTAAGTGGAATCTCATGCTGAAAAAGATCTTCTCTATATGCCTTCAAATCCTCATAAGACCAAGCAAACACATGCTTGTATTTTCTTAACAATGTAATCAACATTATTCTGATGGTTGGGCTTATTTTCTTTCCAATATAAACCCTCTTTGGTGCTAATTCAGTTCCCAAATTTATTTCTTCAATATCTTCCTTCTTAACTGGTGTCTGCTTTATGAGGGAACAATCACTCTCATCATACACCCTCTTCAATGCCACGAGCCCTTTGGGAAGCTTGTTAGTTTTAAGCTACAAAAATTCCTTCCCAAATACAGTATGTTTCCCATCCACTTCTTCCACAAAAGCATTGAAATAAATCTCCTGTGCTTCATACTAATCTATACAATGAAGAAACTTCAAAAGGTTAGTATCATCATCAAAAACCTGCCAACTATATATATTGTTAGGGACTACTGGTCTTGTTTTAAATTCAATCTGAGACACTCCTGCCAATGTCATATCATCTTTCTTGAAGGCTACATTAGCTAAAAAATCAGCCATCAAGTTTTCAGATCTATCAACCCAATCAATTGAAAATGCATCAAATAGTTCCACTGTATCCCATACAACATTCCTGTATTGTTTCAGCCTCTTGTTCCTTGCAACATACTTTGATCTAATTTGTGACACAACTAATTCAGAATCTCCCAAAACAGACAACAACTTAATCTTGTGTTTCACGGCCATGTTCAAACCAATCAACAAAGCTTCATACTCAGTCACATTATTTGTACATTCAAAAGCTAATAAAAATGAATATTTAAATGTTGTACCTTCAGGTGATATGAAAATTACCCCAGCTCCATTACCTTCTTGACTACAAGCCCCATCAAAGTACATTTTCCACACACCTTGTTGATTTCTAGAAACAAGTCTATCAATTGGGTCAGTACTCACTAGTTTTGGCTGAGATAATTCAACTTTGAAACTCCCCAAATCTGCATCATAGAAGCAATTAAGTTGTTCTTGAGGAACACACTCAACAATCTAATTCACCCTTGGTTCTCTATATAATTTCACCTCTTCACCATTAACTGGTATTGTGGCATATGATAAGTCAAATTGCACATTACCTCCAACTGTTGCAGCCCATTATCTTGATAGAAGCATTCCAAACTGAGGATGTGTATCAATCACAGTTATATCGATGTTATAAGTAGCTTGTGGGTAGGCTGCTAATCTTACTTCTACATCTTTCATAATCTCGACTACTGGGACTGGCCTACTATCCATAGCATAACATTTACTACCCTCAATATCTATCCACATTCCAAGTTGTTTCATTACCCCTATTGGCATAATATTCATAGAAGCACCTAAATCTATCATGCAATTTCTTACCAATTTACCATTTATGAGCAGGGTAGTGAAAAATGGATCAATTTGAGGTGTATTTATCAATGCATCACTTAAACAAACTTCTACAACTTTTATCTTTCCTTTCTTATCAGCAATTCCAACATTCTTATTTTGTTCAAAATTTATATTTTGATTCCTCCCACTAGACATTAATTGAATAGCACTTTCCCTATACTCCTTAATTTTCATCATTTCAAGCAATGGGACAGACATTTTTAATTGAGATAAGGCTTGTATGAAATCAAAAGATGTACCTTCAATTCTGACCACCTTCTTTGATTCTATCAATTCTCCTTTGTTTTCCTATTTCTCCCTCTTTAATGTCTAATCCATCTTTTGTGTGTTCCTAGAGGATTCTTTGTTTTCTTCTTTGGGGATATATTTCTCTTCTTTTTTGTCAGGGTGTTGATCATTTGTCTTTTTTGATATTTCATGGGACATCTTTTCACTTTTCAAGAATATTCCTCTCGGAACACCTTCATTTTCATTTATTGTTCTATTCCCTAGCCAATACTTGCTTTATCTTTCTCAACTACTGCAATAGTCAATCTCTTAATTTATTCCTCAGATGGTCTCTTCATACTTCCCCTATTAGGCTGATATGATGTAGTAGGAAGATCTTCTTCATCATCACTTTCTTCATAATCAGAAAAAATTTGTTGCTCTGCCATGTGAACATTATATTTCTATTGATCAATATCATATTCATATCCTCCTTCCTCTGAAGATGAATATCCCTACTCTGTTGAGTGAAGAGTATGAGAAGTCAAATAAATGTTATTGTCTTCTTCATTATTATCTTCTGTCATGTCTCTTCTTGACACTGACTGAGCTACTACACAATATTTTGACGAATGTGGCATGCCACATACTGAACACCAAGGACTATTATCAACCATGTAAATCCCTCTCTTCTTCAAAGGGTCAGGTGTTTCTTTATTCCTGGGCCCATGCATCACTAGCTTTCCATTTCTCCAATTTGTATTATAAGGCATGTCATGTAGTCTTGGCCTCTCATTCCTATATGTGTTCTCCTATTTATTTGGAGGATCATATTGGGGAGCCTTTGGGTTATCCCTCTTGGCAATCATCCCTACAACTTTCCTATTATTTTCAATGGTGAGGGTTATCCTTTGAGCTTCAACCAAATTTCTGGGACCCCTATTCCTAAGCTCATAACCTATCTTAGGATCAAAAGCTTTTAAATAAATACTCAGTGTAGTAGGATCAACCAATTTAGATCCAAGAGGTATCTTATTATGCAATTTAGAAAACCTCTAGTTGAAATCATAAGGTGGCTCATTTTGATGCTTCTAAATAGTCACTAATTCATGCAATGAAAATTTAGGTGCATATTGATTCCCATACTGCTCAAGAAATTGCTCATAAAACACATGAATAGAATTAACAGAAGATGTTGGAAAACTATTAAACCAATCTCTGGCATCTTCAATCAGTGGCATCATAAACAGTCTCATTTTTATATCTTCATACTGCATATCTAAATCTTGCATAAAAGCATTAAAACTCCTTAAATTCTCTTTAGTTACAGTAGCATTGCTCCCTGTGAATTTTGGGACCAAACTTCTCCAATTGTTGTCCATAGGGTAAGGACATATTTGTAGTCCAGCCAAGTCAATTTACCTAATCATGGTTGCATATTGTGGAGGAGGATTTTGGTAGTATTGACCCTGGTACACTGGATTATTATTTTCCACATATTGGTGACCTTGTGGGGGTACATGCTGCTGATAAGGAAGTGGCTGAACACCTTGATTCCTTGGCTAATTTTGGTAGGCCTATGAGGAATTTGATGGGCCTACATTATTGTTCCCTTGCCTATGATGTGGCACATATTTTTGTAGATTAGCCATTTGAGTACTGATTTGCACTTTCCTCAATCTCAATTCTTCAAGTTCTCTAATTTCTTGGAGCCTCTGCTCATATTCTATTCTTTCCCTTTCCACTTCTTGTCTCTCATATTCTAGTCTTGCATTTATTTCATCCCTGGCCATAAGTTCATAATTCTCCTCAGAGGCTACTTCATAACCAAGTCCATCTTGATTTTCTTCAAGAAATGCCATTTTCTAATCATATTCAAGTTGTCTTCTTTCTCTTTTAGCTTCACATTCAACCATGAATTCTTCAACCTTCTTAGGATCTAGTTGATAAAAGGGATTCCTCTATTCCTCAAGAGTGTGAGGTTCTCTGGAAGGGCAGTCTTCATTTGCTAATGTGCCATATGAATTGTGTATCTCCAGTGATGCTTTCGATGTTTTATTTTTGTTTGATGGTCCCATGTCATCGGTCACCTTTTTACCTTTATCATTCTTCTCTATCCATTTATTTTTGGCATTAGGACCATCACCATCTTTGTACAAAGACCTTCTTCCTTGCATTTTGGGAGAAATTGAGATAGTCTAAACTCTAGGAAGATTTCTTTTTGATATATATTTCAATTTATCAGTCTCAATATATTTGTTCATTTAGAGTCGCCACTCACTTTCCAAAAGTGAGAAAATATGAAATTCTTTATTTCCAGCGGAGTCTTCTACAAGATACTGAATCTATGACAAGGCTTATTTTCAGATTATGTTCCCCAATAGAGTCGCCAAACTGTTGGTACTCAAAAATGTAGGTTTTAACCATAAGATTTTTCCAAACCGTTATAACATTCTTGGACAACATACAAGGCCAATTATGCAATTAAACCTCCTACTCTTTAGGTTCTGCTAGACCTAGGTGGGTGAACCTATATGAGATATGTAGATTTGAAATGAACTTCCTACTGAACAGTCTATCCACAATGGCAAGTAAACATGGATAGACAAAAGGACACCACAACTAACCCTACCACTCAAATTAAAAGAAAGTTTTTGAATCAATTCTTTATTTATAATGAATTTATTACTCTGGGATATAGCAGATCAGTACCTTCTTTCTACTGGGCAATGCAGTAAAAAATGTTACTGATTATACATACATATTTCTCCTTGACATAGTTTAAGTTGTTAGACACTTTACGAGATGAAGTTTCAATGACTGGCATGTGACTTCATCAATTTATAACTAGCATAAATAGTACTGAAATATTTTCTTGCTTAGCTCTCTTTCAATTATCCAAGAGAAGTCTCACAGACACTATGATTCACTTAAAGGAATTTAACTCTAACTTGCAGACACCATTAAATGAAATCACACAAATTAAAGAAACGCACTTTGAAGAATTAAAATATACTTGATATTTGAACTCAAATAATCGAAAAACTCCAAATTGGGGGAAAACTAAACAAAAATTGCCAGTTATAACATCACAACAACAAAAATCAGAAAGGAATTCGGTGAAGAAATAATCTCCATTGCACTCTTTCCAAAAGGTTTTTACTTATTTTACATTATCTCATTCCCAGAACCTCTCTCAATTACTAAATTTTTAAAATATATATACATCACATTTGAAGAGTCACGACCCTTCACCGTTCTAGTAGAACCATTTAAATTCTATCACAGAGGATTAAAATACTCAATTATATTGGCTTTCGAAAAATTAAATATTTCTTACAATAGTTCTTCCTTTTATTTTTGATTTATCCTTTCCCGCCTGTATTTCTTATCTTATCGGCATTTTGTACTTTTTATTGCCCTTATTTTATTTTCCCATGGCTTCCATTGCATTTATCGCTCTACCGCAGGTTTGACTTTCCCACCCGCGGTTATGCGGTGCCTAGCCTTGATGGTTAACTTTGTTGTTTACTGCATTACCTCAATCTATCAGATGACTCCCTGTGGTACCGTTGTGGGCCTCCTTCATCGTAACTATCTCTGCTAACCACTTCCTCCTGTTTGAATCTATTCATCGTGATGGCTATCCCCACACTCACTGCACTACCATGGTCACTGGCCTAACTACCAGTGGTATTGCAGTAGCCGCCAACGGTTATCTTTGTCGCCTCATCATTTTTACCACATTATCATGGTCTTTATGTTAGCGACTACGGTATAGCGGTAACTGCTCACTAACCACCAACCGTCGCTTTGTTGTTTACAGCCGCCGCTTACTCACCACCCATTGTAATAGCATGGTCTATGCTTAGACCACGTGTGGTAGTGTGGTAAACACTTAACGCCAGCCTACTAACCACCACCACCATATCACGGTTAAATTTTGGGAGACCGTGGTAAGGCGGTAAAAGCTTATGGAATGCATATTAAGAGAGCAGTAAGGATTTGAAATTCATAATAAAATGGACGAAGAATAAAGTGAATGATTTTTGTGAAAAGATAGGCAAATATGGGCTTGAATGGATAAGAAGGCTTAGGATTTTAATTGAAATTTTTGGTTCTAACAAGGATAAAGTACAAATAAAATGATTCTAACTCAAAACAAAAAAATAAATTATATGAGAAAGTTCAAAAATTGATACAATACAACATCCAACTATGTTGGGGCTGGATATGAATATCCTTCTTATTTCAAAAAGAAAAGATAAGCGGGAAACTAATTTAATAGTCTAAGAGATTTATTGGCGCACATGAACATAATTTGTGTGAATCCTTGTAACTGTCTTTAGTTGGCATTGAATTCCAGATTTTTGAACTAGATGTGCTCTACTAGAACTATGGTTGTGGTTGGTAGATTCTTCATTTGAGATGATGAGTCAAAAAGGAGATCAGTGGAAAAATAACTTGTTTAAGGATGAGTCATAAACAATCCAGCCATTCATCACTTTTAAATAGAAAACAGTTAGCATTCGGCTGAGAAATAAATATTAGTCCAGTTGCATCATAAAGGTTCACTTAATATGAAACATTCATGGGTTAATCACCACATCAATCATGCATTTAACAAAAATAAGCATTCATATTGACCATTCACATTGTAAGTTTTTATACCCCATTAAGTTCATAAATGGATACACAAAGGAAAATATTATGAGTTATAAAGCCAAAATATAAAGTATTAAAAAGGTATAAAATTAGTAATGATGAGGTCTTTACTGGGCCTCATCATTATCCTCCTATTTTTAACCATGTCCTCATGGTTACAAATTAGATGGAATAGGAGTACCCCTATTGAGTGTTTCCATCTAGATGGAACAGTCAAAAACATGAGCTTTGTATTCCATAGCAGTTCTTGTAGACACAACAAAACCATTATTCTTTTCTAGCTTATCATACTAGGATTTTAGGACTTCAACTAGTATTTGTGTAGATGCATTTATCTTTGGTGCAGGCATGATGATCAAAGGCATTTTGAATCTCATCCCAATCCAAAATTGTTGTTGTTGATGAATTAAATTGATCACATGTCTTACCCATACTAGGATCCACTTGATATTGTTTGGAGTTATTGGCTCCCTTCTCTTTAGTGGTTCTGGAAGTGTTTTGAACCTTTCTTCACATGCTTGCAGAGCTAAGGGAGGAATATTTCCTTCAACATCATGGTAGGTTTCAATACTATTCAACAAATTAGTGACATAGATGGGGGTTACATCATCGAGTCTTGAAATGGATCTGAATCTCTTGATGTAATATATTGATTTTGGATATTCTAGCCTCATTGGTAATCCATATGTTTGTTGTATTTTCTTGTATTCTTCTATTCTAGCTGACCACTTAACCTGATTTTTCAACAATGAAACAAATTATTTGATCTGGAGTTCACCAATGTAGACATTAAGTAATGAATCATCATTATTACCCATGAGAAATCCATGCTGGAAAAACTCACACATTTGATTCTAGATGTCTAGGTAACTATTAAAGTAACAATCCATAAAGTCATAATCAGTCTAGAAATCATTAGGCCCTTTCAGTAGAATTTGATTCAATTTCCATTTTAGAAAAAACTCTCTGAGAAATAATCCATATAACCTTGAAGGCTTCTTGGTGCAAACTAATGCAAATGCTATATCTACTGTCTTGATTATCCTTTCCTCTGCTTCTTCCTTTTCTTTTGTGACTTTATCCAATTTTTCTTGAAGTTCTTTATTAAGTTTCTTAAATACTTCATAGCTATGAGAGAAGGAATCTGAGCCTTGTGGGTTGTTATTTGTGTTCCTCCTTAGGTGAAGGAAAAATAAGTAACATGTTATTGAGTTCATGTGGCTATACTTTTTCTTTTATCTCAGTCCTTCTTTCTAGTTCTATTTTTAACCATTGAATCTCCCTATCCTTTTGTTCATTTTGAATAGTTGTTTTAGTCATTTTTTCTTCTATTTCCTCCAACTATGAGGACAATTGACTAATTTTCTTCTCAAATTTTTCTTTTAACTCATTTGTTTTTGTTTGAAATTTCAATTCTTCCTCATCTTTTTTCTTTAATTTCTCCTCTAAAATTAGATTTTTCATTCTAAACTCTTCCAATTATTTTTCTAACTTAGATATCCTAAGTGCAACCTGAATATGTTCTTCCTGTTTTCCTTCTAAATTTTCATTATCTAATGGAGCTGCTTCCTCTTCCATGGGTTGCTTCCCTTCATGGTGGATGAATGCTTCTTCACTGTGTGGAGCTATCTCTTCCTATTTAACTTCCATAGTTGACATATCAATTTCTTGTTTAACTTCCATACTTGGCATTTCAACTTCTTGTTCAACTTCCATAGTTGGCATTTCAACTTCCGAAAAAGGGGAACTAGGAGCATACAAATTTTCTTCTGAAGTACATTCTAGGCTTTGCATTGGAGGTTGTGACCCTCCTTTTTCCGACTCTTCCTTTTCAAGCTATTCTTTTTCAGGCTCATCTTTTTCAAATTCTTCTCCCCCAGATTCATCAAGATTGATGGTGGGAGGAGTCTTTTCATATTCTACCTTTTCTTTTTCAATCCTTTGTGTTTTCAACCTTGTTTTTCTTTTAGGTCTTTCAATCTTTCTAGTTTTCTTCTTTTTGGAAAGTTTTATTTTAGGCTCAAAACCCTTCAAGGCTTCTTCTTCCTTTGTTTTTCTTTTCTTTATTGAAGCAAAACTTTATGATTTTTTCTTTCTAGGTCTCCCTAATGGTTTGACTAGGTTTTCTGTCAAAACCTCTATTTTACTTTTCTTCGCCAAAGAAAAATTTTCTGATTTTTCTTTTTAGGTCTCCCTATTGGTTTGACTAGATTTTTCATCAAAACCTCTATTTTTTCTATCTTAAGTGTTCTTCTCTTATAAATTTTGGGTTTTTCCTCTTTCTTCTCAGTATTTAACAAGAATTTTCTCCATTCTTCTTCCTAGTTAGGTTTTTGCATAGAATTATGTTTAACTATCAAATGCATTAATCCATGATGAGTTACCTTATTTTCTTTTTCTTTACATTTCACAACCATTTCAATAAGTTGAGAGAAAGGAAAGTAGGTAGATTAACTCTTACTTCTAGTTTGGATGCACCATGTGAGACATGATTCAACAACTTGAGCGGCGGTCCTAAAACTATGGAAAATTAACCTTCGCAAGTGAAAAAACTTCATAATGTAGAGTTTAATTGATGCCTAGGGTTCTTGTAAACTTCCCCACTCGATGCCCTTATTCTTTCCTTTATGTATATGAAAGACTATAAATTTTTTTGGTGGAATGTAGAAGATTTACAACAGCTCTTGCAAATTAGAAAGCCAAGGTTGAATTATATCACCTTCTGCTGGAATTCCAGACAAGGCACTGATTATAGTGGTGGATACTTCAATGGGTTCTCCTCTAACCACAATAAAATTGATATGGAAATTTCTCATAAACTTGAACACTATATCCCATTTGTATCCCTCATACTTAAGGATGAAATCCAACCATCCTGCATGTTGTAAATATTTCCTTGATTCGGCATCTAATGTGATTCCCTTTAGTTATGCCATTCTCTTGTATCCAATTTTTTTTGAAAGACTGTGAAACTTTAGAATCTCAGAGATTTTCTAGCAATGTTGGAAACAAATTTCCAGAAATGGCATTTCTCTTTTGTTTTTGAAATGGTGGCATTAAATTTCCTTCTAAATGAATGAAAAGATATAATAATAAATGTGATATCAACTTCATGTACTTGCATGCCTATTTTGTCTCATAAATGTATTGACACAAGCATGTAAAGTACCTATGAACCTTACTGCATATCTATTTTCCTTAAAAACCCATCTTGTCATATTTATTACTTAATTAAGTAATGATGCACTGAGTTGTATGTTTTAAACAAATTATATTTGGCTTATCAAATAGTCATAATTTAATCCCTTATGCAAACTTTATAAACTATAATTAATGTACTTCAAACTTCAAAAAATGCATGACAATATAAATGCTCACCTGTCAATGATGAGAAATTTGAATGATGGCAAATAATGATATTATGTGCCCACTTAATTTGTGCGATCGCAACAAGAACTTGATTTTAATAAATTCAACATTAATTAATGCAAGACACGTTGAGCTCAACCCTTGTGGGAGTCCACTTTTTTCCATGTGCTATGTCATTAATTTTGAAATTTTTAACTAACCCTATACCTACACATTTACACAAATGAATTAGTAAAAAAATGAAGCTGAAAAATTCTAACAGTACATGATCATTTTTTCGTGCTCTTGATTGTCATGAATTATCATAGTCATCATTTGAAAAAAAACCTACCCTGATTCATCAAGAACAACCTATCAGAAGAGATTAGGAGCGATCAAGAGTTATTATGAAAACTTCAATCATTTGGACTTTCTTCTGATTAGGCATGATCAGGAGCTATTATAAGCTTGAGTCTCGTCAATTTTTATTTTGATCAAGCATGATGGAAAGACGATCAAAATTTACATCATTTCAATTTCTTTCTGATCAAGCACGATCATGAGCTATTTATGAAATATTGAGAATCAATGCTTTGTTTTCATTATGATCAAATATGATCATGAGCTATTATGAACTATCATGCCTAATCAGGCTCTATCAAAACTATTCATATTTATTCCTAAGAGAGGAGAATTTTTTCCTTTTTTTTTTGCAAAGTAAACCACCATTTTTGGTTTTCAACTTGCTTTTTTTATTTATGACCATCTATAATGGATCTAAGGACTTATCATTTCACCTAAAGAAGAAAAATATTCCTTAGTAAAATGCTCAATTCTTGCTTGAAGCTCTGTGACAAATTCCTCCTTCAATGCTGGTTTATGATAAAGCTTGAGCCTATGCCCATTTACTAGCATTATTTTTCTCTCTCCATCTATAGCTATTAACTGAACAACTCCATTATCAAATAATTTTGTAATCTCATATGGCCCAAGCCATCTGGTGTGTAGTTTCCCTTTAAATTCTTGAAACCTTGAATCTAACAACAATGCCCAATC
Organism: Sequoiadendron giganteum; assembly: GCA_007115665.2. Classification (NCBI taxonomy): domain Eukaryota; kingdom Viridiplantae; phylum Streptophyta; class Pinopsida; order Cupressales; family Cupressaceae; genus Sequoiadendron; species Sequoiadendron giganteum. The sequence goes on along the minus strand of CM021100.1, from coordinate 939,746,398 downwards.
ACCTGCAGTAAATTGCTTACTGCGGATATTTTATCATGCCATTGCTTCCTCTGACCTTGAATGATTTTAGTTTGGTGCAAAGATTTAGTTCTTATTTCATCCCACTTATTTAGCTGCATTATTCTATTCTTATGTACTTCAATAAGATCTATCCCCACATTTACAATTGTTCTAAGTGTTTCTAACTCAAACTCAATAGGAAAGATATGAGTTTTTTCCATTAACCAGCTCATATGGTGAAAATCTAGTAGTTGTCTTCCATGTTGTATTATATGCCCATACAACTTTGGTTAACCTATCAGACCAATCATTCTTTCTAGATTAAACTATTTTTGTGAGAATATTTTCTAGTTCTCTATTAGTCACCTCTACCTGTCCATTTGCTTGAGGATTGTAGGGTGATGACTTCTTGTGTTGAACTTGATATCTAGCTAGGAATTCCCCAAGCATCAAAGACATTAATTATGGACCTTGATCTAACACAAGTGCTTTAGGTTCTCCATATCTTTGTAGAATGTTCTTGTATATGAAATCTGCAACTTTCTCCTCCTTAGCAGTTGGCAATTCTTTGACTTCCACCCATTTTGTAACATAATCAGTACAACGAGTATGTAATGAATTACCTTTGATGGAGGATCCATTGGGCTAATGAAATCAATACCCTATTTTTCAAATGGTTCAAGTGACACTTGTGTCTATAGTAGCATCTTTTTTGATCTTGTAGGTCTTCCCATTCTTTGATACTGATCATAATGGCTGATATAATGAGATGTATCCTTAGTCATAGTAGGCCAGAAATAGCCCATTCTCAATATTTTATGCACTATTCTTATGGTGGAATAATTTCCTCCTCTTGGCTCATCATGACATGCTCTCAATATATCATATACATCAGTTTCCTACACAGATCTCCGCATTACATGATCTGGGCACATTTTAAACAAACAACCATTAATCCATTCAAATCAAGAGCTTTCTCTAATCAAACTTTTTTTTGTTTTGCTAAAAAATAAAGAAATTTCCCAATTACTAAGTAATTTTCAATATCAACAAACCATGGTGACTAAATAGATATTGCAAATATATATTCATCGGGAAATGCATCTTCCATAGATTCATGATTACCTTGCAAAACCATTCTTGACAAAAAATCAGGTACAACATTATCTCTACCTAGCTTATAAACGATGGTTATATCAAACTCCTGTAGTAATAACAACCATATAATTATACATCCTCCCACAACAAACTTATTCATAAGATAATGAATGATTACATGGTCAGTATGCACAAAAGTCTAATATCCAGTGATATAATGTCGAAATTTATTTATAGAAAACACAACTGCTTAGAATTACTTCTCAGTAGTAGTTTAATTTAGTTCTATTGGATTGAGTTTTTTGCTTACATAGTATATAGCATTCATTTCTCTAGATTCATCTTTCTACCCAATAACTACTCCTATTGCAAAGTTAGAGGCATCTGTATTAATACGAAATGGTTCACCCCAAACTAGACCAACAATAATGGGTGATGTTCTTAGAGCTTGTTTAATTTGATCAAATGACTCTTGCATGATGAAGTCCAAAAAAAATTTAGAGTCTTTCTTTAACAAAGTAAAGAGTGGACCTGCAATTTTACTGAATCCCTCTATAAACCTTCTGTAATAACCAGAGTGTCCTAAAAAACCCTTTCATCCATTTGACTATGAGGTATGGGTATTCGTAAAATTATTTCATCTTTCTTTGGGTTTACTTTAATTCCTTCTTTTGATATGTGATGACTCAAGACAATTCCTTTCATCATCATTAGCAAAATATTCTCATGGTTTAAAGATATCCTATGTTCTTTACATGTATTTAATACTTTGTCCAAAATTTCCAAAGACTCCTCATAGGTTTTTCCATGGACCGTGAAATTGTCCATATAAACTTCTACACATGTTGTTGTTAGGTCTGCAAAAATAGCAAGGACAACATGTTGAAAGGTTGCAGGAGCATTACATAATCCAAAAGGTAAAACTCTATAGGTGAAGGTACCCCATGGACATGTAAATGTCATTTTATCTTGATCCTTTAGAGCTACTTGAATCTGGTTCTAGCCACTAAACCCATCAAGAAAAGAAAAAATAACTACTCTATGAACGGTAATGGAAAATAAACCCTCTTTTTGGCCTTATTTAGTTCTCTATAGTCTACACACACCCTCCATTTCCCATTTTTCTTATGTACAATGACTAATGGAGAAACCCATTTGCTATCTGAAATAGGATAAATAAATGCTACCAAGAGTAATTTTTCTATCTCTAATTTCACAAAATCTCTTAGTGCAGGGTTCATTCTTCTCTGAGGTTGTCTTATGGGTTTGACATCCTTAGTATAGATGTGGTGTGTACATATGTTTGGATCGATTCCTCTCATATCCTTATAGTCCCAAGTGAAGGCTTCTATATTTTTCTCCAAAATTCCTTTTAAACCTTCCTCTTGTTTCACTATTAGGGAATTTTTGACAAGTAGAGGTTTATCTACTTGTACTAGAATTTTTTTTGTCTTTTCCTGAAGATTCGAGGGATCACAAATTATAGTGTTCAAAGGAAAATAATGTGGTAGAATTTGGTGAAGTAACTGACTTTCATCATATCCTATGATATTAGCTAAAGGACAACATGTTAGGGTTTCAAAATCACAAAAAATTCCCAGATCTTCCTCCTTTATGTCTATAAATTTCTGATACTCCTCAGCATGATCTGCCAAGGTCATCATTGAAAGGCCCCTTATTTCCTCATCTTCAAAATTAGGATCATCAATCCAGATTTGATTATCAGATGCTAAAGAAGGTTTTGTTGGTGGATATAGAGTCAATTCATTCTATCTAATCCTATTTGAAATAGTCATACTACCAGATCTACAATCAATGAGTGTGGCAGTTGTTGCTAACCAAGGTCTTCTTAAAATAATAGGATAACCTATCTTTCTTTGTTTAGTTTGTAAAATAAGGAGGTCAATAGGATAATCCTAGGTGTCAATAGTGATAATGACATCATCAAGAATTCCTTTAGGTTTTTCAATTGATTGGTTAGCTAATTGTAGAACTATAGTTATTGGCTTAACATTCATAATTCCTATCTTTTCAAGTGTTTCAGTAGTAATAACATTAATAGAAGCTCCCAAATCAATAAGAACATTTTGAATTTCAACACCATTAATGCAAAGGGTAACCACAAGAATTCTTGGATCACCATACTTATATGGAATTAACTTCCTCGATAAGACATCAAACAAATTCCCTCCAACTTGAATTGTAGGGGGAAATTTCTTTTTCCTCCCTAGTGTCTTAACACATAGATTTTTAATTATCTGGTTGATTTTCGATATATCATGAATAGCCCTTAAAAGGGGAATTTCAATTTTTTATTTTCTTAAGCTCATCAATAATCTAGGGATCAACTAGATCATTATTTTTATCAACTTGTTCAACCAATGGTTCTTGATGAAATTGTGAAGGAAATGGTACTTGTTTAAAATGATCATCCTTGATTCTTTGTTATATCTCCTTCACTATATTTTATTGTTGATCTTCCTTAGTTTCATCAGGTTCCAATGGTACAACTCTATTTATTAAATGAATATCCCCTATTTCAGTTTTATTCAAATTAACCATGTTAGGATCAACATTATAGGCAGGTTGTTGAGGTTTAATATTCTTAGGATTAGGAACTAGTTGAGCGGGTATCTAAGGCTGATTGACTGGTTTAGAGCTCGAAGGTTGGTTTTTCCCAGTTATCTGATTCTGATTCCAGGGTCTCTTTGGCCCCTAATTCTACCATTAGTTATTTCCTTGATTAGGTTTCCATTGGATCTAATTCTATGCCATTGAGATTGGTTTGGCTTCCACTAAGGATGGTTCCATTTTGGATATTTAGATTGTGCCCATGGTGGTACCTAAGGGGTTGTCATGGATGGAGGTGGAATTTTCATTTGCTGAGGATTCCACTATGATTGGGGGTTCCATCGACTAGGAGAATTCCATTGGTTACTCCACTTATTTGAGCCCCAAGTAGGATTATTTCTAGGTTGACCAAAGGTAGGGTTGAACTATCTTTGTCCTACAAAATTCAATTCCTCTTCTACTAGTTTCTTCAATTGGTTCCTAATTTCTGAGAGGATACTACATTTACTAGTAGAGTGCTTCTTTTCACATATCTCACATAGATCTACATGATTAAGATTACATTATCTCAATGGATGTTTATCCTTGAATTTAGGATAGTAAATGGACAAAGGTTCAACTATTCTTTTATCTAGCTAAGAACTAAGATGAAGGAGAATATCTATTTTTAAGTTTTCAAGTTCTTCCATAACTTTGGAGACATCAACCAAAGAATCCTTGCTCCTTCCCCTATAACCTAGTCTTGTTCTGGAGTAATTCCTACAAATCTCAATGATTTCCTCAAAGTTCTATTTATTAATATATCCTTTTCCATATCAAATTCAAGGCACCTTTGCAATCATCATCAATACCTTTTAGAAAGATAGATTTACTGATTTCTTGATCTAATCCATTTCCACACCTTTGCAGAACAAATTGATACCTATCTACATAGTCCTCTAGACTCTCATCTTCCAACTGCCTCATTTTAAATAGTTCTTCCTTCCTATCCCTAACTCTACAATAATCCTGATATTTATCTAGGAATATTGTTTCCATTTCATCCGAAGTGTTTATTGAATTTTCATTCAATCCCATAAACCATCATAAAGTTGATTCTTTAAGAGTGGATGGAAATAATTTTAATTTTTGATTGTTAGATGTATAATAATAAGTTTGACACAACAATTTAAACTTGAATAAAAACTAATCAGGATCTTCCAAAATTTTCCCATGAAATGTAGGAAAAATATAGGGTGAGATATTTTTCATTGGTGGTTGATTTGCCTAGACATTTAGAGCAATGGGAGAGGAAATTTTTTGTTAGGAACCTCCTCTTCCTCTTCTTTGTCTCCCATATTTTTTGACTGGGTGGAAACTATCCTAGGAGAAGGTGAACTCATAGTACTAGATTGGGATCCTTCCTAAGGAATTTCTAAATCTCCTCTTACAAATCTTCCAAATTGATCTATTTTCCTGTTCATTAACTAATAGAGAGATTCTTACCAACACTTAAGGCTTATATTTTCTTTTGAAGCTAGATTTTCCCTAGAAACAGTGCCAAAAAATGATGGTAGGATGTCATTGCTATCACAATTCCTACTCATTTAATCTCTTTAATGACAACCCATGGGTGTCTAAAGCTATTTGTGTGAAGAGTCAGATCAGTTTGGAGGGGGGGGGGGTGGGTGGGGTTGTTGGTTTCAGCTCGATTAGGAGCATTTTAGAGTTATTTTTTCTCTATCAAGAGCGTTTATGTGCTATACGTATTTAACCAAAATTGATTCTTATACTATCCTTCTATTCCATGATCTACTCTAAATAACCTTCAAAATGGAATTTAAACAAAGAGGTTTCATTTCAAGACAATTTAGATTTATGAAAGAATGGAAGATTAACTATATATACTCTATTGAATCTTGAAATCTATTTAAAACTTAATTAATTGCTTTATAAATAAACTATTGCATTCCTCACTTTACTAAATTGACAAGTAATTGTTCCTCTTTGCACAAAATCCATTAAAATGATGATTTAGACTATTCAAATCTGCAATAACTTTTAACTATGAAATAAATCATAGAAAACATAAATAGTAAAATGTAACTCTGATCTAGGATTCTTTTCAACACACAACAAATGAAATGATTCTAATCTTAAGATAGAACAAAAAATAGAACACATTAATGATAAATGAATTTAACAACTAAAGGATCACCTTCCTTCCGAAAGTGGACTGTTCTACTTCTAGAAAAATTAAGTGTAGAGTTGAGATCAACTTCTTTTTATTTCCATATAATGTGCCCAAATCAGGACAAAGTACAAAGAAAATGATTCTAACTTAAAACAAAAAAAGAAATTACATGAGAAAGTTCAAAAACTTGATACAATACAACATCCAACTATGTTGGGGCTAGATATAAATATCCTTCTTATTTCAAAAATAAAAGATAAGCGGGAAACTAATTTAATCCTACTCTAAGAGATTTCTTGGCGTGCAGGAACATTATTTGTGTGGATCCTTGTAAACTTTCTTTAGTTGGCATTGAATTCCATATTTTTGAATTGGATGTGCTCTATTAGAACTATGGTTGCGGTTGGTAGATCCTTCATTTGAGATGATGAGTCAAAAAGGAGATTAGTGGACAAATAACTCATTTAAGGATGAGTCACAAACAATCCATCCATTCATCACTTTTAAATAGAAAATAATTAACATTCGGCTGAGAAATAAATATTAGTCCAGTTGCATCATAAAGGCAAACTTAATATAAAACATTCATAGGTTAATCACCACATCAATCATGGATTTAACAAAAATAAGCATTCATATTAACCATCCACATTCTAAGTCTTTATACCTCATTAAGTTCATAAATGGATACATAAAGGAAAACATTATGATTTCTAAAGTCAAAATATAAAGTATTAAAAAGGTATAAACTTAGTAATTATGAGGTCTTTACTGGGCCTCATCAGGAGATAAAAAAAACATACTTGTATCACTTTTGTTATATTTAGAGGGCCTACCTCCCAACTTGTGAGTGGGAATGACCCAAGTTGCAATTTTTTTTGGTCTACTATATAAATTGGTATGATCATTGGGAAAGTCTTCAATCACCTAATGAGGATGTCCTATGTCAACAAGTGCCACCCCTTGTATCTATGAGATACATCATAATCCTTTCTTAGGAAAGGACTAGGAGGCCTCTTAAATGAGCTAATATTGCCACATGTATAGGAATCAATATTAACCTCAAACAAAAATTAAGAACCACTTGTTTACGAGACCAAAAACCCTTTTACTTGCTAGTGCAGGAGGCTGGACCTCTAAAGCCACCCTACATTCTACTATTCATTGTAGAGATAGAAAATACCCTGGTTCACAATATCTTAGGATCTTCAAGGGTAAAAGATTTTGGTGTGCCCATGTCATGGAGGGGGGGCCAATGTCACCAAGATCTCTAGTTGTCTTCTTTATCCAAGTGTTTAGAGAAATCCAAGTAGGGACTCAATAGGTAGTATCTTTTCCTACCGAGGTTGTGCATTGTCTATGAGTGTCTTCATATGCATAAACAACTTCACACTCAAATAGGACCAAACAAGAGTTTGTTGACTTTTTTTGTGTTTTCCAAAGTTAAATTCACAAATCCACACCAAAATCAATCAAAGAACTAGTTCAAACCATCAAACTGCAAATCAAACTCTCTATTAACCACAATTGCTTGAAACAGGCCCATGACTACATTATGAGCTACAACTATTCACCAGAGAAACACAATTTATATCCTATACTGAAACTGACTAAAACAAAGCCACAATTTCTATAATTCACCACAATTGGTCACCTGAAACTCACATATGAAATGATGCATTTGATAAAAAAAAAAGCTACAATTGCTTGATTACCAAAATTTTAAAAATTCCTTATCCAAAACTGATCAAATTTATCTTGACAATGATCTTATCACCTAAACCTTAGACTTGCAGGGTTTTACTAATCCATTCCATTATCCTCATTTAGGATTGCATTACATTTTAGATTGCACCTTAGGACATATTTTCCCTGCATAATTAATCCTTAGTCTTAGGTTGCACATAACTTTGAGATTTAAGCCATAGGAAGTTTATCAAGCCTTTGGAAAATCCATGGTTACTTACTCAAATTTTCATTGACCTTCATCCTTTTAACATATCAATCCTTGTCATCATCAGCTTGGTCAAAATTTGGGTCTCAAAATTTCATCTTAGTTTAGACTATCTTGTCACCCTTTTTTAATCTTGGTCATTACAAAGGTCAATGCCAATTGGGGTTTTTATCTTGGACCTACAATATCTTGGTTATCATCCTTTTTATTAAATATTAAGGTCCATATCCTTAGTGTCATTATACTAGTATCACTTAGCTTCATACCATACCCTTTGATCATAACATCATTTTCATCCTTTTGATCCTTAGTCTTGGGATTAGGTGATGTTTCATCTTGCATCCTTGTATGTCCCAAAAATCACAAAAAAATAAAAAATAGCTTAACCTCATCTTATACTTAGTTGCATTATTACCTTTGGTCATTGATTCAACATCTCCTAGTCTCCCTTTGGTAACATTTGGCATCCATTGGTCTCATTTGGCTTCATCCTTTTGTATTAGGGTCATCATTACCCTTGCATGATCATCTTGCATCCTTATATCCAGAAAAACACAAAAACATCATTTAGTGTCATATCATCTTGCATTATCACCCCCCTCCAACTTGCAAGTCTTACATGGTTGAAACAATATCGTGAACTAAAATAAAGGACATGTATCCTTCAAGTGACCCATTTTCTATTCCAAATCATGACACCAAACTTGAACCAAATTCAAATAAATCTACACCACAAAGAGGGCCAATCAACACACTTGAAAATATAGGATTAAAAGAATTCAACAAGAAATTCACTCTTGAAGAAGTTGAAAGAGCTTACCAAGATCCAAGGATTTTATGCATTGTTGATGAGCTTGTAAATGTTGATCCTAATAGATACTTTTATGCACTAGCTAAAAAGGGTGCTAAAGTTCCTCATGGCTTTTATGTCTCTGTTGACACAGAATTTTGCATGTAGCAGCAGCCTTATGGGAAACATAGCTATTGGGGGACATTGTGCGCTAGCTAAGTGACCTCTGAGATTTTATCGAAGCCGGCTCTTTGTTTAGTGGGTGGAAGTAAAAGGTTAGGGAGATAGCAAGAATGTAAAGTTTACACTATAGGCGATGCACCAAAGTCTTAGACGAATTTCAACAAAGCACAGTGCAAAATACAAAGGCCCGAACCACTAAAATGTTGTTAATTAAGTTGTTTTTCCCCACAAGCATTTATCATGCAAAAATACCCTCTAATTTGTATAATCTAATGAAGCATAACTTTCTCTTAACACAAAAGAGTTGAAGAAACATGGTTTGTATTCATTTTAGCTATGAAAGGTTACAGATACTAAAGAACATGCATTCATACAAAAATAAAGATAATAGCACAGGTCAATAGTTCTAACAAATACTTGAAAACAGAAAGGCCAAATTTATTTGGCATAGTCCGAAGTCTTCGAATTGAAAGCAACTATTACAAAAGGCTTACTTCCCAGTGCTTGGGAGATTTGCAAAAATTAATCAACAACCTAATAAAAGAAAACATGGCCCTATTTATTGGCCAGTCCACTGCCTGGAGATGCATCAAGAGAAGAGCAAACCACGCACAGTGACTGATGGCCTAGATCATCTTGAGATGCCATGACAAACATCGAACTATCAGCAACACGCCAACGAGGCCATGACATAAAACAAAAAACCATGTAGTAGCAGGAGAGAACACGCGGCAACAGGAAGTACAAAAGATCTGACGGCATTTCCAAGGTAACTGGGGCAAAAAAAAAATCATCGTGTGTCACTTAGACAGAGCCTGACAAAAGGTTGAAAAGGTGCCTAGCAGAAAGCCTCGAGAGAGAGCCACATGGAGAGCTTTGAGCAAAATAAAGAACGAGGTGGGCCCAACTCAAAAAAATAGCCAGAGTGAGCCATGCGGCATGCAGACAGAGATTTTCGAAAAGCAAAGCGAAGGAAAAGTGAAAGCTTCACGAGGAAGCCACATGGAGAACTCCGAGGGTAGTGACCATTTGAAAAATAAGGCGCAATCGCAAGGGTAAATATAAAACTACAAAGGCTTCAGCAGGTTTTGTTGAACATTTTGGAGACTCATAGGGGCTTTTCACTTGTGGAAAGGAGAACCCCAAAAACTTTGGTTCAACATCAAAAATTCTCACAACCTTGAGAGGGCAGCATGTAGATTGGTCCATATTTCGTTCGATAATACAGAGAGAGTTCATAGATGCTCGTGAGCCAACCTGAGATCAATAATTTCTTTGAAGGGCAATCCGCTTGATACTTTTGTTTCCAATTCCAAATGGAAGAAAAGTTGCACCAGCTGATGCACGATCCCCTCAATTTCTTTGGCATTCAGTGATTGATCAAAGGTCTAGAAGACAAAAAGGTCATGCTTCTTCTCTTCGATGATTGCAACAATATGCTCCACACCCGCTACCACCTAGTCTGTCATGAAAGGTGAAGGGAATTCTCTTTGAGTCAAATGGAAAAACTTTACCCAAATGTCACTGGTAACTTGGTTTAACTGAGCTCTGCAATCCGCTACCTGTTGAATGGCCTCATGCATGGAGATGAGGCTACTTGCACCCAAAGCTACTATCATTCGGTCATTGATGCCCATGCCACTTAATGCTTCATCTGAAGCAGTATACAACTTACCCAATAAAATTCTAGCCTCTGGAACCTTGTCAGAAGTTAACTCCTAAACCCGTTGTATCAATTCACTCACTATCCCACAGAGGCTAGCCACTTGCACCATAAACTTGAAGGTGGGCTAAAGAGTAAGGCACAAAGCCTTCACCTTGTCCCAGTATGATGCATGCAACTCTTTGGAAATTTCCAATGAGCTCATCCGGGGTTCAAGGGGTTGGGTCCTTAGGGTAGCCAATTCTGCCTCTTTGCTACTCAAACTTGCCTTTACCTCAGACAAGCCTCTGTCCAGCGCCTCTAGCTGGTCCTTTAGAGTGAGAACCTCCTTTTCCTTTTCTACCAAGGCCAATTCAGCCTACTTAGTCCTTTGAATCTGCAACTCTAGGTTGGCATTCACTTTGGTAATTTTAGCAGTGGTGCTCTGCCGGAGCTCTTTCATTCCTTAGTTAGTAGGTTAGACTCAGCACAGAGTTCTTTCTCTTTCGCTCGGCTCAGCTCGACCGCCTGCTCGAGATTCAAAATGACCTCTTCGCTCAAATCCTGCAACTCTTTGATCTTAATTTCGAAGGTACTCCTCTCCTTCTCTAGCTGCCTTATTTCATTCTCCTGGGCTTTAAACTTGTTTACCTAGATGTCGACCTTACTTTTGAGCTCTGCTATTTGATCATCCTTCTTCTTCACCTACCGTTTAAGTTTGAGAAAATCAGTGGTTACTATTTTTTGGGTCTCCTCCATTAGCTCAATTTTATCTCACGGGTGAGCCTAATACAAGTCTAACCCAACAACATTCATAGAATAGTCATTGGGCTACATCTCCCCTACTACCTTGATCACATTAGGAGTGATCTTCGCAAACATCAAGAAATTCTGACTTTCATTGAACATGGTTTGCAAGGGGGGCTCTGCCTACCTGGTTGCATCTTTCTGTCTTCTTTTGTTGATCCAATTGGCGTGGGCACTTTTATTTGCATCAACCTGCAATAAATATTCCTGGGTCGGGATACTTAGTCCGCCAGCAAAAGGATACTCTTGAGGGATGGCCAATGGGAAAGATAGTGTATCCAACACATTAGAAGTCTTGCTGGGTCGTGTTATAATAGCTGGGGAGAATGGTGGAATGAATTGGCCACTCAGAGGGGATGAAAATGAGGTGATAGGTAAGGGAAAATTGGAGATGCACCAACCATAGGGCTGGGCCTTGGAGATAAAAATTGTTGGCCCATGAGCCCAGTACTTACACCAAATTGCGTTCTAGGCAAGGTATCGAAAGTGGAGGATAAAGATGGGAAACCAGGAGGGGCGAGACAAGAATGCTTGGTGAATCCAATGACAGAGAGAACTGGCACGGATGAAAAAGTAGGGGTAGACTGAGGCAAGACCAGAGACGTAGATGAGAGAGAAGAGGGAGGAAAAGTTACCTAATGCTCATGCGGAGCCGTAGATGCTTCGACCGCTCCCTTCATCAATTGTTCCTCCTCCGCACTAGCCTCTCTGGTGCATTGTCGCTTCTCCTCCAAAAAATTGTCAAGGTCAAGAATGACTTGTCTCTTACCACTGGTAGTCCTTGCTCACCTCTGTGTTGATTTAGAGGAGGAGGATGGTTCTGATATTTGTGCATGTGGCTCTTCCTCTTGCACAGGCTATTTACCAGTATTCTTCTCATTATTGGACTCTTGGCAATGGTAGGGGGATTTTGAGTTGCCTCCTCCCTTCTGTAATGTTGCACAGATGTTGAGCGGTTCAGAGAATTTTCAACATCCGGATGTTCATTTTCCCAAATATCATCAAATCTCTCATCAAAGGCTACTTCATTATGCAGCTTGCCAGCTACTAGAATCTCCTATCGGTAAACCTAGAAGGCTTGCATCTTCTTGGGCACCCAACGCAGCTTACTCAATTGGGTGACCAGGGAGGGGTTGATCTTCAGTTTTGGGTTGACCCTTCCCATGATGTGATAAAAATTTAGCCATGGCAGTTGACCATCCACTATAGGTAAATATTTAAGGCCTACATATCTACTTAAATTTACCTCCTTGGCATTCCTCTGGAGGTCCCAAAATGGCCGAGGTGAATGCAGGATCTTGATGCCGACTCCTAATAAATTATTGTCGGGGTTGTAATTCTAGGTGTCATCTATTAATACCAACCCGAGGTGACCCAACTTTGAAAGTAGAATCACTGAAGTATCAATCTTTGGGGTCCTCTTTTTAATCAACAACATGGAACCAAATATGATTGGCAGTAGCAAATAGGAGGTTAAGTGTTTTTCCCCCTAGTAATTATCGTCAAGGGTACATAGCTACCTCATTTCCTTTAGGGCCAACACTCTATCGAAAAGAAAATGGGGAAGTCAGAAGGGCTCCAAGATGAAACCTGGCATGTGGAGCATGGTGAAATCTACACTAGAGAACTAGTTATAGGGTGGAGTTAACTTCCCCAACCAGGACTTCTATCAGGGTGATATGCATTTAGTCATATTGATACCAGCTTTATCCAAAGCCCTTATAGCCGAGGCTATGAATGATTTCGAAAATGCATAATAATCAAAAGTGTTTGACATGATAGGGGTCCATGTTGAAACTGGCTTCCTTAAACCACCCTCATCAAAAATAGACAGGAACATGGATGTTGAAAAGTAATCAGGTTTTGGTGCAAAATCAAGTAAGATAGGAAAGACGAATCCCTAAACCTAGAGCCGACCCCAAATTCCTATAATTTCTGCCAAATTCCATCACTGACAACTCTTGCAAAGTCTATGAGCGGATCCTCATGATTCCTTTTCAACATAAAGCAGAGGCACATCTGAAACTAGAAAATGCTCTTGTTCGAGTCCAAACTGCACACCATCACCAACATAGAAGCGATAGAAGAAGACCCAACTTTCAGAGCCTTCAAATTGAAAGAGAATTTGGGCGGTGTTGAACTACTCATTTTCTGATTGAGCTCAGAACAATAAAAGTGTGGCCTCGACTGGAACTCCCCCCACTTTTGTTGCATTCTTTTCACTTCAAAATTCTCAACCTCATTACCCAAGGGAAGCGGGATGCACATCATATCCTGAATAGCCTCAAGGCTAATGACTACCCTAAAATCCTTGCCATTGATAACCCCTGTGTTCGGGTTGAAACATGCCGCGCATGCTGCCACAACCTCTGGGCAAGGGTGCACCAAAGGAACCATGTACTATGCGAGCCCACATAACCATAGCCGTTTGTGAAATTGGTTTGTCATATGCTTCATTTTTTCGCATGCAGCCTCCCTAAGGGTTTTAGGATTGCAAGATATCTTAGGATCAAAGAAATTATCCCAATCCTCCAAGATCACTGTCTGATCTCTATGAGGAACTGTGCTCAAGAACTTCTAGTTCATTGGGTGAGTGAAAGGCCAGCTAGGCTTCGCAGGTATGCCCAGAGTGGCATAAGACTCCCCATCATAAAGTTGCACATGAGGTGCATTCCTCATTTGCTCGCTTAGGCTTACTGGAGCTAGAATCTGTGAAGGGTTCTTTGCAATTTTGGCCATAATTATATTCACAATATTTTTTCTACAAACCTTTCGCAAATAGCTTAACTTTTCTGAAAACTTATCTCTTCTTGCGAATGCCTTAATTGTTCAATCTTTGGTAAATTTTGCAATAAATATGTTTCTCTACATGCCATAACTTGCCTTTTTGATTTCTTGAGAAAGACAGCCGAAAAAGGTACGTGCCAGCCATTTATACCAAGTTGCTATTATGCGTTACTAGTTTTTATTCATGTGAAAAGATCGCCAACCAGCCAAACTGCTCAAGCATTTAATTGACAATCTTTTGCATGTGACAGAAACATATTTTTCTCAAAAGACGAACCAAGGAAACCTTGCAAACACCCCCTTGCCAGCTATTTGCATTAACTGATTTCCTTGTGTGTACAAGGCATGTTGCCCAATAGAGCTTTTAATTGGGGTGGTGACACTTTGTGTGGACACCTGGCTATCATCAAATGAATGTGGCAACTCAGCAGAGCAAGTTGCCAATTGTACCTGCACCTTCCCATCACCTCGCATGCTGCAATGCTGAAAACTGAGGCAATGCTACACACTTGGGCTCAGTTGATAATTATGATTTCTTCAGCTAGCAAAAATTGGCCAGACTATAAATAAGACCCTTTGTGTAGCATTACAAATCACAACATCTTCTAGCCTTCCTAACTTAGTAAGCTCTTATTGCCTTACTAATTTTCATTTTCTAGCTAGAAAAGCAGACAACATGGAAACACTAGTGAGGCTTGTCTGCAAAAAGACTCAGGCTACCTTTCTTGAAAAAATTAGATGCAGGTTCCTAAAGCGCGTGACAGGTGTGAAGAACCTGTTGTATGTGAAGGAAATCAAGTGGGTCCTTGGGAGAGACTATGTGGAGTATGAAGAGCAGTATCGATTGAACACCAGTATTTTCTCCCACTTTGTTGCCTTGCTGCTGAACATTAGCATTTCCAAATGCAAGATTTTAAAGCTGATGAAGCGGGTCTTTCCTCGGTGCTACCTCGAAGGCCTGGAGAAGATTATGCATGTGGCCTAATTTGATCATGGGATTCCCTTAGTTCGAAATATTCACCTATAGTAGCTGCATGGAGGCATTGTTCCAACCAGACCTTTCCTTTTTGGGTTCAAGCTAGAAACTCACGAGGAGCATTACCCTAAGGTCTGCGCAGGTTGCTACTTTCTGATGTGTGTACACTACACTAAACCATTTCAAAATATTCAGTGGTATGAATATTTTGAAAGAATGATGTTTCTCGATCCTACGCCGCCTGCTGCCATGATTGTTGGTCCTTCCCACTGATGTTTTAAGAATGAAGATGATTACAAATTTTGCTTTTCTATGCTTACAAGCTCCGCGCTATAGCGGGCATATGTAAATGTTAATACAAGGCCTCTGGCCTGAATATATTATAAATTTTTTACCCTGATGAATATAATATATGTCGCTTTAGAACACTTATCCCATTTACAAATTTTTTTCAATTGTTTGTATCATTGTTGTGTTTCATTTCATTTCTTGCACTGAGAGGATCCAAAACTTAAAGCAAGGAAGCATAATTACATATATACAAATGTACCAAAACAACACATAGGTAGAATTAATAGAATCTTTTGAGATGTATTCCATTGACTGGAATACTTAGGGCATTGCCTTTTATATCTTCCAACTCAAAAGAGTTGAACTGTTTACACTGGTAAATATTGAATGGCCCTTCCCAGAGACTATCAAATTTGTTGTGCTGTCCGGATTTTGCTCTGCACTCGTTAAATTTAAGAACCAAATCTCTGCATTGTAACCTTTGATCTGAAGCCTTTTTGCCAAACCATTTCTTTACCACCTATTGGTAGCTATTTATTGCTTCTAGGGCGTGTTCTCTTTTCTCTTGCACCTCGAACAACTTGTAAAATCACACCTCCATCGCTCTGTTTTGTTCAATTTCTAGGGATGAGCAATTGTAGGGCGAGAATTTATGTGGCAATAAGTAGCAATGCCTCCTTCTCGTACACCATCTCATAAGGAGATGTCTTCAGTATCTGCTTGGGCATAATTCGATTTGCCTAGAGTGTTGTCTAGAGGTTCCTATGCTACTCTTATTGATGTTCTAAGCCTATTCTTTTGATCAACCTGATAAGGTTTTTGTTAGTAGACTCGGCGAGACCATTTCCTTGGGGATAGTAGTTAGAGGAGGCCTTCAAGAACACTGCATATTTTAGTGCGAACTGGCTCATCTTTGAGCCGAGAAAAGCCTTAGCATTATCAGAGATGATTGTTTTAGGAGGGCCAAATCTAGCCACCAGCTCTTTAAAGAAATTAACAATCTCCACTTCTGTTGCATTTTTTAACGGCACTGCTTTTGCCCACCTTATAAAATAGTCAGTTGCTATTAGTATCCATCTATGCCTGGCTGAAGAGAAAGGGTTAATCATCCCAATGAAATCTAAACCCCTTTGAGCAAAAGGTTCTTCTACCACTATAGGTCTTAAAGGAATAGCAGCATTTTGTCTCTTTTCGACATAAAACTGGCATTCCTTGCAAGACTTAATCAATGAAAACGCATCATTAAAAAGTGTTGGATAAAAATAACCAATGCATATAATTTTAATTGTTGTGGTTCTTGCATAAAAATGTCCTTTGGTAGGGCTATTATGGTATTGATCTAAAATCTTCTTGGCTTGCTCCTCATTCACACATCTTAGCAGGATGCCATTAAAATTTCTTTTAAATAAGACACCCTCCAAAAGAACATAATTGCTATTCTGTAGGCGATAGAAACATCTTTTAAAAGATGGGAGATCAATTAGATACCTTCTTGTCTACATAAAATTTATTCTATCATCAAGCTAGTTGCTCTGGGAATTCTCTTCATTTATTAACACAGGCTCTAGAGCTCCAAGCTTTGTCATTATTTCACTGCTTTCAGTGATATACTCGCACAGTCATTTTCCCTTGATGGCCTTGACAGGTTTGACTTTAATATCGTATTCTAGGATCTTGGTGATCCAATTAGCTCTCTTCTTAGTGATTTCTCCCTCCATGATATACTCTCACACACTAGGATGCGGTATGCAAACAATCACCTTATTATATGATATCAAATGCCGAAACTTTTTAAGCCACTTAACAATGGCAAAGGCCTGCTTTTCTACAAAGTTATACTTTACTTCATACTCTTTCAAAGTTCATGAGTAGAAAGCAACAGGGGAATCCTTTGTATATTCATCATCTTTCTGCATAAGCACCGTGGAAATACTATTTCCAGTACCAAAAACATACATAATAAAATCTTTTGACAGGTCCGGGTTAACCAACATAGGGGCAGAAGAAATAGCCTCCTTTACAAAGTTGAAATTTTTTCTGGCTTCCATTGTCCATTTGAAAATTTGATCCTTTTTGAGCATGAAGGTAATAGGATGAACAATGCCTACAAAATCTGTAATAAATCAGCTAATAAAGTTGACTTTACCCAGGAAAGACTTCACACCCTTTTCGTTGATAGGTAATGGAAGTTTCCATATCACATCAACTCTTTTTGGATCAATAGCAATGCCCTCCTTAGAGACGACATATCCCAATAGCTTCCCTTGGGGAACTCCGAACACGCATTTCTTTGGATTCAAAGAGATCCCAAATTCCTGGCATTTTTGAAAAACAAGCTCCAAATGATCAAAATGATCATCAATAAAGTTTGAGAATACTATCAAGTCATCCAGGTAAATGAGTATGATCTTGTCGATCAAATCTTTAAAAGCAATGTCCATAGCCCGCTGAAAAGTGGATGCAGCGTTTGAGAGCCCGAAAGGAATTTTAGCATATGCATACGCTCCCCACTTTGTGGTGAACGCTATTTTGTATTGGTCCTCCTCCTTTATTTGAATCTGGTTATAGCCCAAAAAACCATCCAACATTGAAAACATTTCAAAGCCAGCAATAGTTTGCAGAATTACCTCCATTGAAGGTAGGGGATAATGATCCTTTAAGGACGCTCTATTTAAATCTCAGAAGTCTATGCACAAGCATATATCCCCATTTTTCTTCCAGACTGGCACCAGGTTTGACACCCAAGTGCTATGTTTGATCAAGAACACTATTCAGGATGCGATCAACTTGTTCAACTCCTATGACATGAGAGATTCTATCTTTGGGTTCACAGGTCTCTATTTTTGACGAATTGGCTTCACCCCCTCTGACAACTCAATAGTATGCTCGATGATCCCAGGATCATATCCTTTAAGATCATCATATGACCAAGAAAATACACTTGGATATTCCTTGTAGAAGTGTCTTAGTCTATCTTTATTCTTTTGCGACACTTATTTCCCAACTTTGAGCTTCCTATCTTCCCCGATATGCAAATCGGTATAATCACCTTTGTCAGCCATGAGCTTCCTTTTATCTTTCGTTGCATCATCAGAATCGAATAGGCTTTCTAAAGTGACAAGGCCTCTTGGGAGCTTGTTGGATTTCAACTGGATGATTTGATCTCTGTAAGCTTCGGCGATCTTTGGTTGCAACTGATCGGCGAATTCTCTAGATGACTGGAGGAATGATGCAATATGAGCATCGCTATCAAATACTTGCCAATCTTGATTATTATTTCGGATAGCAGGTCTCACAATTACCTTCACCGCATGTTTATTTTTTAATAATTCAGAGGCCGGCTCGAACTGAGCCCTAATAGTTGTCATCCTGTCGGCTTCGAAATTCATTTCCCTTGGAATAGCCTGAATATTGAATGCCTCAAAATTGTCAATCAGATCCCAGACCCTATGTCGATAAGACCACATATAGATATTCTTTGTGGTCGAAGTTCTATGGATTTGGTTGACCACTAGCTTCAAATCTCCAAAGACACTTATCTGCCTTGCACCCATTTGCTCCACAAAGCTTAAACCATGGACGAGACCTTCATATTCAGCTTCATTGTTTGAACATGCAAACTAGAAGCAGTAGGACCTCAAAGTCTTTTTGTCGGACGGGGATATCAAAAAAATTCCTACTCCAGCTCCTACTTTACATCTGGCACCATCAAAGTATAACGTCCATATTTTTTAAGATTCTTCATCTTTAGGTCCTTTAGTAACTTTGGGCATGATCTTCCCTTCTTTAGGTATCACATAGGTTCTGAGGCCAGTTGCATGGTAATTCCTGAAAGGGTCTGTATCAATAAATTCATTCAACAAATTTTCTTCATCTTCTGTTCGGGAGCTAGTAGCCTCCTCTTCTTCAAGAAATTCCACATTGTACCTTTCTTCCTGAGAGATTGAAGTGTGTGCTACTTCAAAATTTAGCAGAGCCTCAACAACAACATGTTTGGAATGTAGAGTTTCTGACAATAGTTTCATCTTAGCTCCATGCTTAGTCTTTAGAATCAAGTGCGACCAGTCTAGCGCCAGATATCCTCCTACATTTGCAGTGAACTCTTGGGACAAACAAATCCCGAACAAAGGAGGGATATCGATGAGTATGGTATCCTGATTTACAGTGATACTAGGGAAGGCAAACAAAGTCATAGGTAATCCCTTGATTATCCCGACAGTATCAAACTTATTTCCATCAAGCTACATGACTCCTTTATTCAGAGGCTCATATTTTAGACCCAAAGCATCAGCTACTTGCTTTGGCATGATAGTGGTGCTAGCACCAGAGTCGATCATACAATTATGCAGTAGCTTGTCACCAATAATCAGTGTTAGAAAGAAAGGCTTAGGTTTAGGCTTACTTTCCTTTCTAGATTCGAGCTTCTCTTCCAGTTGAATTGTTAGTACTTTATCCAAGTTGGCAGATGACTTCTTCAGTTGTTCCACCATGTTGAATTGCACTTTCGACTAGTGAGTTGCAATTACTTGCTCTTTAGGTCTTGCGACCGTCATTGGTTTTGCGGTCGGTACGTCTGATAGTTTAGTAATAGTAGAAGTGATCAATGGAGCCTTTATCTTCAGAGAAAGTGGATTTAGAGAGCTAAGAATAGCTATCTCTGACTATTATGGGATTGGAAATAGGCCTACCACTGGGCTAGGCATCAGTTGTGATATAGCATTGGTAGGAAAAGCTGTAAACTCTCCAGTGAACCTATGCTTAGAATGTGTATTATAGTTAGATTGCATTCAGGGTACTTTATCAATAGGGATATAATTCAGAAATGCTGACTCTTATCCTTCCATCCAAGAAAAGAGACCCTAGTCCGAACCAATATCTGACTCTTGTTGGATGGACATCCCTTGCATTTGAGTGGCAAGGACTGCATTGTCCATTTGTTGAGAGGCATATGGTGGGTTGCTGGAAACAGATGCGCTACCTTGGCTACATTGATCTACAATTTCTTGTTGCAAATTTACCCACAAATAGTTTCACGACATATGTGCATCGTTGCATGGAAAACACCATGAATTGGCATCTTCAGCTAAATTGTTTTGTCCTGCTATCAACTCCTTATTTAAACTAGGATGAACAGTCTGCATCGGTAGGGTTACTGGAACCATCTGGTTACTTGGCTGAGTCGAGGTATTCTCACGTGACCTATCCTGCCACTGATTTGATTGGTATAGAGGTTTTCCACCTTGGTAATTTTTGTATGCAGGATTTTGATAGCTGTATTGCTGCCGCTTCAAAGTAGTCAGTTCATTAGTCATAGCCCGCATCTGTTATCTCATTTTTTTCATCTTGACAACCATAGGATTAGGCACAGGAGCTACCACGGGAGCTGCCATTGGGGCCATGCTTGGAACACTTCCAAGATAGACGTACATAGATTGGGGAGGAACCATAGGAGCGCTGGTGGAAGGGACTTCGGCTTCTACAACATTGCACTCGAGGAACAATGGCATGATGGGTCTCGATGCCAACTTCCCTACAATGATTAGATTATTTTCTATAGTGACAGCCAGGGCGTAAGCATCAAGAAGAGTGTCTCTACCCAAAGCTTGTAACATCATGGAGATATCGATGTTGATCAACTTTAATAAGAATATAAATGCAAGATCTAGAGGTGGTCAGTTGCCCACTAGCACTCTCTGCTAGGCCGAATGGAACCTCGCATTGAAGTCAAGCAGAGCTTCATGAGGGGCTCACTTTATATTTTACAGCTGGTGGTACAGCAAAGATTTGTCACCAGCATTTGAAAAACGTTCATGAAATGGGGTCCCGAGTTGATCACAAGTAGCAATATTACTAGCTTGTAAAGTCCTATACCAATTTAGCGCCTTTCCTTAGAAGGAGGCAGCCAACATCCTGAGGGCTACATTCTTGCTTGATATGCCATGTACTAGACATACGTGTGCTACATCTTGTAGATGCTCTGTTGGTGTCTTTGATTCATCCCAAAAATATTTAGGGATAGCCTTTAGAGTGGAAATAGGGATAGGGGCCCATACTGCAAGAGGCACAGGCACTACTAATGGACTGTCAGAGTCCTAAGCTACATAATTTCTAGCAGCCATAGGGGTAGGTGGATTAGGTGATGACAGAGATGGAGGAGGTGAAGGGCTACCTTGGCGACCTCTTGGGTACACATAAAATAAAGGCGATACAAGCTAGCCAGGGACTCTCGCAGTCTATGACCTAGTCATAGATCAATGGTTCATACACACTTATAAAGATCAGGTGAATGTGCTAGTTCGCGGTCCCACCGGGTGTGCCAGAAAAAGAACTGTTGACACAGAATTTTGCATGTAGCAGAAGCCTTATGGGAGAATTAGCTATTGGGGGACACTGTGTGCTAGCTAAGTGACCTTTGAGATTTTATCAAAGCTGGCTCTTCATTTAGTGGGTGGAAGTAAAAGGTTAGTGAGATAACAAGAATGTAAAGTTTACACTACAAGCAATGCGCCAAAGTCTTAGATGAATTTCAACAGAGCACAGTGCAAAATACAAAGGCCTGGACCACTAAAATGTTGTTAATTAAGTTATTTTTCCCCACAAGCATTTATCATTTAAAAATACCTTCTAATTTGTATAATGTAATCAACAATATCTTTGTCTTAAAATAGAAGAGTCGAAGAAACGTGGTCTGTATTCATTTCAGCTATGAAAGGTTATAGAAACTGAAGAATAGACATTCATACAAAAATAAAGATAACAGCATAGGTCAATAGTTCTAACAAATGCTTGAAAACAGAAAGGCTGAATTTATTTGGCAGATTCTGAAGTCTTCGAATTGAAAGCAACTATTACAAAAGGCTTACATCCCAATGCTTGGGAGTTTTGCAAAACTTAATCAACAACCTAATAAAAGAAAACATGGCCCTATTTATTGGCTAGTCCATCACCTAGAGATGCATCAAGAGAAGAGAAAACCATGCACAGTGACTGATGGCCCAGATCATCTTGAGCTGCCATGGAAAACATCGACCGGTTAGCAACACGCTAGTGAGGCCATGACATAAAACAGAAAACCATGCAGCAATAGGAGAGAACACGCTACAGTAGGAAGTACAAAAGATTCAGCGGCATTTCCAAGGTAACTGGTGCAGAAACAAAATCACCATGTGTCGCTCAGATGGAGCCCGATAGAAAGTTGAAAAGGTGCCTAGCAGAAAGCCTTGAGAGAGAGCCATGTGGAGAGCTCTGAGCAAAATAAAGAATGAGGCAGGCCCAACTTGAAAAAATAGCCAGAGTGAGCCACCTAACATGCAAACGAAGATTGTCAAAAAAAGAAGCGAAGGAAAAGTGAAAAGCTTCATGAGGAAGCCACATGGAGAACTCTAAGGGCAGTGAACATTTGAAAAATAAGGCACAACCGCAAGGGTAAATATAAATCTGCAAAGGCTTCGGTAATTTTTGTCGAACAGTCTCCACAATTGTGGAAGGAGCTACTCAAGCACTAAACCAAGGACTCAATCAAAATCTATTTTCATTAGGGATGCAGTATTCAAAAAAAATGTCTACCACATTACCACTTGGGACAACAACACACATGGCAACAACTACCACATACATTCCTAATACCCCAACATTTGGAAACAAGAAAACTCACGCAACAACACAAGGAATTTTTTTAACATTTGGTAGCTCATTGGCTTCATCAAGTTCCATAGGTAGGACTTTTAAAAATCCTCTATTTCAAAAAACAAACCAAGGTCCTACATCTCAAGGTCCCAAACTTACATTTTAAAACACAAACCAAAGTCCTACATCTCAAGGTCCCACACCTATATTTTAGAGCACAAGCCAAGGTCCTACATTTAAATTTAAAAACACACCCTCATCAACTCAAAATCAACCAAAAAAATAAGGAGGGATTCACATTGTCCCACAAAGAGTACCAAATCAAAACACCAATAAAGGACCTACCTCATTGTACCAAAGCACCAACCAAGTACCTACACAATATTTCAAAAACACAAATCAAGGTCCCACACCTCATACCAACCAAGGTCCAACATTTCAATTCCAAAGTACAAATCAAGGGCCTACACCACAATTTCAAAATGCCATACCTTTTGGGAAAAATCTAAATACCAATTTCACTCCAAAACAAATCAACACCAATGTAACATTTACACCTCAATATCAACAAGGTAACCAAGGTCCTATGCCACAAAATTTTGATCCAAATCTAAATCCAACATATGACCTCAACACCAATACCATAATGCAAAATCAAACCAACACAACATTGTCTCTTGCAGACACCTTGATGCAACACATACAAGCTATACAACAACAAATGAGAAACATACAATTGGGGATCAACAAGAAAAATTATTCCATGGAGGAATTGTGCCCATATCCATTTTGATAAAAAATTGTACATGCCACCCTTTTCCACTCACTTCATAGCACCAAATTTACTCAAGTACAAAGGGAAAAGAGATCTAGTGGACCACATACATGAATTTAATACATGTGTGGAAATCACATATGATCCTACTTATTTGATGAGGCTATTACCACAAAGTCTAATAGGGTTGGCTCTAGACTGGTTCAGACACCTTCCTCTAGAGATTAGAATAGGGGGTGAATTAGCTGATAACTTCATTAATCACTTTTATTTTTAACATTGAAAGTACATATTCAAAATTCCCGCTTCCCTCTCCTCTGCCTGCATTTGAACTTCCTACGTGCATTATGGATTATGATTTTGGGGTACCCAATGGCCCCCCTCTATCCCCCCCTAACCTATGCACCTCACTTACAGGCCCATGTCCCTTGGGTTCCACTCCTGCAAGGATAGTGCTTTCACCTACGAGCCTTTCGAATAACTTTCTGTTCTTGAGCGAATCTTCTATGTTGGCGGTGGAGATTCTTCCGATATTAGACTGGAAGGATGTGTTGACCAATGGCAAACAAATCTCTTCCTCGACCCCTCTTTCACTCGAGGTTGTCATGGCTTTTGGACAGATTTTGGCATTCCTGATTCAGTTTGTGATAGGATCCTCTCCTCCATGGAGAATGTTGTGGTGGATAGATTTCTTTCTTTTCATCCAATGGTGGATATGGTTCGGAAATGGGCTGCCACAAAATGGTGTCTCAAGGGGAGTGTGGAGATCTACATGATGGCTGGTGGTCTTTTTCTTTTCAGATTCATGGTTGTGGAGGACATGGTGGTGACTCTTTCAATGGGTCGTTGGGTGTATGTGAAACATAGCTTGGCCATGTGTCATTGGAAGCCAAGTTTTGACCCTACTGTAGACTTGAACAAGTCGGCTCCAATATGGGTTTGGCTGTCGGGTTTAACTCTTGAGTATTGGGGATTTGTTGGGTCAGTTTGTAACCATTGACTCTATCACCAAGTCAAAATCCAAGTTAGTCTTTGCTAGATTCTGTGTTAATATTTGTGTTGATAAAATCCTTTCGAACACAGTTAAGCTATGCTCTAAATTTGGCAACTAGATCCAACCAATGTGTTATGAAAATGTTATTGTCTAGTGTCAGAAGTGTGCTAAAGCTGGTCATGTTATCTATGGATGCAAATCTTCTTTTAGTTGGGAGGCTAAGTTGGATTGGTCTTTGTTGAATCTTACACCTCCTATGGTAAATTAACCCCATCCATCAGAAGACACTGGGCTTATTCCTCCAAGTGTTGCACCTTCCCTTGATGACCCACCACCTTCACCCACCTTTGTTGAACCACCATTTGACCTAGTCGACTCAAATGTTTTACTAGATTCTATTATACAACCCCTGGCTATCCAGATGACCTAGGACCTTGGCTCTTTGGCTTTTGTTCCTCCATTTTTGGTGGTGTCTGTGAGGACTTGCAAGACAATGGTTGAGGATGGTGAAATCTGGGAAGAAGAGAGTATCAGAATGGTTGATGAATCTATAGAAAGTATTGGGGGTTTGAAGCTTGAGAAAAATGTAGAAGAAGGGATTTGGACAATGCCAAAGAAAAAAGGGAGAAAGAAGAAGGTAGACATAAGAGGAGACTCAAAGCCAAGAACGCCCACTCGGAGACACACTAGAATGAGAGAAACAACAAATGAGATTGCCCTAGGTAAATAGAGGACATTAGAAGTGTCCTCTAAAAAAGGTCAGAAATGAGAGTTATGTCATGGAATGTTCATGGGATCAATAGCTCCCACAAAAAACTTGCTCTGAAGAACTATGTCCTGGAACATAAGATTGATGTGTGCCTTCTATAAGAAACCAAAATGATGAAGATAAATTTTGATAAAATTGCTAAGTTCATTTGGCCCAATGCATCCTATGTCTATAGTGATGCTAAGGGTGCTTCGAGTGGTCTAGATGTGCTTTGGAATCCATCAAAAAT
This sequence comes from Sequoiadendron giganteum, assembly GCA_007115665.2. Classification (NCBI taxonomy): domain Eukaryota; kingdom Viridiplantae; phylum Streptophyta; class Pinopsida; order Cupressales; family Cupressaceae; genus Sequoiadendron; species Sequoiadendron giganteum. Next base: position 939,720,733 of record CM021100.1, on the reverse strand, counting down.
TTTGGGCTCTAAATTGTTCGACTATAAAAATAGTGTGGGGGCCTTCTTTACTTACCTTGGTGAATCCTAGTCTATAATCAATATTTATGCTCCTAACCAAAGGAATGTGAGGAGTATGCTGTGGAAAGACCTTGCATTTAAAATAAATCATAATAAGGGAGGTCATTGGTTGGTTGTTGGGGATTTCAACTCTCCTCTCTTTCCTTCAAAGAAAAGTGGTGGCTTGTTGGATTACTCTGACAGTATGTTTGACTTGGGAAATTTTTTGAGTTCTTCAAGTTTAATAGATATTGATGTTATGGGCCAAAAATTTACCTGGTCTAACAAACACTCTGGTAAATATCTGATATAGGTCCATTTAGATCAGTTCCTCTATTCTCCCCATTGGATCAATAATTTAAATGCTAATCTAGAAACCCTACCCAGAATGGTCTCTGACCATAACCCCCTTTTGCTGACCATTAATATCCATCCTACTATGGGTCCCATCCCATTCTGGTTTGAGATAATGTGGAACTCTCACCCTGACTTCAAAAATAAAATTGTTGAATGGTGGAATATTCCTGTCTGTGGCTCCCCCATGTTTAGGATCTTTTTCAAACTCAAACATATTAAAAACATGGTTAAAGGATCGAACAAGAGTGTTTTTGGTGACGTGTTCCAAAAAAAAAGTTATTAGAGGAAGATTTGAGAACTTTACTAAAGAAAATGGAGGAAGGAGATGACAGTTAGTGGACTCATAGCCATGAAAGGGAAACCAGGATGGAATGGGAATGGGTTCTCAAAAAAGAAGAAATATTTTGGAAATAAAACTCCAGAGTCCAATGGTTGAAGGAAGGTGAGAGGAACACCTCCTTCTTTCATGTGTCAGCCATCAAGCATAGGAAAAGGAATCAAATTTCTAAATTGACTAATGATTCTAGAGTCGTGATTTTGAATTTGGACCACATTAGCCTTCTAGCTACTAACTACTTTCATGAGGCTTATTCGGCTCCAATTGAGGTGCCTAACCTGACTTTGGACAATTTTCTACTCAACTATCTCCCTACCATAATTTTCTAGGAAGATAATATGTGGATTCTCAGTGTTGTTTCTCTAGAAGAAGTTTGGTTGGCTACCTTTAGTATGTGGGCTTTCAAAGCCCCAGGCCATGATGCTTTTCCTCCTACCTTCTTTCAAATATTTTGGGATACTGTGGGTGGGGACCTTGTGCTAGCGGCTAGGGATTTCTTCAAATCTGGTAGAATCCTTAAACAACTAAATCACACCTTCATTTCCCTAATTCATTATATTGGTGAGCCTCAATCCATGAATGATTTTTGGCCTATTAGCCTATGTAACACCTTTTACACAATCCTTTCTAAGATCTTAGTGAACCGTATCAAGCCCCTTCTGGATAAAATCATTAGTCCTACCCAAAAGGGTTTTGTCCCCAAGCTCCATATTCTTGATGCTACTTTCACCACCCATGAGCTTCTCCATTCTATAGATAGATGTAACTATGTGGGGATGGCTCTCAAACTAGACATCTCTAAAGCTTATGATAAAGTTATATGGGATTTCATCCGAAAGGTTTTGGTTGAGTTTGGGTTCAACAATTCGATTATCAAACTCATTACGAAGTTTGTTAATATTGTAAAGTACTCTATTCTTGTTAATGGGCCCCCCTTTAGGTTTTTCTCTACTGGAAGAGAGATCAGGCAAGGCGACCCTTATCTCCCTATCTCTTCATCATGATTGCTGATGTGCTGAGCAAGAACTTTACTGGTCTGCTATCGAAGGACTCCGTTAAGGGCATCTAAGCGACTTCATCCCTAGACCTAGTTGTTGTGCAACAATTTATGGATGACACTTTACTTTTTGGGAAAGCCTTTGTGGTGGAAGCCAAGAAATGGAAAGCTTTCCTAAACAATTATGCCTCGTGTTATAGTAAAAAAATCAACTACAAAAAAACCATGATCTTTTTCTTTAACATCACACCTAATTTACAAACTAGAGTGACTGTAGTTCTAGGATGTTTAAGCACGTCTCTCCCCCCAGTTTACCTCAGGATCCCTCTCATGATTAAGGAAGTTAACCCTAACTTTTGGAATTCGGTTCTTGAAATAATTCAAAGGAAATTGACTAGGTGGAAAGGTTCCATCCTAAGCCATGCTAGCAAGCTCCAACTTATTTGCTTTCCATTTTTAAGATTCCTAAGTACATTGCTGATAAGTTTGAAAAAATCGAAAGGAATTTCCTCTAGTCTGGGACTAAGGATAAGAAGAAACTCGCTCTGGTGAAATGGGATAAGGTCTCCAAGGCCAAAAATTGTGGCAGCCTTGGAATCAAAACAATTGTCAACACTAACAAGGTTGTGATGGCCAAAGTTGGTTGGGATAAGTTAAGGAATACAAAGGATTGGTGTAAAATATTGAACTCCAAATATCTTTAGGACAGTCCTTTGATCAATTGTCTCTCGGAGTCTCACCCCTAGGGCTCCTTGGTTTGGAGGAGCATATGCAACACACAATTCCTGCTAAGGAATGGGATTAAATGGAAAATGGGCAATGGAAATCAGATCAAATTCTAGGAAGATTTGTGGTTAATTGATACCCCTCTGTTTTGTTCTGACTTTAGGATTCTCATGGGATCAGTTCAGAGGTATTTTGGTACCCATATCAGTGATTATGTTTCTAGACCCCCTAGGGCTAGGGCTTGTAAGGACCTAATCCTTTGTTGTCCTCAGTCTTAAGACATTTTTTGTTTGGCTTGGTCTCTCCAAGAGGTTCTCTCTCTCACCAAGCTTCCCTTCTATGATACAGAAGATGAGTTTTTTTGGTCCCTTGACAAACAAGGGGATCTATCTATTAGGTCGGCATACAATGTGCTGACAAACCAGGGTACTACAGTGGAACCTCAGAGGAAGATATGGAACCACCACATGATCCCTAAAGTAAATTTATTCTAGTGGATGGCCTGCCATAATAGGATTCTTACTCAGGACAATTTGAGGAAATGAGGATTTTATATTCCCAATAGATGTTTACTATGTAAGTGCAGTGAGGAAACTATCAGTCATCTATTGTTACATTGTCTGTTTGCTCCTGAAGTTTGGGGGTTGGCCTTTGAAAAACTAGGAGTCTCTTGGGTTATGTGTAAGGATCTCATATCCTTCATCCTAGGCTGGCATGGTCCCTATTCCCACCCCCTGCCTAGTGAAATTTGGAATCAGGTTCCTCCTATTATGAGTTGGTGTCTATGGAAGGAAAGGAACAACAGGGTCTTCAGGAATATTGAGAGGAATCCTAGGGATGTTTTTGGCTTAGGTGTCCAGCTCATTGAGGAAAAAAATTCCCTCTTCAATGGGAACTCCCAGAGATGGGACCTCTTGATCAAAAAATAAGAATGGCCAAGGCTAGGCATCAGGGGTTAGATCCTAACTCGTTTGACAATTCTAAATCCTTAGCCAAAAAAAATACCAAATGGGAGCCTCCGGATAGAGGCTGGTTTAAACTCAACTTTAACGAGGTTGCTAAGGGCAACCTGAGTAGGGCTAGTATTGGTTGAGTGATTAGATACCCTAGGGGGTTCTGGTTGCTGGATTTGCATGAGGTATTGATTTCCAATCTTCTATTGTGGTGGAAGCTCGTGTGCTGCTCATGGGCCTTCAAATTGTTGTCTCTCTAGGGATTGCTAATCTCTACATTGAAGGGGACTCTAAGTCCATTACTGATGCTATGAATATGGATAGACTAATTGGTTGGAATACTAAGGATATCCTATTGGACACTAGGTTCCTCTTATCCAAACTCAGGGGTCAAAAAGTGAGACATATATTTAGGGAGGGAAACCAAGTGGCAGATGCCTTGGCTAATCTCGACACTTGCTGGGGTTACTCTAAATGTTGAAGGAGTTTGGAGAAGTTACTACCAAGGACTCAAGATATCATCTTGAAAGAACAAAGCGACCACTTATCATGATGAATTCAAATCTTCGAGTGTTGGATGCTAGGTGTGGGGACCACTTGATTATCCTTTGGGCCTAGTTGATGAGCTCTGATGCTGAGATGGCTGACAGGTGGTGGGATCCAAATTTTATGGCTTATCACTTGTTTAAAGATCTCCGAGTGTTGGGTGCTAGTTGGGGGGCCCACATGATGTCCTTTGGGATTGGTGGATGAGCTCTAATACTAAGGTGGTTGACATGTGGCGGAATTCAAATTATAAGGCTTTTCATGTAAAAAAAAAGGTGGCTTTACAAAGGGATTAGGAAAGTATGAGACTTTGATGAATTTGAGAGGTCGTATTGTGCAATCTCTCCTCTTTGGGATTATGTGATATCTTGTTTTAATCCATCATGGCTTCCACAAGACTGTGATTATGAATGTTGATTTCACCCCTTATTATGAAGGAATGCTACCTTCTAGTGCTTTCATGCTTGCTAGTTTACTATGGGATTCTAATTATACTCACATGAATGTTTCTAAATATAGCCATACAACCAACTTGTCTTGGTTTTTGTGTGACTACTCCATGGCCAAGGAACCCTTCATGCCTGCCAATTTCTATTTAGCTTGCCGCAATCTTCCCAATATCCACATTAATACTCTTGTTTGGTGTTTCTGCATGACAACAACTCAAACATAATACAAGTTATCCTATCTCTCTTGAAAGGTTGATCTCTATGAACAAAGAGATAACCCCAATGTCTCACAGGTGTCAAGTCATGAAAATGTAGTAGAACAAACTTAGTGATAAATGTGAAAATGCTGGTAATCACAAGGGGCCTTACGAACAAATGCTAGAAGCTCTAAAATCATCAGAATTTAAGATATGGTGATGCTTTAATTTCTAGTTCTAACCAAATAATAAAAGAAACAACAAAAGATGAGGGTTTCAGAAGTCCTAGCATTAACACTACTTCTAAGATTAACCATGCAAATGATGAAATAATTGAAATGGACCAATCCCTTAAACTAATTTATGTTCGACTTAGGCTATACCTGAAATCTGGTAGAAAACAATGCAATCTTATAGGGTGTTAAAGATTTTTAGACTGTGGGCATTCATTCAGTAAAACTGGATGAATATCTATAGTTGAACTAAGAACATGAGTATCAGGTACAGGTTGAACTTACACAACATTCCCATAATCAAGAAGTTAACCATGGATTGCTACAACACTCCAAACATTAAATCACAAGAATTACTAATTAAACCTAAGATATATGCAAACATTTCCAAGAGATTTAGAAGATAGAACAAGAACCTTGTAAGATTATTCAATCCAAAGAAGGCACCAATCATAGCACACTATCTTCACTTTGTATTAAATCATCACATTAGCAACAATTCTAGTTTGTTACAGCACTTGCTTGAAATGTGAAACTAACTTCTAGTCTTCTAACATGCTATTCTACTACTAAATCTATTGTCTACAAGTCCTCTGACTTAGTTTTCTTGACCCACTAGTGAGAGAACGAAAAAACCCCTATAAATGAGGCCAAAGGCCATAATTATAGAAACATGCCTGTGTGAACTAGAGCTAGGGTTACAAAGAAGTTATACCATCAACCAAATTGGCCTCGATAGTCAACAATAACTCACCGTCTAGCATTGAATGCAAGAAGGACCCCTTCAAATCGATCAAGGATCACACAAAGGTCAGGGAATAGATCCTTGAGCCATGTCCACCATTAATGATCCACCCACATGAACAACAATGCACGTGAAACATCAACTCGAATACCAGCCATCAATCAAATCCACCATGTAATGTTTGTCCACCATTAATTGCCACCAAACATATTGGCCTTGCATGTAGGAATGGGTTTCGTCTGACAGCAACCACAAAGCACCCAACTATACCTGTAGATCTCGCCAAATCTTCAAAATACACCCATTCCTCCCTCAGCCCCAACAACAACCACCAGCTCAATCCAACCTGCATTCAAATAGGAAACCATTAATGCTTAATACACCATCAAAATCCAAGCTGATCCATAGAGTTCTTAAGGGAAGAAAATCATGCACAAACCTAGGTAGAAGCAGAACCAAAAGTAGGTGGGGGAAGAGCCAAGAGAAAAATGGAATGGAGAGACAAAACAAGTGGAGGCGGAGGTGGAAACAAGACCAAAATGAGAATGGAAGGAAATGGGTAGAGCCAAAAATAAAACTAACCCCGACAGAGGTAGAGGTAGAACCAATACGGGAAAGGAAGGGAAACATGCGGAGGCAAAAATGAAACCAACTTTGGCGGAGGCAGAGATAGAAACAAGATGGGAAAGGAAGGGAAATAGGTGGGGGTGGAAATGGAACCAACCCCGATAGAAGAGGGAACCGAACCGTGAACTTTATGAAAGTTTAGAGTTAAGTTACATCGTGGTCCTGCCTCTTAAAAAATGAAAGAAAAGGTAAACTGAGGAAAACCTAAGGGAGGAAACCAACCGTTAGGCTGAAAATGGGCAAAGCAACGAAGAAAATGAGAAGGCGGGAAGCGGAGTCGGAATGGGAAAGGGAACCGAACCGTGAACTTTGTGAAAGTTCATAGTTCAGTCCCATATCAATCCCGCCTCTAAAAAACAAAGGAAAAAGAGAATCAAAGAAAACCTAAGGGAGGAAAGCAACCGTTAGGACAAAAACAAAAAAAATGAAGAAGAAATCAAGAGAGTGGGAAGTGGAGCCAGAACATGAATAGGAACCGAACTGTGAACTTTGTAAAAATTCATAGTTCAACCCCATCCCGATCCCACCTCCACCAGAAGAAAAGGAACAAGGAAAAAAAAGGAAATCCTAAGGGAGGAAAACAACCCTTAGGACCCAAACAAAAAACATCAAGGGAAAAAAGAGAAGGAAAAAGAAAACCACCCCAGAAAGGACATCTGCAAGACTCTAAAACCACCAGGAACTCAACACAAAGGCACCCATAACCAAGGTAAGAAGCAAATACTAGAACCCCAAGATTTTCAAAGATAAGCACCAAAGAGGGGGCAAGCCACATAAATGGTCCAAAAGGGGAGGCCAAGAGAGGGTCCCCATTTTCAGTGGGGCGTGTGTGCAAAACTACATAACAAATGGTGACTTCGTTGGGGAAATGCTCCAGAGCATTTCGATGACAAACTAGAATCAAGGACTTAGAATCTTTGGTTTCAATCCCAACATCAGGTTACCAATAGATAAGGTTTCATAAATCACTAACAAGCCAACCTTTCTTGTACCAGGGTCAAAGTGTGTGATTATGCATTCATTTCCCCTTCCTAAGTTTCAATAAGGACCAAACTCAGTCTGACAGGGCTACATAAGGATTATAACTTTGAAAGCAACCTAGATAGAGCCTCATTGCCAGTCAGACATCCATAGCCCTCATGAGGTTATCACTGTGACCCTCCCCAACACAGCTCTACTACCAGCTAGGCATCCATAGCCCTGATAGAGATACTAGGATACCCTTGAAAAGGTAAACATTTCATTTGATTTTCAATATTTTCTTTTCTTTTCTTTTGATATTCTCTTTTGAGATTTTCTTTTAAAGCTTTACTTTTCACCTTGCAGGAAATGAAGCCCAAACTCAAGGATGAGAACCACAACAGCACTGGAGCAGAATTTAAGATTTTTCACCTAGTCAGACCTCCTAAAGACCATACACAACCTTGAAATTATTAAGATTTGTGTGAAGATATAAGACCCAAATACATTCTAGAATTTAACTTAGTCAAGTGACACTAATTCCCAATCCATGCAACATCAGATGAAGGAAATCTACTAGTTTGAATGACTCCAAAAAGATGATAAGAGTTTGTAAAGAAATCCCAGAGAAAACCTAAACAAGCAGCCAATTGTACAGATGCAACAAGCCTAGAGGAAAGTAGGACAACCCCAAAAACATAGAGCAGCAGGGAAAACCAACCCAAGCAAACCAAGACAAGAAGAGACCCAAACAAAAAAACAGCAAGCAAGCAAGGAAAAAACAACAAAAACCCTACTCTAACCAAGGTAGAAACAAAATAGCAGAAAGGAAACCTGATCTACTTATGTACAAGGAAAGAGCTGAGGACAACTCAAGACTAAAAAGAATGCTTCAAATACTACACATTGACAAGTATTGGGATATATCCTCAAGTGAGGGTTTTCAAATGGAAGGCATTATCTCCCAGAATCTCTGCAATCTGATAAGGGTCAAGCCAAAGTCTGTCAAATTTTCCATGCTCTCCCTTTTTGTCATGGGATTTATCCCAGTAGAGGACCAAGTCAGAGATTCTAAAGGCCTTCACCTTCCCTCTCTGATCAAACCATATTTTCACTATACCCTAATGTTTGACAAAGTTTTCTAGGGCTTCATCTCTTCTCTCTTCAAGGTGTAACAATTTAGTTAAGCGGGATTCATGCTTATCCTCTCCATCATAATATTCATTGATGAATTGTAGGGTAGGGATCTTCAACTAAATTGGAAATATAGGTTCCAAGCCATACACTAAGTGATAAGGAGAGGCTCCCAAGAATGTCTTCTGTCTGGTTTGATCTGCCCAAAGGGAAAATCTGAGCTGGGTATGCCAATCCTTTGGGTTCTTTTCTAGTAGTTTATGGATGACTGTCAAAAGGTTTTTATTCGAAGACTCAGCCAAACCATTACCCTATGGATAGTAATTGGATGCAAATTTTATGGCAATTCCATGATCATAAGCCCAGTTAGAAAACTTTAATGATGGAAATGCAGGCCCATTATGACTAACTAGAGCCAATGGACAACCAAAGTAGTTGATAATACCTGACTCCATGAAATTGATCACCATTTTAGAGGTGCGTTATTTGCAAGAAAGAGCCTCAGTCCATCTCATAAAACAATCAGTTATAGTAAGAATATACTTGTGGCCTATAGATGAAGATGGATTGATTGGACCTATGAAGTCCATTCTCCATTGTGCAAATAGTTTTACCTCTATGATAGGTCGAAGTGGAAGAGTTGCACACCTCTCCCTACTTGCTACAGTTTGAAACACATGGAAACCATGGCCTGTGCCATATTTATCATGAAATTTATTCATTACTCTCCCTGCCTCTTCCTTCCCTAGGAATCTTAGGTAGACACCTTCATGATTTCTCATGTATAAGATAGCTCCCTTTATCATAAAACTACCACTCTTCAAACATAGAGCTCTCCTTTGTATTGAATTAAGGTTTCTGGGACACTGTTGATTCAACAAGTAGTAGATAATGTCATCATACCAGTCCCTTGAAGAAACATCCTCAAGATTATAATGCTGCATAACAAGGCCAGGACCCATTTTTGCCATTGTTTTAGTCAGTCCTTGCCCTCTTACCAACTTCATGGGTTGAATTTAAATAGCATATTCTTGTAACATAGTTACCCACTTGGATCTGTGTTCACCCAACTCATTTTACATCAACTTGACTGTAGGATCAGGGACTATAGCAAAGACTTTATTTCTCAGTATATAGTGTATGAACTTCTTCATAGTTCAGATTAAGGCATAAGCCTACTTTTCAACATTAGGATACCTCAGTTCTGCATCTTTCAAAGGTGCACTCATGAATTCTATGGGATTTTCATTCCCTTGATCGGATTTTTTTGTCAAAAATCCCACACATGAGTGATCAAAAGCAAATTAATAGATATAGAATGACTTAGCATAATTAGGACTTACCAAAATAGGGGTCTCAACAATAAAACTCTTGATTTCTAAAAATTCTTCCTTAGCCTTTCTACTCAATTCAACCTTTGCTTCTTGTTTCAACATGCATTCCATGGCTTGACTATCTTTGCAAATCCAGTGATAAATTTTCTGACAAAGTTAATCTTTCCAAAGAATGACTTCATTTCTTTCTTGCTTGCAAGGGGTTGAATTTTTGGTATAGTCTCCACTCATTCAGGATCAATGGAAATACCTTGTTCGGAGATAACATGTCCAAAAATATTTCCCTTAGTGACTCCAAAGATGCACTTCTTTGGATTAAGTGAAATACCAAATTCCCTGCACTTCTAGAATACTTTGCATAAATCTGCAACATGATCACTTCGCTTCTTGGAAAAGACTATCAAATCATCCATGTAGATGATTATGCACTTTCCAGTGATGTCCTTGAAGGAAATATACATAGCTCTTTGGAATGTAGCTCCAACATTGATTAATCCAAATGGAATTTTTCAGTAAGAAAAGGTTCCCCATTTTGTAGTGAAGGCAGTCTTGTGCCTATCCTCATATTGGACCATGATCTGGTTGTATCCAGAGTACCCATCTAGAAAGGACATCATCTAAAATCCATTAACGATCTAAAGCACCTCACCCAATGAAGGGACTGGATAATTATCCTTTTCTGATGCCCTATTCAGGTTCTTAAAATCGACACAGCGCCTAATTTCTCCATTTTATTCCTGACTAGAACCAAGTTTGCAACCCTTGTTGAATATCTTACTATGAATATGATTTATGCTAAGAGTAGCTTATGCACTTCCTTTTGAATAATGGGCTCCAACAGAGCATTAATTGGTCTTTGTCTTTGCCTGAATGGCTTAACATCTGACTTGAGGAGAATGGTATGTGTAATGATTGAAGTGTCATATGTCCTCAATTCATCATAACTCCAAGCTATCACATCCTGATATGTGTAGAAGGCATCAATAATTACTTTTCTCTCCTCTGGAGTACACAAATTACCAATAAATGTATTTTTGACATCACTTTGGGTCCCCATGTTGTATGTTTCACACTGATAGTTGAGGGACTCCCTTTTCATTTTCTGCTCATGATCTCTTATCCTATCCAAATCAAAGATCATTTCCAATTGCAACATGCCTCTTGGGATGGTATTAGTTTTCAGATTGAGGACCCCTTCTAGGTCTATTACATCCTCTTCAGGTTTGACCTCATCAATTACTTGAGAAGCAAACACATCACAACTAGTGATAAAATCAAGAATATGCTTATCATCTTCAAATACCTGAAAATTGGTGACATTGTCAAGTACTAAGGGTACTGGAACAAGTTCCACAGTGAACTTCCTTAAGTCTAAAAGTGATAAGGGTTTTAATGTATTTGTTTCTTATGCCATAGAATCAAAAATTTGATTCTTACTTTGAGGTATTAGCTAAATGTTGAAGGCATCAAATCCTTCAATAAGATCCCATATTCTGTGTCTAGAATTGGCCATCCTTCTATCATGTCATGCGTATTATTTTCTCACTTGCCTGACCACTAGCTCAAAATCTCCAAGCACTTGTAGAATTTTAACCTTCTTTCTTAATTCCATTAATAGCCCCTGAACTAGAGCTTCATACTTAGCTACATTGTTAGTGCACTGGAATTGGAGTCTATGAGCAACAAAGTAGGTTTTACCTTTAGGACTGATCAGCTCAAGCCTTGCTCCAGCACCTTGCTTGCATCTAGATCCATCAAACCTTAATGTACAACAACCATTAGCTCCTTATTTTTTTGAGACACCTTTGTCCTTGTTGCCACCTAGAGGTTCTTCAGGGGGCCTTGGGTTCTTTTCCTTTAGATCATTTTGAATTATTTGTATGTTTACCTTAATAGTTGTGGTTGTGTTAATGTGCCTTTGTATCTGTTGCACTGCAGCTTAACATAAGCAACATTAAAGTTTAGAATGAGGAGCATTTTGAGCTTTGCACCAATTAGGAAGAAGCAACTCTTCAAAGTTCATATTTTTACCCAGTTGAATCTGATCCTCTACACATTTTGGGATAAACTCTTGGAGGTTATCTATCAAACTCAATTTCCTATTTTCCTGATCACTAAGTTCCTCCATTTGTTTAAATTGCACTTTGGAGCTACTGGCTTCTAATGTGATTTCACCAGAAGAGCCCTACAACACCAAGATTTCCTCTATGTTTGAAGTAAGGGAGGGTAGGACATAGTTCCCCATACTAACCTCTGATACCAGTATCTCATTTGAAGTATTCTGATACTCAGTAATGCAATACTTCATACTAGGTTCTCTCTCAATTTTGATATGATTTGGGACTCCTTTCCAAGGGAGCCACATGTGAGAATGATCTATGGATGTGTATCCATTTAGTTCCTTGGTAAAATATCTACCCAAGATCAGACCATAAGTGTCAAGAATGTTAGCTACCTAAATAATAAGTACTTGTTGCACTCTAGGATCTGAGGCAACTTGCATGGGAATCATGTTCAATTCTCCTACTATATTCACCTTCTTTTGAGAGGTTGCAGGGGTAATATCAAGAGCCCTATAGACAGAAAATGGCATAAAATTCATGGATTCCCTTGAATCCAATAGGAAATTGTGCAAATTTTTACCAAATATACGAATAGAAATAAGAAAAGGAGGGGTTTCTATTTTTCCTTGGAATAAATTCAACTATGAGTCAACTTGTGTAACTTTCCCCTTATATTTTTCTTTACCCCTATCCCTAGGTTGTGATTGACTGGGACCTTTGGGTGCTTGTGAATTAGGAGGCCTTCCAATTGCCTCATTGGTTGCTACTCCTAGTGTTGCTATACTTGAACTAAAGGACCCTAGGACTATATTTCTGATTTCGAGAACTCTTAATAACTCAAAAGTAGAAACACTCACCTTCACTTTTCTGAGTTGCTCAATCACATATTCTCCCAGCTATTCCATATTCATGTCAGTGTGGAGCTCCTTAGAATGACCAGTCTTCCTATCCTTTTCTGCATCAGCATTGCTTCCTTTGGAAACATCTGGTTGTCCTTATTTTGTGAGGTATTGTGTTGGCACCTAAGGGTAAGATGGATTGTGATCGGCATGTGGATCCAGTGGAGTGGTAAAATTGTGTGGAGGGGTAGATGTAGTAAACGGTCCCCCAGCTTGCGGAACACTGTGGAGCTTGCTCCTTAGATCATACTTTCTTGCAGGTTGCTGAAACATCTGCACTTCTTCAACATCAGCCTTTCCTTCATCCAATGGGCCATTGTAATTCTCATTTTCTTCATCAAATACATGAGAGATTTCATCTTCATTGAGCACTTGTTCAGCCTCCCCATACTAGCTACTTGATTGTTCTTTTGGTTCATTGTCCTCATCCCTTGGGAAAGGGGCATGATTCAACACCAAAACTGGGGAATCATATGGATTTGAGGGCACCAATTCTTAGCCAGTGGAGTTGTTTTCAACTTCATATTGAAAAATAGAAGCAATAATTTTAAATTCAGGGCAATCAAGCTCAGAGTGTTGAGTGGTCTTATGAAGCCTACACCATCTAGACAAAGCAGCTTCTGCTAAGTACACACCACCTGGAGGTTTTTTTGGATTGGGAGGTTGATCTAGTGGAGTGGGAACTCCTCCATTGTTAGGCCTAGTGTTCCAAGACTTATTTTTCCTAGGTGGTTGTCTTCTCTCAAATCCTTTTCCACCTTGTTGACTTCCATCAAAGTTCTAACCAGAACCTTGTCCTCTTTCAAAGTTTTGATTTCTATCATAGTGTTTCCATTTGTTATAACTTGATTACATGCTCTTCTAATTAGCTTGGAGTTGACTATTCTTGTTCCTCAAGTAGGTTACCTCCATGTTCAGCTTCTTCACTTGCTCAGTTAGCTCATCTAACCTTTCTTTATCAAGGTTTTTGTAAGGGATTGGATTCACAATGTTTGGGGGGTATCCTAACCATCCTCCAAAACCTGTAGACTGATTCAAAACTTCTGAGTTCTGCAATTATGTAGGGAAACTAGCTTGTGATTATGAATGGAGGAGATGGTTAGCATTTTTCTAGGGATAACCAGGTATTGGTTGGACCCAGTTTATTGGATGACCTAGGTGAGGGACCAGAGGCAATTGTGGGATGGGGTTCATGATAGGTGTGTGATTGATTAGAGCCTAGTTGAGAGACTGGACTTGGCTTGGGTGAGAAGCAGGTCCTAGAGATGGCAGGGGTCCTGACAAGTGTTGTCTTAGGTCTGTACTGACCTTAATATCCTTTGTATATGCAGTGAGAAAGGTAGTGAGGGGATTAGTTCTCTAGTTAAGGAAGGTGGAGGTAAGGCTATCAAGGGCTTCAAAGTAGACCTCTAAGGCAATGTCCTCATTTGTAGCATAAGGTGCTTGAAGTCTAGTGTATGCTCGGTGGAACCTATTATTGAATGATCCTATAGGCTCATTAACTTCTCTCTTGACTCTATTAAACTGCATATAAAGCTCATTAGCACTAATGGGAATCTTAAATTTCAACAAAAATGTAGCCTCAAGCTTAGTCCAGTTATGGATGGATGTAGCAGGTAAATGATTATACAGATAAAAGGCCTCCTCTCCTAGAGAATAGGGAAAGATTCTACATGCAACATCCTCATGATTAATCCCTCTATCTCTCAGAAAAGTCTGAAAGATCCTAATGTGCTCCTCTATTGTCCTATTTGGGTTATTTGTGTGAAACTTAGAGCAAAAGTGCTTAGGGTTCTTGGGAATAACATTGTAGTTGTTGAATGTTAGAGGTGATGGGTTATTTTCTAGGAAAGCCATCGGTGGAGGTAGACGTGGTGATGGTTAATGAGTGACTAGTTGGGGATGTGGAATGCAACCAGTCTTAGAATCGGATGAAGATGAGGTGGATGAAGGTGAGGATGGTGGAAATGATGGATTGGATGATGGTTCCTCCCTTCTTCTAGTCCTTCTTGACCTGGTTGGAGGTGGCAATTCTTGAAACTCTTCATCTTCTCCAAGTATAGATCTGGTTCTCCTTTTGAGCCTCTAAGGAGAAATGATGTTTAGAAAATGCTCTAGCTTGCTTCTTCAAACCCTCTTTCTAGTGCCAATCCTATTTTTTGGTGTTTCTGCATGACAACAACTCAAACAGAATAAAAGTTATCCTATCTCTCTTGAAAGGTTGATCTCTATGGAAAAAGAGATAACCCCAAGGTCTCATGGGTATTAGGTCATGACAATGCAGTAGAACAAACTTAGTGATAAATGTGAAAGTACTGGTAATCACAAGGGGCCTTACGAAAAAAATTTGGAAGCTCTAAACTCATCAGATTTTATGATATGGTGATGCTTTAATTTCTAGTTCTAACCAAATAATAAAAGAAAAAGAAAAAGATGAGGGTTTCAAAAGTCCTAGCATTAACACTACTTCTAAGATTAACCATGCAAATGATGAAATACTTGGAATGGATTAATCCATTAAACTAATTTTTGTTCGAATTAGGCTATACCTACAATCTGGTAGAAAATAGTGCAATCTTCTAAGGTGTTGAAGATTTTTAGACTATGAGCATTCATTCAATAAAACTGGATGAATATCTGTATTTGAACTAAGCACATGACTATCAGGTATAGGTTGGCCTTACAAGGAATTCCCATAATAGAGAAGCTTCCCAAAGTATGAACGAGAGATTGCTACAACACTCCAAGCATTAAATCACAAGAATTACTAATTAAACCTAAGATATATTCAAACATTTCCAAGCCATTTACAAGATAGAACAAGAAACATGCATGATTATTCAATCCAAATAAGGAAAGAATCACAACACAATGTCTTCACTTTGTATTAAATCATCACATTAGCAACAATTCCAGTTACACAACTTGCTTGAAATGTAAAACTAACTTCTAGTCTACTAACATGCTATTCTACTACTAAATCTATTGTCTACAAGTCCTTTGACTTAGTTTTCTTAATCAACTAGTGGTATAACGAATGAACACCTACAAATGAGGCCAGTGGCCACACTTATAGAAATATGCCCATGTGAAATAGAGCTAGGGTTACAAAGAAGTTCGGCCATCAACCAAATCGGCCCCGACAGTCAGTAATAACTCATCATCCAACATTGAATGCAACAAGGACCCCTTCAGATCGATCTGGGATCACATAAATTTCTGGGAACAAATCCTCGAGCCACACCAACCATCAATGCTCCACCCGCATGAACAAAAATGCATGCAAAACATTAGCTCAAATGCCAGCCATCGATCAGATTTGAGCTGGGAAAATGAATGACTCAGATCAAGCCATACTAGGTTGATTCCACCATGTCACGTCTACCCACCATTAATGACCACCAAACAAATTGGCCTTTGTGTAGGAATTAGTTTCATCTGACATAAGCCACAAAGAACTTGACTGTACCTACAAATCTCGCCAAATCTTCAAAGTACACCCATTTCTCCCTTGGCCCCAATAATAACAACCAACTTGATCCAACCTACATTCAGGCGGGCCACCTTTAATGCTCAATACATCATCAAAATGCAAGCTGATCCATAGAGTTCCTAAGGCAAGAAAATCACGCACAAACCCAGGCAGAAGGGAAACCGAAAGCAAGTGGGTGCGGAGCCAAGTAAGAGCAAAACGAAATAGAGACACAAAATAAGTGGAGGCGGAGGTGGAAATGAGACCAAAACAAGAACGGAAGGAAAAAAGGTGGAGCTAGAAACAAAACCAACCTCAATGGAGGTAGATATAGAACCAAGATGGGAAAGGTAGGGAAACAGGCGGGGGAAAAAATGGAACCAACCCCGACGGAAGCGGGGGCAGAACGGGAATGGGAACCGAACCGTGAACTTTATGAAAGTTCAGAGTTAAGTTCCATCCTGGTACTGCCTCTAAAAAAATGAAAGAAAAGGATAACCGAGGAAAACCTAAGGGAGGAAACCAACCATTAGGCCGAAAATGGGCAAAGCAATGAAGAAAATGAGAAGGTGGAAAGTAGAGTCATAACGGGAACAAGAACAGAACCATGAACTTTGTGAAAGTTCATAGTTTAGTCCCATCCTGGTCCAGCCTCTGACAAATAAAGGAAAAAGAAAAGAATAGAAAACCTAAGGGAGGAAAGCGACCCTTAGGACAAAAACAAACAAAATGAAGAAGAAAGCAAGAGAGGGGGAAGTGGAGCCAAAACGGGAACAAGAACCAAACTGTGAACTTTGTGAAAGTTCATAGTTTTTTCCCATCTTGGTCTTACCTCTAAAAGAACAAAAGGAACAAGGAAAAAAAAGGAAAACCTAAGGGAGGAAAACAACCCTTAGGACCCAAACAAAAAACACCAAGGGAAAAAATAGAAGGAAAAAGAAGACCACCCAAGAGAGGACATTCGTGAGACTCCAAAACCACCAAGAACTCAACGCAAAGGCACCCATAACCAAGGAAACCACCAAAGACTAGAACCCCAATATTTTCAAAGATAAGCACAAAAGAGGGGGCAAGCCATATAAATAGGTCAAAAGGGTAGGCCAAGAGAGGGTCCCCACTTTCAGTGGGGTATGTGTGCAAAACTACACAACAAATACCATTGTCAAGTCACCTTGGGGTGATTTTCCCTTTCCTGCATGTGACCTGCACACTGGCATCATTACCCAATGCTACATTTCTCACCTTAATGCCCACTATGTGATGAATGCCCATTGCCTTGCTGGATTTTATAATTTTTTATTTTTGCAAACTCTTTCGTTCTCTGTATAGGTGGAAATCATGGGTGGTGACTACATTTAGACTAAGCCAGACAACTACGAAGAATTTTGGAAGAATCCATTAGTTTGGCATATATGTGCTGAAGGTGGCTTTTCTCCTCTCATGGAGATTCTGGTTGGCCACGACCCTAATTTTTTTGGTTAATTTGCTAATTCCTAAAAGGACCGAAGGGTCACGATGGGTGGTATTTCATTTAATGTTAGTGAAGAATTTATCACGCAAGCCACTAGAATACTATGTACTGGGAAGAAATACCCTAAGCACACTAGGATGCCAGACAATGAAAGCTTGAAAGCGTTCTTCATGGCAAACGAGGAACCGGTCTAAAACTAGTTATGCTTTGAATGTGAAGCCCTTTCGAAGCCTTGGGACCATGTGTCCTTAGCTTTGATGAAATATGTCACTCTGGAAGGTAGGCTCAAAACCTATTTCTTCTATCATTTTCCCCTTCTAAATCATTTAAGGCATAAAATGTTACATAGCTTTCCCTTCTTTTAGCTCATGGACCTAGAAAATTTGGTTGATAAATGCAAGGAGCTTTCCATCCTTAACCTGAGTGACCTCCCACCTATTCCGCTCCATCAGGGGCTCATCTTGAGACTTTTCCATTTTAACCTAGCCCTTTGTCCTCCAAAATCCATCTTGGCTATTCACATTGATGAAATTGAACCCTTGACTATTGTGAACATTTCCCTTGCTGAGTCAAAAAGCCCTCCTCGAAAATCCAATTTGGGTACTGTGGGAAACCCCAAAGCTAAATTGGCTACCAAGAAACTGAAAGGAGGGATGGTTAATGCACACGCTAGTGTTGTGGCCAACCTTTGTGAACTCAAGGCCACCCTAGCAAAGTCTTCCTACAAAGCCAACACTACCAAAAAAGGTAAGAATTGTAAAAAAGGTGTGTCAGAGCTAACAGTGAAGGAGGGGAAGGGGAAGAATATAATTGGAAAATATTCTAAAGGAGATATTATTGTGGAAACCACGGTCATGAATGGAGGGGAGAACACCATGAGGAGATCCGAGAGGTTGGCGAAAAACAATAAAAAAGGTAGATTATTGAGGACTCGGAGGAGGAGTAGTCTAACAGCAAGGAGTATAAGGATGAGGAGAAGGAGGAAGATGAGGACAAGAACATGGAGGGGCCCCAGTTTACCCTAGAAGACAACAAGTTATCGAAAGAGACCTCGGCCTCTCATTTTTCACACCCCTTGGTTGCTGAGCCGGATGAGATCCTGGGGACTATGGATGTTGGGGAGGAGCCCTATGCTTTGGAGAAGAAGATGGATAGGCTTAGCAAATGGTTTCATGGATTGACCACTTCAGAATGAAGTTGGGCCACTTCGTTACCAGCACCTTGTCCACTATTATCAAGGAGGCGCTGGAGGGCAATAATGTCCAGGAGAACCAATACTAGGTCGGTGATGATGTTGTGGACTTCCTATTCAAAAATTGGGACAATGCTAGTTAGTTTCTACCTGCATCGATGTTCTATTTTCTGGTTGTCTTTTCGTGGTTTATGTGCTATTAAAGTGCTATCTTTGTTCCTTGTTGTTTTACTATTAGCTTTTTAGACTTGCTCCTTTTTGGCCCTTGTGGCTCGTTGTGAAGGGTACGACACCTTGTAAATGCTGCTTATCTTTTCAAAAACATTGAAAGTGATATGACCCTTCCAAACTATGCACCACTAAACAAGACGAACGGAAATCACTTACCTCATTTTACCAAAGATGGCGAGGTATGGCTACCAAGTTTTCTTTGGAAATCCCTAAGAAACAACTAGGTCCCATGCTTATGGAAAACCTTAATTCAAAATTGAGGAGTTGTCTTCAAATTCAATTTTGCACAACTTTTGAGTAAATCATTGAGAAAGGTGTCTATATTGAAATGGCTCTTGTGGCAAAGGGACTAGTCAAAGTGCACAAAGAAACCCTAGAGCCTAATAATGAAAAAGGTAAATTTTGGTACCAAAATAAGAATGTCACTAATGATGAAGTTATTGATCCTAAAGTGATAAAAAAATGTCCTACCATTCACCTCAAAGGTCCTTCCATATCAAACACATTAAACACATCAAATACCCAAACACAAGGTCAAAATCAAACATTGATCACAGTCCAGAATAAACAAAAATACAAAGGGCCTTTGTGCACTAAGAGAACATATACCTCATTGAGTCAACCCATTGAATTAGTTCTAAAGAAACTCTTACAATATAGTATCATCGAACTGCCAAACATCAAGAACTATGAACCCACATTGATCAAACTTGACTGGTGGAAGGAAAATGAATATTATGAATATCACCATGGAAAAGGCAATAAGACATTTTCGTGCTAGACACTCAAGAATATCATTCAAGACCACATCAAGAAAGGAATCATTTTAGTAGAAAAATTATAAGGCAAGACAAATGTGCATCATACCATATTTAAAACTCCCATGCAAGATCATGACAAAGGAAAAGCCTCTAGTTTAGATAATAACAATAATGCCAATTATACATGTGTTGCACATGATTACAACACTATTTTCCACCACATATGAGCCTTTGATGATCATGTTTCCACCATTACCATAAATAAGATAAGTTTTGAGTGTGTTGTCACTACTCACAGAGCCAAGGTAACTCTTCAAGGAGTTCCTCCCAATCCATAATAAAAAAGCTACTACAATTTCCTAGAACAACTAGGGAAAACTCCAACACAAATTTCTATTCTGGAACTCCACATATCCCCTCAACACAAATTTATCCTTGATAAATCCATGCAGCAAGTGTCTATACCCATCAAACTAAATGTCAATGAATTTTAGGAAATGGTTGGATACCTAGCTATGCCACATCACATCACCTTCTCTAAGCAAGAATTTTCCACACAAAAGTCGGATCATAATGATCATCTACATCTTGAGTCCTAGTAGATGGTGGAGTAGGTCTAAACATTTTCTCCCCGAAACTAGTAAAATCATTGGGATACTCTGAGAATTGAATAGATCAAACTAAGAAAATTGTTATCAAAGCTTATGATGATGATGAATGCTCATCTGAAGGAGTAATTTTTCTTCCCATAAGAGTTGGTCCAGCTATGCAAAACATAGTATTTCATGTCTTGGATCTGGATTTACACTACAACCTTCTCCTTGGTTTCCTATGGATTCACACCATGAAGGCCATACCATCCACATACCACCAATGACTCAAGTTTCCACATAATGGCACTCAAATTACTATTCCTAGCAATCCTAATCCATTTCAGTATTGCACTAACCTAAAAGGAATAGTTGAACATGAAGTGCCCATAAATTGAGAGGCATCATCTTCCATCTCATCCCACTACATTGATCCATCTGACCTTGTCAAATCATCCACTCCATTCACCACACCTTACAAACCCAAAATCTAGATTCAAGACAAAGGATACAAAGAATACAATATTAAGAGCCTCTTTTGCATTTGAAAGTTTCCCGCATCACCAAAATTCTATGGCAAACCACATCTTATGCATCCAAAATTTATCATCCATTATCCTCCTACCACCTTCACTAAATGGGGGAGTTATCCAAAGAATCTTTGGATGACCACATTTATACATGGTTGTATAAAGAAGAGGAGGTCATAGAACCTAAGCAATTACTAGTTGAACAATATCCAAAAGGGTTCCTTGTAATGAAGCAACAAGGATAAAATAGACATAAAGACCTTGATCTAAAAAAAATGGGATAGTGGAACCCTTACTGCCTCCTAAATTACCAAAGTATCAAGGGTTAGGGTTTGTACCAACAAAATTTATTGTCCTTGGTACTTTTTTTCCTTTGAGTGAGACCATTAATGCTTCAAATGAAATCAAGACATCTAACGACTATTATACCAACTCTATTTCCAATCAATGGGAATGGAGTTTTGAAAAAATAATCTAGTGACTATGACCTTGAGGAAACATTTAGAGAACCTGGTGAGCCTACCTTTGAGAAAGATTCAATCAATTTTTTAAAATTGGTCCCTCTTAGAACTTGTCAAATCCCAAAAAAAGGTGCCCTTGAAAAGGGAAGCTTGGATGGAAATCTTCTCAGAACCTAATGACTCCACCTTTGTCTTCACCTTATCTACCTACACCATGACCCTTGACAATACCGATGATGGACTACCCCTCATTTACCTATAGTTAATAGATTGGAACCAATAAGGACCACCAAATCTAGACACATTTGAGAACGCCAAAGCAATTTTTGAGTTCATGGGACTTTGTGAAGTAATACCAAGTGGGGATCATAAGATTGGCTTCATCATAGAGTGCAAAATACTTTGGTGAGGTTGTCCTTTTCTCTAGTCATAAAAGTGAAAATGAAAAAATTCAAAATAAAAAGTATAGGTCTTCAACTAAAAACTGAAAGGCACATGCTAATCATGAAAAATTAAAAATAAAAGACACATCCAAAGGTGAAAACCTCCTTGAGGCTCCAGAGGATGGAGGTTTGGATAGTCTCCCTATAGATCGAGATAAATCACCATTTCTCATAGAAGAGACAAAAGAAGTTAACATTGGGACACAAGATAACTCTAGAATCATATAACTTACAACATCTTTATCCACTAAGGAAAACCCACAGTTTACAACATTCTTTTTAGAGAGACAAGTTAATGTCACATGGTCATATGTTGATATACCTGGGTTGGACCCTGATCTTATTTTACACCACTTTCCATTGATACCAAATGTCGAACCATATAAAAAAAAGCTAAGGAAAATGCACCCACAAATTGCACTCTTGTTCAAGGTTGAACTAAAGAAACTCTTGGATGTTGGATTCATACACTATTGATTATGTAGATTGGATATCTAATCTTGTTCCTATCACTAAGTCAAATGGCCAAATTAGATTATGCATGAATTTTAGGGATCTTAACAAGGCTTGTCCTAAAGATGATTTACCCTTACCATATATTAACATCATAATAGACCTCACTAATGGATATGAGATGCTATCACTTATGGATGGATTCTCAGGCCACAACCAAATAAGGATCTCTCTTGAAGATCAACCAAAGACAACCTTCATATGTTCTTGGGGAACTTTCTGTAGGAACATTATGCTATTTGGACTTAAGAATATTGGAGCTACATATCGAAGAGCCATGACTACAATATTTCATGATTACATGCATGTACATATGGAGGATTATTTTGATGATATTCTCTCAAAATCTCAAGAAAGAAGTGGTCACCTCATAGTTTTGGATAAGATTTTCATAAGAATTGAAAAATACACTCAGGTTAAATCCAAATAAATACATTTTTGGGGTCTAATCAGGAAAACCATTAGGATATATTGTCTCTCATAGATGAATAAAGGTTGATCTTGCAAAATTACAAGCTTTCTTGGACATGTCGCTACCCACCAACATCACTTGGCTAAGGAATTTACAAGGAAGACTATAGTCAATCCATAAATTCATCACCTAGCTATCATATAAGATTCATCCATTTCAACATTTGTTATGAAAAGGAATTCCTTTCATTTGGATATAAAAATGTTAAGAAGCATTTCATCAAATTAAGCATTATCTATTTATTCCACCAGTCCTTATGGCTCCAATTGATGTTAGACATTTTTTATTGTATGTAACAACAACTACATCAACATTGGGGGAATTATTGGCACAAAACAATAATGATGGAAAAAAATGAGCAATCTACTACATCAGTTGTACCTTGGTTGGACATGAGTTAAACTATAGCCCTATTGAATGAGCCTAGCTAGCAGCTGTGTTCGCAACCTAGAAATTGAGACATTCTATTCTAAACCATAAGACAAAGTTGATAGCCAAAATTGATCCTCTAAAGTATCTTCTCATTAAAACAGCTATGGCGGGTTGACTAACTAAGTGGGTTTTGATTTTAAGTGAGTTCGAAATTGAATATATTGATCAAAAGGAAATAAAAGGATAGGTGATAGTCGATCAACTTGTAGATGCACTAGTGAAGGCAGATCATCCTCTAATATTCAACTTTCTAGATGAATCAATCTTTTTCATAGAAACACCAACAACATGGAATTTTTACTTCGATGGGTCCTACACAAGTCATGCTTAAAGAGCTAGAATTCAATTCATCACATCTCAATGGGATTCTATTCCTAAGTCATTTTGAATAAAAATTTTGTGCACCAATAATATAGTTGAGTATGAAGCATTACTAATAGGACTTTGAGCAGAAATTAAATAGAAAATCAAGGATCTTGAAGTTTATGGTGATTCTTAATTAGTGATCAAACAAGTCAATGATGATTATGATACCAAGGGTGAGAGGTTAATGCCCTACAAGCACATGGTTGATAGTCTTAGACTATACTTCAAATTTATTACCTTTGAGCAAATACAGAGAATCTAGAACAAGGCAACAAATGCAATGGAAAAAACTGGATCTCTTGACTATACTTCAAAGTTATTACCTTTGAGAAAATATCGAGAATCCAAGACAAGGAAAAAAATTGAATGGAAATAATTGGATCTCTCTTGTACATCCCTAAAAATGCATCGTAATAGGATTTCTTGGTGGAGCAACTATTGGTCACTACATTCGATGTCCCCAAAACCGAACTGGTGTGCAAACTTGTCATTCTCAAATCACCATGGTACAAAGATATTTAAAATTATCAACATGACTAGATTATCCCTCCCAAATTTTCCCCCAAACAATGCAAAAAAAATTATCTAACAAGCCTCTAAATATTCCTTCATTGGAGATACCCTTTACCGTCATAGCCTAGACAACACCGTCCTCCGATTTCTTTACTCAAATGAAGCACAAACAACCTTACAAGAGGTTCACCATGGTATATGTAGAGATCATTGTCTGTGTCCTACCTTAGCTAAAAATATTATGAGGATAGGATATTATTGGCATACAATGGATTGTGATGCCTATTACTTTGTGAGGAAGTTCCATCAATGTAAAATTCATTGAGATCTTATACATGTGCCAACTCAAGAATTGTAGACGCTTACATCACCATGGCCATTGTCTCAATGGGGACTCAACTTCATAGGAAAGATCCATCCCATTTCCACAAATGGGCATAATTTTATCCTTTTTGCTATAAAATAATTTATCAAGTGTTTCAAATCCATCCTGATGACCTATATTACTAGTAAGAAAATATCAAAAAAATAATTCTAAATTACATTATATGCCACTATGGTATCACACAATCCATCATTATGAATAATGGTTTCCCTTTCAAGAATCAGAATGCCCGTGAACTTTGTGAGAAGTTTCATATCCAACATAATTTTTCCACCCCATATTACCCCAGGGTAATGGTAAAGCTAAGGATCTTATAAAATTATCCTTAAAATCTTAAAAAAAATTGTTGATGATGTTGGCCATGACTAACATATCTAACTCAATCCTACTTTATGGGCCTATTGTACTAGTGTTTGTGCCCCTATAAGAGCCACACCATATTCCCTCATCTTTGGATCTCAGTTCATACTTACTATTGAAGTTGAGTTACCATCCTTGAGGCATCCATGCAAGGATTGATCAATCAAGAAGAATACCATGTTTCTCGTCTACATGAGCTAGAGTTATTGAATGGAAAGAGACAAAATTATTTAACACATTTGTAGGCATATCAAAAATGCCTTCGACACAACTACAATAAGCAATTCCAACCTAGAAACTTTAACATTGGTGAATTATTCTTGAAAGAGAATCTAAAGAATCAGAAAAATTGAGAAAAGCCCAAAAAGTTTGAACCCAACTAGTTGGGTGCTTATATCATCACAACAACATATGGAACTGGTGCTTATAATCTCTCCACTTCTAAAGGTGAACTGATGCTTGATCCCATCAACAGTATTCACTTTCATAGATATTACACCTAATTCTTAGAGTATCCCATCAAAAAAGTCAAAAAAAATAAATAAATAAATAAAGAAATGGTAACCTTGATAAAAACTTGGCAAACAGGTGTCTTGGTGACACTAAAAAATAAATTAAAAAATGGAAACAATAAAAAAAGAGTAAAGAGAAATAATTTGTCAAAAAGTGAAAACCACTTTGTTGGCACTTTGGATAAGTACCATGGTGAAGACCCAGCAAATAGGTGCCATGCATAGTCAGTCAATGCTCCTATGTGTACTATCACTCTACCTAGTTTTTTCCTTTCACTCATATCATTCATCCATAATAAAGATTCACCATCCTTCCCATGGCCTAAAAACCATCGACATTTAGTGTCCACTTTCTTGACCATCCTTTGCATCCATTGATCCCCTCACGGACAATAAGTTGGTCCTATACATGACTGGGGGTACTTCCTTGACTTATGACTTCATGGGATCTTACGCATTGTATCAGCTTTTGAAAACATCAAAATCCAAAAAAAATAAAATATCAAAATCCAAAAAAATCATAAAACATCAAAATCCAAAAAAATCATAAAACATCAAAATCCAAAAAAAATCATAAAACATAAAAAATCCAAAAAAAATCATAAAACATCAAAATCCAAACAAAATCATAAAACATCAAAACTCCGAAAACAGAGTTAGAGAGGGTCAATCTATGTCAATTTGGTCCAACTACATTGTCTCTATGCATTTCTACACAAGAAAGGCCATCACTCGATAAGCCCCCAAGACATTAGGTCACTCATTAGGGTTTTGTCAAGTCATATCAATTTTGGTCTGCATCAGTTGAACTATGAGGTCTTTGTGTGTATAACATAGGAAAGGCCATCAATCGATGAGCCCTCAAGGCCCTAGGTTAATCCTTTAGGGTTTTTCGAGTCTAGTCATGTTCTTTTTTGTCGAGAAATCATTATTCAAACCAAAATCACAAATCAACAAACAAACATATCCAAAAATACTTTTCTATCAATCAATTGCCTAGTCATCATCATTATTAGGTCATTGGTCTTATATTAGAATGGGGCATTATGTCATTTTTCTCATTCATTTTTGTCCCTTGTCTTCTATTAGGATGCGTCCTTCTTGAGATTAAACATTATCATTGGTCAACCTTGTCATTCACCTTAAGCAGGATATGTCTTTCCTGAAACCAAGTGTTCATCAAAATGGTCAATTGGCCAACTCTATCAAAAGTGTTATTTTAAACAAGGTGTCTTTCCTAAAACCAAGCATCATTACATCAGTCAATCATTTCAATCAAACCTTATCGAATCAACTCAAGCTAGTCACATAATCAGCTAATCTTGTCACTTAGTCAATCCTATTGGTCACTCCAATTTGGTCAAATAATCTTAGATATTTAATCAATTGGTCACTTAGTCAATCAATCTTGTCAACTTGGTCAATTGATACTACCTTATATAGGATGTTTCTTTCTTGAAAACATGCATAATTAATCAAAACAATCAATCGACCTTGTCAATCTATCAATCAAATTTGGTCAAACAATAACAATCAATCAAACAACTCTGTCAATTCTTTGAGTAAAAAATATTTCTTTGGCAATTATGGGTAGGGGTCATTGTTGTCACAATTCCCTAATCATTTAATCTTTTAATTTTTGACTTGGGAGTGTCTAAATCTATTTGCAGTAAGATTTGGACTAGTTTTGGGGGGTTTTGTTGTTGTTCCACTTTGTCAAGGGCAGTTGAATTTTGTTCCTTGTTTATCAAAAGTGTTTCTATGCTATTCTCCTAAGTTATTATTTACTTAACTTATTCTAAAACTTTTAAATGAAATAAAATATTCCAGGAAACAAAAAATGTCTAGAGACAAGATCTATTTCAAGCTAGATCATATCATTAGGAATGAATTATGAACTTAATCTATTTGAATAAAAATAAGAATCTATTTCAACTTGAATTTAGAATCTAATTAAGCAATAGAATTTAAATCTAACTAACTTAGAAGCAATCTATTTAATTCCATATACATCAAATCTATCAAGTAGCAAGTCTTTCTATGTGCATGATCCATTCAAAACATTCATAACATACTATTTATCAATGATGAATGAACTATTCTGACTTTGATTTAATTAAATGGAATTTAAAATAAGTTAAAATGGAAAGGATTCTATTTTATCAACACAACAATGTATTAAGATCATAACAATGTAATTTCTATTTTAAGATCTATCCTAGCATTTCACTTATGAAAACATTCTAACTAGAAATAAGAATGAAGATGAAATAAATAATTAACAAGATCACCATCCTTCGGTAGAGTGGGCCTTACTCTACCTATGGATGGATCTAACACATAATAGGATCAAATTCTCTTCTTTATTCCATAAAATTGGCCCAAGGAGGGGTGAAGTACAAATTATTTCAACTAGGAATTGAAAAAAAATGATTGAAAATAGAAACTAAAACAATCTACTCCTTCTACTTGCTAACGAACTTTGAGAGTGGATACATATATCCTTCTCTTATTTGAAAAACAAGAAAATGTGAGAAATTAAACTAAATCTAGATTATCAAGATATTTTTGAGTGCTTGAATAACAATCATGGGGTCTTTGTGGTCATCTTCATTTAACTTCGAATAGAACTGTAGAGGTGGATTGTGTGCGAGATAGTATAGTTGTTTGGCTAACAAGTAAGTTGATCGAGGTTGTCAAGTCATAAATAGTAGGCCACTAGTTTCATTTTGAATGAAAAATTGGTTAGCACTTCTCCCAGTCCATAATTACTTCTTCCAATCATAAGTTAAACACATATCCATAAAATATTCACACATTAAATATCATTTAATCATGCATTCGAAGAGAAATAAGCATTTATATAAAATTATTCATAATCTAAGTCTGCATGCCTAATTAAGTCCATAAATGAAGCATATACAAGATAATACCATAATTTTTAAAGCCAAATATAAGGTATCAAGTGTGAAATTCAGAAAATATATGAGGTCTCCATGAGCCCTCATCAAGTAAATGATCTAAATGGTTGTTGGATTTTTTGGTCTAAATTTATTTTATCTTTTGGTTTATCTTTGATCATGTTATAAGCCACCTTGAGGATGACTTGTCATAGATTTATAGGATCAATGATGGATCATGATCTCTTTTATTTTCTTGCTATATATGGTTTATCTTGAAAAAAGACTGGGGAAATCAAGTACTTTGTATGAGTCATGGCATTCATTGTATTTTATACTGTCTATTTCTTGCAAGTGGATGACCTTGTACACTCTTTTCTATATCATAACATGGTATTTTTTGTCCATTCATCATATCTTTACCACCCAATGATGATCAAATGCAAGGCCTATTATTTATTTGGTGAAATATTGAAGTCCTTTCCCTCCTGACTTCACACTTTCTTTTTCATTCTTTGTGCTAACATCTATCTCTTCTACACTAACATTTCTTCTATCCACATCTTGATAGTGTACTATTACACACAAAATAACCCTACAAGCATGATCATGTTAAGACCCACTGTAAAAAATATTATCATTATAGACATCATCATAATAAACCGCATATATTTACATGCGAAAATAAAAATATATATATAGAGAGAATGCATCCATATAGAATTATCATTTCATAGCATTATAAAATATTAGGCATGTCATTTCATTTTACATTATAATCATATTCCACTTCCATTTATCAAATTTCATGTACATTGTATCAACATTTTTATAAGCATTGCATAATGATAATCATATCATACATCGTATTTTGCATTCACATTCAACATTTCTAATCATTACATGCATAATCCATGGACATCATATTACATAACATTAATTACATTCACATATCATATCACATCATAAAATTATGTCATCTGTATTGCATTGATATATCACATCATTGCATAATAATATAAGATGCATAAACAATATTATAAATGCATAACCATACATCATATCAAACCATCACATGATCATATAGAATGCATAAATAAATATCATAAATGTATTTAAAAACCCATAACATAATCATAATCATAAATCATAATTACATAAGACTACATATCATAAATTGCCACAAAAAATCATATCATATATCACTCAAAATGTGTCATAGTACAATTTCAAGATGTATCATTTGTAATAAAATGGAGTTCACAAGCTCGAGGATCAAAATACAGTCATAATACATGAATGTCAAAATGATTCCTAGTTAGAATTGTCTTTCTCTCCTGAACCTAGTGATGGTTGCCTACCCTCTCATCGTGGTGAGCTTGGAGACATGTGCTCTGGTGTTGATGGCCTCTCATATGGGGTAGACCATCTTGAGCCTGATGTCTTGCCACTTTTTGACCTACTATGAGAATGTTGGCTATGGGATCTACTTTGTGATCTTCCTTGTGATCGATTCTGATGCTCTGTGAAACTCAGCTCTCTCCTCTCATGCAACACTACTCTCTCATATAAATCTTGATAACAATGTAATCTCATGCTTGATCTAGCCAACTCTTAGAATAGATCCATAACTAACCCACTATAGGTAGCAACAAAATATAGCATCCACTAATATGTTTGTTGTTAGCTAATCACCGTCATGTCCCTCTTTGTCTGAAGGGTGTCCCTCTCAGTCTTCAATCCATCCCTTTGCTCTCAAGGTCCATACATTTGCCTCTAGTGCTTGTAATCAAGGTTGTAGAGTGGCTATCCATTGATCAACTGATCCATCATTAGCTCTGATCCCTATCTCTACCAACCCCTCCTCTCTATCCACACCCATCACAATATTCTCTTAGAGGGCTCTCTTGGCCTCTCCCATCTTTGGCTCCTCTACATGCTCCTCCTCTCATCTCTCCTCTGCATGCTCCTCATCTCCCATCCCCTCCATCATATCCACATCCTGGTCTCCTACCTCTAGGGCTTCTATCTCCACATGTTGCACTCCCTCCTCCACCATCATCTCCCTAGCCACCCTCTCCTCTTGTTGCTCCTCCTCATCATCCTTGCAGATCGGTGAAAAAGGCCTCACTACTCACCATATCCTCTCTCACCTCCTCCTACCTCGGTCTCATCCTTGACCTTTCCTCTCATCCCCTCCATCATCTCCCCCTCCTCCACCCCCATCCTCCATCTCCTTGTTCTCCACCCTCCATCCTCTATCACCCCTCTAGACTCATGGGCATGTGTCTCTACACTCTACAGGCGTTGGTTGATCTAGATTAGTATAAGGATTTGGCCTATGAATCAACCACCATGCATCATACTCTAGAGTTCTACCAAGATCCATTGTACCCCCTCTTCAAGCCCACTGGACTAGT
The DNA here is from genome assembly GCA_007115665.2 of Sequoiadendron giganteum. Classification (NCBI taxonomy): domain Eukaryota; kingdom Viridiplantae; phylum Streptophyta; class Pinopsida; order Cupressales; family Cupressaceae; genus Sequoiadendron; species Sequoiadendron giganteum. Next base: position 939,690,113 of record CM021100.1, on the reverse strand, counting down.
TATGATGCAACAATATCCTACTTGGATGTGGTAACTTGTATCACTTGTCCCTACAGATGCACCTCTTGTGAGGAGCGTGAAAAATCTGATGTCCCTATAGGTACACCCTACCTCTCCCTAAACTACCATTTGACCCTCTTTGGTAGGTACATCTCAATGATGTGATGAGACTACACTATTCAACTGATCAAGTATCTAGGTTGTTGGCACCATACCAAGTGCTCATCCTCATCTATCCACTACTAGAAATCCATGTAAGGTTTCCAAAAAAACTCGCCAACACATCTATTTGATGTATTCAATATCCTGTATCACCAACATGTGTCTCCATCACTACACCACCATAAAAATATGCATACGGTGTCCCAACTCCCAACTATCATCCCACTATTGGTTGGAACACTGCTATGTGCTCCCACGCCCATAACATCAACAATGGCACATGACAACTCATACTCTTTTCACCTTGGTATGCAATATAATGCAGCTAGAAATAAAGCATACCTAATAAGCATGTCCCAAAGGCATAAACTGTCTCATCTTGCATCATCCCTAGCAATACCTCTCCCCACCCTACTAGGAAACCATGTCCCTTACAGTCTAGAATTAGAACATCAGAAATCAATGTACACAACACATAGTAAAATCTATCATATCTCTCTACTAGGGTATCCCATCTGATCTTGTACCCCTACACATCAAGCTCTAATACATCCTCATAGTCATAATGGTCATAGATTGCCTACAATCCTTAGACGAGATCATATATCACTCGATCCCCACATATTGGTAACCACAGTATCCTAAACACATCCTCTAGGGTAACTGTAGCCACCCCGATCAACAAATGAAATGAGAAAGTCTCAAAGTTATATCACTCCGCAAGTGTTTTCAACATACCTCAGTTTTCCTAGACAATGGGAATATGCATGACATAAAACAATCCTAATTCTAGTAGCATGTGTCTCTTGCCATCTGGTAGTTGATCCCAAAGTCAAAATGTCACTGGTCATGACTCCCGAGTATAGATAGGGGGAAGTATGGCATGAGGTCACCAAAAAATTCATTACATCAATTTACAATCTTCATTTGACCTATTGGACCTAAATTGGACAAGTCATTTTATCTTAAACTGGGGAAATTGTTTCACCATCCAACTGCATCGTTCTTCCTGTCGATTGTGTCATAGAAGTCATTCACATGATTGTTCTTACACATGCATTACACAACTGCAATTGAATCACATGCCTATGCTAATACATTGTTGGGGTCACTTGCGGTCAATCCCTTGTTAGTTACATAATTTTATTTTCACATGCATCATTCCCCTAGTGCTTGGGGCACTTTATGTCGATTGCATCATTCCTAGTCACATTTGTGACATAGGAAGCGAATGTAGTGTACCCTTTCAGATGTGTCACACAACAACTGACTCCCCTTATGACCTATAAATTGCATCACAATGAGGTGATTGCGGTGGACCATAGTCACCTACATCATTCATGAATGCAATTGCATTGAACGACATTCAACATAATTTCCTATTAAATTTTTCCTAGTCCTAAATGCATGAAAATAAAAAAATTCACAAAGTGGGTTTGGAGTACTTACCGAGTCCAGTGCTCCCTCAAGCCAGTGGAAGCTATAGATGTTATAGCCTCGATGTGCAGAGTGTGGAACCCTCAACTTCTCTCTCTTAGATCTCCTAAAATTTCTAAATTTGGAATGCACAAATGAGTAATTTACTTAATCAAGGGCATATTTATAGGCAAAAAATTAGGGTTTGCACTAGGGATGTATACTGGGCACATTATCTGGCCACTTTTAACCTAAATTTGGCCCCCTAAATGACCTTGAAACTCAATTTTATCATCACCATTGAACTCCTAGTTGTTAAATTGACTTATTAGAACAATTTTCCATTTTTTTTGAATTTTTTTGAAAATTTGCAAAATTCTCTTGAGGGGGCATATGTCCACCCTGCTTTCACCGGGGCATGTTTTGACCAAATTTCTTTGACACAACATGATGAACTGCATTATTTCAAAGAGGGTAAAAATGTAGACACTAAAAAATGTCTTGGTCTACGAGTGTTAGTTTTCAATCATCTCGGTCTTCTTCCCTAAATAATTAAACAATTTTAATTGTTTAATTTCTTAATCATGTTCCTCTATTAATTAAACAATTTTAATTATTTAATTAATTCATTTCTTTATTCCCCTTAGATCAATTAAATAAATTATATTTTTAATTGTGTCACTAACATTTTATTTCTCCCTATAATTAGATGAATTATTATTCATTTAGTTATCAATTCTATGATATTCACCAATAGCTAAATAATTATTTATCTATTCATTGGTCTTCCTCATTTCTTATATAGTTAAATAATTATTGAAATTATTTAGCTATTCTTTGTCATTCTTTCATTGTTAAATGATTAATCTTGGATTAATTATTTAATCCTCCCTTTCTATTTCCTTTTATTTAATTAAATTGGTTGCACAATCATTTTAATTAAATGCCCATTTTCTTCTTCTTCCATAAATAAATAATTTAAATAAATAATTTATTCCCCCACTTGTTCAAAGATTCTCCTCTCATGAATTAAATAAATTTATTATTTAATTCCTCCATTATCTTCCTCCACTCTCTCATTTTCGAATCTCAACCATTGATTGTCTCTAGTCTCTTTTCAATCTTGACCATCCATTTCATAGTCATCCCTAGCCCACTACTCTATGGTGCATGCACCCTCAACCATCGATCTGATAATATTTCTAGAACTTCGATCTCATTCGTCCATTCAAATGGATTTCTATAAATGAAGGTCTTCTCCTCCTTTTTTTATTTAACAACCACATATCTCCAATATTCATGCTTACTGTTTGCAGGTACTTGCATACAATGAACTGAGGGCAACTTGCAAAGGATGTTTGAGTAGAGTCAAAGAAGGTTATTCAACTCCAAAGATGGGGAGTTCATTGTTTCATTTCTCTTATTTCATTCCTCTTTCTTGATTGTTCTTCTTTGTTTAGATTTGGAGTTTAGCTTAGATTTAGTGCAGTGGTTGTCATTTTTCTTAGCTATTCAATTTCCTATCTTTCAGTACCCATAACAAAAAGGGCTACAACTATATAAATTCATATAACCAAGCTCAACATTAATAACAAAATAGAAAAGAGACAAAAAATAACAACAAAGAAGCAATGCTAATAGAGTTACCAACAAAAATATGAAACAATCCTAAAGACCCCTTATATTTGGAGATGTTCTCCCATTCCTCCATGAGGAATTTGAAGACATCTATCTTTTGCTAGCTAGAATTGGGTTCAATAGAAGGGCCATGTTTTTTGATCTCCTCCTAGAGCATTAAAGCTAGAGTGATAGTGAAGTGGTGGATCACTTTGAGAGTAAATCATGTAAGGTTATTCAACTTCCTTTCAAGAGTATTGACTCAAGTCATCAAAGCATTGCAATCGTAAGTAGTTTACTTACAATGATGGCTACTTGCATCGTTGTTCTCTTATGGGAGGTGGATTCTAGGGTGGATTCCTCCATGATCATTTTATTAAGATCTAGAAAATAGCTTAGGCCATCATTGTAATACTCAACATCCTCCTCCATATATAAATTAAAATTATCCTATTTCTTGTTATGTTCAAAGTCTCTAGATATTTCATCAATAATAACCTCAAGCCTTTTCTTTCAACCAAGCTATTGGATCTTCTCACAATGGTAGGTTTAGAACCAGCATCAATCTTAGTAACAACCATGTTTTCCTCATAACAGGTGTTATTAGTGATATCATCACCCTCCTCGTACTTATATTTTGATTCTTCCATAAATAAGGTGATAGAACTCTTATTATTATTATTTATGGTTTTCTTCCTAGCATGATTATGCAAATTTTTAGTAGGGGAATTGTTTATCTCACAAAGCCCCATTGCCATTGATTTTTGGCCTTAAGCATGCATAGTTTTTCTCTTATTTTTAGACTAATTAGATAGGGGTTTAGGGTTAGTTGAAAGAGTGGGTTGTTTGGTAGGGGGATTTGACTTACACTTGGTACTAGGTTTAGCAACACCTAACTTATGGGGGTTATACGGGGTTTCAAGGGGGAATTGGCATCTGACACATCTTCCACTAAGCTATCATGTATTTTTTGGGGTAGAGCATAAGATCAAAATGGTATAATCTTAGGATAAGCCCCTGATGGAGTGAGATTGGGGGTTTCTCAGGGGTTTTAGTAGAAATATCCATAACCTCTTTCACAGATAACTCAAGAGACAAAAGAAGGAAAAAAGGGAAGCTTATAAGTAGGTGGTGTCTAAAATGGTTGAGCAGAGGCATATGGTAATAATAAAAACATTTAAACCTACCCTTAAGTGTTAAATATTTCATTATCACCAAACAAACTTGGTCGCATGACATTAGAACTTTCTCTGGTTGTACCCCACATTTAGTTTGGTGGGGTGCTCATTATCCTTATAGAACTGGTTCATTTTGTTGGTGTGTTTCTTGAGCTTTTGACTACTACATGATAGACTAGTAGCTTTAGTTGCAATCTCTTCACTCACCTCAAAATAAATACCTCCTAGTTGAACTTGTCTATTCCTCCAACCATTTATAAATTAAATCAAAAGGTTATTTTCATGGCCATTAAGGCTCTCCATTAAAAGTAATAGGTCTCCCTCCATGCAAATATGCCAAATTAGGGTGTCTCTATGAAATTATTCACAAGAGCTAGGCTCCATTAAAACCTTATCCCCACCTATTCTCTTAAATAGTTTGAGTTGATTCACAAGACAAAGATGGTTATAAAAAAGAATAATGCGCTTGAAGGATTTGAAATAAACAAGAAGATGTGAAGGGCCATAAATATTAAGGTAGGATAGACTAGGAAAATACCTTGGACCTTCCTGAGATATGCAAGGTTATGTGATATTTTTGTTATCTTGAATATATGTGGTTAAAAATCCCCATGCGCTAGTGGTCTTTCCCCAAAAGCCATCATTGAAGAAGCATATGTAAAAATGATTCAAGGAAATCATGGGAGGGGGACTGGCAATAATGACCTAGTACACAAGATTTAAGTTGTAATTAATCATTATAAGCTCTAATATATGGGTTTCCTTTTCCCCCCTACTAACTAAATCTAGTGATTATAGCATTAAGATTAGGAAGGGGAGGCTTGTGCAAGACACATGTAGTTTCTCTCAAGATGCATGTTTTCTCTCCTTTATATAATATCACATTCCACATCAGATTACATAATTGGTTTGTAGTAGCCCTGAATGTCCACATGTACCTATTGGGACTGTAAAAAAAAATTTAGCTTACATTCATGAACCCCACAAGGTAGCCACATTCTAACTACAGAGAGTAATACAAATTGTTTATACCATTTCCACATACCATATTCACCAATGGTCCCATTAGTTTTGACCTTTTGACACACAAAAATCCCTCTGGTCATCATTGAGTAAGAACTTCTAAACAAATAGTTCATATATCGTGACTAGGTCCATGTCTCTCTGATCCTTAATTCATAGCTTCTTAGTTTGAGCATTTATTGCATATTGGAAAAAGGCCAACAATGTCACATCGATCAACAAGTTTGCATGATACATATTCAGGAAGACTAGGTCTATCATCCCACCAATGAAAAGGTTATCAACAAGACCAATACTATCAAAATGAAATACTCAAGTCATCTTGAGCATACATGTCATGCTGATGGAACCTCATCGGTAAGAAATCCTTTTTGTCTCACTAATAAAACAAAGAGAAACATGTCAAGGATACATGTTCTATTGGAGTGAGTTTTCCTTCTCCTTCCGACTTCATATGTTACACCAATGAAAGTGATTTTGACGAGACTCTTTCCGATTCATCCGAAGGAAGAGGGTAATGAGAGAAACATGTCAGTGAGACTAATGAAATAGGATTAACTTTTAGATCCCCCAACGATGCCCATTCTCATGCCAATGGTAATATGAGTAGATCAAATTCATCGGAGTGACACTTGGTGAGAACTTTGATATCTAATTGACTTCACAAATCTCTTTCCGAAGGTGATATAGATTAAAGAAAAAATTAAAAAAGCAATTATTCAACATCGGTAAGAAAACTATTTGATCTCTCTAACCATAAAAAATGATCTTTTTCTAATAAACATTTGTCTTGGTTCAAATACATAAATTGGCCAGAGTTTGAATAAGTCTCATTGATATAGTCATTCGGTCTAACAGTGAGAAATTCAAAAAACCTATTACACTCATGTTTAGAGATAAACATTAATGGCCACATGGATATACATTGTATAGATAAATATTTGATTGAAAGAATAATAATTAAGGATAATTTTCAAGATTGGAAGCAAAAGGAATGGGAGAGCGGGAAGAGGCTAGAAAATTCAATGCGGCCATAATTTTCCAAGTAAGTTTGCAATTTCCTTGTGATTATATTTTCAATTATATCACCTTGAAGAAAATAAAATGGAGGGTTCAAGCTCTGGGAAATCAAAGAGTAGAAAACAAAAAAGTGAGGGTAGCCAGCCTAGAGGTAAAAAATAGAAAACTGAAACAGGGGATAAATGAAAAAAAAATGAGAGGAGATTAAACCAGGATCTCATTGATCAATTACCTAGTCCAGGACCGAAAGCCAGGCGTTGTGCACAACTTAGGGTTGATATAGAAATATTTGAAGATAAGTGCAGGCATATAGGGGATATATGGACCCCTATTAGAGGATATGATCTATTTGTGTTTCATTATCATTGGAGGGATAGGTTTGAGCCAATATGCAATTCTTGGAATTTTATCCTAGGAAAATTGGTTGTCCCTAATGTGTTTTTAAATATGGAACTAGTAAAAATCCTGGCTACCCACTACAATCTAGACCCAAAGGCTATCTGCAATTCACTAGGTGAACCTTTTATACATGTTTCAGAAGCTAAAATTTGTGAGGTTTTTGACCTAAATGACACATGTGGTGAAATTATTGTACATGACGATTTGAAGAAAGAATAATAGAGGATGGATACAACCTATAGAGGGTGGAGATTACCATTGCATAGGCCTAGGAAGGATGGAAGTTTAGTTCCAGTTAATGACAGTGATGGGCCTCCTTTTCATGTCAACTTATTTGAACACTATTTAAAATGCATATATTTCTTAATGTGTCAGGTGTTAGGGGCTGAGGCTCCTGAGTTTATGTCAATTGTACCAATGGTGATTGTTGTCAATGTTTAGTACCATAATGCCAGAACATTTGACTTTGCTTCATATATTTCCAAATAAATTTATTCAAGACTAATGACAATTAAAAATTGATCCCCTACACTATATTTCAATCATTATTCTATTTTCATGCATATAATACTATATTTCGGGCAAGAAATAGGGATGTAGCCAGAGGAATTAAGGATTGCATGATTTGACAAAGCGGGTAAACCATTACCAATACAATTATGGACTACTATTTGGGATAGAAGATTTGTTAATTACAACTATGTTCATTTTGAGGAGAATTTTGTCAAGAAATTATATAGATTTTTCAACTATCCTTGTGATCACTCATTATTTGATGAAATTAAAAGGTTCCTTAGGCCATAGGATTTCAATGGACCTATAATTGTGGGTCATAATTGGGGTGATTGGTACTATTTTGTGGATGCCACCATGATTAGAGTTTATGGTTTTGAGGATACACCATTTATTTTGCCAAAGATAGTACCTTATAGAATCTCTTTCTTGGAGATTGTTAGACAAATGGATTACTCAAGTGTCATGAATCTAGGTGCCTTTGGGAAGAAATCATTCATACCAAGCACTTTGTGCTTTGAATATTTCACTGTACTAACAAAAGAAGGGTATAAATTAATTTTGGATAAACTGTTGCACTTCAATTTGAAAAGTGCTCCACCGAGGAAAGGATTTGATAGAGAGGGATACATTGAATTTGCAAGAAAAAAGTTGAACTTGGGTGGGTATGATCATATACCTTATCCATATGATGACACAATCAAAAACATGGAAGAGAAGGAAGCTGAAGCAGCTATTGATGAATATAATAGGGGAGTAGAGAAGAGGATGAAAGGAATACAAGAAGCATAGCTATTATCCTCTGGTGAGGATTTATTTGATTATAAAGAATCTTGGTGCCCAACTAATAAAATTTCCAAATTGAGGATTGAGGATTATAAGTCTCCCCTTAGAGAGAAAGAAATTGAAGAGGGCTCTGATACAAACACAAGGAATATGGATTATAGATCCTTTATTGCTGATGGTGATTTTATAAAGTCCCCAGAATTTAGATCCTTGTTGTACAAACATAAAGGGAAAGCAATAAGAGAATCTGTTGCAAACATAACACCAAACAATGAGGATCAACTATTGAATACTTTCAAGTTGAGTGTAGAAAATGAGATGAAGAACATGAATCTAGAATGAGGAAGGAAATTATTGGAGGAGTCAGGTGTAATGATTTTCCTAGGTTTGGACTTGAATTCTACTCTTGTTTTCGATAGCTTCTTGCAAGATTACAATGCTACACATAAGCTTAGACCTGAAAGAGTTACAAAGGTATACACAGGATCAAAGTATAATCCTAATGAAGGTTCGATCATGATTTGGGCCCTATATCCTCTGCACAAATTTTTTGTAATTATTGACACAGAAAAATAATTTAGCCATGTCATGACTTTAAAAGTTGGAGAGGTTGATCTTGTGGCCACAACCGAGATTGGTATCATTGTTGCTAAGTTAAACAAAGCTCAAATCCATATGTTGATTAAGGAAAAGGACATGTACAAAATGAATAATGAAAGGATGATTTCTTGAAGGATATGGTCAAAAATACATCGCAGGAATCTACTAAGCTATTAACTCAAGGGGAGAGTTCACAATTAAAGGATAAAGGTGAAGGATCATATGTATAGGATCAAATAAATAGAGCCAGGTTTGATACAATCTCTACAACATCTCAGAAAAGATATGCTAATCTAATGATTTGGATGAATAAGATGAGGTCAATCCATTCCAAGAATCATGATAGAGTTCAAGAACACAACAGGTTAGATGATCGAATACAGGAGAAAATTCAAGAAATGCAAAAGATAGGTGTTTCTGATAGTGAGGCTACCATAAATGTTGAAGATATAGTAAAGAAGCACAAAGGCTCCTATGAGGAGCTCTAGGAAAATGTGAAAGGACTAAATAATGTTATAAAAGATGGAGTGCCTACATTATTTATAGATAATGGAGAGTTGAAGAGTCAGGATGAGTGGACAAGAGATTGCAAGGTGATATTGCATAAAGCCTTGGAAGTTTCCAAAAGTGAAGAATCAACACTGAACAAATCACTCGAGGATTTGGAAAAGCTAGTAACCATGGAGATTGCTGTGAGAAATGTAATAGAAGTTGTCGATAATCACTTGAGGAAGGATTATTTAGATCATATTACTAGAGGCCATATGTGGCTTTCCAAAGCCTAATTGTTTGTGTTTAATTATTGTTAGTTATTGTTAGTTTTCAAAAGACATTCACAAAGGGGTGCATCATCTTCAAAATTTTGATAATAATATGGTTACATAGCGATAGAAAGAGAGAGGTGAATAAGCATAGATAGATAGAAAAAGGCTTCCATAATGTTTACATTTCAAAATACTATGTCACAAGCATAATTTTGAGGAAATCAATGAAAGATCTATCATTCTGTGGTTTCATATTGGTATCAATTGTTTGTTAAAAATATACAGTTATTTTGTTGTCTCCAACTTAATATTTCCTTGTTATTTAAATTGTTGCATCAAAGATATATTCAATTTATCAAAGAACATTTTCTATTCTTGTGTGATGTGATTAATTGGCTTCTTTAAAAGAATTAAAACCCTTCTAGTCAATCATAGTAATCTAGAAATATTATTTGGATCAATATTAAGAGCCATATAATTAGGATTGCCATTATGTCTCCAATTTGGTATAATCTGTTGTTCTTGGATGTTTTATTCAATTGCCTCTTTAAATCAAAGGTTAAAATCATTTTGATAAATCCTAAGTAACTTGGTTGTGTCAGTTGGATCTATAAGTAGAGTTTTTCAATCACTTTCTTGCATGTTTATACAAGATATAAACCAATATAAGTGTGAAAAATAGTTTTAGTTACAGCCAATACAAGTCATCCATTCTAGATCTTCATTTGACTCCATTTACCCAACAAGGCACTAGTCTTACTCATTTCATCATTTAATTTTATCAAATCTATTTACAAAACCTTGCATTTGTTAACTGAACATAGTAAGTTTTACCTTGATATTTCTTATATAATTTATACCAAATTAGGATCACATCTATCCACTCTCAATTGCCATTGTGGATAGATTTCTCAAGTAGGAAACACATAGTTTAAGTCTGCTTCATTTGCATAGGTATACCCACCTAGGTTTGACAGATCCTAAAGAGAAGAAGGTTCAAAATACACCAATTGGCCTTGTTCTTTATCCTAAAACATACCAAGTACTTGGCAACCTCTTGAGGTTTTCCAATCAACATTTTTGAGACCTAACAGATTGGTGACTCTACTGGGGAGTAAACCAACTCTAAACCTAATGCCTTCCTTCATAGAGTCATTACCCAAAAATAAATTGAAGACTCCACTGGCAAAGAATACAATCATTTTCCTACTTATTAAAGTAGGTGGGGACTCTGAAGAACTTTTATGACTGACAAAATAAGTGTCGAATCACAAAGAATAGACAATAGACATCAAATATATTTAATAACATCCAACATGAATGGAAGAAGATATTTACATCATGAGAGTCCAAAGAAGAATAATGTTAGGTGTACAGATAAGCATGGATCTCCAAATGGGAAAGGGAACACAAACAAGGGTGAAACAACAACTAAGAACTCATAAAATAACATGAACACATTAGAGAAGCATTTTAAAACCTATAACTCTCTTTTCCTTGCTAACAATGGGAATCCTACAACACCTCCTGAGAGAAATAATCTAATTGATAGTGTCCTAAATTTCCAATCGGATCCTCAACAAGAAGAGGAGTTCAAATCCCGGGCTGAGGAGGAAAGAAAATGAAAGCAAGAGGAATATGATAGGAGATTCTCACTACAACAAGGGGAGGAAAATCGGGGAAAGTGTGCTGACCAGGTTGTTGTGGACCTTAATAGTATGTTTGATCTAGAAATGGAGGCACATTTGGAATGGTGAAGACAACAAATTCTAAGGAGATAGTAGATGATACAAGAAAGTCAAGATATAGATCAAAAAATGGCCCAGTTGGACATCCAAGCACAGAGACCACCAAAATATGTTCCTCCACATAGACAAGGTGGCAATAGTAACTCACAAGGAGCATCCCAAAATGTCGGTGCTCCTAGAACTACAAGAGTGCCTCACAAATTAGGTTGTAATCTGAGGCAACATGCCCAACATAACATACCATAACCAAGAGCCCAACCTCACAACACTAGAAATGCCTCCCAATACTATCCACCACCAGGTCAACAATATGTACCACATCAAAATGTACATCCTCAATCACAATACAATGTTTATCATTAGCCTCAACATGGATACCAACAATAACCCAATCTACCACCCCTAAATATGTCCCCACAAAACCCTATGAGTAGACAGCTTGATTTGACAGGATATTAGTTATATCCATAGCCAATGGACAACAATTGGATAAATATGGTTCCCAGATTTAGTGGGAATAATGTGATATCAGTTGAGGAGCATATCAAAAATTTCAGTGCTTTCATATGGGATATTGGTACGGACTATGGAGATGTAAATATGAGACTACTCATGATGTCATTAATTGAAGATGCAAGGGATTGGATCAATAGTCTTCCCAATGTCTCAATTGATTCTATAGCAGATTTTTAGAATCAATTTCTAGAAAAATATGGGAATCAATGTGCTCTTGAGTTTGCATGAATTGATAAGTATTCAAAAATATCAAAATGAGTCGGTCTATGACTTTAATCAAAGGTTCTCCAAATTGTACAATAAGATACCATAGGTGTCCAAATTGACTGACCCTACAATTTTGAGAATTTACTTAAAGGCCTTTGATCCAAAAATAGGGTATGAACTCAGAAATAGATGCTCTAGAAGTTTAACAAAGGGACAAAAATAAGAATTGACTATTGAAAACAACAGAGAAGTTTTTGGGATGGCTAGTAAAAGAGATAACCTCAGAGTTCCCCAAAACCCCAACAATCCTCAAAGGCAAGAAAATACATATTGAAGTGAAAGACCGAGACTACATGATATTCCATATAATACAAATTGGAAGGATGGAAAACCCCTTGTTGATAGGCCTAAATACAAGGTAACTCTGGATCCCTTAAAAAAGAAAGGAGCATACATGGTTAACAACAATCCTTCATGTGAAGTTTGAAAATTGCCTCATTCTCCATACCACTATGTTGTAGCCAAATCAATACAAGAAGAGAAAATACCAGTTGATAATGGGGAAGAAGATCATACCATATACTTAGGTTCTCATAGTCTCCATCTAGTTGAACAAGAGTATTCATCTTTAGAAGAAGAAGTTTATTAGTATGATGTTGACAATCAAAGGCACCATATTCACATGGCAGAATAACAAATATTTTTTGATTAGGATAGTAAAAGTAGTGATGAATCACAACCACCTCCTATACCACCTAAGTCTAAAAAATCAAGATGGAGGAGGCCAACTGAAGAAGAGATCAAAGAGTTGACCATTGCTATAGTTGAACAGGCAAAAATTAATTATGGGCTAAGAAAAAAAACAATAAATGCATATGATGGCACTCTAAGGGGATTATTTATGAAAGAAAAGTGGAAAACTCGAGAAAAAACAAAGAAGATGGAAAATAAAGAAGTTAATAAAAGTGAGCAAAGACATAAAAAAGAAGACAAAGAGCTGAAAAGAAAACAAAAGCATGATGAAACTAATAAAAAGGAGAAAGAAGAAAATAAATAAGATCCACCAGAACTAAAGAAAATAACTAAAACTGAGAGCTCCTCCTCATTTGACTTCACACAAGCTTTGCCTCAGGTGAAGATGTTTGTGCCATTATTAGAAATGATGAAGATCAAGGAGTGTGGAGATAGTGCTATTCAATTAATATCTAATGGAACCAATAGAAATACAAATTTGGGAGATAAGAGTAATACTAGGAAGGGAGATATAAAAGTCCTTGAAGTTTTTCTAGGTGATGCATTAATGAACCCTCCACAAGTGGAACCATTTTTTACCACATTGCTCATAAACAACAAAATGGTGAGGAATTGTATGATTTATTTAGGGGATGCTATTAATATCATGCCAGTAGAAGTTATGAAACAACTTGGTTTGTGGGTGGACACTACTAGTGGAAAGTGCTATGCCATGGATAGTAGACCTGTCCCAGTAGTGGGAATCATAAAGGATGTAGAAGTGAAATTGGTTGCTTATCGACAAGCATTATATACTATTGGCATAACAATAATTGACATGTATCCTCACTTTGGGATGCTTTTGTCGAGGCAATGGACTACAACAGTTGGAGGAAATGTGCAATTTGATGTATCATATGCCACAATACTAGTATATGGTGAAGAGGTCAAATTGTATAGAGAGCCAAGGGTTAATCAGATTGTGGATTATGTTTCTCAAAATAAGTCGAATTTCTTCTGTGATGTAGATCTAGGAAGTTTTAGAATAGAGCTTTCATAGCCAAAATAAGTAAATACTGATCCAATTGAAAAAAATGTTTCCAAAAATGAACATGGTGTATGGAGGATGTACTTTGATGTAGCATGCAACAATGAAGGTAATGGGGCAAGAGTGGTGTTCATTTCCCTTGAAGGAACTCCATTCAAATATTCATTCTTGTTGGTGTTTGAGTGCACAAATAACATAGTAGAGTATGAAGCCCTGCTAATTGGGATGAATATGGCTACAAAACACAAAATTAAGATATTGAAAATCTTTCGAGATTTTGAATTGATCATGTAATGATGGATTTTCTACAAGATAGATTATTAGTAACATATCCATGCATGTAAATTAAATCTAACAAAGCAATGAAACACATAGGAGAAATAAGAAAATAAATAAGAAGAAACTTCACCCAATCTTTCCTCCTCCATGGCTAACTTCCATTTCACCTTCTTAGCTTGATGTGATGAAGAGTGTGCCCTCAGATTCGATGAGAAAACTTCTATGATGTTGACTAGCCCTAAACAAATAATTTTGAAGGATTTGTATAAACTAAATGCAAAGGAAATTTAATTCTAGAATGCAAGTAGCTAAATGATAAACAAGAATGCAAGAAGATAAGTTAAGAGATTTCTCCAAATTTATAAGATTGTTGAAAATGAGGACAAAATTGATATTTTATAGAAAATGCAATTTTGGATGGATGGTTGAGATTGAAGATTGAGAAAATTCCCTAGAATCAGTAATCAAGATTCAAAATGACAACTCTCAATTAGGGTTAGGGTAAAATTCTCAAATGAGTGGACCAGATTTAATTTAAGAAATTAAATCAAGGATGGAGAATTAATGTGACATTGAGATGAAAATTAGTAAAAATCAAAAGATAAGAATATGAGGTTTTAGAAAATCAGTAATTTTAGCAATTACTTGATTTGTAGAAGAATATTTCCATTTTGAATTAAAATTAATTCAAAATATGGATTTTGTGAGATAATAAGTAATTGATATAAAATTAATTACTAAAAGAAGAAGCAGTTAACCATGTGAGACATTTTTAAATATTTTTTTTTATTTAAAAAGAGGGAAGTGTCACATAAAGCAATTAAACAATTAGGAATAATTATTTAATTTAGAAGAGGTAGTTAATTAATTAAATAAAATTAATAAATGTATTTAATTAAAAGAGGATTTGGGAATTAGTGACATATTAAATAAATTACAATATATTTATTTAATAATCAAGAGGACATTAATGATAAAGATTAATTAAATAAATTGAGAACTTTATTTAATTATGAGAAGACTTTGATAATTAGTGACACATTAAATAAATAAATAAGATTTATTTATTTAATAATCATGAGAAATAGAAAATAATGAACTACTTAAATAATTATGAATTATTTAATTAATAGTTGAAGATGGGTTAGAAACATAATTAAAAGGTCATAATTATGCTAGGACGAAAAAGTGGTAAAATAGAGCTTGCAGTTTTTGGTCATTTTTATGTGTCTACATTTACCTCTCTTTGTCATAATGCAGTTTATCACATTATGGAAAAGAAAACAAGTCTAGAATATGCCCCAGTGAAGGTACGGAGTGCCTATGTCCCCTCGGGAAAATTTTCAAATTTTGACCTGGGGTCAGAAAAATTTGGAAAGTGTCCCAATTAAAAAATTTAATGACAAGATAAACAATGATGTGATCAGATTTGAGAATGGAGGATGCCCAACTAGCTAGAATGTCAAACAAAGATGGTCAAATGAGCCTCCGGTAGAAACCCACAAGGTGAAAACCCTAATTTTTAGCCTATAAATAGGTTGAAAAAGCAAAACCAAGTGTCATTTTCTCATTTGCTATTTAGAATTTTTAGAGATCAAAGCTTAAAAAGACAATGGTGATTCATTTGATAGACCACCATGGCTATCGCGTGCGAAATTTCCAATGAACTGAGGGCACAGAGGCACCGGTAAGTACCCTATCCCACTTGTAATTTTTTCAAATTTTATGCATTTATGAGGGTTTCTAGGGGATAAACAAATGAGTTGTGATGCGAATTCTATTGCGTAAGCCGCAATTGACTTTACGTTTGACGCATTTGTTTGCATCACGACACAAGTTCCCTGGGTAGATAGGTTAAAGTTTAAAAATTTGCATTTGATAGGGGAAATGACGCAAGCGTGAAAATGCGATGCAAGTGTAGTGTTTCGTGACACATGTGCAATGTCATGATGCGATTGCAAGGTTAAACAATGCAAGTGCAATGTTGTGACACAATCGCTAGTTTAAATGACACAAGTGCCATACTATGATGTAATTGTTTGTCGGATGATGCAATCATTGTGTGACTACGCAATTGCTAGATAGGATGACACATTTGATCTATTGTGACACAACTGCCAGGTGCAAAGTCATATGTGATAAACTATGACGCATTTGTAGTCAATGCAATGTAATTACGGTTGACCATGGTTGAGCAGTGTTGAATTTTCTTATGCCCTTGTTAGATGAACCTTGGAGTTCTCAATAGTAATAGTGTGTCCCTAATGTTGACCCATGTGTGCTAATTCTTGTTTCTACATGTGTAGAGATGATTAGTCCTGATATACACATGAGAGTTCAGACTAGCGACGTATGCCTTTAGAGACTGCTTGAGTGATAGGGAGAGACAACGATTGATGACATTGAGATTAGACTATGTCACCTACATGCCTATTATTCGGGCAAATAGGGGCTTACTAACAACACTTTGTGAGAGGTGGCATTCAAATAATTGATTCTTTCATCTGCCTATAGGAGAGGCCATGATTACCTTGGAGGATGTTTACCGCATTCTTCGCATCTTGATCAGCACCAAGGGCGATGGGCCCGATCAAAGATGTATGAGGATGATGGTGGTGTTGGTATAGGTATCAACAGTTATGAGATTGGCTGGCATGTTGTGGCCGACTAGTTTCCATAGTGGGATGCCATGCTCATGATTGATTTCTAGAGCATTGATTCTAGAATGCCGCAGTCATGGATTTTTGATTGGATGGGGAGAGGTACTAGTTCGCATGTGGGGTAAGAGGACCATTTTTTCCTGGGGACCTTGCGTGTTGGTCATGTTATACCATCAGCTCCATCAGGTAGTCTACCATCAGGGTTAGAGTATCAGTTGTGGTACTGCACTTCTTATGATCTGGGCATGGGAGCACAATCCCATTTTTTAGCCACTAGTATAGATTCATCATTTGGGCGATGGGATGCCCTATGTGTATATTTATGTGGGTTCAGTCAGTCAAACTTGTGTGAGAGACACCAATTATTGGTGTCATCAGATTGAAACCATGATTAGCTTTATCTAGAGGCCCTATAGAGATTGCGGTTAGTGGCCAGATGAGAATGGTCACTTGTCATTGTGTAGACAATTATGATATTTGATTGGCCACATAGTTTAGATCCAACAAATCAGTGAGATGTACCTACCCCAGTGGGTACTACGATAGTTCGGGGAGTAGTAGGATGTGCCAGTAGGAACCACAAAGTATGCACGATCCTCCAAAGAGTCCACATGGGGGCCTCCTATAGTAGTGACAGTGGTCGAGTAGCAGGTAGATGGTCTTATTGCACTTTAGTGGATGTAGAGGGGAGGTCTAGCAGATGCAGGTACATCTACCAAGTTTGATGCCTGGTGGCAGATTCACAGGCCTATTCCATTGATAGATCCAGATGGTCTACCTCCTATAGATTGAAGATTAGTTATCCCATGGGCGCGGAGGAGAGGTCGGGGTGGAAGGGATGGAGGAAGAGATGGTAGAGGGGCCGGAGGCAAAGATGGCAGAGGGGTCGGGGGTCAAGATGGAGGTGGGGGAGATAGAGGTAGAGGAGATGGAGGCTGCGGTGGGGCAGATGATGGGGGCAGTGGGGGAGGAGTTGATGGAGGAGATGGGAAGGGTGTCAAGAGGAGGAGGGATGACAGAGGGTGGAGTCAGCCTAGGATAGTCAGGTGGAGAGTGGGTGGCGTACCATTGTCACCCATCTGGGAGGAGCATGAGGAGAGAGAGAAATCGGCTAAGAAGGAGGTCAAGGAGGGGATCAGAGGAGGGATGAGGACGTGGGGGAAAGAGCAGAGGAGGTGGAGGGTAGAGCAGAGGGAGAGATGTCCGTGAAGGAGGATCCATTTGTTGAGCACCTCCATCTTGATATCAACATGGAGGAGGTCCGAGGAGAGGAGGAGTGGGATGAGCAGGAGGATGAGGTAGACTGGAGACTGTGAGAGCAGATGATTTATGGGGATGAGGAGGGGGATAGGTCACTAATTATGCCAAAAGATGCTACCATTGACCAAAGGATCACCAACCTCCAGAGAAGACTAGATGCAACCTTGTCTCAGAAGAAGTCCTTAGCAATGGAGTTGGAGGTCACCAGGGTGGAGAGAGATCAGTTCATTATCCGATGGTAGGAGTTAGACTAATTGGTCACTGAGTTTGTAGAGTTATGCGCAGGGCCGACAGGGGATATGGTCAGGGAGCTGACCAGGATGGCCGAGAGGAAGGGCTGGTATAGGTTGCTTTATGAGTAGGTTGTACCACTAGAGAGATGGGACCGAGGGTTGTCCTAATCATATAACAGGACAAGCAGTGGCACCCAGACCCACAACAACAACAGGTCACACAGTGGCAGTCATACGAGTGTTGGGGGGTCCACTTCGTCACGACAGTCATCAGGTCATAGGTTACACAGTTCGCATAGGCATTCATTAGGCCATAGCCATAGGTCAGAGCATGGACATAGATTAGTGTCATTAGGACACTAGGTAGAGCAAAGCCAGCCTCCTGTTACTGATCTCTCAAGATCCCAAAGTCAGACTCCAGACGCTGCTTCCATCCAGGTCACCTTTCACGTGATTAGTCTGTCACAACCACCCCATGATTTACCTCCACGGGATGGAGGAGGCACATCCTAGGACTTGTATTTTGATATTTGTTTTAGACACTTTCATATATTGATACTCGAGCCTACGAGCTCCATTTTTGGGATATCCCATGACTCTATCCTATGACATTACATGTTTGTGAGATTATATATATGCGATGCAGTTTTTGATGTGGCCTATATGATTCTATGTTTTATGGTGTTTTTATGATTTATCAGATGTGATGTGATGCTTTTACTATGCTTATGAGATGTATGGATGTCATGCTTTATGCTCATGAATGCCATTATGGATGTGGTTATGTATGTATGCATTGTGTAATGTATTATGATGTGATTCTTATATGTTAATGCTAATAATATTTATGGTGCCTATTTGTTGATGCAAATGATGGTTTTAGGATGTGAGATGGATGGATGTAAATGATAGCATTATGCAATATCAATTATGGTATTTGATTTATGCAGATGTGAGATGTGAATATGAAATGCTCGTATGATCTTGTATGCAACTTTTTTTTTTTCTTTTTTTGTATGTCATAGGAAATCATTAGAGAATGAGAGAAGGGAAGATGAAGATGGATGTTAGTGCTAAGAAAGACATGCATGTTAGTGCAGAAAGAAAAATCCTTCAAAACATTTCTATAGTGCTATCCTAGTTGTTGCTCTTAATCATCATTGGGTGAAAATGTCATTATGGTTGACAAACACTATGATATGACGTAGATCAATAGTGTGTAAGGTCTAACCATCACGTAGATCAACAGTCATAGAAAAGGATGATCATGAATCATACAAGGAATATAAATGCCCCTAGTCATTTTGTCATGACCAACTACTAGAAAAACCAGACCAATCATGAGATGTCGCTCCTTTTCTAAATCCTGATGTCAAGACATCCTTGAGAAACTAGCCACATGATAGTCAAAAATAGATAGGAAAATCATTGTACTGCATCATTACTTCTCTAAATCCTAAAGTCAGGACATCCTTGAGAAACTAGTAGCAAGGTGATCATAAAAAGACAAGGATAATCATCATGATATGTCATGGCTCCTATGATGTAAAGAACTAATATCCTGATAACCATCAAAAAGACAAATAAATTTTGCCAAGTGTTTTAATATCCTAAATGACATTGATATCCAGGAGATCGATTCTCAAAGATAGGAGAATCCATCAAAATTCCAGATGATGATGACGATGCTTAGGTAGGACACATCCACAAGCATAAAGAAATGACGAGAGTTGCTTTTCAGAAGGACACATCTAAAGAAGAACCCAAAAATTTTGCCAGGGTAAATTTTCTTGATAGAATTTGATTACATGTCATTGTTGGAATGCTGAATTGACCAAAAGTGTTGATGAAACAAATTGTTGATAGACTACCTGCACAGGAATTGATGGAAGATTTGTTGGATTTGAAAATTTTTGACATGTGTGAAAACGTTGTGCCATGAACCCTAATGGATTGACCTAATGCATCCTTGGGGGCTCATCGATTGATGTCCTTGCCTATGTCACGCACTCAAAGATCTCATAGTTCAACATGACCAATGACTTTGTCCAAAGGACAGAAGTTTGAATCATGATTTTATTTTGACAAACCTAGAAAGACTGACCTAATATCTCGGGGATTCAAAGGTGAATCTTGCCTATGTAGCAAATGCGCAAAGACAATGTAGTTTGGACATGGACAAAAGATTGATTGATGTGACCGATTGAATTGATTAGACAAAGATTGACTTTGACTCTATTTTTGGATTTTCTCAGGATATTTTCACGTTTTTAGATCTTTTTTCAGGACTTTATATGATTTTTAGAACTTTTTTTCATGACTTTTTCAGATTTTTAGGATTTTTTTCAATTTTTTTTTAGATTTTTAGGATTTTTTCAGGAATTTTTAAGGATGCGGGATCATGTGCAACACCCACTATAGTTACACAATAAATCTCTTACCCCCAGACAGATCGGGGACTACCTAGGTCCAATGATATGGAGATAGGCAGACACAAGGAAAAAGGCAAGGATATGCAAGGGGTGATGTCAACCAAATGCTAACCATGGCTGAAATTGATAGGACTTAGGATGAATGTCGTGAATGTTCCAGGTTGTGATTATGGGAAGTGGATAAGGGTCGATTAGAGTATCAATAGATGGTGAAGCAATGATCGACTACGCAAAGTGCTTGCTTGCCAAGTTTTCACCATGGTACTTATCCAAAGTGCTTGTTTGCAAGATTTTCACTATTAGATGAATTTATTTATTTTTACTATTTTTGCCATTTTTTTATGTTTTTGGTGTCACCAAGACGCCTATTTTCCAAGTTTTCATCAAGGGATGATTTTTTTTATTTTTCATTTTTTTTGTATTTTTAGGTTTTTAGCCAAGCTCTCTGATGCTGTGTAGAACTTTCGCAAATGTAAGCTGTTGATGGGTTCTGTCAACTGTTCTCCATTAGGTGTGGCCAACTCATAAGCTCCAAAACTAAATGTGGCATTAATAATATAAGGACTAAGCCAATTAGCCTCAAACTTGCCAGGCTTTTCATGGTCAGCCTAATTTCTTGGATTCTGCATGAGGACCAAGTCACCGATTTCAAATTTTCTCACAATTACTCTTTTGTTATAGCTTCAATAGAGATGATTTTGATATTCCTACAAGTAATTTAAGGAATTTTAATGTCTTTCTTGTAACATTTCTAGCTCCTGTAGGCGAGACTGCCTGTACTCTTCATCATCAATCATTCCTTTCAAGGAGACTCAAAGAGAAGGAATTTCCACCTCAATGGGAAATATGTCCTTAGATCCGTAAACTAGGGAAATGGAGTGGCTCCAGTGGGGGTACGAATGTTGGTACGATAGGACCATAAGGCAAGATTAAGTTGTAGGTCCCAATCTCAGCTAGCATCATTAACGGTCTTCTTAAGAATGCAAAGAATTGTTTTATTTGACACCTCAACTTGGCCATTACCTTGTGGGTAATAGGGGGTGGAGAAATGATGTTGGATGTGAAATTGCTCATAGAGTTCATGAATGTCTTGATTTTTGAATGGACTCTCGTTATCTGTGATGATGGACTGTGGAACACCATACCAGTAGATGATGTAATTTAGGATAAACTTTGATATTTGCTTATCGGTGATGTAAGTGAGAGGGATGGCTTCAATCCACTTAGTAAAGTACTCAGTGGCAGTGATTATGAATTTGTGGTTGTTAGAGGAGGATGGATGGATCTTTCCCATGAGGTTGAGTCCCCATTGTGCTAAATTCCATGGAGAAGTGATTGGTCTTAGCTCCTGCGTAGGTGCATGGATTAGGTCACTATGCACCTAGAATTTTCGACATGTTCTGACAAACTAAAGAGCATCTTTTTCTAATGTTAGCCAATAGTATCCAAGTTTGGTGACTTTCCTAGCTAGCATTGGACCACTCGAATGAGACCCGCAGATACCTTCATGCACTTCTTGTAAATTTTTTTGGGCTTCATCAGTGTCGATACAACAAAGAAGGGTGTTATCAAAGCCACGACGGTATAGGGTGTCACTAACAATGGTGTGTCGGGCGGATTTTCATATAAAGGACTTTCTCTGGTTATTGGAAAGGTTGGGTGGTAAGGTGTGGGACTTTAGATAGTCATAAATGTCTTGGTACCAAGGTGAACTGGGACAAACAATCTCACAAACCATTTCTAAGTCTGGGATGTCATATGCCGGCATCAATAGTTGTTCGACTAAGAACTCGAATTATGACCCATTTTTGGGGATGTCCAATAGAGATCTAATAGTAGCCATTGCATCAACTGCCTTATTTTGTGTCCTGGGAGTTTGTTCAAAGGTAATCAGTTTGAAAAACGTCAGGAAACTATCCACCATTCGCTTGTAAGGAAGTAACTTCTCATCTTTTTTTTCATAATCATCATTCACTTGGTTGATAACTAACTGAGAATCCCCGAATATGATTAATGTCTGAATTTTCCATTTAATTACAATCTTGAGTCCTATGACCAATGCTTTGTATTCTACAATTTTATTAGTACACGGGAAGGAAATCTAGAATGAATTAGGATTTGAATCCCCTTGTGGTGTGATGAACAAGATGCCAGCTCTTGAGCCATGACCAATGTGGGACCCGTCAAAATATAACTTCCATGGTAATGTAGGTTCTGCATGAAAGATAGAATCATCGAGAAAATTAGTTATCAGTGGATGAGTAGCCTAGATGGGTGCATCTGCAAGCTGATCTACTATTACCTGCCCTTTTATTGCCTTGCACTCAACATATTGTATGTCATATTCACTCAATACCATGACCCACTTTGCTAAACGGCCTGTCAATGTTGCTTGACTTAGGAGATACTTTAGTGGATCAATCTTGGCTACAAGGTGTGTTTGGTGGCTCAACATGTAATGTCTCAGTTTTTGTGTTGTAAAGACAACTGCAAGGCATGCATGTTTAATGGTTGTATAGTTCAACTCGTATCCTATTAGTGTGCGACTGATATAGTATATAGCTCTTTCTTTTTCCTCATTTTCATTTTGTGCCAATAATGCCCCCAGTGCATTTGTAGTTGCCGAGACATACAAGATCAATGGCTTGCCTTCAATAGGAAGCATTAGGACAGGTGGCACCAATAGATATTCTTTGATTTGTTTGAAGGTTGTGTGGCATTTGTTTGTCCATACAAAGGGGATATTTTTGTGTAATAGGTACTGAAATGGTTGACACTTGTCTACCAACTGTACGATGAAGTGTCAGATAGACTGTAGTCTGCCCTGAAGTGTTCTCAACTCACTAATTCCTTTCGGTGGAGGCATGTCTAGAATTTCTTTCACTTTTATAGGATCAACCTCAATACCTCATCATGAAACTATGTATCCCAAAAGCTTCCCTGAAGTGACTCCAAAGACATATTTTTTGGGTTCAAATGAACCTTGTAATCCTGTAGCCATCTAAAAAAAATTTCTAGGACTTTGAGATGATCTTTTTGTGTGAAATATTTTTCCAAGAGGTCATCCACATAATCTTCCATTAGGATATGCATCATTTCATGAAATATTATTGTCATATCTCTTTGGTATGTGGCACCTACATTCTTTAAGCCAAATGGCATGACATTCCAATAGTATGTTCCCCATGGGAAGATGAATGTTGTTTTATAATGATCCTCTATTGCAATTCAGATTTGGTTATATCCCAAGAAACCATCCATAAGAGATAGCATCTTGTACCCTACTGTGAGATCAACAATCATGTCTATATTTGGTAATTGGAAATCATCTTTTGGGAAAACCTTATTCAAATCTCTGAAATCCATGCAGATACGGATTTTTCCATTTGGATTTGTGATAGAGACAATGTTGGATACCCAGTCAACATAATCTATTGATCTTATGAATCCAACATCAAGGTAACTTCTTTAGTTCAACTTTTACAAGTAGTGCAATCTATGGATGCATTTTCTGCAACTTTTGTTTGACTGGATTGATATTTGGAATTAACAGAAGATGATGCAATACTAGTTCTGGATCAAGGCCTAGCATGTTAGCATATGACCATGCAAATCTAACCTTCCTTTCTGTGAAGAATTGTTGGAACTCGGGTTTTTCTTCCTCTGTTAATGATGCAGCCAAGAGAACCATTTTGGGATTCTCTAGTGTAGCTATGTTAACTTCGATGGTGTCTTCGATTAGCATGGTCAATTTTTACTATGTCATTGGAAGAAAGTCCAATCCTCCATCCTTAGGTACCTTAAAGAGGTTTTCACCTTTGGACACGTCCTTTATTTTTACTATTTTGTGCTCAGAAGGTGCCTTGCGGTTTTCACCTAAAGACATTTCTTTTTTTGTCTTATTATTTGTATTTTTGTGACTGGAGGATTGCGTAGTCTCCCTAAAGTAAGCTACACAATCTAGGTCAATGGAAAATACTATTTTGTGATCACCCCATGGTATGCCTTCTAGGAGCCCCATGAATTCTGCTATTCCCTCATCATTTTGAAAGATGTCCATCACTGGTGGTTCTTGTTGGTCCCAGTCAATCAGTTGAGGGTAAACAAGGGAAATCCCATCGTCAGTGTTGGTAAAAGATGGGGAAGATGTGGAAAGTTTGTAAATGGAAGCCTCAAGTGTGAAGGAAACATTGTCAATTTCAACTTTCGTATCAGATGCAATGGATGGACCATACTCAGATTTCAATGAGTTGAACTCAAAGTCATAATAGGGCACAAAATTATCAGCATCATGACTACTAGATGGCCTTTTAGAGGTATGGACAATAGGTTCAGGAATGTCAGTCTCATGGGTGGGCTCGGGAATGGGCTGGGATAATTCATATGTTGCCGATGACACCTTATGTTCTTCTGGATCCTAAGGAATGCTTACCCATTCCTTATTTTTGGAATGTTGGTCAATAGGGTCAATGTTGTACTCTTGTCAAAAAAATTCTTCGAAGGGGAGTTGACAAGGGTCCAGGAATAGTTTTTCAATGTCTTAGTTGCTCAGGGTTTCCAGAAATCCCCATTCCTATTCATTAGAGTCAATTTCCGTAAGGGATTCTTCGCTTGTCTCAACACTTTTTGGAGCCGTTACATCCTCACTTGAAAGTTCATAGGTACATTGATAATTAGTTTCAAGTTGGTCAAACCCTAGCCCTATGTACCTTGGTCTTGTAGAAATGCTAATAGGTTCCCTCCTTCCATTGTTGGCCTTTCCAAGACCACTTCTACCATCAAAACCTAGTGCCTTACATATATTATAGCATTTTCCATAGAGATGCACTCGTAGTGGAGGTAACTCTTTAGGGCCTTTGTAGATCCAGTTAGCTATGTCGACGATGACTTCATTATTCATATCCCCCCATAGTGTGAAAACCATTTTTGGTGGAACCTTGAAAGTTGTTTTGGGCTTGATTGTGAAACCTAGTCTACCATAGACTTTAGGCAACTTAGGTATTGTGGTGATACAATAAGCCGTATTCAATTTGAATTCTCCATAGCCAAGGTCCTGGATCTAAAGGTATTTACTTGGTATGGAGGCCGAGGAAGATAGTGTGGAAAAAGTTGATGGAATGGATGATTTGGTGAGTGCAAATGGGTCGATATATTTGGAAGAGGTGAAAGTTGAGGCTTCTCGATTGATGGGTACCTGGTGCTCAGAAGTGGCTCATAGATTGGTACAGTATTGAAATGGATCAGGATCTCTTGGGATAGTGATTTTAGTACCATCAAAAGGGAATTTCAGGGATTGGTGGTATGTGGAAGGAATGGCCTTTAGAGCATGAATCGAAGGGCGACCAAGTAATATATTGTAATTTATGTCATGATCCAAGACTTGGTATGTTGTATCTATAATAACTGGTCCCACCCAGAGTGGAATTCTAATGATGCCTTTAGAAGTGCATTCTTCATCATCATACGCCTTGATGACAATTCTCTTGGTAGTATCCACACATGCATCAAAGAAGCCAAGAGTTTTAACCAATTTTAAAGAGCAGATGTTCAATCTTGCTTTTCATCTACTAAGACTCGTCTAACCTTATGTTTGTGGATAAAAACCTCGATATGAAGAGCATCATTATGAGATGGTTTGGGCGAGGAATAGTCACTATCCGAAAAGGTAATGTGATGAGGCAAATTAAGATATCCAGCCATAGTTTCAAAATGGTTGACATCAATGTTTGTTGGAACAGACGACTCTTGTAGGAATTTATCCAAGATGGCCTTATGTGTGGGTAAGATACAAAGCAGTTTGAGAATGGATATTTGAGCAGGTGTTTTATTCAATTGCTCAATAAGGTTGAACTCTGGTTTAGGGTTTGACTATCTGGCAGATGGACTAGGTATGGTGATTTTAGGCTGATGTGCAAAAGGACCTAGGATGGTGACCTTTCATTTGCATGTTGTGACGTTATAGTCTGATTCCTTTTTAATAGTGATAGTATTGACACATTGTTCTTCATCAGCAGCTTGCAAGTTGTTGATGATTATACCACCAAAATAATTGGAGGCAGGATGGACATTATTGGCCTAATTATGGGTATTATTCATGCCAGATGAGGAGGGTTTACCATGATCCTGTAGTGGGTGCTTTTGGATAGTATGATCCACATTCAACGTAAATGGTTGACCGCCTAACTCAATGGTGTGGTTTTCAATAAGGTCTTGTACCATATTTTGTAACTGACAACAAGAGGAATTTTTGTACCCTTTGACATGGTGCTAATCACAAAATGCGCCATCATCCCACCATGATGGATTGAACTGACCAGGGTCATATGGTTCAGGTTCTTCCAATGTTATGACACCATTCTAAATTAATTTCTTTAAGATAATTTTGATGGGTTCACCCAAAAGGGTGTATGTGCATTTTTGGAATTGTCATGGTTGACATAGCTGCCCTTGATTAGATTGACCAAGATTGCTTTGAATAGCATTGGCAGTTGGTGTCAATGTAGTTATAGGTGCATTTTGATTTTGTACTCCTTTTATGGTAAGTACATGACCTATCATATTGACGATTTTTGCATCAACCACACTATCATTGGTGATGTGTTTATTCTTAACCCAGTATTTAGTTTTGTCATTGGAGCTACTTGGGTTATTATTTGTGGTGGTGTTTATGGTTTTTCCATCATACTTTAATTCACCTTTGGCAATCAAGGCTTTCTCAAGTTGAACACCCTTTTCAACAAGGTCAACAAAGGTGGTGCAATAGTGAGATTGTAAGCCATACCTTGGTGGTCCTAGAAGAGTTTGTACAAACATGGTGGCTTCATCCTTCTCAGGTATTTCTACTGGGCATCTACTTGCTAAGGTTCTCCAACTTTGAAAAAATGGGATAAAAGTCTCTCCTGCATACTCTTGGGTAAGTTTGTATAAGGAGGCAATGTAAATATTTGTGTCAATGTTATAGGCATAGTTTTCAACAAACTTTTTTTCCAATTCATCCCATGTTTTTATTCCTTTAGGCAATAGTGAGAACCATTCCAGTGCATGACCTACGAGACTTCTAGAAAAAAGTCTCATGAGATAAGTTTTCTCATATGCAATGTCCATGCAACTAGTGGTGAATTATCTTATGTGTTCAATAGGGTTCATTTTGCCTCTGTATTTAAGAAAATGAGGTACCACATATCCATGAGGAAAGGGTGGCATATACAAGGTTGTGTCAAATGGATATGGACACAAGTCATGTGACATGTAAGACTTTTTTTTGGATTGTTGCAAAGTCTCCACTTGCATTTGAAGAGCAGTGAGTTGGAGTGTGAGTGCTTCCACAATTGGGTTGTTGGTAGCATCACACATGTTTGTGATAGGGATGGATTGAGTTCCCACTTGTTGTGATGAGATATGTTGATTTGGAATTGGTTGTCGGTGAAAAAAATGAGTATTCTAATTTGGTTGCTGGAAATAAGTGTTTTAATGAGGGATGTGCTACTGTGTATGAATTTGAGAGGCATAAGTGGGGATATGAGATCCTTCCATGTTGGATTGAATTTGGGGGCCTTGTTTATTTTGAGCATGTTGATGCCCAAATGGAGTAAAATATTGGGTTCCTTGATTTCCTTGGCCAAATAAGAAATTGTGTCCATGAGGAATGTTGGTATTAACCTATGAAGAATTAGGTTAGGTGCTTTGAGTGACAACCCTTCGTTTATTTCTCCCAAAAGGGTTTGATGAGTTGGCTGCCATAGTATTTGAAGAGCCTAATAATGGGTTTGCTGATGTACCCATGGAACTAGATGAAGTTCCAAATAGATTTGAGGTGGTTGCACCCATTGTTGATCCCAATGTTTGTGAAGGAGTAGTGGATGTTTGTTGGGGGATGGGTTGTGATGTGGTGTTGGTATGAGTAGAGGATCCCCCAATAGATGTTGTGTTGATTGTGGTGGATGCATTGGCTGTAGTGGTAGCATGACCAAGGGAGGTAGTATTGATGGTGTTGATGATATTTTGTGAAGAAACTCCCATGGAAGGATTGTGTGATGGGGGATTGGGAGATGTTGCTCTAAGAGCGTTGAGATAAAATCCCTTTGGTCACTTAGCCCCTTGGTCAAGAAGCATAGCTAGGAATCTGGTGAAGTCATTTAATACTACTTCTTCCACAAAAGTGGCCACTATATGGGTGTTGGGTAGCAGCTAGTATGTCTTCTTCAAAGACTTCCCCATTTGGGTCCCTGCGGATAAATTGTTCAAACAGATTTTGTGGAGAGGGTGGGATGTTAATATCACTGAAAGGATTGATACTGGAATTTCCCATGTCTTTAGAAAGATTGTTCATTTCATTAGGGAAGGAATTCATGTCATTTTTGAAATTAAGAAAGTTTTTGTCTTATCCAAAAGAAGCCATGAGTCTTTTCTTTCTCTATAATCTAGTTTCGACCATAAATTTTTTGCTCAACTTTGGGATGATGGGGGAGAATGACCTAAAATGACACTATGTTTTTGGGTTTTTTGGAGTTGAGGAATGTTATGAAATGCAAATGAAACCAAAATGAGGCTAAATATTTTTGAATGAAATTGGTGTGACACTAAAATGGAGATGCTAAATGGTATGAAACTAAAGGGAGCCTAAGATGTACTCACTATTGGTAAATCTAAGGAGAGGAATACTTAACCAATAAAAGTTTTGGTGATGATTCAATTTTGGAATATCAATCAACTATAAAAGGACAAGGAGTGACAAGGTGACATTTCCACACTAGACTGATCAGTGGGAAATAATTCATAAGGATATTTGACTGAAAGGCAAGGGGTTATTAAGTCCAAAGATAACCTAGTATTGAATGCAAAGTTTTTAAAATGGATGGTAAGAGTCTACTCCTAAAATCTGAAAAAATGAATGTCTAAGGAGATGGTAGAGTTAACAATGCAACTAATGGAATGGAAATGGAATCCTATTGTGATCCTAAAAATTCCATCTATAATGCAATGTTGAGGGAATTTGAACAATTCAATGTCCAGTTTAAACAATAACAGTAAAGAAAGACTTGATGGAATTTTGGAAAAGATAAGTTTTGGACTTCAATTTTGATAGTGGGAAGATGGTTGTGAAGTT
Source organism: Sequoiadendron giganteum (assembly GCA_007115665.2). Taxonomy (NCBI): domain Eukaryota; kingdom Viridiplantae; phylum Streptophyta; class Pinopsida; order Cupressales; family Cupressaceae; genus Sequoiadendron; species Sequoiadendron giganteum. The sequence continues at coordinate 939,660,414 of CM021100.1, read as the reverse complement.
TGGAAAATACGTCATAGTAAATACGACACGATAGAGCATATGCGGCTCAGAATGGCAAATGCGGTTTTGGAACTGGTGAATGCGGCTCTGAATAGCGAATGCAGTTTGACACTAGTGAATACCATTTGAAACTGGTGAATGCGATAGATGGGAGATCAAATGCAGTGCAAAATTGTGATTGTGATGCAAGATGTGTCAAATGCAGCTCATCAGAGCGATTGCGGAACAAAATGTAATGAATGCGGTTTGACAAAGCGAGTGCATCGCGGGAAGCACTTTTAGAAAAAATTTCAACAAATTTACCAGTTTGTCTAAGATTTTAGTAGGTTTGATGTTTAGTTGTTGAAGTTTTCTAAAAATAGGTTGGAAAACGCTTGGTGTTGTAAAAAAATGAAAATCAACCACATTGAAGACATTGACAAAAATCCTAAGGCTACAAGGACAATATTCTTATGGATCCCACGAACCAAATATCCTTAGTGAATGAATTTAGAAGCTTGGCCCCATAGGCTCCCCCTTACAGTGTAGTCACTTATCAGGGAAACCAAGCTTCCAACCTCCATGAAACTCCCATGGAAGATTGATCATTTCTACTAGGAACTATGCAGGTGCGGGTGCCTTGGCAACGATCGTTGTTGCACCAAAGAATAGAAGGTTTGTGGTTTTCTACAAGAAAGGATTTATTTTGAGCACTCATTCATAAGGCCATGTGAGACGCATTATCATCCCAGTCTATAGAGGTTATGCTCTATAGGTTTTGACGAACCACAAGGGTACTGAGGAGTCAATTGCTGGTCCGCAGGAAGTTCTGTAATGCTAAGCTTTCCTTAACATTCAAATTTATATACCGGTTGGGCATCACTTGGCTTTAGCACGTTCCCGATTTGAGTCACTTTGGGGTAAGTAATTTTTCCCACCAAAGCAAGCCCAAAATCTAAGGCTTAACAAAATCAAGCCAACATATTCACAGATCAATCAATCTTTGTTTAGAAACAAAGAGAGAGCACATGAACATGCTAACTCACACTCGCATGTTGTTCATTTTAAAACACAAAATCAAATGTGTACAAATAGAAAATACATGGGGCTCATTTTATCTGTTTGTAGTGTTTGTCAAGCAAAGGGGTTTATTTTAACCATTTGTAGTATTTTCTAACTAAGAGTTAAGTTTAAACCCATGTAAAACAAAGTTTATTGTTCCTTTTATCCTTATGCACTTGCATGTTTGTTCATTTTATCCCATGAGTGAAAAGAATGCAAGATTTATTGGAAAAAAGAAGAAAAAACAACAACAAAACACTTTAACTAACTCCAGTTGGACATGCACTGTGACAAATAGATTAGTAGCACAAAAAAACCTCTAATCTAGAAGTAAAGAAAATAGGAAAAAAAAAAAAAAACTGAACAAAAAAAAAATCGGGGGAAAAAATCTTACCAGTCAAATGTGTCACGATAGAGCATATGTGACTTGATCTTCCATTTGTGGCTCGAAGGCTGGAAAATACGGTGTGACAGGTCGTATGCATCACTCAGGTTGTCAAATGTGGTGTGACAGAGTGAATGCATTGCACGCGAAGTCAAATGCGGTGCAACAGAGTGTTTGTGTTGCACGGCCTGTCAATTGTGTCATTCCGTACTTGTACCTACAAAATAAAAATCAGAAGAAACTGCAAAAAAGGTGTTAAGGAAACAGTTATGTTCACCAATGTAATGATGGATTTTTTGCAAGATAGATTATTAGTAATATATGCATGCATGTAAATTAAATCCAACAAAGCAATGAAATGCATATGAGAAATAAGAAAATAAATAAGAAGCAACTTCACCCAATCTTTCATCCTCCATGGCTGACTTCCATTTCACCTTCTTAGCTTGTTGTGATGAAGAGTGTTCCCTCAGATTTGATGAGCAAACTTCTATGATGTTGACTAGCCCTAAACAAAGAATTTTGAAGGATTTGTATAAACTAAATGCAAAGGAAATTTAATTCTAGAATGCAAGTAGCTAAATGATAAACAAGAATGCAAGAAGATAAGTTAAGAGATTTCTCCAAATTTATAAGATTGTTGAAAATGAGGACAAAATTGACATTTTATAGAAAATGCAATTTTGGATGGACGACTGAGATTGAAGATTGATAAAATTCCCTAGAATCAATGATCAAGATTCAAAATGACAACTCTCAATTAGGGTTAGGGTAAAATTCTCATATAAGTGGACAAGATTTAATTTAAGAAATTGAATCAAGGATGGGGAATGAATGTGACATTGAGATGAAAATTAGTAGAAATCAAAAGATAAGAAGATGAGTTTTTAGAAAATCAGTAATTCTAGTAATTAGTTGATTTGTAGAAGAATATTTCCATTTTGAATTAAAATTAATTCAAAATATGGATTTTGTGAGATAATAAGTAATTGATTTAAAATTATTTACTAAAAGAAGAAGCATTTAACCATGTGAGACATTTTTAAATAAATTGTTTTATTTAAAAAGAGGGAAGTGACACATAAAGCAATTAAATAATCAGGAATAAATATATAATTTAGAAGAGGTAGTTAATTAATTAAATAAATTAATAAATGTATTTAATTAAAAGAGGATTTGGGAATTAGTGACATATTAAATAAATTACAATATATTTATTTAATAATCAAGAGGACATTAATGATAAAGATTAATTAAATAAATTGAGAACTTTATTTAATTATGAGAAGACTTTGATAATTAGTGACGCATTAAATAAATAAATAAGATTTATTTATTTAATAATCATGAGAAATAGAAAATCATGAATTACTTAAATAATTATAAATTATTTAATTAATAGTTGAAGATTGGTTAGAAACATAATTAAAAGGTCATAATTATGCTAGGATGAAAAAGTGGTAAAATAGTGCTTGCAGGCCTTGGTCATTTTTATGTGTCTACAGATCACTTCACAAGTAAGATCAAAATATGATACAAAATATAAGAGGCTAAAACAATACAAGAATGCTATATGGGACACCATTGAACTATTTGATGCTTTCTCTATTGAGTGGTTAGATAGATCTAAGAACTTGATGGTAGACTTTCTAGCTAATGTAGCTTTGAAAAAAGATGATATCACTTTGTTTGGGATTTCACAAATTGAATTCAAAACAAGACCCGCCATCCCTAATAATATTTATTGTTGGAAAGTTTTCAATGATGATACTGATCTGATCAAGTTTGTACATTGCATAGATCAGTATGAAGCCCAGGATATTGAATTTAATGCATTCGTGGAAGAAGTAGTTGGAAAACGGATTGTGTTTGGAAAAATAAGTTGTACAACTCAAAACCAACAAATTTCCTAAAGGAATTGTGGCACTAGAGATTGTGTTTGATGGAAATGATCATGCCCTAATGAAGCAAACACCTGTAAAAAAGGAATATGTTGAAGAGCTCAACCTAGGAACTGAATTGGCACCAAAAGGAGTATATATTGGAAAGAAGATAAGCCCAACGATCACAAAAATGTTGATTGCACTGTTAATGAAATACAAGCACATCTTCATATGGTCTTATGAGGATCTTAAAGCATATAAAGAAGATCTTTTCCAACATGAAATTCTATTAAAACTAGATGCAAAACCATTCAGGGAGAAATAAAGACCTATTAACCCTAATTTGGAACCTAAAATGCATGAAGAGCTCATGAAGCTTAGGGAAGCAGGTATTATCAAGCCAATTAGACATTCATCTTTGGTTCCTAATCTAGTACCAAACATAAAGAAAAATGGGGAAATAAGGATTTGTGTAGATTTTTGAAACCTGAATGTACCTTCTCTTAAAGATAATTACCGACTTCCAAACATGGAGGTTATGCTACAAAGGGTCATAGGCTATGAGTTATTGTCCATGATGGATGGATTTTTCAAGCTACAACCAAGTGAAAGTTAAAGAATCATAACAATACAAGACAAATTTTACTATGCCATGGTGGATGTATGTTTATGTCAGAATGCCATTCAGACTCACAAATGTTGGTGCAACATTTCAAAGGGCCATGGATGTTGCCTTTTCTGACCTAATTAATGCAATAATGGTGGTCTATCAGGATGATTTGATTGCATATTCCAAGAAGGTTGAGGACCATGTGGCTCATCTTGAAAAAATATTTCTAAGAGCATTGGAATATGGTATTTCTCTAAATCCCAAGAAGTGTCATTTTGTGGTGATAGAAGGAAAGTTTCTTGGGCATATAGTTTCTAAGGAGGGAGTAAGGATTGATCCAAAGAGGGTGGAGGCTATTGACAAGATATCCATATCCAAGATAGTTAAATCTATTCAATCCTTCTTTAGGAAAAATAAATTTTATAAGGAGGTTCATAGAAAATTTTGCTAAGATAGTAAAGCCAATATCAAAGATGCTAAAAAAGGGTGCAAAGATGGACTAGATAGTCAAAGCCATAGATGCATTTGCATCCATCAAAAGAGCAATCAAGGAGGCCCCAATGTTGAAGTCTCTTGATTTTAATAAACCTTTTCAAATATTTTCTTTTGCATCTTACCACACGGTTGCAACAATAATGATCCAAAAGAATGATGAAGGGCATGAACAACCAATCTCTTTTTTTAGAAAATCCCTTCAAAATGTAGAATTGAAGTATGATATTGTGGAGAAGTAGGCATATGCATTGGTGAAAGTTGTCAAGGCATTTAGACCATATCTGGTAGGAGAAAAAGTAATAGCTTATGTGCCTAACGCTGTACTAAAAGATGTATTCATACAAAATGAGACAATAGGGCGTAGATGCAAAGGGATAAATAGAGTCTAGGAGATTGATATCAAGTTTCATATCACCAAGTTGGTAAGAGGATAGGGACTAGCCAAATTGATGGCTGAAACAAACATGGAAGTTGCTTGAATATATAATGTGAATGTTGAAGAAAATATAGTCACTAGTATTGAGAATACACAATGGTACACTGATATTGTGCACTACCTTAAACATTTGAAGTGTCTTGGAGTGTTTTATGATAATAAGAAAAGGACACTCAAATTACAAGCTACAAAATATGTATTCATGAAAGGTGACCCTTACTAGAAAAATAGAGATGGTTTCCTATTGTTGTGTCTGGCTGAAAGCTAGGAAAATATGTCCTTAAAGAGATGCATGAAGGAGTATGTGGAGGGAACTTTTTCTACAAAAACCACTTCTCATAAGATACTAAGGGAAGGGTACTATTGGCCCAAGGTTTTTAATCATTCACATGACTATACTAGAAAATTTGAAGCATGTCAGAAGTTTTTTGGGAAGCTAAAATACCAAGGAGCATTACCTTTGAGACCTCCATTTCACCAAGCAAGCAACTAGTAAAGTTGTGACAAATTTCTTATTGGAAAATTTCTTCACAAGATTTGGAGCTCCAACAAGCATTGTAACTGATAATGGAATGTGCTTTAGGTCAAATGAATTCAAGGGGTTCTTCCAATCATATGGTATAGCAATTTCATACTATTCACCATACCATCCATAGGAAAATGGACAGGCTAAATCCAACAAAAAAATTATTTTAAAGATCATAAGAAGAATGTTGGATAGCAATAAAAAGGCCTAGGATTCTAAGTTGAAGTTTGCTTTATAGGCGACAAAATTATTGTAAAAAGGGCTACTGGTAAATCACCTTTTGAGCTTGTGTATGGAACTTAGGCCAGACTCCCTTTGCATAATCTAATACCAGTATGCAAGGTCATTTTGGAAGAAGATTTGGACATTCCTGAACCCATGGAGGAGAGGATGGATGAATTAATGGAGCTTGATGAAATAAAAAACCAAGCTCAACAACATAATAGGAAGAAAAAGTTACAAATGAAATACGTGTATGATAGGAGAGCTAAAAATAGAAAGTTTGAAATAGATGACATAGTTCTCATGTGGAATACCAGGAGTCAAGACAAAGGAAAGCATGGGAAATTTGAGGCCTTATGGTTAAGATTCTTTTTTAATTTTTGGCAAGGGAGGTGAGGATTCATGCTATCTCCAAAACTTGTTAGGGGAAGAACAAGAATTTCTAGTACATGGGAAATTCGTAAAACATTTATTTTCTTGAAGAACATAGAGGATTAAGGGTTTCCAGTGCATGCACAGTTCTTAACAAACCTCTTAAAATAAATCATTTACATGCATAGTAGAATAGGTGAAGGTCGGGGATTGCTAGTGCATGGACAATTCTTAGATAACCTTCTAAAATAAATATTTTTCATGCACAATAGTATAGGATTTCATGTCATTTCTACCACTCTTGATTTTTCCTCATTTCCACTACCATTCCATATCACGAGCCACTTGGTATGCTCTTCTAGTGATCTAAATTCTTGATATACCCACAAGGGGTATACATCCCTAGTCGAAGCCACTGTTGGGACTATAAAATTTGTTTTTAGCTTACATTCATGAAACCCACAAGGTAGCCAAATTCTAAGTGCAAAGATTAATACAAATTTCTATAGCCCATTTCCACATACCATATTCACCAATGATCCCATTAGTTTTGACCTTTTGACACACCAAAATCCCTCTGGTCATCATTGAGTAAGAGCTTCTAAACAAAGAGTTCATATTGGCATGACTAGGTCCATGTCTCTCTGATCCATAAGTCATAGCTTCTCAATTTAAGCATTTCTTGCATATTGACAAAAGGCCAACATTGTCATAACGATCAAAAAGTTTGGAGGATACATATTCAAGAAGACTAGACTTGTCATCCCATTGAAAAAAAGGTTATTGGCAAGAACATACTATCAAGATGAAATCCTCAAGTCATCCTAAGTATACATGTCATGTCGATGGACCCTCATTGATAAGAAATCCATTTTGTCTCACCGATAAGAAAAAGAGAACCATGCTAGGGAGAGATGTTCTATCAAAGTGAGTTTTCGTTCTCCTTCTGACTTCATATGTTACATTGATGAAAGTTATTTCAGTGAAAGTCTTTCTAATTCATCCAAAGGAAGAGGGTAATGAGAGAAACATGCCAATGAGACTAATGACATAGAAGTAACTTTCAAATCCCTTAGGGATTCCCATTCTAATGAAAACTTAGGGATGATATAGAAATATTTGAAGACAAGTGCAAGCATATAGGGGATGTATGGACCCATATTCAAGGATATGATATATTTATGTTTCATTATCATTAGAGGGATAGGTTTGAGCCAGTATGCAATCCCTGGAAATTTAACCTAGGAAAAATGGTTGTCCCTAACGTGTTTGTAAATATGGAACTAGTAAAATTCCTGGCTACCCACTACAATCTAGACCTCAAGGCTACCTACAATTCACTAGGTAAACCTTTTATACATGTGCCAAAAGCTACAATTTGTGAGGTTTTGACCTAAATGGCACATGTGATGAAATTATTGTACATGAGGCTTTAGAGAAAGAATACTGGAGAATGGATACAACCTATAGGGGGTGGAGATTACCATTGCATAGGCCCAGGAAGGATGGAAGTTTAGTTCCACTTAATGATAGTGATGGGCCTCTCTTTCAAGTCGACCTATTTGAACCCTATTTAAAATACATATATTTCTCAGTTTGTCTACTGTTGGGGATTGATTCTCCTGAGTTTATGTCAATTATACAAATGGTGATTATTGTCGATGTTCAGTACCATAATGCTAGACCATTTGACTATGCTTCATATATTTCTAAAGAAATTGATTCAGGACTAATGGAAATTAAAAATGGATCCCCTACACTTCATTTCAAGCATTATTCTATATTCATGCATATAATACTGTATTTCAGGCAAGAAATAGGGATGTGACCAGAGGAATTAAGGATTGCATGATTTGAAAAAGAGGGTAAACCATTACCGATACAATTATGGACTGCTATTTTGGATAGCAGATTTGTCAATTACAACTATGTTCATTTTGAGGAGCATTTTGTCAAGACATTATACAGATTTTTCAACTATCATTGTGATCACTCATTATCTGATGAAATTACAAGGTTCCTTAGGCCAAAGGATTTCAGTGGACCTATAAATGTGGGTCATAATTGGGGTGATTGTTACTATTTTGTGGATGCCACCATGATCAGAGTTTATGGTTTTGAGCATACACCATTTATTTTTCCAAAGATAGTACCTAATAGAATTGCTTACTTGGAGATTGTTAGATAGATGGATTACTCGAGTGCCATGAATCTAGGTGCCTTTGGGAAGAAAGAATTCATGCCAAGATTTTTGTGCTTCAGAGATTTCACTATACTAACAAAAGAAGGGTAGGACTTGATTTTGGATAAATTTTTGCACTTCAATTTGAAAAGGGCTCCACCAAGAAAAGGATTTGATGCAGAGGGATATATTGGCTTTTCAAGAAAAAAGTTGAACTTGGGTGGGTATGATCATATACCTTATCCATATGATGACACAATCAAAAACATGGAAGAGAAGAAAGTTGAAGTAGCTATTGATGAATATAATAGGGGAGTAGAGCAGAGGATGAAAGAAATGAAAGAAATAGAGCTATTATCCTCTGGTGAGGAGTCATCTGATGATAAAGAATTTCAGGGCCCAACTGATAAAATTTCCAAATTGAGGATTAAAGATTATAAGTCTCCCCTTAGAGAGAAATAAATTGAAGAGGACTCTGATACAAACACAAGGTAGATGTCTTATAGATCCTTTTTTGTTGATGATGAGTTTATAAAGTCCCCATAATTTATATCCTTCTTGTACAAATAGAAAGGGAAATCAATAAGAGAATCTGTTGCAAACATAACACCAAACACTGAGGATCCGTAATTGAATACTGTGAAGTTGAGTTTAGAAAGTGAGATGAAGAACATGACTCCAGAACAAGGAAGGAAATTATTGGACGAGTCGAGTGTAATGATTTTCCTAGGTTTGGACCTGAATTCTGCTCTTGCGTTTTACAACTTCTTGCAACATAATAATTCTACACATAAGCTTAGTCCTAAAGGAGTTACAGAGTTATACACAGGATCAAAGTATAATCCTAATGAAGGTTCCCTCATGATCTGTACCATTCATCCTCCACACAAAGATTCTATAATCATTCACACAAAAAAAAGAATTTGGCCATGTCATGACTTTAAATGTTGGAAGGTTGATCCTATGGCCACAACTGAGATTGGTATCATTGTTGCTAGGTTAAACAAATCTCAGATCTAGATGTTGATTAAGGAAAAGGAAATGTACAAAATGAATAATGAGAGGATACTTGAAGAAAATGATTTCTTGAAGGATATGGTCAAAAATACATCAAAGGAATCTCCGAAGCTATTAACTCAAGGGGAGAGTTCACAATTAAAGTATAAAGGTGAAGGATCATATGTACAGGATCAAATAAATGAAGCCAAGTTTGATACAATCTCTGCAGCATTTCAAGAAAGACATGCTAATCTAATGATTTTGATGAATAAGGTGAGGTCAATCCATTCCAAGAATCATGATAGATTTGAGGAACACAATAGCTTAGATGATCAAATACAAGAGAAAATTCAAGAAATGTAAAAGACAAGTATTTTTGATAGTGGGGATACCACAAATGTTGAAGATATAGTAAAGAAGAAAAAAAGATACTATAAGGAGCTCCAGGAAGATGTAAAAGTACTAACTAATGTTAGAAAGATGGATTTCCTACATTATTTGCAGATAATGGAGAGTCGAAGAGTCAAGATGAGTGGACAAGAGATTGCAAGGTGATATTGCATAAAGCCTTGGAAGTTGCCAAAAGTGAAGAATCAACACTGGATAAATCACTCAAGGATCTGGAAAAAATGGTAACCATGGAGATCTCTATGATAAATGCCACAAAAAATGTCGATACTCACTTGAGGGAGGATTATTTAGATCATATTACTAGATTGTATCTGTGGCTTTCTAGAGCCTAATTGTTTATGTTTAGTTATTGTTAGTTGTTGTTATTTTTCAAAATATATTCACAAAAGGGTGCATTCTCTTCAAAATTTTGATATATAAGACAGTTCCATAGTGATAGAGATAGAAAGAGAGAGGTGAATAAGGATAGATAGCATAAGGCTTCTATAATGTTTACATTTCGAAAGACTATGTCGTAAGCATAATTTTGAGGAAATAAATGAAAGATCTTTGATTATGTGGCTTCATATTGGTATCTTTTGTTTGTTAAAAATATATAGTTATTTGGTTGTCTCCAACTTAATATTTCCTTGTTATTTAAATTGTTGTATCAAAGATATATTCATTTTATCAAAGCACATTTGTTGTTCTTGTGTGATGTGATTAATTGGTTTTTTTAAAATAATTAAAACCCTTCTAGTCAATCACAGTAATCTAGAAATATTATTTGGATCAATAAGAAGAGCCATATAATTAGGATTTCCATTTTGTCTCAAATTTGGTATCATTTTTTGTTCCCATGTGATTTATTCAATTGTCTCTTTCAAGCAAAGGTTTAAATAATTTTGATAAATCGTAAGTAACTTGGTTGTGTTAGTTGGATCTATAAGTAGATATTTTCAATCACTTTCCTACATGTTTATACAATATATAAACCAATATAAGTGTGCCAAATTTTTTGAGTTATAGCCAACACAAGTCATCCATTCTAGATCTTCATTTGAATCCATTTACAGAACAAGGCACCAGTCTTACTCATTTCATCACTTAATTTTATCAAATCTATTTTCAAAACCTTACATTTGTTAACTGAACATATTAAATTTTACCTTGATATTGCTTATACAATTTATACCAAATTAGGATCACATCTCTCCACTCTCAATTTCCATTGTGGATAGATTTCTCAAGTAGGAAAAGCATAGTTTAAGTCTGCTTCATTTGCATAGGTATATCCACCTAGGTTTGGCAGAGCCTAAAGAGAAGAAGGTTCATAATACACAAATTGGCCTTGTTCATTATGCTAAAATGTACCAAGAGCTTGGAAATCTCTTGAGATTTTCCAACCAACGTTTTTGAGACCTAATAGTACGAATCTAAATTGAATATCCAATCCCACATCAACTTACCCATCATAAGGGTTTTGGTAAGAGTAAGCATTACATTAATATTTTTTAGTAAATTAGATTGGGTTCTCCTCATTTTAGATACTAATTTTTTGTTTCTCAAGGATTAAAACCTTTGATTTTTTTTGGTAGAGTGGATTATTTTCTCCAACATCTACTTGAATCCAAAGATATTGCTAAGTTGGCCATACCATCAATGACCCTATTACCTTCTCTATAGATATGAGAAAATTTTTTATTTCCAATTTCATGAGAATATTCTAATATCAAAAATAATATCATCACAAGACCATCCAATATAGCCTTTGAATTTGACAACATCGATTATAGTTTTAGAGTAATCTTCCACCTATAGTATTTTGATTCCTATAGCTAAATCTATTTTGAGATCACCAAGCATATCCATAGCTTCAATTATCATAAAATATTTCTCTTTGATGCCCCCAATATAACTACTAATAAAATTTCCCTCATAATCTCTTATTATATATGCCCCATACTAGTAGGGCTTGTGTTTCCTTTTGCAACCCATCAAAGTTGAGTTTTGATCATCCCAAATATGGAGGCATCCATTTGGTGTTTTATCTATCCATAAGTTTAGAGTTATCAAAGGAGCTTGGGTCAATTTGTAAACCCCATTTATGGGCTATATTGATGTCCATTTCATTTGGGGGCCTTCTTGGGAATTTCTAGCAACATAAATAAACATTTTCTATTAGTATCCTAGAGAAAGAACCAAAAACAACCTTGGGACTCTTTTATTCATTGCAAAAGATCCTATTATTCCTTTCCTTCTAGATGCACCAATTGATGAAGAGGGAAAATTGTCTCCAAGTCTCCCTAATTAGGGTTGAGTAAAAGGATAGACCCAATTTTTCACTAGACTTTTGACACTATCATTCATTGACTAATAGATACCTAGTTTTTGTAGAGAATAGGCTCAAACCTCAACAACAAAGGGTAAAATTAATAATAGGTGAGGCATAGATTCCATATCCATTTTGCATAGAGTGCATCTATAAGGGATCTAAAATCCACTTTGCCTTAGGTTTTCCTAGGTGAGGATTCTTTTCTGATCATTTATCCACTAAATTAAGTTAATCTTGGGAATTAGGTGTTGGTTTCATATTTGATTCTGAAGTATATATTAGGGACCATGCTCATACAAAAAATTGTAAGCTATTTTGGCAGTAAGTTTTCCTTTACTCTCCTTAGCCTAAAAGAAACTATCTTCTTTCTAGAATAAAGGAATACTAGTGATGGAAAGGGTTTTCATGAGGGACCAATAATTTTTCCTTAGCCCTTGAGTATTGTGGCAACATCTTCCAACATTTTCTATTTTTGGGAGCCCAGTCAAACAATGAGGTAATCGAAAAAATTCCTATTGAAGTAGTTTAAGGCAGGACCCTGAAGGTCCTTGAAATCATTTTGGATGAGGGGATGTCCCAAGATCTAGGAATCATCCCAAAAATTAATTTTATGACCATTCCCCAATTTCCATCTCAAACCACCCTGAAGTAGTTATTTTGATCTGATGACATTGTTCTAGATTAAAAAATCATGGGGAATTTAGTGGTGTAAAGGCTCTTGATAAAGGGTAGTTTTTTTTAGGTATTTTGCATTTAGGATAGTACACTAGTCCTTATTTTTCCTTAAAAGATCCCAACCAATATTAGCTAGGAGATAATTATTGGTAGTTTGAATTTTTCTAATCCCAAGCCCATTATTGGTTTTAGGAAGGTAGACAATATCCCAACTTAGTAGAGCCAACTTCTTCTTCTCCTTTGTACTAGACCAAAGGGAGTTTCTTTGAATTATTTTAACATTTTATGCTATGTATCTAGGAATTTTGAATAGGGATAGGAAACAAATAGGAATCACTTGTAGAGTAGCAGTACGAAGTTGTAATTTTCTTGCATGACTCAAAAAAGATTCTTTCCAACAAACAAGGTTTTTTGCAATCTTTTTAGCACAAAATTCTAGAAATTAGGGGTGACTTCCTTGATAGTTAGAGGAAAACCTAGATAGACTATCGAGAGATGGGCATTTTCACAACCAAGAATAGTAGTCACTTTGTTTTAAAGATTCTGCATTGTGTTAAAGAACTATATCATATTTTTTTTCAAGTTATGCATTGGAAAGAGATGTAGGTGTAGTTATTAAGGCATGTCTTCCATTTCTTGGCTTTAAACACTTAGGATTTTGCAAAGATAATAGTATTGTCTATAAAATTTTGAATAGCTGAGGGGTCTAGAGAAGTAGCAGATTTGATTCCCTTGGTAGAACCTGCTTGTAGAAGTTTAAGAATATTTTTATTTAACACATACACAACCATGATGAAGAGATAAGGGGATAACGGGTAGCCTTGCCTAATCCATAGGGAACACCATTAAATAGAAAAAAGTACTTGATCGTGGAGATGCATTCTTTCTTGAGGTTTATAACAAACTAATTAAATAAAAACTCAGCAAGGTCTTTTAAAATAAAATTTTGTTCATTTTTTTCAAATATCAAGCTGATCTCATAGATAACCTATGGATTTTCCATTTCTAATGGTCATCTTCCTAGAGGGATTTTCCAACAAACAAGTGAAAGCTATAATAACTTTTTCCTTTGCATTTCGGTCTTTGTAAAACTTGGGAGGGTGATCCCATACAATGTAATTAAGATAATTGTGTGTTAATTTACCTCATACATTGTAAATAGAAAATATATTCTCCTATATTTTTCTCTCCTTTATGATTGGAAGACCCCCACTAGATTGAGTATTTTTGTATCCTTGATGCTGAAAGGATTATCCCATTCCACTATTTTTTTGTGGTTGGGAATAGGGAATCTATTGATTTGTGGTAGTCAACACATTCATTCCAATAGTTGGGGTGGGTTGTGGTGTAGAATGAGGTGAGATTTGAGAACTAGAAGGTGAGGGATCTCCAATTAATGACTTTAGGAAAGCAATTTTACTTTGCTTTTTTGCATTAGCAGCAAGGATTTGTATTCTTTATAGTTCTCTTTGTAATTGTGCATCTTATAACTATAGTTTTAGATTTGAGGGATATAGAGCTATGGTTGTGGGAATACTGCTAGATGACACATTTGTACTTATTCTTGATCCCTTAGTTTGAACTATAGGTCTTTTTCTTGTATCCATGGCTTGTGATGGTTTACTAGTGGTAGAAGGGGTTGCAACCAAACTTGTGACATTGAGCTAGTCCATGCACTTGTGTTGGTAGTCCCAACAAGAAAATTCACAATAATTTTTTCATGTTCAAGAGTAAGGACAGGCTAGTAAGATGAAGTATTAGTGGGATTAGGTTCTTCATGGATGATTAATTTCATCCTTTCTACCCTTCTCCTCAATTTATCTCTCTCATACATAGTAGCTTTCAATTTCTCTTCCTGCTCCTTTATTTTTTGGATCTTAACTCATAAAGAATTTGGGATTCCTCTTGAAGTTCCATCATATATTGTATTAACTCATCCCAATTTTCTAGACTAACCTCAAAATCTATATGTTCACGAGTGTAATTTGTAAGGTTCAACACCTCCCTTTATGAGATAGGATCAAAGGATCTATTATGAGAATTTATAAATGGGTTAAATACCTAAGTATTATGAGTAGTAGTGGCCCCAAGATTTAGTCTCTAAGCTCCCAAGGTGGCATTGAAATCCCTATCCTAGAATTTCCATTCCTTTACTAGTTTTAGACCAAGAGGATTTCAACTGGCTTTCTTACCACTAGTGGTTTATTTTGTAATGGGAGTTTTCTCATTATTAGCGGGGATTCCATATACATATTATTTTTAACATCTTCATGTAATTTTTTAGATTTTGAAGTAGGAGGATTAACAAACTTACCTATTTTTGCATTCTTTTTCTTCCAAGATGGCTTGGTATTATACAATAATTCACCTTCCAGCCTTTCTCATAATTCTTCTTGAAATGATTTTTTGTCCCTCTCATAATTCTCTCTCTTTCATTTTATAAATTTTTAATGCACTAGTACAAGAGACTCAGAGTCACCACCTAATTAATGGGAATATGAAAGATACTTAATAACTCCTCAAAATAATTATAAATATAGAGAGAACTAGACACAACTTTGTAGAAAATGCAAATGAGACCTAGAACTTCGAATCAAAAATGCAAACCTGAATTATGATGAGAAATCTATATGAAATTGTTCTTAATAGAACTAAGAACAATGGATTTTATGACTTTGACTTTATAAGATATTGAACTAGAGATTTTAAAAAAGTTTATCCCTAGTAGAGTCACCAATTTATTTGTGTTTTTTAAATACCAAGCTAATCTCAAAGATAACCTATGGATTTTCCATTTCCAATGGTTATTTACCTAAAGGGATTGGCCAATGAACAAGTGAAAGTTGCAATAACTTTCCCTCTGTACTATGGGCTTTGTAAAACCTGGGAGTGTGATCCCATATAATGCAATTAAGGTACTCTTGTTCCAATTTACCTCATACATCGTAAATAACAGATATATTCTCCTATTATTTTCTTGACAGATGAAAGACTTCAAAGATCTAGCTAATTCTATACAACATTTAACATTCTAAAGCAAGAGAATATGGAACTATATGAAACTTCCATGAATTAAACTTCAACTGAAATGAAACTTTGTATTCATTCTCTTAGAGTGTGAAAGATCCATAAACTTGTAATGTTAGACAAATTCTAGATAAGCACCTTAACCTAGGGTATGGAGTCAAATTCAATACAAATCATTATGTATAACAACATTTTAACCCTAACATTATAGAGCTTTACAATATTGCATTACAACATTGCACTCAATATCCTAAACCAATTCTTCATATGAAATCCATGTACATGAATACACAAACCTATACTTATATCAAAGTAATTTAACCAATTCTTTGAATTGGAACATTAAAAAAATAATGCATCCACTAGAACAATAATGGAGATAAACAAAGGATCCTTGATCAATTTCATTAAACATTTAAGCAAAGAGTACAATAGGATACGATTGGCTTCAAATCTATGCCATCCTTGTATTCAAAATGTTGGTACTAACATAAAGCATACAAAATGCATAAAATGTAAACTCAACAACCTGAGAAAAAACTACAACTCTATTCTCTAAACTTTGCATTACAAAATTATCTGAGAGATCAATCATCATATGTAAATGACCTTGAATTCCCTTTTATAAAGCAACAGAGCAACAAGCTTTAGATCATTATGCATGTCACATTTTTATTCGACATTTATTTATATTTCAAAATACAAGTACAATACTTTCTCTTGGATGGAATATCCCGAGGACAAAAATAGTTATATATACTCTAAGTAATCAATTGTCCCTCCAAAAGTTCCTTTGATGCAAAGTGTTGGTTCTTTACCACTCCTTTTCATCATTCTTCTCAATATGGACTTGGGAAAGTTGAACTCAAGGGTAAAGGAAAAACCTTGTGTGTAAAATATTAAATATTCTATTGTTGGCATTGTTGGGACCCTTTGAGATTGCTAAGTGTGCATAATATACAAAAATTATAGCCACATCACCATAGAAAAGTCCTACAAGTTAGGAATATCATTGTATTTCTTATCTCAAGCATGATAATCCCCCCAAAGGCCAATTCAATGCCATGAACTCATCCTTGGTTTTGTATGGGCCATACCTCTTGACCACATCGTTAGCTTCTCTACCAAAGTCCTTTAAGAACATGTTAGTGAGTGGCAATTTGTACATATTGTTTTTCAACATATCAACATCTACTTCCCCACCATCATAAATTAAGACATGTGTGGAAATGATATTGTCTATTTGTATTCTCTATTTTTCATATAATTTTATAGCTCCAGTGCCATCCAAAATGTCTAGCAGTAAGCCAAAATCAGTCTCATCAATTTGTTGGAGAAACTCTTTAAATTTCTTCTCCAATGGATCTACTAAGCCCTGGTAGTCAACAATTCCTTTTACAATTTTGTAAGTGGGTACTATTTTTAGTGCCTTATTTAACTCATGAGTAGACCCTACAACCATGATTTTAGATGCACTAAGCTCGGATACCCATATTTGCATCGATGGGATTACAATTGACTTGTCCCTCTCAAACATTCTAACTACACTAAATAATAAATAATAACTAGAGTGAATGTTATTCAAACTCTTTATTTCTTTCCCCAAACAATGCTCAAGAAAATTAGAAACAATAAGAATTTTATTCTCATTATATAATGAAAATAGCTCCTCATATGCCCTTAGTTGTTTGATCAAACCCCTTCTACTTGTTCTTTCCCTGGGAGGAAGTGTAGTTGATGTACTTACAAAAATTTCTTCAAGTGGTCTATTTTCATCATAGAAAACTATCTCCATGGATGGTGGGGGAGGTGAATGAACTAGAGGAGTTGGTGGAGAAGAGGGAGATGGAGTAGTTACTTGTATTGATGGCCCTGGTTGCATTGGTTGTTAATTCTTCAAAATTTCATTCTCCAATTCCAATTTTTTCAACCTTTGCTTGTATTTACTATAGGAAATCAATAAATCATTTTATTTTCTAGTCTTTGCATCATGTTTCTCTTGCAAAGACTCAATAGTTCCTTTGTGAAATATGGGACATTGATTGCCAATATAGTTTCCTCTATTGTAGGGTGTCTAAAACTCTTTTTATTATTAGATCCCCTCTTAGGTTTGCTCCAAGATCTACCACTTGAGGCTTACTGGTGTTAGGGGCCAAGGCCCATGATGGCACCTTCAAATTTTTCGGATTTGAAGTGCCCATGTTGAAAATTTTTCCTTTGCACACTTAGAGGTGCCCCTAAATTTTTTTCCCAAGTGACCTACTTCAGAGGGTCATAATTTCGAGCCAATTAATTTTCATGCCAAACCCCTTAATGGAAATATCCAGTTGATATATGTGAACAAGACTATTAGTTTTCAGCTTCCCATGATGAGTTTTGATAGGGTTTTGAAAAGAAAAGTTGCAGGGCTCTAGGACTATTTTCTTGTTTGAAAACACTTTGTCTGGTGAAGTGGCCTCCTATTTGAGCTGATATTTCATAGTTGGGTTATTTTCATGAAAAATGGATTGTTGCCCAACATTCTTCCCACATTCATGTTCTCCTTGGTCTGGTTTCAGAGCCTTGATGTCTGATTTTCTATTTTTTCAAGATCAAAAGCAAATGTAGTTTGTTCTAATTTTACATCTACATTTTTGGAACTTCTCAAGGTGGGAAACTTTGACCCCTAATATCTCGTGAAGAATGTTGATTGAGGAAAATCCCTCTTTCATTAATGCTCATTGGTACTAAATGATCTAGTGTTTCCAGTGGCAACTTCTCAAAAGTTGATTTGACAATTTTTCAAGATGGTGATTTGGTGAGCCCTAATTGGTTTTTAATAGGTGTAGTTGCAAAAAAGTACGACTGAGCTAATTTTTCAGTGAATATCTTGCACCTCAAAATATTTTTTGTTGAGATGTTTGTTGCAATACATTCTTGGGTCAAATTTTTACATGCTTGCAAGTTTTCATGACTTTAGGAGGTCGCTTGACTGGTTTCCTAGGGCAATTCCAAAGGCCACTTGATCCGTTTTGACTATCGTACAAAGTGCCTAAAAATGGATTTTGATGGTTACCCACTTCAAATTTTTCACCTCAGATGCATATGGAAGTAGGGTCATGTCAATTCTGGTTGAAAACATTTTTTCAAAATGATTTTTTTTTAGCCTGTCCCACATGGGGACCCGACATGTTTCACATAGTTATGGAGTTATAAGTGTATAGATAATGCAAAAGTTCAAAGTATTATTGAAAGTCTATATAAGACTAGTATAGTGTTCACAAACCATAAAGGAGTTTTCAAGATTGTCAAGTTGTCCGAGGAAAAATAAAGACCCTAATGTGATTCTCTCCATCATTCTTGGAGCTTTGAAATTAAGTAAAGGCAACATATGCAAGTAATATGGGAAGATTCACATAGAAGGGCAAAAGAGATGGTGTTTCATTTGAGTTCCCTTAGGATGAAGTCATAACACTATTCACTCTTGCTTGGTTATTTGAGCAACTCCATGACACTTGAAAGGAAGATCTTTTTAATCCTATTATAAAAACATTATTTTGCAATTATGTTATTTCCAGACTAATCCAAGTCATTAGATTCATAAGGAGTAATGAAAGAGTATATGATATGTGTATGTAAGCATGAATGATTCAGAAATGGCAATAGGTGGTCTATGCCCAATTGTAAGAGTAGTAAATATGGGTTGCAATCCCACTCATGCTTTAGCTCCTCACCACAACACTTCATTATTTCTTAAATGGCCCTATGGACAAGATATTATGGGATGTTGGGGAACGAGCATATCCACGTAATATTCTTATTGGAAGAAGGTCACAAATGCATATATTTAGGAAGAATAATGGCCTTTTTGGCTTTACTTGCCACTTTGAAAGAGGTTGTGATACATTTGGAACTAGCTAAAATGGAGTCAGTTTGATATTATAAAGGATATTTTTAACACATGTATAGTAAGTTGTTGAGGGAAGCCTATTTGGTTGATGCCCTATACTTGAACACATTGTGAAGTCAATCAAAATGTAGAGTGGTGGCTGATTGTAAATGAACATTCTATGCAATGCTTGTAGGTTCCCCCAATCATATGTTACATTTCAATGTTGAGTGCAAGGTAGCATGGCTTCGATAGTAAAGAGAACAATGAATGGATTGAAGCAAAATGAAACAATAAAGGGTTGTGCAGGAGGAGAATTAAATGTGAATATTTCTCATGTTGATATCCCACTTGGAAATTGGGATTGCTACACATTTTTGTGTGATGAAGCAATGGATCTATCAAAGGAAGTGACATAGACAAGTGTATACAAAAAATGGATTTGTTGAAAAGGCTTTAGAAAATCTTAGGCAAATGCAACTAGAGGGTATCTGACCAAATTCCACAATATTTATCATCATCCTTTCTGCCCATGAAAATGGAGGGATCTAATGAATGAGGAAACATTTTGTTCAATATAGGGATGAAACCAACTCATGTCTTTTCTGCACATGGGAGGCACACACCTGTAGTGAAAATGTATCCAAATTGTTTGAGGAAATTCCATTTTGGTAGAGGAAAATTTTAAAAAACAGTTGTGCAAGATGAATGGTGCCATCATTCAAGCCAAAGAAGGAGCCAAACATGTAGATAAAAGTTAGGGAAAAGATAGGGAAAAGCTAAACTAGATCAATAGTCAACAGTAATCTCATGTCCCCATGCGACTGCTTAGCTTATTTTGGCTAGCAGCCACTACTCAACTTATTTAGGAGTTATTTGTGGAGCTGATGGCCCCATGAATGCTTAATTTTTCTGCTTATTTTTAAGAAGCCAACTTAAATTTGTATTAATAGTATTAATAATAATTTTTACAATAAAAAATTAGAAAAACAAAAACAAAATCAAATATTAAAAAAGAGGGAAAGAAATTTTTGGAGCCAGATGGATTTTTAGAAATATGCAGTTGCTGCTTATTTCTAGCCCCCCCTCTTTTTTCACAACTTATTTTCAATTCCTAAACAGTAGCTACTCCATTAAAATAGGAAAAGATTCCAAATTATCCTTTCCCAAAAATAAAATTTATGCATGGGAACACCCCTACTACTTAAATTTAAGCAGAAAATAGAGTTAAGCAGCCACATGGGGACATGAGGTAAGGGGGCTACACAGAGCGATCTCCACCCTATCGCACTAGCCCGCAGGAGTTGAAGATGGCATGATGAGGAGGTTGTGAGGAAGCGGGGAGGAGTAGGTTTTCCTGCCAACCTGCCATATTAAAGTATTGTTTTATAAAAATCTACGGGGAGGTGGGGATTGGTCGAGGTGGGCCCGTAAACAAAGAAATCCCGTGAAGATTTGAAATGGCTGGTGAAAGTCTTCACTCATTTTAAAAGGCATTAGGCATTGTTTCATGTGAATTAAAAATGCAAGATTTTAAATGGCCCGATAAAAGGAAATTGAGGGCTTCCATCTTTTAAAAAATAAGAAACAATATTTTTTGCTGGGAAGTAAGGTGAATATAAAAATTGATGATATTTTACTCAAAAGAAAAGTACATAATTTTACTCAATTAGTGAAATTATATTCACTAGAATGCAAATGAGTGAAATTAAAGATAGGGAAAAATGAGAAGTGGCTACTATAATTAAAATTTTATTGAGGTTTGTATTTAAACTTCAAGTAAAATTACTTTCACAGGAATGAGGGACAATTTTAGAAGTGCAAACTAAAGAAGAGTATTTTCTACAGGGGACTAATTATGTAGCAAGGTAACTAATTTTTTTTACAGGTGGAGGTTTATTTTCCTAGGAAAAGCCAGGCATAGAAGAAGACAATATTGCATTTACATGTGAAATAAAAAGTGGGGAAAGAGGTATATGACTACTTTGGGAATAAGATTTATTTTCATGGAAAAGGGCAGAAGTGCTGAAAACTGTTGGGAAAAGAGAAGTGGTTTTTCTGTTGCAAATATTTTCTCACTGCAAGGGTAAAAATGGAAGAAATGAGTGAATTTTTTCATGAGTAGGAATATTTTTCAACTGCAGAATAAAGGAGAATGATTACTCTTCAAGGTGGGAATATTTTATGTTTGAGGGCAGGGAAAATATAGAGGCATGGATTATTATTGTTGGTGAAGAAAGATATGTGAAAATCAATAGGAGAAGGGTTGCTAGATGTCAGCAACAAGTGGATTGTAGGGTTGCTTCCTCTTCTCCTATAATTTATGTTTCTTTCTCATTTTTAGGGGGGTTGCTCATTCTTTTCTATCTCATGGCCCGAAATAATGTTTTGTAACAAGGTCTAGAATGTATAGTATTTCAGTTTTAGGTTTTTGCAGTTTTTCTGAGTCATGTAATGAGGAACTTATTCACAACAATGTTATATTTTCATGTAAATGATCATATATTTTGAGTTAGTTGTCTCCATTGTATACACTAAACAGGTTATGAACAAAAGAAGTCAATATTTTATGTTATTTTTCTTTTGGTTTTACCTTGAATGTATGTTCAATGTTGTTACTTTCATTCTAAGAATGAATTAAATTGTATGAACATAAACAGAGGTTTGTGCAACTGTATACCTAGATTAATAAGGTATGACTGGTTTGGTTTCTAGTATCAATGGTGTGATGCATCATCTGATAGGAATAATTATGATAGTGTGAATGTTGTAATGTATTTTGAACTTCATGGTTTAGGTGACTCTAGCCTAGGATTAGGGATTGGTCTTCAATCTTATAGTTTCCTAGGATCATTTTGTGAGCAGCTATAGTTTTATAATCAATTTACTTATCAATCATATTGTGGGTGTGTATGGAATTTAATGCATAATATGTCTCATGTTTAAGTTAGAAACTACAAGAAAGGCTATCCAAACATTTAGGGTATTATGTCTATTAAACATTTAAGGAGAATCATTTTTTTATTATGTATTTGATACTTTAGCACACAAGTATCTACAAGAAAATTGTTGGGATTACCCTCCCAAGTTTAACTGAGCCTAAGGTGTAGGGGAAATGTGTTCTAATCTCATTTCTTGTTAGTTTTGCAAATCCATCTCTAAAATTACTCATAATCAAAGGGGTAATCATTTTAAGAATGTTTTTCCATCCATTCTTGATTATTATGAAGTCTGAAAATATAGTATAAGGAGGGAAAATAATTCCCTTCTTCTGACTTTCCAAATGTACATCCTCAACTTTTCCTAGTTGCCACATGACCTCTAAGAAACCAATTATGAGTGGTACAACTCTTGGTAATAGATTTGGAGTTACATTTGTACCATACACTCTCAAAATTGTGCAACTTTTATATGTGATGATATCTCCATAGTTATGATCAATTCCTAAATCAAGACTCCTTTCTTTTGGCCTCAGAAAGTCATGTAATTCCTTAGGAATCCTAGGTAGATCCCTCACCAAAAATCCCTTCAACTTTGTAGCAAATAGATTAGAGAAAGCAAGAAATATTGAAGTGTGGCAATGCCTATCCAAATGATGAGTCCAACATTATATAGGAAGGCATTCACCATTTTCATCCTTTAAATCTAGCTGTATATCCCAACCAAACTCCTTGATTCCTCTAGCCAAAAATATTTGACACAACAATGAATACCACCAAAATCTTACTCCAGTTTCACCATTCTTGATGGCTACCAGTGCCTTATGAATTGTATTAGACAAGTATGTACCAAAATCATACTATTTATTCACCATCACATGTTGGATGTTAGCAGCCATACATATGAAAGCCATGGGTATCCTCTGAGGAGGGTCAAGCCCTATAATGAGTTCAACATTGTATAGGAAGGTGTTCACCATTTTCATCCTTTAAATCCAATTGTATTTCCCAACCAAACTCCTTGATTCCTCTAGCCAAAAATATTTTAGACAACAATGAATACCACCAAAATCTTACTCCAATTTCACCATTCTTGATGGCTACTAGTTCCTTATGAATTGCATTAGACAAGTATGTACCAAAATCATACTATTTATTCACCATCACATGTTGGATTTTAGTAGCCATACATATGAAAGCCATGGGTATCCTCTGAGGAGGGTCAAGCCCTATAATTTCACACAAAGCTTGGTAAGTTCTAATAAAATAATATTCAAAAATTTCCATAGACAAGGGCTCCTTATTAGTAGGTGTGAGTTTTAATGTAGTTATCCCTTTTCCCTTTACCATAAACATGGGCAATATTGTCAGCTTGTAAGTAATTTTATTTGTCTTATATTCTTTCCTTAATGCCTCCAAGTTGATTTCTTCGATGGCATCATGGTTAAGATTAAAAACCCTTATGAATCCTTCTCGAGTTAAATCCACCATTTCAACCCATGCATGTGACCCAACAACCCTAATATTAGGATCATAATTGGATACTATGGACTTCAACAAATCGACATCCAAATAGACATTTGGAATTGAAAGTTTCCCATATCGAGGTTCTAGCCATTGTAGCTCAGAATGTTGGAATTTCTCTTTCTAAACAAGTACTTGAAAAGGTCCCATCTAAAAAAATGTGGTATTTCAACATCCCTAATGGCATAATTTTAATCAATGATCCCTTTATTTTCTCCTAGACTTTGGAACATTAATTTTCCCTTAATATTTTTCTTTTTTGCACCCAATAATTAGGCCAACAAGTCCTCATGAAGGCCTCTATTTGGGTGGAACTGGAGGTCTAGGCCTTTAGGGGTGCCATTTTTGAAATTGTGCAACCTAGGGTTTTCTAAAATGCAACATGGATTTCTTGCATGGTGGGTAAATTTTTCTAGAATAGACACACAAGAACTAGGGAGAATTCAAATTAATTTAGTAGTAGTTTATGAATGTCAAACCTTAAAATAAATCTAGTAATAAATTTAATGTATTAAGCATGTGAAAGCACATAACTTCACTGTAAATCAAACACAAAGAAGGAAAATTTCACTTATAGGTGTGTAAATGCTAGAAACCATAACTTTGAGCACAAGAATCCTAAAAAACCATTGTAATCAATCTCCAAATGTTTTAGAATGATTTGGTAGTTCTAAAATATGCTTTAATCCATCATTTATGATTAGAAAGCATTATGTCCATCATAACTACTCACTTACATGAACCAAAATGGCTCAATCCATTCAATTTTACAACTTTTAATTTTATCTGTCGATCTCTTAGTGATATGGATTGTTGGATGGCTTAGATGGAGTCAACTAATTTTTTAAAAAATGACTTAGCTAGACTACAAAATAGAGCAAGTGAAAAATTTCCATGTGTAGAAGATCCTCCAACATCATGGCAAGCCCTACCACCCTCAGGAAGCTTTAAAAATGTTGATGTGTCACTTCCCCACAATCTCGAATGTATCTATTGGGAAGAAAATCAAGGGTTGTGAGATAGTGAGGAGAGCTCTTAGATACCACCACATGTCCGAACCTATGCACCCCTTAACCCTCCAAGCCTATGCCCACACTTAGAAGAAATTCAACATGTGTTTAATACTTTATAAACTACTAGAAAAGGCCATGTGTGTTCAACTGTGCAACTTAAAATTCAACTATGTTGCCTTAGATATTTACTAAAATATTTTAATTGACCAATAGTCCCATGGATGGTCAAGATGAAGCCATTTGTCATCTTCTTGTAATCCTAGATTAATCTAAGATCCTTTAGAGGATCCCCCACAAGATAGTGGGGAATGGTCTTGATCAATCCACGTGGCTCAATATAATCTCTTGGATTAAGGGCCCACCATTAGTGCCTTTTAATAGATTGCAAGGCCCATCATGAAGACTAAACATGTGACATTATCTCTATATCCCACACTCCTTTTTCCATGAATATTGTATTAGCATAAGATAGTGATAAACCAATGAATGTTGAAAATTTTTCATGCATGGGGCTAGGATGAGCCTTTGTTAAGTCCTTTTATACATTGATGCAGGAGCATCCAGTGGTGTAAGGGCAATCCTACATCACCCAAATATATTTACTTTCATTTATCTTTTTGTAGATGTTGTTGCATTTCTAGATACCCTTTTCATCAAAGAAGAGTTTCCAACTATTTTTTTGCTTTTTTTGCTCAACTGCTATTTTTAGCAGGTATGAATTTGAAGGTGTGAGAGGACAAAAATTTAAGGGAAGCTTCAGGATAGAAAGATAAGCACTTTGGCGAAAGAATTAGATCAAGATCATTCCTGATTCAAAAGTTATTCAAGTTTCAATTTTTGATTTATGCCTTATAAAATCTTTGGAGCTAATTTTGAGGTACTTAGAGGCTCGAGATGGGCCCGAAAATTGGTGAAAAACGAAAGTGGTTAGCTATTAGGCCCTACTTTTTGGACTTCATTTTCACAAGAGCTTTCTGAAAAGGTATTATGATTGAAAATCTAACAGTTAGATCCTAAGTTAGGGCTTCCAAAAGTTGGGGCATAATTTGAATGTCATTTTTGGCTCCAAACGGTGAAACGGGCTATTTATGGGCTAGTTTCTGTTTCTTTTGGGTAGTTTTTTCAGGGGAAAGAAGATTGCATACTGCGAAAAGGGGAATTTCTATAGTTTCTTTTTGTAATCTGCATGTAATGCAAAACACGGGGATTTGAGATCCTCTGCATGTAAGAAGTTCATCATTCTGAATATAATAAGATTCTCTGATTTGTGTGTGTATTTTTGTGTCTCGGGTTGGCACCCTCATCATACATGTTCTTTAATTTTTCACTTAAAATGGAGCCATTTTGTAGGTCAGCTTGAGGTTTTAATACTTAATTTTTCCTAGACCTAGGCTTAAAATGATTTAAACATTATGAGTAAATGTTTCATAGCTTGCATGACTTAAGATAGAAAAATATTTTGAATGGGGTATGACCGGTAAAGCTAGGATAATGGGGTCAGTTGACAAAAAATATCAATGGCTTAAGTGATAACTTGATGAATTGGGAACTAGTTATATCAGGTCAATGAGTGATTATAAGGAAAGACTAAGGTCTAAACATTGTTAGGGTTTTAAGAGGTTTTTAGCCCTATAGGTGAACCCTAATGAATGAATCTTGAAACCGTAGCCTATAGATAACCAACAAAACTCAAGATTTTTGAAATGTAACCTAGGGAACCACAATTTTTTTTAAATAATCCTACCAAATTCCATGATACCTTTTCATAGGCTTTTGATATATCAAGTTTAAAGACCATACTTACATTGTTGCTTCTATGCATAGTGACGAGCCTAGTTTTTGGTCCAAATTTGGGTAGAATCTATAGTTTATTTGTTGAAGTTGACATGGAATTTGATATTAAATATTGATATTTGTATAGAGTTTCCCTCAAACCATAGACATTGGGTTTGATTCCATTTTTGCCAGTTTTAATGACATTAGCCTATTATGTGGACTATCTATATTAATTGTGCATGTGGTTAATGAATTTTATTTAAGGTGGTTATAGATGTGCAATTATTATGTGTACTATCATTTCCATGTACACATACTTGAGGATACTTGCAGACATGGAAAATGTACATTTCCGGTTTGGCACACTTGATCCTAATCACTAACATCATTTCCTCTGGAATCACACTCTCAACATTTTATCATAATTCTATCTCTTAATCTAATGCATCATTATTCATCTGATTAGGTCTATCACCTCCTTTGATTCAATTAATCAATTTAATTTAATTAACCTTACATTTTTGTTTAATTAAATAAATCATTTTATTTGATTAAAATCTCTAAAGTCCCCTTATTAAATTAAATAAATTAAACCTTATTTGATTTAATCTAATACTTCCCTCCTTAGTTAAATAAATCAAATCATTTATTTAATAATCTTTTCCTCTCAAATCTTGACTTAAATCAATTCATAGATTTAAGTCTAAATTTTCACATCATCTAATTCTTCATTAAATTAATCAAAACCATGATTAAGTTAATCTCTTTCATTAAAATCCTCTAGAGAATGCAAGTTGCACAATAAATCAATTACTTTCATTTATTTAATTCTCTATTTTCCCTCACATGGCATCAAAAGGGAATATTCCCTTATTTGAATTCAAAAAGGCCAAGTGGATTTGGTCCTTCCAACAAGGCATTTAAGGCCTCTTAAATGTCCTTGGCCTTGAGCCAAGTGACATTAACTCCATTTCCCTTCCCTCTTCAACAAGTCATTTCACAATTTCAAATTCAAACTAAATGCATTTATTGGCACTTTGCCCAAAATGTGCACAACCACTAACCATTCACATCATGACATGTGGCATTCAACCATTGGATTGAAAGTTAGTCCCACATTGCTCAAATCTTACTTTCTCTTCCAAATTGAAAGTTATAAACTGGACACTTCTCTCCTCATTTCTCATCCATAATTGCATGCAAAGTTATTTTCTTCACATTGAAAGCTAATTTTTCCCATTTCACTCAACCTATCACCATTTTCATAATTTGTAACAAGGTTATGCTCAAATCTCTTTGGGAGATTTGACCATTTCTCAATCATTCAACATTGCAACTTAGGAATTGGGAAAGGGCCAATTGCAACATTTCGTTGGCACCTATTCCCCATGGGATCACTAATTTATTGGCTTAATTAGGATTTAACCTCATTTCCTAATTTTAGTTTGAATAGATGCATTTCATGGGGAATGTCTCATACTTGTCTGCATTCATTTGATTTAACAACCTGACATGTTTGTTGCTCTTGCGCATTTGCAGGTTTAGGGGTTCACATTTTGGCGCTAGAAGGAGGGAAAACTCAAGAAATTAATCACGTTTTTTAAAATTTCTACATTTTTTCTAACATTTTCCTACAGGTCATAGGAAAACAGCCATGTGGCATCATATTGAGCTACTTTCATAGGCATGGTGCAATACTTCACCGCATTCAGGGAAGCAGTGCCATACTAAACCGCGCATAGTTTCTAAACCTTGCCGCTTTTCTCTTCCCGCCTGTCATTTTTTAAATTTCCTAACTCTACTATGTTCATCTCCGTGGCGCTATACTGCACCACCTTCAGCACTGCGGCACCATATCGCACCGCATTTCATCCAAACTCCATCGCTCTTGCTTTCCCGCATGAAAATTTTGAAATTTTAAATAGGGCCGCTTCTAAACTATGTCGCTTACGCATATCACGCCACTTATTCACTCTCTATTTTTGCAGAGTGCCACCCACAGTAAACCATGCAGTGCTATATAGCACCTCTTTTACCCAAACTACGCCACATTTACAAACTGTGCCGTGGAAAAATAGTGAGGTCTAAAATTGAAATGTTCTTTTTAAGTTTTGGATTTTTTAATTCCTAACCTTGTTTGCTAGTTTTTTGTCATTTTGCAAGTTGGAAGCTCATCATGCAAAAAAAGTGCTTTTAAACACTAAAGTGTTTTTCAACACTTTTGAAGGATTTTAAAATTCTACTTGTTAAGAGAAATTTGTTAATATCTTTGGCCTTAGAAACAATAGATTTACTTTGGGTTTAAAAAGAACAAACAAAATTTGTTTTTCAAGCAAAGTAGGAGATTCATTATGACACCATGCTCATTTTGTACAAAGTGTTCTTAAACACTAAAGTTTTCTTCAACACTCTTTAAGGATTTTTAGATTCTTGTTTAAAAGGAATTTGTTAATTTCATTTTCCTTAGGAACACTAAACTTATTTTGGGTTCTAAAATAAACAATCAAATTTCTTTTCAAAAGTTGCCAAGGGGCTAAAAAGAACCCTAGACAAACATACTAGATTTTGTTTAAAGGATAACAATTGAACAAAACAATCTCACATTTCCTTTGGTGCTTTAAAATAATTCATTATTGCTTTGAGGGATTTAAAATGAACATGTGTTCTTTGTGTCTTGTAAACCTTTTTGCAAAGTAGTGTCATTTGAAAAAGGTGTATGCGCTTCCCTTGCACTTCACAACAATCTTGAGAATCAAAAGGCTTTTTTTTATTGACACTAAGTTGCATAAAATATTTCCTCCACATTTCAATTTGGGTACTTAACAATTGAAAAAAACATGTGAATGTGAGCATGACATATTGTGGAGGTTATCCTTTTGTTTTTTAAAAAAGGTTGATTGAACGATGGGATATGTTAGCTTCCTATTGTTTATCCTAGAGGGCCTGCCTTGTGGGAAAAACTAATCACCTAAGGGAATGACCCAACCAGGAACACGCTAAAGCCAAGTGACTTCCAACTGGTATATAAGTGCGGATTCTTGAGGAAAGTTCAAGAATCATGAGGATTATTCTGATGAGATGGACAAAAATGGACTCTCACCAATGTTGGATAATCCCCCATGAACAAAATTCCCGAATTAAAACCCTTTGTTTAGAAAAAGGCCAAAACCTTATCTATTTTGTTGGTGCAAAAGGTGATGTCCTTTGAATCCACCCCATGTTATACATGTGGTTTTGTTGTAGAGATGGAAAGTATGCCATGGGAGATTCATGGGTACTAATGCTTGGCTGACCCGAGAAGTATGTGTCATGGAGGGGAGCCAGTGTGGTCAAGTATTTAGCCACTCACACAAAATATGCGCAGCTGGATTCGTCCAAGTGGGAACCCAACAAAATATTGTCTCATCATCCTAGGGTTGTAAAAAGTGCTTGGAAGTGGAAAACACATTGCTTGGTTCTCAAAAACATTTGCAAAATGAACATTCACAAAGAACTTTGAATTTCAAACCCCTTGTAGGAAACAAATACCTTTGATGAATTTAGGCACTCTTGCTTTCCCTAGGGATCATATCCTTAGAGGTTTCTAAGTGCTTAGATTCTATCATCATTTATTTTGAATAAGGTTAAACATAGGTAATGTTTGCCCTATTTTCCTTGATTTTCACACAATGGACCGTGTGGGATGAGAAAGAAAGTGGGACATTAGACATATAGTTTGAAACATAAAGCAAGCAAGTGTCTTTGGTAAAAAGAATTTATTAAGCCAAGATAAAAGGACAAATTGAACGTCATATGTGTTGTTCCAAATGATTTCTTGAAAGGTCAAGATTCCAAAACCAAGGTTCAAAAGGATAAGTCTAAAAGCCCATGAACAATGCCTTGAAATGCTCCTTAAAGTTAGAGAAAGATTAGTATACAACTTCTATAAAGGGATTCAAGGAATAATCCAACTTTGTATGTGTTCTACTATCAACAAAATCCCAATTTTTTTTAAAGGTTTACTTTCCTCACATAGGAAGTCTAGCCTGTTCTTCAACATCGAGGTCTTGTAAAGAGAGTTGTGTCTAGGTTCAAGTCTAGGATCAAAGTTATTATCCTCATCCACCTCTACATCAAACCAAATCTCATTCCATCAAAAAACTTGAGAACTCTAGAAAAAATCACTCATGCTAAAATTAAAGGGCTAAACCAACATCACCCTATCTTAGCTTAACACACCTAGCCGAACTAGTCAAAAATCTTGGACAAATTTACCACTAGGATAATGCAACTTCCTAAGGTCTACTAGTTCATAATCACATTGTCTTAACACACTTAGCCAATTCACTCTCTTGTGCAAGTTTCCCTAGGATAACACAACTTCCTAGGGACTACAACTTCACTACAATCTTGTTTGACTCAATACACATAGTCAAACCATCACAATCAATCTAAGTCCTAAAAATTTTATCAGAACCCTTCAAAATTTCTCCAAAAAAGTTTCACTCACTCGCTTCATCCATTTATCCCATCATCATTACCACCCTCTTTGATCTTTGAATTCCCTAGTTCTTCTCTTTTGAGCCTAAAAGTTTAGGATCAAACAATCCCTATTTTTCATGGTCCAAACAAGATCACAGTACAAGAACATGGAAAATATTAGCGAAATATGAACTTTCATTGACATGAGTCAAGTAACCTCCGAAATAAACCTTGCGGGATCAAGCAATCCCCCAAGTAGCTCTCCCTTACCATCACAAAATCCTCAAGAGGAGAGTTATGAAGAGGACATCACAAACAGAGACATGAGGATGACATAATATGAAATGATGAAAATGGTTCAAAATCCAGAGAACCACAAAATTGTTAGTGCCATGTTCAAATACTTAAGCATGTTAGCAGAAGGAGGGGTACAGTTCCCTTCTGACCCTGACACCAGTACTAGTACAGATATGCCTCTTACAAATGCATCCCCAATTTCAAATGTCAATCAAGAAATACCTCACATCACGTCAGCCATCACACCAACCTCACCAATTGTGAACAAAGGAAGTGCTATGTTTTGAGAGTTACAGCAGCATCACCTTGTGACCAACAAAGAGGTGGCTATCACTACCACACTGGATTATTCTGTCCCGGTAAATCCATCACACCCATACGTCTTGCTCACCTTTCATAATCCCGTCGATTCATCTTCATTCCATGCTACACCGGCATGTCAATCAAACATACAAACTTCTCTACCACAAGGAGAAGGCGGTTTGGTTGGAACAACCGATGTTGCTAATCCTTTTTCTTTCCAAGGTAGCATACCATCTCTTCCCCCATTTCCATTCACAACCACATCACCCCTTGGATTGGGTTTTCCTCCCCTAAACATCGATAGTTTCTCAGAGCCAGAAAATGTGAACATCACATCAAATTCCCTCTTTTTTCCCACAACATCACAATAGAAAATCACAACCATTCAAGCCACTATGAAAAATGCATCAATCGGTCCTCAAATATCCCAAAACATACCCTCTCAAGGACCAACCATCTCAACCAGCCCTCTAGCAACCCAAATCCTAACCACTACCATAACCCTCTCACCTATCACAATGGTTGGCATCATTCCCGTTCCACCACCAATCCCACCAAAAGCCAACATGGTGAATTCATTCACCACTCTAATCCAAACCCTTCAAAAGTCCAACCAACATAGGGTACTGAAACAAAAGCAACAAGCTCAAGTACAAGCACAAGAACAAGCCCAACCTCAAGCCCAACCTCAAGTGCAAGCTCAAGCCCAAGCTCAAGTGAAAGCTCAAGCCCAAGCTCAAGCAAAAGCACAAGCATAAGCCCAAGCTCAAGGACAAGCCCAACAACAAGCACAAGCACAATACTAAGCGCAACTGCAAGCAATTCATCTGCAAGCGTACCAACAAGCCCTACAAGACTTTCAGGCACAACAACAAGC
Organism: Sequoiadendron giganteum; assembly: GCA_007115665.2. Classification (NCBI taxonomy): domain Eukaryota; kingdom Viridiplantae; phylum Streptophyta; class Pinopsida; order Cupressales; family Cupressaceae; genus Sequoiadendron; species Sequoiadendron giganteum. The sequence continues at coordinate 939,627,778 of CM021100.1, read as the reverse complement.
CAAACAACAAGCTTTGTTGGCACAATAGAAGCTCGACCAACAATAAGATTTGTTGGCATAATAGTAGCTAGACCAACAACAACTTGACCAATAGTAGGCTTCATGGGCACAACAACAGATGGACCAACAACAAGTGTTGTTGGAACAACAACAGCAAAATCAACAACAAGCATTGTTGACACAAATGCAGGAATACCATCAAGCCTTGAACACATAGTAGTGCTTGCAAAAAACACCCAATAGTACTCCTCTGACCAATCAAACACCTCAAACACCTTGTAACTCATTCATTCCACTTCTTGACCCAAGCAAAGATGTTGCAACACAAATCAAACTACTCTCCCAGCAAGTGTTGGACTTACAAGTAGGAAAAACAACAAGAACACCGGGAAACATGTGCCCTTATCCTTGTGATAGAAGTCTCACCATGATACCATTCCCAAAGGGATTCAAGATTCCCAAATTTGACAAGTATAATGGAACGGGCAACCCTGAAAACCACGTTAGGGAATTTCAGGTGCATTGCAAGGAGGTTGCATACGATGACATGTATCTAATGCGACTCTTCCCCCGTAGTCTAATTGGTCTAGCCATGGAATGGTTTTCTCACCTACCCATGGGCATTAAAACATTTGAGAAAATCGTGGAAGCTTTCATTAAGAATTATGCTTTCAATATGGGTGTGGATGTTAGTTTGGAAGAACTGTCCACACTCAAACAAAGAAAAGGAGAGCTATTCGCATCCTTCTTGCAAAGATGGTGATCCAAGGCCAATCAGAGCAAGTGGACCATGCCGAAAGAACAAGAAGTTTGCACCATCATATCCAATCTAGATGAAAACTTGGCATTCTACTTGAAAATACAATGCATCACATCCTATGATCAATTGATCCCAAAGGCACTCAACATTGAAAGAGCCCTTACCGCACGAGGAGGCACATCAACATTGACTCCACCACAGGATAACCGCCCATCCAGTAACTATAATGATAAACCTCGAACATGGTCAAGGAACAAAAATATCACAAAAAAAAGCATGGTTGATGCTAAAGTGGTCATCAGTGCCCCTAAGAAAAACATCCAAACCCATCATCAACCACAAAATCATAATCGTAAAAATGTGTAGACTAATGTGGTAATAGCACAACAACAACCAACTCCCACCAATCAAATCAATGCAGTAATGTGTTAGTTCTTCTCTAGTTCTAACTCCACTTAATTGAATTTAATGTGTTAATGACAATTGCCATGCCTAGGTAGAAACTCTGAATTTTACCTTGATTAGGGATTAAACAGGTTATTATTATCATTGTTAAGAAATAAAAGAGTGAAGTAGAGCATCTATGGAGTTCTTCTGAGTGAATCGATTGAAAGAGGAAGAGATAATTGCTTGCGGATTTCTTCAGAAGGTTTGCCAAGTTTTGCATTTCAGGTAGGGTTCCTATTCTCATTTTTCTTTTATTTACTTTCATGTTCTCTATCTGTGTTTTATCATTTTGCTTTGGGTAAGTTTGCTATCTCAGTATTTTTGCGTGTTTTTTTTTCTTTCTTTGATTATTACTATTCTTGATTTAATTTTTTCCTTTGTTTCTGATTTTTAGTAAGTTAGGGCATGGTCGTTTTCACATTTTGTCATGATCGCGTTGTGTTGTGTTGGTTTTTAAATGTGTAGATTTAATTAGGGTTCCACAGTAAGATAGATTAAATTCAAGTTTTAACAGTGAGTTAGGGTTGGTAGAATCTGGTTTTTACTTAGGGTTTTATTGGGCATTCGTCTAGTTAAAATAGGAGGGGTTAAACTCGTGCCCTAGTTTTTATATTGCATTTTTTTTAGATTAGGGTTTTATGCATTTCTATGATCATGTTTAAATGATTAAATATGATGCCCTAAAATACAGTTGTCCCCACGGTCATATGGGCATGGTCCTTTCGTGCTATATTTTAAGCCTTATTTCGTTTCATATGACCTTAGTCCTTAATCATGAAGTTATGCATTAAATTGTTAAAGTCATTGATGATGTCATGGTCAACATAGGCAGAAGCGGGATCATAATTGATTTAGATTTTTGGATGTGTTTTATGATTAGTGTCAATTCCATTTTCCATCCCGTCTCTGACTCCACTTATAGTAAGAAGTTTTATTTCAAGATAATGTTAACCTTAGTAGAAGCAGAAGTAGAACCGAAACAGAATATGAAAATAGAAAATCTGAAGGAAACTGAATCAGTTTCCATTTCGGTTCCGGTTCTGATCACTTTTCCACTTTCGACTCTGAGCCCACTTCTTGTTAATAGAATATCAATAACAATTTTTGCTCCAAGCCTGACAGCATGTTAAAAGAGGATTGTTTAAGATGTTTTCTGCCTAGTTTCGCCTCCGATGTATGTATGAAAGGTATGATTTTAAGACATATTTTGAGATGTTTATTCAGAGATCTAACTAGAGGTTTTGTTGCAAGAAAGTTGAAGAATGTTGGGAACATCAAGAGAAGTTTTCCAAAGGAACCTACCTACAGGAACATCAAAAGCAGTAGCTAAACCCAAGAAGATTAAGCCAGAATAGTTACCCTATACCTTGAGGTATAACCACAGGAGTCTTGTTGTCATAGTAAGAAAAGTAGAATTGGATTGGTTAGACATCACTGACACAAATTTGGGCCAATACAATTTTGAGGAGCTATATTCAGAAACCTTTGCTGAAGATATAACAGGGAGGACACAAAGAATTGTTGATTCTAGCTTGGCTTATATCACCCTATTTCCTTTATCAATCCAATGCCTGGAGTTGATCTTGAAAGCTGTAGGAGCTTATAATCCAGCTACGCAACAATGCATGAATTTCCAAGATAATGTAATCATTGATCTTGCTCCTCAAATTTTTCAAAGTATATTTAATGTCCCAGATCCCAAGAACTTGGTGCAGTTAAAAGAGGTAGAAGCCCTAGAGAAATATATAAAATATAAGGAATCCAACAAGTCCCACTTGCACAAAAAGTGGTTAAAAATGGAGAAGAAGTCTTTAACCAAGCTTGTAGACCAACCAAAGAGGGAAAATTTCTACAAAGAGGTATCATATTTAATAATGATGTTGTCTAGGGATTTTGGGAAGAGAGATGCCTTTCATTTCAAGGAGTGGATGTTTCCCTTCATCTAGATAATTTTAAATGGCACCCATCAATTTGGTTGGTCGATGATTGTATCAAATGTTATTCATGATCAATTGACCAGTATTAGGGAGACTAAATGCTTTTTCATGACTTCTTACATTGTGTATGCAAAAGCAAGGGTAGGTATCTTCCTAGGTTTGAACAAACTAGGGATAATGGGAGTGTTATATGGACAAAAGAAGGTGTGGGAGCATTATAATCAGTTGTCCCTACAGGTTGTTGAGACTGAATTCAGAAGGGTTAATGATGCATTCATATATGTGATCATTAACCAACTCAACGGAGATGTAGGGTACAAACTGAGCCAAGAGGCCATGGCATTTATCACTGAATGGGGATGTTGGTACATTCAATACCCCAGGTTTACATATTTCAGGCTAGCTGGTTTTGAAGGTCATCCACATTTGCTGCCAAGATGTTGCAATAACAGGATAGTGTTAATGGAATTTGTATATCAGGCTCTTGGGGTTAATGCTCAGTTTGGATTAAAACATAGGACAGGATGTCACAAGTTCCCCATGAAGTTCGGTGAGTATAGCTGTCAGCATTTGGTAGGAGCAAAGGTGGTCTACAGTGAGTTGATACAATTGAAGCTAGGTTTATATATAGCTCGTAAGCACTTTGACCCTAAGAGTAAAATGAATGACTTGCTGCCTTTTGTGTTTGATAAACATTTAAATTTGTTAGAAGATTTCTAGAGTGATCGGCAGGATGAGTATGATCTGAGAAAGAAGAATTATGAAAGATTACCTATCTCACTCATGTCAGAGCTTGGTATCAAAAATGACATTCCTGAGACATTGGTGGATGATGGAGTTGTATTGGATCCATCTTATGAAGCTTTAAACATTGGGACTAAAAGTTTGGTCCAATTGACTGGAACAGTGAGGAAACCATTGACATTAAACAGATAGGGCAAGCAGTCTTGGATAGAAGTGTTTAATGGTTGCTTCTAAGAACCAAAACTCCTTAAGGAGCAGCTCCTAAAAAGGGGAAGGGGTATAAAAGGATTAAAATAAAGACACCTCCCAAGGAGCCTTTGGAGTTCCTTCCTCCAGACATTGAAGAAATAGAGCTTGAAGCAATAGTTGATGAAACAGAGACACTAGAAGGAGATGCTCAAATGGGATTGGTTGTTTCAACACCTAGATTAGGTGAATCTTCTACTCAAGTCCCACTTGCAAAAAAGCAAAGAGAGGAAGTGCAAAAAGGGGCTCTTCATAGTGTGGTTGAAACTATAAAGGGAAAATAAGTGGAGATAGAAATTCATGATGTTGGAATAGATTCAGATGAGACCCTGTCAGATAAAGGAATTCAAGAAATTATGCCTCTAGAGGAGGATAATGAATAGGTAATGACACAAGAGGATCAGTGGGCATTGTTTGAAGAATTCAAGAAGGTTGTTTATGAGCAAGCTGCAGCAATAGAAAAGAAAAATCTGGTTGATGCAAAGACACAAGCTGATGCCATACTACAACAACAACAAATTGAATCTAAGTCAAAAGCTGATGAAGTAGAAAGGAAACAGAAGCAAAAGGAGCATGAGGTCAAGGTTAAGGAGGAGAATGATAAGTTAGAATTGATACAAAAGTTTCATGACCTTGAGGAAGAGAAGGCAAGACACTAGAGGGAGAAAGAAGTTCTGGTAGCGAAGTTAAAACTTGCTGAGGAAGCTCATAGAAAGGAAGAGGAAGCATAATGGTTGTAAAAGGAGAAAGAGGTTGAAGAGTTGATAAAAAAGAAACAAGAAGAAAAAAGTAATGTAGAAAAAACTAAAGCCTTAGAGAAAGAAAAACTGGAACATGAAAGATTAGAGAAGGAGAGACTAGAAAAGGAAATATTAGAGAAGGAGAGACTAGAAAAGGAAAGATTAGAGAAAGAAAAATTGGAGAAAGAAAGATTAGAAGAAGAAAGGTTGAAGAAGGAGGAAGAAGACAAGAGAGTACAAGAGCAAAAAGATAAGGAGGAAGCAGAAAAGCTGGCACAAATGAGTGTAGAACAAGAGCAGTAACAAAAATGGAAGGCTGATTCTCAACCTCAGGTAAATGTACAACCTCCCTTAGCTACTGCCTCCTCTTCTTCAACCATGATGACTATTACTCTAGGAGCTTCGACTTGGTTGAAATTAGACCTTAAAAGGAGAACACCGACACCTTCTCAACCTCTTAATTGGGAGGATATGATGAATGAAATTGAAAGAGAAAGGCCTAAAAAGAAGGCCGAGATCCTACACTCTATTAGATTGACTGACAAGGGAGAAATTGGTTGAGTGTGCCATACCTATGATAGATAAGGAGGCAGGGGATATGCAATTAACGGATTATCAACTCGGCACTGTAAATTTGGGGAGACCTACTCGGGATTAGCAAATGAATCTAATTGATGTGGTAGCCTCCTCAACCATGTCTAGGATGTTGAAGGATAAACAAAGGAAGGATGAGCTTAAGGCTCAACTAGATCAATTGCATGTTTTCTCAAGAACATTTCTACTCCAAGATCACAACAGTTTGCTACAATTGAGACCCCAGTTTTCCTGAGCAAAAAGGAAGTAGAAGATTTGGAACAGGTGAGGGGAAAGGCATAAATGTTGGATTGGTGGGTTAATAAGTTGAATCAAGAAATAAATGAAGTTCTAGAAGACAATTTTGAGGTCTACAAAGCGACTAAAGATCTAACGGAACAGATGAAACAATATGTTAAAACTTTGGAAGCACAAGAGGAGGAGTACAGGGGATACAGTAAAAAATTGAAAGAGGTCAATAAATTGTCTAAGACTACCCTCCTAGAATAGTCGATATTAGAAGAAGACAATAAATATTTTTTGGAAAAGACTTATTGTATACTCCGATTTAGAAAAAAATTCCTATTCAAACATAGCAATGAGGTTAAAGATTCTGTTAAGGAGCTAAATGAGCAATTTGAGGAGTTGGAGGCAATCATTGCTATTTGAGTAAATGTTGAGGTACTTGTAAAAGAAGTCTTACCTTTAAGCCAAATAAAGCAGAAATGGACAAAAAGATTTAAATAGGTTATGTAGAGAGGATGTTGGTGAAGATCTACTAATAAATCGATTGATGGACATCAAAGAAGAAATAAGAGTAGCCAAGAGAGAGTTGACAAAGCTGAAGGATATGAGAGGGTTTACTGCAATAGAGTTGGAGTGAATTAAGTTTGAAGACAGCTGGGTGGATGGGCCTGAATTAGACACATTATAACAAGTCTTCCCTAGCTATGACGAATACATGATGGAGCAAACTTCACATGCCTAAATCTCATGCATGCATGGCTTTTTTCTTCTTTGCATGTTGCGTGCAGCACTGACAGTTTTGAAATGCATGACTTTATTCTATTCTATTCTCTTTTCTTCTAGTTTAATTGAGTTTCCAAGGATGATTGTAATCCCTAAAAGGGTGGGTCAACTTAAAATAGAAGTGGAGTTCAGATTTTGTATATCTATAAATACCCTTTGGGTATCATATTGTAAGGGTTAGCTAATAAAGAATAGAATTGGCCACCTGATATTAGGAGATAGAATTTTTCATAGTGATTACAGAAATACATTGTTACTTGATTTTTACAGTTAAATAAAATTACAGGTTTATGCAATATGGTGTTAGAATTAAGTTTTACTTGATAAGGCTGATGAGTTATAATCTATCTATATACCAGTGATTGTGCTGAAGCATGCTTGTTTCTTATGTGATGAAAGTCATTAGAAGAAGCCATATTTAAGGATTATCTTGTTAGATTATCATTGAATTAAATTTATTGAAGTCTATTGATCTATGACCTTGGCAATGAATGAATGTGTGTTCTTTTGAAATATTTGAAATAGTTGTGATAGGTGAATTAAAATAAGCACCTTAGATGAATACAATGGTATGGATTATTCTGTAAATTGTATCATGCTTTGGTTTTCTTGATCTATTGGAAAACATTCATTGTTGAAGATATATGTCTGGATGCTAGATGGGTTTTGTTCATGTTTACTGGTTTACCCTCTGATCTATCTTTTTCTTTTGTTTGAAACTCCCTTTATTTACTAGTAGTTCGATAAAATGAGTCACTGCTTGCATTCTTTGTTACCAGCATAGGCTCCTTGAACATTACAATTGCATGGACCAATTTAGTGACACCAGACAGTTGAGAACCAACTACCGGGACCTTGGGAGTTAGGCTGCTATATGTTGTCTTTCTTTTTCGGGAGAAATAGAGTAGAAATATTCTATTTTATCATTGTTTGTGTCATTTTCACCATCAACAAGTCCTGGTGGATGGAGGTGTAGGCCTTAAAATTTGTTCTCTAAAGCTCATAAAGAAATTGGGATTTGCCGAAGATTCCATTAATAAAAACAAAAGCCTCACGATAAGGGCGTATGATGATCAAGAAAGATTGTCTCAAGGCACTATCAAAATCCCCATCCAAGTGGGACTGACAACTATGGAGACCACCTATTAGGTCCTCAACATTGACCTACCATATAATATCCTCCTTGGATGCCCGTGGATCCATAGAATGAAGGTAGTGGCCTCGACATATCACCAATGTATCAAGTTCTCACACCAAAAGGAAGAGGTCACTATATATGGGTATCCTGAACCTTTCGCCTACTGCAAAAACTTGGAAACCAAGTTTTATAAGATCCCCCAAGTACCAAAGAATGATGAAGGACCATCCACATCATACATAGACCCATCCAACCTCGCTTCCACCTCTGCGATAGAGACACCCGCCATCCCTGACATATTCGACATCAAAAACATGATCCAGGACAATGGATGTGGTGATTAAAGAATGAAAAGGAATGCATTTATTTTAGGAGAGTTACCACAATCTCCTAGATCACACGGGCAACCTTAGCCAATTCAAGCACCTATCCACACTACTAGGGCAGACCCTTCTGGATTCTGCTATTGGGGGGATCTCAGTAAAGAAAATGTGGATGAGGGAGACATCTCAAACACATTATACCAACATGAAAGGCCCACACCTACCTTACCCATGGATGAAACTAATAGAGGGTTGCAAATTATGTTTGGTATGGGCTATAATAGGAATGAAAGCCTTGGAAGAAATAGTGATGGATGGCTAGAGCCCATCATTGCAGAAAGAAGAATGTGGAACCTTGGCCTTGGGTATACTCCTCTGAGTATAACTATACATGGCAGAGGTACTACTAGTAGGGCAGTCAAGTCCTCTCATCAGGTAACATAACTACTCCTAGACCACCTGTATGCCTAGGTATCCCACTTGATAACTTCACCTTTGACATCACCGATGTTTGTGCTAGTAGTGACGATAATGATCCCATAGTAGGTCTCCCTAGGCTCTTTAAAGATTCCACCCTGTTAATGATTAGTGCCTCCATAGCTGAGTCAAACAAACAAACCCACCGAATCACCTTAGTACACCAACAACTCATCGATCACGATCAACAAGGACCACCCATTCTAGACTCATTTAAAAATGATGAGGCACTCTCAAAATTCATGGGACTAAGGGATAAAGTTCCATGTGGAGTTTATAAGGTAGGATTCAACATCACATTAGATACCCAGGCATACTATGGGGAGAAAATTGAGTCCTTCGGTCACAAAAGGAAAATATCAAGAATAAGCTTGGGGTTATGGAGTGAAAACCACACTATGGCACTCTCTAACCATAAAATAGTTAAAGTAAAGGATGCATCCAATGGTGAAAACCTCCCTGAGGTGCCAGAGGATGAAGGATTCAATCTCCCCCTACTGCTCTACATCAAGAAAAGTCAGCAGTGTTGGTAGAGCAATGCAACCTTGTAAACTTGGGAATAGAAACAGAACCACAAATCAGTTTCTATGCCGAGTCTCTCTTGGTAGAGGAACAAGAACTGCTAACAACATTCATGAAAGAAAGAAAGGTAAAATTTTCCTAGACCTATGCTAACATGCCATGTCTATACCCTGAGGTGGTGGTTCATCATTTGGTTGTTTACCCTGGAGCGAAATCAGTGAGACAAAAGTTGAGGAAAATGCACCTGCAAATAGCCTTGCTCGTTAAGATTGACTTACAAAAGCTCCTGGATGTTGGCTTCATATGCTTGATTGACTATCCAGAGTGGGTATCTAACCTTGTGCCAGTCTCAAAACCGAATGGGGGCATCTGCATCTGCACGGACTTCAGAGATCTAAACAAAGCATGTCCTAAGGATGATTTTCCACTACCCAACATTGACATGATAGTGGACATGATGGTCGGACATGAGATGTTGTCCCTAATGGATGGCTTCTCAGGGTACAATTAGATAATGATCATAAAAGAGGACTAGCATAAGACATCCTTTGCATGTCCTTGGGGCACCTACTGCTGGAATGTGATGCCATTTGGGTTAAAGAATGCAGGAGCTACATACCAAAGGGCCATGACATGATCCAAAAAATTGTTGAAGACTATGTGGATGACATATTGGCTAAATCAAGGAAGAGACAGGATCACATAGCAACACTAAGTGCAATTTTTGATAGGCTGAAAAAATACAAGGTCGGGCTCAACCCAAAGAAATGTGTCTTTGGGGTACAATTTGGAAAAATTTTGGGCTACATAGTTTGAATGAGAGGGATAGAGGTGGATCCTACAAAAGTAAAAGAAATCCTTGATATGGGAGTGACAAGAACACTAAAGCAACTCAAAGGATTACAAGGTAAACTCCAGTCCATCTGAAGATTCATAGCACAACTCGAAGACAAGCAGATTTCCCATTCACACCTACTCCACAAGGAGTAGCATTCAGGTGGGATGACAAGTGTGAACAAGAATTCAACAAAATCAAAGAATATCTACTTACACCACCTATGTTGACGCCACCAATCGTAGGGAGACCATTGATTCTATACATATCAGCAACGACATCCGCCCTTGGTGCCCTTTTAGCCCAACATGATGAAAAAGGAACGAAGCGGGCCATTTACTATATCAGTAGAACAATGGTGGCGCATGAACTCAACTATACATCAATAGAAAAGCCTTGCCTACCACTGGTATTTACAGCCCAAAAATTTAGACACTACATGCTAGCTCATCAAATTAAGCTAATTGCCAAGATAGACCCCCTCAAATATCTATTATCAAAAGCAATGCTTACAGGTAGTATGGTTAAATGTGTTATGATACTATCTAAACATGATATTGAGTATGGTGAGCGAAAAGCAATCAAGGGACAAGTTATTGTGGAATAGCTAGTAGAAACTCCCCTCTACACAGACAACCTACTCGTATCAGTGTTCCCAAATGAGTCCCTTTTCAATCTCAGAGCAGTCGATCATTGGAAACTATATTTTGATGGCTCCCACACACAACATGGATCAGGAGCCGGTGTGTTCTTCATCACCCCATAAGGGGATTGCATACTGAGGTCTTACAAGTTGGCATTCCCCTATACAAACAATATTGTAGAATATGAGGTTTTAACCATAGGTCTCAAAATTGTGGCATAGTGGTGAATCATGACATTAAAGGTCTATGGAGACACGTAGCTTATCATTAACCAAGTCAACAGTGAATACCAAACTAAGGATGATAAGCTCGCACCATACAAAAAGGTAGTGGAAAGCCTCAGGGAATGATTTATCGACACCACCTTTGAGCAAATACAAAGGGAAAATAATAGAGTAGCTGATGCACTGGCAACAATCAGATCCTTGCTAGATATCCCTCGTAACGTCTTGAAACAAAAATTCCTCGTAGAGAGGATTCTCATACCAGCTTTCGAGGTACCGAAATCAGAATATGCATGTGAACTCATTGGTCCTGGTGATCTTTGGTACCATGAAATTTACACCTAACTAAGATTAGGAATCCTCCCAGCTGACATTACCCTGAACCTCAAGTGAGTCTTTGTCAAAAGGTCCTTACGATTTGTCATCCTAGGAGAAACCCTCTTCCATAGAAGTATCGATGGAACCCTGCTACGTTGCTTAAAACCTGAGGAGGATTTGACTACTCTAAATAATGTACACAATGGCACTTGCGGTTCGCATTTGAGTGGTATGACCTTGGCTAAGAAGTTGCTGAGAACTGGGTACTACTGGCCGACAATGGAAAGAGAGGCACATGACTTTGTTAGAAGGTGTCTACAGTTCCAACAACATGGACACCTCATTCATGCACCAGCTCAAGAATTACATCCTATAGTTACACCTTGGCCCTTTTCCCAATGAGGGTTCGATCTCATAGGTAAAATATCACCCACCTCATCCCATAGCCATAAGTTCATTATCACCGCCATCAAATATTTCACAAAGTGGGTCGAAGTAATTCCCATGACCTACATCATGGGTAAATGGATATCCAAGTTCATCCTAAACTACCTCATCTACCGATACGGTGTTCCCCAATCCATTATCTCTAATAATGGGAAACCCTTCAAGAATCAGGATGTCCGTGACTTGTGTGAAAATTTCAAAATCCAACACCGCTTTTCCACCCCATACTACGCACAAGGCAATGGCCAAGTAGAAGCTACTAATAAAACCATTCTAAAGATCCTTAAGAAAATAGTCAATGGCTCTGGTCGTGACTGGCATCTATAGCTAAATCTTGCATTATGGGCCTACCACACCAACATCCGCATGCCAAAAAGTGCCACCCCATTCTCCCTAGTCTACAGATTAGAAGCCATCCTCCCTATTGAGATCGAGCTTCCGTCACTGAGGATATCATTGCAAAACCTCATCACAGATGAGGAATACAGGGTCACAAGCTAAATGAGCTGGAGTTAGTAGATGAACGACTCATGGATGCCCTAAATCTTCTACAGGTCTACCAAAATCACCTAAAACGGAGCTACAACAAGAATATCAGGAAACACACCTTCCAAATCGGTGACCTTGTGCTAAAAGAGAACCAAAAGAATATGCCAAACCCAAATAGAAAAGGAAAATTTGAGCCTAACTAGCTTGGACCTTTCATCATCACTACAAGCTATAAATTAGGGGCATATCAGTTATCAACACCAGAAGGCGAGCCTTTGTAGGAACCCATGAATAGTTGTCATCTCAAAAAAAATTATACCTAAGAACTTGCAAGGTATAGAAAGAAAAAATAGAAAAAAAATCAGAAAAAGTCCTAAAAAAATGGTTACCTTGATGAAAACCTAGCAAACAGGCATCTCGGCGACAACAAAAAAATCCAAAAAATTCAGAAAAAAGATCGAAAACAGTAAGAAAAAAATCATCCTCTCGTGAAAACCACTTTGGTGGCGCTTTGGACAAGTACCTTAGTGAAAACCTAGAAAACAGGCACCAAGTGTAAATAAAGCATTCTTTATCCACCAGGATCTGTACAACTCACTCATCCATTCCATCACATTTCATTAATCATCCATCCACCCATTCACTCGCATCCATACCATAGCCTGAGCTGGTGTCCATATCACATTCCACCATAGCGCTACTTGGCATATGCCTAAGGTCAGCTCATCTTGCCTTCATTGAAGTAGTCTATCACACCACAATGGGGGCATGTTCTTATACCTGTACCAGATCAGATCGTGTATATTCTCATGATCTTCCCAAAAATCATCAAAAATCCAAAAAAAGGTCGAAATATCAAAAAATATTCAAAAATTCATCATTGAGTCTTGTCAGTCTTTCACCTTGTTGAACTACATCATCTCTGAGCTTGCAAATAGGAAAGGTTGATCTTTGATCATCCCCCGAGATAGTAAGGTCAGTCCTTTAGGTGTCTGTTGCATTGGCAATCCATTTTCCCATCTAGTCTGCATCTTAGGTCAGTCCTTTAAGCAATAAAAGGGCAATTTGTTTGTCCATCTTATCATCAAGTCAGTTTGTCATTAGTCAAACTACGTGGTCTCTTCATGTATAATGTAGGCAAGGCTAATCTATGAATCAACTCCCGAGACCCCTAGGATAGGTTTTTAAGTTAGTCCTTTTGTCGTAAAATCTGAAAATACCAAAAACAGCCTCAAAATATCCAAAAAATCCAAAATGGTTTACCCATTTCATCTCGCTTTCACCCATGATTTGTCATCACTCATAATAAATTCAATCGTTGCCTTCCCCCTTTGGTGCATCAATCAGAAGCAATTCTAGTAGGTTCAGAAGTGAACACCTAATCATCAAAAGTCTTGAAAGTCTAAGTTAGTGAGCAAGCAAGTTGATTAACTCAGAATATTGGTAGCTTATCATCCAAATCAATCCCATCAAAACCCTAATCACAACATGTTCTAGGATGAAAATTTCCTATGATAGACATAAGCATCAGGTACCCCATAGTAGTTAGTGTTGGCTAGCGGTACGAAGAACATTAGCTTGTTTGGTTTTCTTTATTTGGTCTTTTATTGACTTATCTTATTTTGGTGCTCATTCCAAGGACCTCTCAATGATGCCTAAACAAAATAGGTTTATAGAGAAAGGAATGGGGCAATGATCATTATCTTTTTATCTGCTATACTTGTTGGATATTCTTGTAAAATAACTTCATCATGCGTAGTTTGTTTTATTTGTAGGGAGGATGTATTAGGTGTCTTGTTGACCACATAAGAAGGCTTGCCTTCTTATGTTTTGGCCCGAGATATCTAGAATATCTGAACTACATTCTAAATAAGGTTTCGTTTGTCAAGTGTGAACAAGAATAATCCTATTTATTTGTCGAGTCAAAGTCCACCACACTAGGTACACACACCATCCTGGTCCTTTATACCTTGATGCATCGTACCTATGTGTGTCATCAAACATAACGTAATTGACCCTTTGAAAATCCCAACTCCTAGCAATACAAATCACCATCACCATCCTAACTAACTCATTAATTCTAAATTCTTCTATCTTCCTTCCACACTAACATGGTATCATGACAATAATCAAAACATCACCAATGCATACACTCTGCATCTGCATAATCATTAGCACATTGCATCATATCATTGTCTTAAAATATGAGGAATAATATAAAAAATTTATTCTACACATCTTAAGAAAGCATTACATCATACATAATCATTTGCATCCATTACCATTTCAATATCATTACACCATCATTAACATACATTACATCCATAGGATCATCATTAAAAAGCATGAAAAACATTCAAAAAGAAATGCATCCATCACATAAGAATAAGAATAGAAACATCTCATAGGATCACATCAAATTAGAATGCATCCATACATATCATAAAAGGTGAATCATCTCATATATATATCATCAAAAAATACACTGTTATGATAGACATCGAATCAAGTGTACATTGAATATATGGTACAATAAGGACAAAATAGTGCAACCCATAAATCAAAAATACAAAATTGTCTGAGATCAAAAGGGCTAGCCCTGCTGGATGTTGCCCTCCCCCACCTGTCTATCACCATGATCCTCTATCGGCCACCTCTTTGTCTACTAGGGGAAATCTGGCACTTTACCTGGTGATAGCACTGCCAGTCAGTAGTGCTACCAATAGTACTCGGCCTCTCTGATAGCCTCTATGTACTCCCAAATGTCAACTAATCGGCCCCGAGATGTGGAGGCTATGCTCTCTAACTATCTTCGTCAGCCAATCTCCTGATCCATCTCAGATCATTCCTGATCTCTCTCAGCTATAACTGCAACAACCTACTACTGGGCCTCATCTCTCTCTGCAACTGCTGAATCAAGACATCACGAGGATCTGGCTGTCCCACTGGTTGTGCTATTGACTAATGCTATGGTACCACCTGGGGCTACCCATCCTATCCTATTGTATGTTGTGCTTGGTCTCTCAGAGGTGACTACTAAGGAGGTGGTACACCTCCCTGACCTCCACCTATTGCCCTGCCTCTGGCCCTCTGATGTGAAAGCACTATCCCAAGAACTGTCAATCTCAATGGAGGTCGAAACCATGCCCTATACACTAGAGTCACCCCTGCATCTGCTAGACCTTGATCATATGGCCAGGGTCGAGCCACTAACTATCTAAATGAGGACACTAACTTCTCTACTAGAATCGATTGCCCCCATGCTGTCTCATTTTTCATACAGGCAAAGAGGGCCATGTACTGATCATCAAGTATGTCCTGCACCTCACCAAACTATCTGGCTAACCTGTCAAGAAGGTACCTCTCTACCATAGTGTGCTTTTGGCCTTGCATAAATCTATCCTAACGAGCAAAGAAGATTTGTTGTGCATCATCGTACCACAGACCTATACCCATCCACGACCTCCATATGAACACTATCATCTCATCCAAAATCCACTGCCAGTGGGCTATACCATTTGTACCCATGTGGGTAAAGTGAATATTTGGCCCGCCATACCGCCACACCACGGGGTCATCAATATCTATAACAACTGGTGTCACAATTGGGCAAAGCACTGGGATCCGCTCCCATGCCCAAATGTGTAGAAGAGTCAATCTGGCCCCAAGAGCCCGACCATCCAAATAGTTAAACTCATGCAAGTCTTTGTACAAGGAGGCCAGCAATACTGGTCCCCAAGAAAAGCACACTCGGTGAACGCACATTTGCTGCCATGCCAATCCCCAACCTGGAGTAAAATATCGGCCACATCGATCAAGAGCTACGAGACCAGAAATGAAAGCATCCATAATCAGTCTGTAAGTAGGAGCGATACCCCAGTACTGCTCCAAGTCTATCTGACCATCACAAAGAATGAGCTCATCAACACTCATAACACCAAAGCAAGCATCCCTACCCTCCTCCAGATCATAGATCACTTGGGCTCCATGAATGGGTAGTCATAGGATGCGCCAAACATCCTCAAGAGTAATGGTGGCCTAACCAATAGGAAGATGAAAGGATGACATCTCGTTGTGCCACCTCTCGGCCAAGGCATGCATCATACCCAGATGTGCTCGAACAGGATAGACATATGCAACGTGCCATAGACCAAGCATCCCAAGCTGATCCTAGAGATATACGTGCATATCCTATAATCTCTCAAGTACTGGCCACTGGTGCTCCCTTGAATGAATGACCTCATGACTCTTCCACACAAGGAAGGATACCGCATCAGTTTACCTAAAGAAAATCTGCTATCAGTATCACATTTCACTTTTGGAATAGCAAAGGCGGCATTGTTCTCAAAAGTGACACAGTTTGTAATGTTCCAAACTACGTCGCACGGTGGACTTCTACACCCCATTTTGACAAACTGCACCGCGCAACACCAACTTTGCAGTTTTTGCGGCGCTATATCGTGCCACACTGCCTAGACCGAACCTAAGCCCTAATTAATTCACGAATAACAAGAAAAATAAAAGTCGGATAGGGGTACATACAACGGGTCTTGCGGTGACTGGTCATTGATGTACTTGTACCCGCTCTGACATGTGCAGAGCAAGTTATCATTGTGCCATCGTGACAAGGACGTAGAGCTCAAGGTGTCAAATTTTTCAAGCTTTAAGATTGCAAATGTATTGAAAGTGACCCCTTGAGGTCTATTTAAGCCTAAAAATTAGGGTTTTTTGACCTAATTTGACCTTTCAGCTAGGGTTTTGGTCCCTCGATCCCATTTTCATCCAACCGAGGGCCATGTTTCATCTTTCTTAGCATCTTAACCTATTTTTTTTAGGCATTCTAGGGCATTTTCGGCTTGTTGAACACCTTGTCATCTTTTTTCGCAAGATCGTCCAAAAAATCAAAATTTTCATCTGATTTCGCGAGGGGGCAATATCCAACATTATCTTCCACTGGGGCAACATAGGGGCATCTAAAAAATTTGATAAAATTTTGAACTTTTGATCATAGCAATTTATTCTTTGAATCAATGTAACACGTACACTGCTTGAAAGAGGGGGAAAATGTAGACATGGAAAATGTACATTTTCGGTTTGGCACACTTGATCCTAATCACTAACATCATTTCCTCCAGAATCACACTCTCAACATTTCATCGTAATTCTATCTCTTAATCTAATGAATCATTATTCATCTAATTAGGTCTATCACCTCCTTTGATTAAATTAATCAATTTAATTTAATTAACCTTACATTTCTGTTTAATTAAATAAATCATTTTATTTGATTAAAATCTCTAAAGTCCTCTTATTAAATTAAATAAATTAAACCTTATTTGATTTAATCTAATACTTCCCTCCTTATTTAAATAAATCAAATCATTTATTTAATAATATTTTCCTCTCAAATCTTGACTTAAATCAATTCATAAATTTAAGTCTAAATTGTCACATCATCTAATTCTTCATTAAATTAATCAAAACCATGATTAAGTTAATCTCTCTCATTAAAATCCTCTAGAGAATGCAAATTGCATAATAAATCAATTACTTTCATTTATTTAATTCTCTATTTTCCCTCACATGGCATCAAAAGGGAATATTCCCTTATTTGAATTCAAAAAGGCCAAGTGGACTTGGTGATTCCAACAAGGCATTTAAGGCCTCTTAAATGTCCTTGGCCTTGAGCCAAGTGACATTTACTCCATTTCCCTTCCCTCTTCAACAAGTCATTTCACAATTTCAAATTCAAACTAAATGCATTTATTGGCACTTTGCCCAAAATGTGCACAACCACTAACCATTCACATCATGACATGTGGCATTCAACCCTTGGATTGAAAGTTAGTCCCACATTGCTCAAATCTTACTTTCTTTTACAAATTGATCATTATAAATTGGATGCTTCTCTCCTCATTTCTCATCCATAATTGCATGTAAAGTTATTTTCTTCACATTGAGAGCTAATTTTGCCCGTTTCACTCAACCTATCACCATTTTCATAATTTGTAACAAGGTTATGCTCAAATCTCTTTGAGAGATTTGACCATTTCTCAATCATTCAACATTGCAACTTAGGAACTAGGAAAGGGCCAATTGCAACACTTCATTGGCACCAATTCCCCATGGGATCACTAATTTATTGGCTTAATTGGGATTTAACTTCATTTCTTAATTTTAGTTTGAATAGATGGATTTCATGGGGAATCTCTCATACTTTTTTGCATGCATTTGATCTAACAACCTAACATGTTTGTTTCTCTTGTGCATTTATAGGTTTAGGGGTTCACATTTTGGTGCTAGAAGGAGGGAAAACTCAAGAAATTAATCACGTTTTTTAAAATTTATGTTTTTTTTCTAAAATTTTCCTATAGGTCACAGTAAAACAGCCATGCAACGTCATATTGAGCCACTTTCATAAGTGTGGCACAATACTTCACCACATTCAGGGAAGTGGTGCCATACTAAACTGTGCATAGTTTCTAAACCTCGCTGCTTTTCTCTACCTACCTGTCATTTTTCAAATTTCCTAACTCTATCATGTTCATCTCCGCAGTGCTATACTACACCGCCTTCAGCACTGTGGCACCATATCACACCGCATTTCATCCAAACTCCACCGCCCCTGCTTTCCCACGTGAAAATTTTGAAATTTTAAACAGGGCCACTTCTAAACTATGTCAGTTACCCATATCGCGCCACTTATTCACTCTCTTTTTTTGCAAAGCGCCGCCCATAGTAAACCGTGCGGTGCTATATAGCACCACTTTTACCCAAACTACGCCGCTTTTACAAACTGCACTGTAGAAAAATAGTGAGGTCTAAAATTGACATGTGCATTTTAAGTTTTAGATTTTTTAATTCCTAACCTTGCTTGTTGGATTTTGCTCTTTGGTTTCTGTTATTTTGCAGGCTAGAAGCTCATCATGACCTCATACTCATCATGCAAAAAAAAGTGCTTTTAAACACTAAAGTGTTCTTCAACACTTTTGAAGGATTTTAAAATTCTACTTGTTAAGAGAAATTTGATAATATCTTTGGCCTTAGAAATACTAAATTTACTTTGGGTTTAAAAAGAACAAACAAATTTTCTTTTTCAAGAAAAGTAGGAGATTCGTTATGACACCATGCTCATTTTGTACAAAGTGTTCTTAAACACTAAAGTTTTCTTCAACACTCTTTAAGGATTTTTAGATTCTTGTTTAAAAGTGAGTCCCACATTGCTCAAATCTTACTTTCTCTTCCAAATTGAAAGTTATAAATTGGAGGCTTCTCTCCTCATTTCTCATCCACAATTGCATGCAAAGTTACTCTCTTCACATTGAGAGCTAATTTTTCCCATTTCACTCAACCTATCACCATTTTCATAATTTGTAACAAGGTTATGTTCAAATCTCTTTGGGATATTTGACCATTTCTCAATCATTCGACATTGCAACTTAGGAATTGGGAAAGGGCCAATTGCAACACTTTATTGGCACCAATTCCCCCATGGGATCACTAATTTATTGGCTTAATTAGGATTTAACTTCATTTCTTGTATTGTGTTCTTCATTTCTCAATTTTAGTTTGAATAGATGGATTTCATGGGGAATCTCTCATACTTGTTTGCATGCATTTGATCTAATAACCTAACATGTTTTTTGCTCTTGTGCATTTGCAAGTTCAGGGGTTCACAATACTAAATTAAGAAATGTAGCCACTAGATAGCCATGCAGAGGAATCATTTGAGGGTCAATTGAAGGATGACAGTAGGAGAATCCCATGCCAACCACATGTAATCACCTTATATTGGTATTTCATGATGTTGAGCAGTTGCGGGCATTACTACAGTGTTGAGTCTGTGTTTGGACATGCATGTCTAATTGGATTCTTTGCATGTGTAACCGCCCTTCTCTTCTTTTCTATTTTTTCCCTAAATGGTGTTCTCTTAGTTGTGGGAGTTGACTACCTTGTTTAGTTGATAGCATAAATAATGTTTGGATCTTCCTTCTTCAAAAGTTGTCGAGTTGCTGAGTTATTGGTGTTGTACGATATGATAATATAGCATTTCCAAACATGCTACTCTTTTATATTTACATTTCCCAATTAATAAGATGAAGTTATGAGTTGAGCATTTGAATTTATATTAGTTTTAGAGGATAGTCATCCAAGGGGGCCCACTTGGTGAGTAATCCATCCTTTAGTTTAGCTAGATTAGTTATTAGTTTTTGTTTAGTACTTAGTTAAGAATCTGGCACTGATTGTTCCTGTAGCACTAGAATTCCATTATGTGACTATTCCTGTAGCCAAAGCAGACATAGTAGTTTTTTCATTGTTGTTGATATTTTCATTCTTATCATACATGTTCAACTTATTTTAATTGTTGAGTGATGTTCAACATTTACTTTGTTCCTTTCCATGGAATTTACTTTCAGTATTGAATCTTTCTTAGTTGTAGAATGAAGATGGCTACTTTGAGTTCCTAGTGCACATATTGTGCTAACCCATTTGAAGTTCATGTCCCTGGGTTGATAATTTAAATGAACCTTCATGATGGTTAAAATGGCTATTCAAGTTAGATGCCCAATCTTTGAATCACGGTTGAAAAGTCTTAGTTACTAAAATCATTGTAGGAGGCTAACATTTTTGGTGCCATTACCAGGGATGGTGTCAAACTAGGGAGTTCTTTAGAGTCATTGCTAGTTTTTTTTTGTTGTAGTATTTTTGGAGTTTTCTCTTAGTATTAGAAGTTATGATCCACTATTCTTTCACCAATTCTTTGTGTGAGTTGGTTGATGCTGAGTTGATACCGCATGCATAGAAGAAGAAGAGATTCTTATGGGAGATTCCTTCCTAATAATCTAGAACCATTTCAGCTAGTAGAGCTTCCAAATCTGCCAATAAATGAAGAAGAAGAAGAAGAGCCACAACCCTTGTTGATACATTTCCTGACTTAACTAGTTTTGAAGTTTCCCTTGAAGATCAAAATCCAGTTGAAGAACCCTTTACTTTGGAACTTCATCAAATAGGCATGGCTGATGCAAATGGAAATAATCCTAATAGGAAGAACCAACCAACTTTTCCTTTTCCCATTTCTCATCAAAATGAAGTAGACAACCTCAAAAATATCCCTACTTCAGTCCTTCCTAAGTTTTATGGACTTTTCATAGAAGATTCTGATATATGTTTGTTTGAGTTTGAAATACTTTGTAGAATTTATGACTATACCACTGATGTCCACAGGCTTAAGCTATTTCCTACCACTTTGAAAGAAGTTGCATTGAGATGTTTTATGAGACTTGGAAGAGATACTATGGAGACATGGGAGGAAATGAAGGAAAATTTCCTTCAAAAATACAAAGAGTATTGCAAAGGAAGTGATATGAGAGGAGATGACATTTTTAGAATGCGGCAAAAGGAAGATGAAAGCCTAGACGATTTCATTTCAAGATATTTTTTTTGTCTGCAAAAATCTCCACACCATACACTCAATGAAGACTCACAAAAGTTTCTTTTCTGGAGAGGAATTAATGAAAGTTGCACTAATGCCTTGGACCTCATGGCGAGAGGATATATCACTCAAGTTCCTTGGGAGGATATCAAGAAGACATGTAGAATTATTCTATGGTATCTTCAAAGAAAGGGAGAGCTTACCAATCCTCTATGGGTAGGTCATCCACCAGTGGAGTTTCAAGGATGGAGATTAACTCATTTTCTGGCAGATTTTATGCAAGATATCATAAACAATCTACCTACTTAGCTGGATACACTTTAGGCCAAGAAGAAACATGAGGAGGTAGAGGCAATGTTGATTGAATATTGCCCTTATTGCAGACAAAATAAAGGACTGCATATGCAAAATGGTAGCTAAAAGTGAGAGTAAGAAAATTCCATCTGAGTTCAAACCAATTCAGATTGAGGAAGATCAAGTCTAATTTATTACACAGAAAAGGCCATGGGCTCCATGACAAGGTATGCCACCAAATCTGTTATCTTTTGTTGGGCCATATTTTAATTCTTATTCATCTAGTATCTAGTGGTAGCCCCCATGTCCATCCAACTATGGAGGATATCCACCATAGGCTTGGGGTAACCCTCCAAATTCTTGGACCAATTATCAAAATTCTTCACCTCAATGGCAATAACCTCAGGGGAATTGGTAGGATTTTCAAGGACCTTGGTAGCCACCTCCAAGAAACTAGCAACAAACATCTCAATGGAGAGGTGGACAATAATGGAAAAACTAGACAACTAGTTACATGCAACCACCTTCTTAACCCCAACAACTTTCTATAATGCCTCCCCTTGCTAATCCTAATTGAAATGCACCTAAACCCACACAGTTACTAGTCTAGCCCACACCTAACCCAAATAATAAACCACAATAGTAGCATGTATACTCTACTAATCCAAATCAATTCTCTACATATATTTTGAGTTTAAATGGCATACATTTGCATTCAAGAACTACTTTTCCAGCTCCTTCCACACCAATCATCATTGAACTTCATGTGGAATAAGAAGAACCTCTAGATGTTCTCATTCAACTTGGTGTACCTAAAATCCCTAAACTAGTTCCAGCCAAGCAGATGACAGAAGAACCACCATCCCCTAGAGATTGGAAGTTTTCAAACAAGAGGAATACAAGGAGGACACCACTTTTGACATTCAAGACTAGTTGAAGCACATATGTGTCCAAATACCCCTATTTTAGGCCATAAAATATGTTCCTATATATGGAAAAGAAATCAAAGAAGCATGCCTCAAGAAGTTAGACAAGAAAAAGAAAGACCCAACTACGATTCATGCAGTGGGACAAATGGATGACATCATGCTTGGAAAATTAACTATCCCCAAGTACAATGATCCAGGTAGTCCTGTGGTTGAAGTTATTATAAATGGGATACATATAAAGAATTCTTTGATTAACTTGGGGAAGCAATAAATGTGATGAATAAAGACATCCTGCAACAAATAAACATTGTAAGTATGAGATACACTCCTATTATCCTACAACTTGCTAATAGTTCCATTGTTAAGCCTGATGGCATAATAGAGGACCTCTTGGTGATTCTAGATTCTTGGGAGTATCTAGCTGAATTCATGATTATTTCTCCTAAAGCTACACTAGGTAGGTATCCTATTATCCTTGGAAGTCCATGGTTAATAACAACAAACACTTATATTGGATGTCAGTCAGGTGACATGACCATTTCTGATGGCAGGAACACCAAAAAAAATTGTTCTTTATCCTCTTGCTCAACCATCCCATGATGAGGATAATCCTTTATGGACACATGTAGGTGAAGAGGCCAAGGAAGTTAACTCTATGGTGCAGCTTATGATGTTAGGTATAAGTCCTCTCCTGAAGCTTCAAGATGAAGATGAAGTGTTATCTAATATAATTCAAGACCTTTGTGAGATAGAGGAGGTGCCACCCTCTCATGTATCTAGTTATGCTAATCCCATGAAGACACTTCTACCTGCTTTTCCTAATCTTCCTGCAACCACTCTTCCAATAGATAAAATTCTTGCAGCAATAGGTATGTTCCACATAATGACTCCATTTTAACTTAAGGTACCATGTATTAATGAAACAATTATGATAGAGTTAACTACACAACTACATGTGTCTGAAGAAAAATATTTGAATATTAACAACAAACTAGGAGAAGAACAATAGCTAACATTGGAAAATTTGCTAAAGGCCCACTAAAATGCATTTGCATGGTATTATCATGATATGAAAGGCTTAGAACCCAATATTTACACCCATAGGATATATATCAAAGATGATTACCAATCGGTCAGGAAGCCACAAATAAAAATCAACCCTGCATTGAGAGAAATTGTCAAAATAGAGATACAAAAGTTGCTAGATGCAAGATTTATCTATCCCATTTCAGACAGCTAATGGGTGTCTCCATTGGTGATTATTCCCAAGAATGGAAGAAAATGGTGAGTCTACGTTGATTATAGGGAACTCAATGCTGCTATTAAGAAAGACCATTTTTCCTTGCCTTTTGTAGATCAAGTACTGGACTCACTTGTAGGAAAGTAGTACTTCTCTTTTCTAGATGGATTTAGTGGCTACAATAAAATCCAAATTGCACCTAAGGACCAAGAAAAAACAACCTTCACATGTCCATGGGGGACATATTCCTATTCAGTACTTCCCTTTCATTTATGCAATGCACCTGCATTTTTGTAGAGAGCAGTCATCAACATATTTTCAAACATCTCCCTTGATTGCATGGAAATCTATATGGATGAATTTACCATCTATGGTGTTGATTTTGATGAAGCATTGGAGAATATCAAGAAATTATTATAGAGATGAAGACCAAAATCTATCTTTAAATAGCGAGAAGTGCTTCATGATGATGCGGGAAGGTGTTGTTCTTGGAAACTATATTTCCCACCAAGGATGCCAAGTAGATCCTACAAAATTGAGGTAATTACTAATATACCTACACCTGCAAAACAAAAGGATGTTAGGAGTTTCTTGGGATATTCTAGATATTACAAGTGTTTCTTCAAAGACTTCAGTAAAATAGCAACACCATTGTATACTCTCTTAACCAAAGATGTTGAATTTCAATAGATAGAAGATTGTGCCAAATATTTTTTTGACTTGAAGGTAGACTTGACTCATGCTCCTATACATAAGGGACCCAATTGGGAAATTCATTTTCACATTCATACTGATGCATTAGACTATTCTATAGGAGTGATCTTAGGACAAAAAGGAGCCATTGAAAATGCCATTTACTTTGAAAGCAAAAAATTACAAGGAGCTGAATTCAATTATACAGTAACAAAAAAAGAAATGTTGATAGTGATCTACGCCCTGAACAAATTCAGGAACTACATAACAAGCTACCAAATCTTTGTGCACACCAATCATGCAACCATTAGATATCTCATGAATAAACCCCTGATCTTAGGAAGGTTAGTCAGATGGTTATTGTTGATGCAAGAGTTTGACACAACCATTATGGACAAACCAGGGAAGGAAAATGTTGTTGTAGATTTTCTTTCAAGACTGACCACATTAGAAGACAATCAAGCCATAGATGACTCCTTTCTTGATGAGCATCTATTTTCCATTAGTGTGCACACACCCTGGTATGCTGACATAACTAATTACCTAGTGACAGGGAGAGTTCCCCCTCACTTCTCTCCAAAAGAGAGAAGAGTTCTCATTGAAAAATATTTTCCTTTTACATGGATTGTTGGATGCTTGTTTTATACTGGACCAGATCATGTTATGAGAAGATGTGTGAGGAAAGATGAGACGTATGAAATTTTGCATGCATGTCATGATGAACCCTGTGGAGGGAATTTTTCAGCCAGAATGACAACAATGAAGATTTTGAACACAAGATACTATTGGCCTACACTCCACAAGGATGTAGGAAGATCTACAAGGAAATGTGATAGGTGCCAAGAATGGGTCAGCCAACCAAATTTGATGAGATGTCACTCTACCCCTAGTATTAGTCACTCTCTTTGATAAGTGGGGATTGGATTTTGTGGGACCCATTGATCCCCTATCAAATGGTAAGTCTTATATCTTGGTATGCACTGATTATGTAGCTAAGTGGGTAGAATTCAAGGTCATGAAGCATGCAAGAGATAACAAGGTTGCAAAATTTATTTATGATTTTTTTTTCACATGATATGCAGTCCCCAAAGAAATAGTAATTGATCAAGGATCTTAGTTTACCTCAACACTTGTTACACCACTAGTCAATGAATATAATATAAGGAACATAAAGTCTACTCCTTATCACCCTCAGACCAATGGACAAGTTGAGGTGACCAACAGGGAAATTGAAGTCATTCTAACCAAAATAGTGGCTATTCATAGAAAGGATTGGGAAAACAACTTATCAGGAGCATTTTGGGCCTATAGAACCACCTAGAAAACAACTACAAGCTTCACTTCATTTGAGCTACTGTGTGGGAAGACAACTATTATGCCCATTGAATTCAAGAACAAGACTCTTAGAATTGTAGTAGACTTAGGGATGAATATTTCTGAGGCACAAAAAGAAAGAATCATGCAGCTAAGTGCTTTAGATGAGATGAGGAAGACAACCTTGCACCACATTGAGGTCGTGTAAAATAAAAGAATAAAATGGAATGACAAATTTATCTAAGAGAAGAAATTTCAGCTAGGTGACTGGGCATTGCTTTATGACTCACGATATTAGGACAATGTAAGAAAATTGCAGAAAAGGTGGCTAGGACAATATGAGGTTGCTGAGGTCTTTCCCAATGGAGTTGTTCAGCTCACCACCATTGACCCCTTCAGATTCAAGTTACTAGTCAATGGTCATCATCTCAGATTGTATCATAAGCTAGCTTTCAAAGAAGAGTTTCTGCAGCAATTCATCCAACCTATAGCACCCAAGCTTCCTACAGTCGAAGGAAATGGACCTAGTGTCCCTCCTTCTAGGTAATTAAGGTACGTACTTGTTATAATAAATACTTCTAATTTTGTAGAATTCCATTTCTTCACCCATCTTCCCATTCATCGCCACCTTTTTCTCTCTTCCATCACTTCATTCCACCTCACATCATTCCACTTCATCATCATTGATTGCTCAATTTATTTCCTAAAAAGGTGAATGATACTTTCTCCATGATCTTTACTATGTATCCTCCACACATTCAGGTATGTATGCATTAATTTCACTCTTAATTGTCCTTTTAGTGCATTCATTTAATCATTGTATGATTAGTATGGACATTCACATAATTTTCATAACTCCCTATCAAATCAATACTGCCATCTCGCATTTGTGGAAACATGTCCAAATTTGGGTTGGGGGGAAAGGAAAGATGTAGGTATATTTCCTACATGTCAATCCATGGCTTGTGTGCATCAACAAATTTACCTGAGCCGATTTAAAATTTGAAGTGAAGGACGGCTGACATCTGTGATTTGACACTAAATTGTTGCCATCATTTATTTTCATCATAAATCCCTTTTATTACCCCATCATAATCTTGAATTGCAAGTGGTAAAAGATAAAAAAAAATAGAGAAGGAAAATTCAGTCGACATTTGTGTAGGATAATTTAGCTAGCAAGTGCTACGGAAAGAAATTTGTTTGCATACTAGAATTATAGGAAGGGAATTTTGTAGAGTGAAAGTTGATTGTAGACAATGGGAGGTGGACTAATTTGAAATGATTCATTGATTCATGATTACTTATTACAGAATGCACAGTGCCTAGCTGAATTTAGAAATGGTGGTTGGTTGGACTATCTCCTAAAGCTGGATAGTTTTGATGAAGGCATTGCACTAGAGTTTGCCCAAAAAAATTTAGAAGGAAAAGCCACAGTAAAAGGGTTGGAGATTGTGGTAACTAAGAAATGAATTGTAGAAGTTATAGGGTTAATTGCTGATGGAGAGCATTACCCTATTTCTAGAGATGCCAGGTCAACAAGGGTCATATTCACAGTACATGGTGACCCTCCAATTAGTATAGACAAGCAGGGTGCCAAAAGAACCTCTCTACCTGAGCCATGGAAGTAGAAAATTGTCCACATTATCAGGTACATCACTTGTGAAGGCTAGCTATCAAACCTATATTCAATACATTTCAAACTTTTGAGTCACATGAGGCATGGGAGAAGTATGAATGTGCCAAATGTCTTGTACAACCTTCTCTCCATCATGGTGGCTAAAACTCAAAAAGGTAGGGATAGTTCAATCTCACACCATTTCCTCATTAAATTGTTGCTTAAAAAATCTCTACCTTATGTAGCACCCAAAATGACTTGGGAGGAATTCATAAATGTTGATCAATTTAGACCTAAGCAACTATAATCTAGGGCTTTACCTCAACCATGTAGGTCTAGCAAGAGATTAGGCATGGTTGAAACCACCCCTGGTTCTTCAATCTCTAGTGTTGGATCTAGCATGAATCCTCTTGCAAGAAAAGGGACTATAGACATTAGTTCCTCTAAAATAGAGCACTCTAAAAAAGAAAGTTCTTCATCAGATTCTGATGATAATATTCCTCTTGAAACCCTAGTGAGAATTAGGGGACAAAAGAAGGAGGCAGAGGTAGGAAAAGGAAAATCCAAAACATAGCCAATGGAAAGAGAGGTGCCAAGTCCTAAGAAGAGAAAGGATGACACTATTCATCTTGCAACCAAAGGAAAATGTGAGATCCCTCTTAGGAAATCAAAACCAGCTATTGATATGCCTTTGTAGGAAAACCCTAAGCATCAAAGGACATCACATAAGAGAACAAAATCCCCGATGGGGTAGGAAAATGTCAAAGAAAATAATGTATTCAAAGAGGCAACAAAAGTGACCCTAGTGGATCTTGTTGCTCTTGTTGAGGAAGTTGAAATTAGAGAGCATGAAGAAAATTTGAAATTCCTATAGCAAGACCAAAAATTAGATCAGGAGTTCCTATAGCAACTATAACTACCAGAACAAGAGGCCATGCAACAAGAAGTGGGAGGAGAAATATTTCCTTTGCAGCCTTAGTCAATTGGAAAACCTAAATCTATGCAAATAGTACTATATGGGGAGCAACCATCAACAAAAATCTTGATCGGAATTCATAACCCTCCTGATTTTTCAGTACATACAACAATTTTGAATTTATGGAAAGAGATACAAAGGCAAGAGGAAGAATGGAAAAAGGAAAAGTGAAGATTGAAAAGGAAATTCAAGAGAGGGATGAAATTATTGAAGAAAAGAATGAGGAGATTGCCTCTCTAAAGGAGAGGGTGGACAACATTGCAACCCTGGTGCCACACATTTTAGAATGCAGAACCCCTCCAAGAGTTTATGCTTTGCACCTGAAGGAAAATATCTCTCTTTTAAACTATTAAGAAACATCTCAGGTTGAATCCCAGACTCCCATTGAATTTTTCAATGCTTATAGGATTGCCTCCCCTTAAATGAAGAATTTTTTATGTGATTTTTATTTACATAATAATTTTGTAACTCAAGACCAATATTGGAACCTGTTGTTGTATGTTGGAGATATCCATTTAAGAGCATTCATGTCTTGGGTGCAAAATAAGATTAGTTGGGGAGAACAATATAATGCTTATAGGAAGAGGGAATCCAATATCCCCTTAGCTATTAGAGTTGAATTAGGAAACCCCAAAGATATTTATAGAGAATGGAACAAAATGATTTTCAGGCCTAGTTATGGTAGCAAAATTATTCCTTGGATTGAGGCAATGTACAGTGAATATGAGGTAAAGACGACAACAAAAGAGGACGGCATGAAAGGATATCTATCATAGAGATGGAACACTTTAAGTGATGAGCTGAAACATAATGAACCTCATTTCATCCAAAACTATGCTGCAGCAATAAAAAGGCTTGAAAGGTACATTCAGCTTGGGAGAACAAAGGAACGACAATGGCTTCCCTTGACTTTTCAGTCACCTATCCTCATGTGGCCTATTCCAAATTTTAGATTCTATCGCTATGAAATTGGTGAAGAAAATAAAAGATGGAGAAGACTTGAAAAATTGGGAGGATTCTATTAGGACCTTGACTCACACTTAGCAGACACTGATATTGGACAATTATCAATTGCAAATTTTAGAGATTTGACTAGACAGAAAAATAGTTCTCCCCTTGTTGGAGGACCAGAAAAATGTTAGGTTGGGGGGAGTGATGAGCCTAGTTTTTAGTCCAAATTTGGGTAGAATATATGGTTTATTTGTTGAAGTTGACATGGAATTTGATATTATATGTTGATATTTCTACAGAGTTTCCCTCAAACCATAGATATTGGGTTTAATTCCATTTCTACCAGTTTTAATGATATTAGCCTATTATGTGGACTATCTATATTAATTCTGCATGTGGTTAATGAATTTTCCTTAAGGTGGTTATAAATGTGTGATTATTATACGTACTAACATTGCCATACAAACATACTTGAGGATACTAAATTGAGAAATGCAGCCACAAATTGGTCATGCAGAGGAATCGTTCAATGGTCAACTGAAGGATGATGACATGAGATTCCCATGTCAACTGCATGCAACTAACTTATATTGGTCTTTCATGATGTTGAGAAGTTGTGGCCATTACTGTAGTGTTGAGTCTGCATTTGGACATGCATGTCTGACCGGATTCCCTGCATGTGTAACCACCCATCTCTTCTTTTCTCTATTTTCCCTAAATGGCATCCTCTTAGTTATGGGAGTTGATTACCTTGTTTAGTTGACAACATAGATAAGGTTCATAACTTCCTTCTTGGGAATTTATCGAGTTGTTGAGTTACTGATTTTGTATGATCTAATAATATAGCATTTCCATACATGCCACTCATTTGTATTTGCATTTCGAAATGAATAAGATGAAGTTATGAGTTGAGCATTTGAGTTTAAATTAGTTTTAGAGGATATTCATCCAAGGGGCCCACTTGGTGAGTAATCCATCGTTTAGTCTAGCTAGATTATTTATTAGTTTATGTTTAGTACTTAGTTAAGAATCTAGCATTGACTGTTCCTACAGCCAAAGTAGATAGAGTAGTTTCTTGTTTGTTGCTCAGATTTTCATTTTTGTCATGAATTTTCAGCTTAGTTTAATTGTTGAGTGATGTTCAACATTTACTTTATTTCTTTCCATGCAATTTACTTTCAGTATTGAATCTTTCTTAGTTGTAGAATGAAGATGGATACTTTGAGTTCCTAATGCACATACTATATTGACCCATTTGAAGTTCATGTCCTTGGATTGACAATTTAAATGCACATTTATGATGGTTAAAATGGCTATTCAGATTAGATCTCCAATCTATGAATCATGGTTGTAAAGGCTTAGTTTTTAAAATCATTGTAGGATGTCGACACATAGAATGCAAAATTTCATGTATGGATATAGTAGCATCTAGAATTTGATGACTTGGGATAAAGACTTAATGAAAAGATCTTACATTTTCTCTAGAAGGGGATTCAATTTATTAACTAGAATTTTAGACAATATTTTTCTTGGAAATTCAAGGTAAAAATTATAGCAATATGAACTTAAGTATGCGTTTAAAAATCTAAAATTATTGTTGCAAGTATCAAGCAAGTATGAAGGTGTTTTCATTGATGTCAATTATTTAATTTGTTCTCAAATAGCTGTTGTTGTCAATGATTTCATGGATAATGGTTATTGGTTGTATATGTCATGGAGATTGAGAAAATTGTAATGAAGAAAGGTTCCAGGTGTTCAGTGTTTGTTTTGGGTTTTGCTTCGAAATGTGTTGCTATGTTAATGAGAATCTAAAGTATTCTTCATGAATATTGGAAGCTATTATATCCAGATTTTGGGGTCCTGGATCGTTGTATAGTGAAAATTATGTTCACTAGTTGTGAAATATGCTTTTATATGTATCTAACTGAGGTCCAAGAGAAATTTAGTTGCTTCAATTTTATTCTTGTTCGAGTCTTATGACTTATAGTTTTTAGGATAAGTTGATGGGAATGTTTTCTGTAGACACATAAAAAAACTTGGAAAGTGACACTAAACAAGTCATTTGGTGTTGTCATGCATGGCAACCCTAGTCAGTAATCCCATCCACATCTCAGTAATTACTTATACCAGAAGTCAGATTGAAGATATGTGTCAAAGCTAAAATAGGGCATCCAACAGAATTGTGTACATCGACTCATATGTAATTTTTTGTTATCATTTCATGTTGTAGATCTTAGGGAAGGTTGTATGATGTATGAACTATATTATCCTTGAATCATCAGGGTTCACATTGATTGGTGTGCAAATTAGAAGATCCAGTGTACTTATTTTCAATCTAACAGTGCAAAAAGGTTGACTAGATGTGTATAGTGTGTTGTGGATCTTTGAGACATAATTATTTAAGGTGTTTCAAGTTTGAGACATGTTGTTTTGGATCCTTACTATGTTTTGGCTGAAATTGGTTGATTCACATTGATAATTGTCTATGGATTGAGCTAGCAGTTTATGCATGTTTCTTATTTTGTTAAAGTCGACATGCAGTTGTTCTAATCTCTAGTGGTGGATATATATAATCAATTGTTCATATCATTTTGACATATGATGTGATATGATATATGATTTAGAATGAATATAGATCGATTGTGTGCAGTTTCATTTGAATGTGAGGAATGTAAACAATGCACTTAACCAAAACTATAATTAGGCTTTAGAAGATGCTATCTCATAGTTCATTCATTCTAGTTGTTTTCTAGATGTGACTATAAGATAGCAAGTCTTCTTTTGGGAAGAAATCCTTTTGTATTTGAGTACTGAGCTCTAGGCAGTGTTCTTGAATGCATGTGCATTCCATTTGTAAACACTTATATTGAGTATACTCAAATTGTGGATTAACCTCCATCGTGGTTTTTCCCCTAACAGGGTTTCCATGTAAAAATCCTTGTGTTATGGTGTTGTGGTTGATTTCCTTATGTTCATGCCTCTTTCATTTGGTTCAAAGCTATAAGTGGTTTAAAGATCAAGTTAATAAAGTTAAATTTTGTAGAACACTGATTCACCCCCCCTCTTAGTGTTCCTTGATTCCAACAATTGGTATCAGAGCCTAGTTCCTTAGAAGAAGTTTAATAGCTTGGGGAAGATCCAAGAAGGTGATTTAATGGATTCTGGCAGTCTTCATCAACAAGTTTTGTTGGCACTAGATGACCTTGATCTGTCCAAATCTGAAGTCTAAAAATTGCAAGCAAGCCTCATAAATGCTGAGAAATTCATTCAATCATTGAAATATCAAATCAATAAGTCTAGGGAAAAGAGAAAGGATCTTTGTGATCAGATCAAGCAGAAAGAGAGAAAAAACATGAAAGATGAACACCTAAGTCAAGCCTTGAAAGAAAAGGTAGAAGAATGTGAAAAGCTCACAAGAGATAATATTGTTCTAAAGCATGAGATGGAGTCTATTGTGATGAGGATGATGAAATAAATTGAATATAGAAAGAAGAATGAAGATAATCTTACTTAGTACTTCAAAGAAATATTTGATGAGTGCAACATATTCAATCAGCTAGAGCTTGAATTGCAATGATCCAAAAATAATGAAGAAGAGTTTGAAGGATAGATTGTTATTCTTAGGGATAAACTTGCTACTACAAATGAATGCAAGGAGAAGTTCAAGATTAGCTCAGCTAAGCTTGATGAACTAATTAAAATTCAGAAGATTGGAAGTGACAAGCAAGGTCTTTGATATGGGAAAGGAGAAAGCTTTGGATCCGGTCAAATGAAATTTAGGTCTGGAAATCAAACGAGAAAAGCTAGAAGGTATCTAGTAAGACAACCCAATGCTCAACATTTTAATGGATATTGTTTTGTTTGCAATAAATTGGTCACAGGGCTATTCAATGTAGAAGTAGAATCAATCCAAATGGTCCATCATTCTTCAGTCAGTGTTTCAATTGCAATAAGTACGGTCATAATTTAATTGAATGTAGAAGTATGAAAAACAAAATTTTCAATAGAAATGTCAGATGTTATGCCTACAATAGATTTGGCCATATTTCTAACTAGTGTGGATCAAGAGAAAATCAATGGATTAATTGGTCTAGACAAGGAAATGATGTGTGCTATAATTCTAACAAATCTAGTCACATTGCAAGATTTTGTAGAAGCAAGAATGGTCTAGGTAATAAAGGGAAAAATATACAAACGGATGATAAGGGAAAAGGAAAAGTTACGGTGGATGAGATCAAGAATCAAATGAAGACATGGGTGAAGAAGAGTGTTTCTGATGCAGTAAATGAATCAACACCAAAATTTGGTACTAAAAATTCCTTTGAGAATTAATTTAAGGCCTCTGGCCTAGGGGGAGCTCTCAAGAAAATATTTTACCCCCCCTACTAGTAGTTGGTAATAGGATGTGGAAAATTGCAATGATTACATTAATGATCTATAGATATTTTGGGAACACTTGTGGAGGAAATTTATACAAAATTGAAGGTTTGTAGAAGATTTTTCTTTCATAGACTATGAAAATAGGGTATACGAAAGACCTAGGGAAAAATCATTTATTGCGATAAAAAGTTAGGTGTGTGAATGATGAAAGGTTACTTCTATTCCTCATTTGTCACTTTGCATTTTGAGAAGAAGAAGTTTGGAGAGATCTACAAGCAAATTTTGGTGAGATACATGTCTAAAGGTGATTCGATAAACAAACCCTTATTTGGCGAAAGGTATTTACCTACAAAACTTGTGAATTTGAAATTTTTGGAAATGGCTGCTTCGTTAGCCATTGATATTAAGGATAGACCCCACCCAAAATTCAAATGGCACCCATTCAAATACATTGAGACAAAACCATTAGGTGCATTTTCTTTAATTATGTATGGTATTTTACACATTGAAGATATTATGGCATACATTCATGCAAATATTGAGGAATTAGGAAGCTCTCAATTGTTAAATATGTACACAAATCACATTGTGGGAGAATATTTTTGTGTAAGGCCTGAATTTAAGACTTTGGAGGAGAATAAATTCACACAAATTGTGAAGTTTCCCATGTTCAATGAAAATGAATGGGTTCGGTACATACTAAGTCTAGTGCATACCGATTTCATGTGGTTAAATCAGCCCATCAAGATCACAAGAGAATCTATAAGCATTGTTACTAGTCTGAATTCAACCAGTGGGTTGTCCACATTGAAATCTATGAAGAACCAAATAGTCACTGAGGTAACCAGTTCCAATTTTGATAGAAGAGCCATGACAGTTAATGATATCATTGAATTGGATGTAAAATTTTCTTCTATGATTATTGGATACGAAATCTATCACTCTAGATGGGATAACTCTATATCTGGTATTGCAATCTATGAAGTGTATCAAATGATCAAGGAAAATACAAAATATGACTTATGTGAGTTACTCCAAAGCTAGCTAATTGAAAACCTTGGAAAAATCAAGAAGGACAAGAAGAAAGTTTTCAAGTATGGCAATCTATTGTTGTGTCTATTCTTTTACTTCATGAATGAAGTTTCAAGAGTTGGCAAAGTGAAATGGGAAAGTGATAGACCTGTAGTTGTTCAAATCAAAGACATCTTATACAGAATTGGAGATATCAAAGCAAGGAAAACTGCTATCTAGGGCTACTTCAAAAAAATTTAGAGTGTGATGCAAGCTAGGGAAAGGATTCCTAAATCTATTGTCGAAAATTATAGGGAAACTATTTGCTTCATGGTTTAAATTGATCAGTGTTTGATGAAAGTGACATAACCTAGAATAGTTTGGATAATGCCTATGGGATATGAGGTTGAAGATCACATTTTGGAGTTGTACGCTGAGAATTTGTTGAGTAAACCTTGGGATCCAACAAAAAAGAGG
This sequence comes from Sequoiadendron giganteum, assembly GCA_007115665.2. Lineage (NCBI taxonomy): Eukaryota > Viridiplantae > Streptophyta > Pinopsida > Cupressales > Cupressaceae > Sequoiadendron > Sequoiadendron giganteum. The sequence continues at coordinate 939,592,572 of CM021100.1, read as the reverse complement.
TTTGGTACCTTTGAAGAGAAGGATATGCAAGTGCATAATAAACTAAGGAAGCCTATCATAGTCTAAAAGGTGAGAAAGGAAGTTGAAGCTTTTGCAAAAAGCCTCAACATATCAGTTGAAGCTTTTATAGAAAGCCTCAACATATCAATTGAAGCTTTTGTAGAAAGCTTTTGTTAGAACTGAGTCAGCTAGTTTGGCAGCATCCTCTATTAGATCTAGATCTACAAGGAGATTTTCATCCTCATCCAGTCCTACAAAGAAATCATGCCTAGTAAAAGCTCAAGTCAAGACATCTGAAAGAGAAGGAAAGAGGAAGAAGGATAAAAGCACAAGAGTCTATGTTGTTGTTGAAGGTGATGAAGAAACTGAATTAGCTGAATAAGTAAGAGAAATCAAGTATAAGGGATCAAAGGCATGAAAATTCTCTAAGGAAAATCCCTTCGATGAAGAAAAAGCCAAGAAGAAGGTGAAAACCGATAAATAAGGTATGCCTATAGAGGAAGTGGAAAAAGCTTTAATTAAGGATGGTAATCTCAAACCACTTTTTGAATGGTATAAAACTTTTGATAGTGTCAGTTAGAGAACTCTTGAAGAAGCCACAATAAAATATTTGAATACTTTCAATATGACTCTCATAGAAATAATGTTAGGGTTACCTAAGGGGTTATATAAGGTCTTAGAAATGAGGAGAGCAAATGCAAGAACTGGAGATGAAAAAATGAGAGAACTCATACTTGCCAATCTATGTCCTGTAATGTCAATAGAAGAAATGAAGGAAATCCTCAATGAAGCTAAAAAGGATTTTAAGAGAAAATCAAGGGTGAATAAGCTTATGATTGGATAGACTGAGGAAGTAGCAAAAGACATAGAGAAAATTCTTAAGGCAATTTTGTTGAAGGAAAGATATAGTGTTTTCTCTAAAGAAACTTATGATGAAGATGTTCCATCTAGTCTGGAAGTTCAGGATATTTGGGTTAATATGGAAATAGTGAAAGAAGACACAATTGAGGACACTCAGGATCCTCTGGATATGGAAGATACTGAAATTCCCATGGAGACTGAAGCTCCTAAAGATATTTCAGTTGAAGAAATAGAGATTCCTAGAGTCAAGCAAGAATCTAATATTGAAGAAAAGAAGGTTGTGGCAAAGGAAGTTGATATGGAAGCGAGAGACACTACAAAGGTAGTAAAGAAGTATTTAGAAGAACAAAAGGAGGATTTTGACCTTGAATTGGTTGAAGGTCCTGTCAACTTGGCCACTCTATCTCCTATTCAAAAGTTGAAGGTGGCATCATTTGCTCAGACCAAAGAAAGGGAGGAGATTTTGAAATATCACATTGATGACAGTGAGTTGCTAAGTCTTGCATCTAGTATCTTGGAGAATATCATGCCCACACATGTCAAGGACTCATTTGATTCTCCCTAAGGTCAACTAAAGAAACTTGTCAACTTTGTAAGAACTCACTTTGTGTCTCTTGAAAAGTTAGGTGAGGATAAGGTCCAAAAATAATTTGATGTAAACAAGTTTAGTAGATTGAAGTGTATGATTGATAATGATAAATCATTATTAGCTACCTATGAAAAGAAAAATTAAGGTGCATTATCTTAGGGTGGAAATATTTACAGTTCATGCTTATCTTTGTCAAAATCCATTGAGGTCAGTGAGAAGAAAAATGAGGAATATGAGAAACAATTAGAAGATATTTCTCAAACCTTTGATCCTCTAACTGTTTCTGTGAGTAAGAAAGAAGGTCAAATCATATCCCTGCTTGACAAAATTAAAAGTTTGAAGCATGAAGAAGACAATTTTTTTGAAAGGGTATGTGAGGTAGAGGACTAATCAGTCCTAAAATGGAGACAATGCTTAGTGCATTGAAGGAAGCATAGGATGCTATGGCTGTTTGTGATCCGACAAATCTTGAGTCAGTAGAGATGCAATCCTACCTATTCTATGGTCACGTGACTATTTTGGAAAGTCTCAAAAAGGGTTGGGACATGAGTTTAAGATTGTTAAAGAAAAATTCTGCAGGCATATTCAATTCCATGTAAATTAGAAAAGCATGGTTGTACATATACAATTTTGTATAATTTTTGGTATGTGGATTACCATCTTTTCCATTGATCTCAAAGGGGGAGTGTGGGATGATGGAAAATGTCATATTCATCTAAGGGGGAGTTGTGGATAAAAATATTTTTGAAGTTTTTTGGATTGCAGTGTATTCATGTTAGTATTGATTCTGACACTTAGTCATTTTTCACAAGTGTTGCCATCAATGCCAAAGGGAGATATTGTTGGCAAGTGACACTACAAAATTCATCTGGTGTTATCATTGATGGAAACCCTAGTTAGTAATCCCATCCACATTTCAGTAATTGCTTATACCAGAAATCAGATTGAAGATATGTGTCAAAGCTAAAACAGGGCATCCGACAAAATTGTGTACATCGACTCATATCTAATTTTTAGTTATCATTTCATGTTTTGGATCTCAAGGAAGGTCGTCTAATGCATGAACTATCTTATCCTTGAATCTTCGGGGTTCACATTTATTGGTGTGCAAGTTAGAAGATCTGGTGTACTGATTTTCATTATAATAGTGCATAAAGGTCGACTAGATGTGTATAGCGTATTATGGATCTTTGACACATAATTTTTTAAGGTGTTTTGTGTTCAAGACATGTTGTTTTGGATCCTTACTATGTTTTTTCTGATATTGGTTTATTCGCATTGATAATTGTCTATGGATTGAGCCGACAGTTTGTGCATGTTTCTTATTTTGTTAAATTCAACATGCAATTGTTCTAATATCTAGTGGTGGATATATATAATCAATTTTTCATATAATTTTAACATATGATGCGATATGATGTGAGATCTAGAAGGAATATAGATCGATTGTGTGTAGTTTCATTTCAGTAGAACAAAGATTGGTGATTCAAATTAAAGAAAACAAAGTTTCAAGAGCAGAATCAAACTGAATGTGAAGAATGTGAACAATGAGCTTAATTGAAAGTATAATCATATATTAATAGATGCTATATCATCATTCATTCATTCCAGTTGTTTTCTAGATGTGACTGTAAGACAATGAGTCTTCTTTTGGGAAAAAAACCTTTTGTATTTGAGTAATGACCTCTAGGCAGTGTGCCTGAATGCGTGTGCATTTCATTTGTAAACACTTATATTGAGTATACTCAAATTATGCATTAACCTCCACCATGGTTTTTCCCCTAACAGAGTTTCCATGTAAAAATCCTTGTGTTATGGTGTTGTGGTTGATTTCCTTATGTTCTTGCATCTTTCTTTTGGTTCAAATCTATAAGTGGTTTAAAGATCAAGTTATAAAGTTAAATTTTGCAGAACACTGATTCACCCCCCCTCTCAGTGTTCCTTGATTCCAAAAAATTGACCTAGGCCTACAAACTTCATTTTCCCCTTATTTTGTCTCAACATAATTACAATATTTAGTTATGTCCTATAGTACAAATTCAACTATTAATTAAATAATTCTTAATTATTTCATTGATTCATATCTTTTATTCCTCCTAAATATTTAAATAAATAAATTACATTTATTTTATTTAAATACGTCGCTAATTTCCTATGTCTCTCCATAATTAAATAAATTCCTAAATTTATTTAATTATTATCCACCTTGGCTTTTTCTAATTTTAAATAAAAAATATGTATTTAAAATTACCCACTTTCTAATTTCCCACCTTATAAGTAATTTAAAATCATTATTTACCAACACATGGCCCCACAACTTTTGAATTAAATTAATTTTTAATTCAAAAGGTCATCTCACTTCTTGAATCAAATAATTTTAAATGTATATTTCGATTCCCCACTTGCCTCTTTTTATGTGCCCATTATCTCTTTGTCACATGCATTCTTGCCCATTGATTTTATTTTTCTGAAATCAAATCTCAGCCCTTCATTTCAAATGTTACCCTAATGTTTCCCTAACCCTAATTGATGGTTGCCGCATTTAATTTCAGACTTTGATCTCAGGGAATCTCTAAACTTTCAATCTTGGCCATTAATCTAAAATTTACTTTTCTATAAAAAGGCAATTTCTACCTCATTTTCTCACTTCATGTCTCTTGACTTCATGCATACTTCATCTTTGGCATTTCTTGACTTCAAGGCTTCTAACCTTAGGCTTGCTTCACACTTGCATGTTTGCATTTGTTTAGTAGATTAATCTTTCAATATTTGCTTAGGGATTTTCATTGGTCAATAGTTGCTCATCAAAATCTAAGGGCAAACTTCATATTACAGAAAATGGAGAAGGGCAACGAAGGTCAATCATGGAGGGAATGAAGGCTATTTGGTAAATTTTTTCTTTATTTATGCATATTTCCTCCTTTGTACTTCATTTTTTAGCTAGGGTTTTTGTTTGTGCATTGTATTTCATGCTAACCTAAATTTTCCCTTAGTTACATTGGTGAACCCGACATGAAATTTTTTTTTTTGCAGATTTTTGTACAACATTTTCATCTTTTTTGCAAGTACAGGTATGGAATGCCACAAACTCAACTTTTTAAGCTACATTTGATGTGTCGTGACACATATTCATTCAAGAATGATGCATCTGTAGTATTGAGTTGCATTCGACATCATGAACGATGCATCTGATCTTCTGTAACACATCTGCTAGACTAAGCAATGCATCTATTGTTGTAGAGCATTTGACAAGCATAATGCCACATTTTCCTGTTGCAGGTATACATTCAATTTTTGGATTTTTTTTTTTAAGGATTTCTCTTTTCAATTTCATTAGGTTACAGTTTTTTTGGTTACCGATCTGTTGTTGGTAGCATGTGGCAAGCTGGAAGGAGATATTAACCCTTGTTTGTTGATTTTTTTTATAAATATTTTTCTATCCTAAAGCAAAAAAAAAACCAACAAACCAACTACAACTTGCACTCACACTTCATGGCTTAAAATTAACATGTATTCACTCATGGGATTAAAATGAACATAGTTTTCATTAAACCTCATCAAGGCTAAAATTTGCTTGCATTCTCATAGAATTGGTTTAAAAAGAAAATTACTTGTCTCACAATAATCTTGGGTTAAAATAAATGTGTGTTTGATGTGTTTTGTGGTAGAATGATAACACCTTAGTGTGTATGCAATTCTCTTGCATCTTTTTGTGATCTTGAGAAACAAAAACACTTAGGGGTTGTTACTTTTCCATCCACATATTTCAATTTGGGCATTAAACTAAACAAAATTGTGAGTGTGGGTTGAAAGCTTTGTGTATGCAATATCCTTGTGCCTTACTGTGATCTTGGATGACCAAAAAAAAAGTTTTCAATTCACTTTTTTTAAAACCTTAGAGGGGTCTGCCTCAAAAGAGGGAATGTCTCCAACCAATTTTTTGCTTGGGTTGGTATATAAATGGATGAGACTAAACTGTCAAGTCCTCATGGTATGTAGGCCTTAGCCATGTAGTGTCATTTGAAACTGGGTACCTACCTTTTATTTTAAAGGTATAAGAGCCCCTAGTAGAGTGATTAAATCCTTAAGTGGCTTGTTGGATGCTCGCGAGGTTCCATTTCCCAAAGTATTAACTAAAACCCTCTTGTTTAGTTTGCCAAAATCATTTCTATTTGTTGGTGCAACAACGTTCTTTTCCAAGCCATCCCATATTCTCATGATTCTTAGTAGATATGAGGAGTTTTTCATGGGAGATTCCTGAGAACTCGAAGCTTGGTTGACTCGAGAAGTGAGTTTCATGTAAGGGGGAGCTAGTATGGCCAAGATTCTAAGTCATCTACTAAGAATAAACATGGTTGGTTTATCCAAGTGGGAATCTAGTGAGTATAGTCCTTTCCATCCCTAGGATTGTGCTTGTTTTTTATGTGCTTATTTCCAACAATTCAAGACAAAATCATGTGTTTTCCAAGTATTTTCTGAAACAATAAACACCTAGGAAATATTTCACAAATTTGGAAACCATAATCAAGCTAAAACAACCTCACAAATCTGCCAAAATTGCAAAACAACTAGACTTTGTTCAGAACTGCAACACATTTGAGACATTGTAAACTGCATTTGATTGTTTTGCACCATATTTTCCACTTAAAACAACACATCTACATTTGTGAAGAACAATCACTATCTTTGTAATGCATTTTCTATCTGGAATGATGTATTTGAGTACTGTGACCCAATTGATACCCGAAACGACACATTTGCCTATCATTTAGGAAAATCCTTATTATTGTCCAAATCTGAAACCAAACTTTGTGAATCCTTTTTTAAACATTCTTCTTCAGTGGCCTCTATTCAAAAACTAGAAAAAGATCTGCTCAAATCTCCCATATTTGCACCTTTTAGTTTGCATCTAGCTTTCACCATAGGCTTAGCATTGCTAGCTTTAGTTGCATCCTAACCTCCACAACCATTTTCAGCACAGATAGACTCTTAGGTCCTCATTTTGCATACTTTAGGATAATAAAACTTTCCATACTTTGTGAAACCTTTGCCTTCAAAATTAGATTGTCATTGAACTAAATCAAAATCACTCCTTTAGTCTTTGTCCTTTTGTGAGAGATATTTCCAGCTCATTAGTCTAGTTTGGAAGCCTCACCTTGTCACTTTGTCATTTCACTTAGTCCTACAAATAGTCCCTTGACAATTAAAACTGAGACATTGACCAAACTTTGAATGGTTAGTAAACCTTTCTCGAAAGTCTACCAAAATTGGTTACACCTTAGAGTTTCCTTATGACTTGTATTTTGCATAGCATACCTTATGCACTTTAGTCTTCTACCATTCATTTTAGTCTTCATTATCACTTTTCATTTGACATTCCCTTTAGACAACCTTGCACTCTTTATTCTAAAAATCTAAAAAACATAGTGTCATATCACCCATTCATAGGTTAGTTATCTTTCATCCTCCCTCATTTGAGAAAATCTTATATGGTTGAGACTAGGCTACAAAGGAAGAGAAGACAAATGGATTCCTTTGGAAAAGGAAGAAACCCTTATAACTTTCCTAATGACATGCATTTAAACATAGAAATGGGGACATCCTTCATTAACCCCTTTAGTGACACGAACATGGCATCCTCACACAACCCCTTTGAACAATTTATACGAAGAGATGAAAATGGACAGCTGTTCATGCAAGATGTAGAAGACACTACCCAAAACCTTGAAGTGGCTTCGTTTGTACAAGAACTACTCTTACAAGATTCAAAATTATATTTATCTATGCTTCTACACCAAGGGACTAAATTACCACGAGGATTCAATATTAATATCTTGAGAGAAACATGTCTTGATCCAAATACACAAACTAGTCAACCCCAATCAACAACACAACATAATGAAAACAATACCTCCATTGGGGCTACAACACAAAATACCATGAGCACTATTAATGCTACTTGCATTGGCACTACCACTCAAAACATAACCAACACAGTCAAGAACACATCTATTATGGGAACATCAACCATAGCACATACCATATCATAATCCATCCCATCAAAAAATGTTGGAGCTACCAATACAATGGGGAAAAATTCATCAAACCTTTTATTTGGACTAGCACTGTGGGAATGACATCATCAAACATTTTACTTGGGTCCTCAATTAATTCCATGGGAACAAACTCATCAAACCCCTTAGGTAGGAAGAAAAGACGAGTTATCATTCAAGGAACTCAACCCAATCAAGTTAATACCAACATCAATGTTCCTCAAAGGAAAAACACCAATATCCCACATGGCCACAATTACCAATTTGGACAAGGAAACGAAGTGACCCAACAGATGACTCCATTTGGTAACCAAAAAATTCAAGGTCAGTAAATTCTGCAAATACAATCTAACACTATTGGAACACACATTCCCACATATGCATCTCATGTCCATACACAATATTATGTTCCCACTCAAAACCATCAATACCAAAATATTCCAACCCAAAATGTGCCATACAATCCACACCAATACATCTCAAATCAGAACATACCATCACAACCAATGGGAACTCATGTGACATCCATTACAAGCTTGTGTGATGCCACAAACAAACCTATAGTATATGCACTTACCGCTCAGCTTGCTGCCCTGCAAAAATAAATGGAAGACATGCAATTGTTGAATAAGAAGACACACACATCTTATGACTTATGTCCATAATCATTTGACACGAGATTGTACATGCCATTTTCCCCTCTAGGATATGTGGTACCCAACTTCTCCAAATATAAAGGAAAGACTAATCCCCTTGAAAACATAAGAGAATTTACACTAGTTGTGTGGATGTTGCATACAAACATACCTATTTGATGAGACTCTTTCCTAGAAGTCTCAATGGCCCACACTTGATTGGTTCACTCTCTTTCCCAAAGGGATAAATTCATGGGCTGAACTTGCTGATAAATTTGTACAAAACTAAGCCTACAACATCAACACTAACATTACCATTGCCACCTTATGCAAAACAACCCAAGAGGACACTGGTCAAACATTCATTCCATTTTTCCAAAATGTCAAGGTCTAGTAAGTTGATGCCCTATCGAAATGCCAGAAAAAGAGAAAGTGAATATGTTTGACCAAAACCTTGTTGGCCCATTAAAATATGGTTTGCAAGTCCATTGTTGTACCACTTTCACAGACTTAGTTGAAAGAGGATTCCAACTTGAAAAATCTCTTATTTCCAAAGGAGATCTCAAATATAACAACAAGAACACAAACCCAAACCCGCCTATTGATAAGAACAAATATTGGGTAAAAAATAAGCATATCACCAATGATGCCATTATTGACACAAAAGAAGTAAACACAATAGGTCCTACAATTATGATTAAAGGATCTCAACCCCACAATCCTCCCTTGACCACACCAATTCCTACAATAAACACCATCCAAAATAATCAAGACCAAGGGCAACCACGAAAAACCAAAAAATTTCCCAAAAGATGCACATACACCCCATTGGGTGAACCAATTGAAGTTATCCTTAAGAAGCTCATCCAAAACAATGTCATAACATTAGAAGATCCTAAACCATACAACCCAGGGCAACTCAAACCATCATGGTGGGATGATAATGCCTTTTTTGACTATCACTGTATAAAAGGGCATAAAAATTCTCCCTATAGGAAATTGAGAAATATTATACAAGACCTTATTGAAAGTCGTGCTATAGAAATAGATGGTTAAAAATTATCTTCAAACTCAGACCACACCATTCACAAAAATCTAATTCAAGATCATGGTTCAAGTAACCCCTCTACATCAAGTCTAAAGACTAACAATTGAGCCAATTACACTCATACTACTTTTGACTATTCAGGTAGATCCATAATTAATCACCTTTGAGCTATTGATGAACATGTTAATACCATTTCCATTAGAAGAGCCCTAGAGTATAATGTCACCACCCATCAAGGTAAGGCCACAATACTTGGTCCTTCCACTAGACAACCAAAGATCATGATACCAGGTCCATCTGCCAAATAGTCACAACCCGAAGGAAAATTTAATCTTATTCACCAATTGGGTAAAACACAAGCTCAAATCTCCATACTCAAGCTGCTATGCATCTCGCCTACACACAAAGCCATACTTGATAAAACCTTAAAGGAGTCTTCCATACCCACTAACATTGATGTCAACCACTTCGAAGCCATGGTCGGATACTTGACTACTCTCCATCATGTCACCTTTTAGGATCAAGACTATTCCTCACCTAAACCATGTCATAATGATGCACTACATATTGAAGTCTTCATCCATAAACACAAGGTTAGACAAATATTAGTAGATGGAAAAGCAGGATTGAATATATTCTCTCTAAAATCGGTCAAGGCTCTAGGCTTCTCTGATGTGTGTGTGGATGCCACAAAAAGCATAGTTATAGAGGCATATTATGATGAGGAATTCTCCTCCAAGGGAATTATTACACTTCCTATCAGTGTGGGGCTAGTAATTGTAGACACTACATGTCAAGTCCTAGATCTTTAATTACCTTACATATTGCTTGGTTGACCTTGGATCCATTCCTTAAAGGTCGTACCATCCACTTACCACCAATTCTTGAAGTTTCTTTTTGATGGAATCAAAATTACCATACCCAATGATCTAGACACCTTTCAATATTGCACCAACTTGAGGGGCAATTCTGAACAAGTGCCTTTAAATCATGAAGCTTCAACATCCAGAACCACCAAATACATTGACCCATCCACACTTTCCAAATCATCCATGTCCACTTCTTCCACTTCATTCATACCATCCATGTCCACTCCTTCAGCCTCCATCACACCATCTTCTTCCACTACTCCTAGTGTCGATCCAAGCATTAAGATCTAGGATGAAGGTTGCAACACATACAAGTTACACACTACCTACTGTATCACTTCAATACCCAAGTCTTTGAAATCTTATGGTAAGCCTTGTCTTAGACTAGAGACCAAAGTGATCTTTAAGGTTCCTCCTACAATGAATCTCACCAAATGGGGAGATATGAATGAAGAAGATATTGAGGATATTTCAGCCTGGATCTACATAGATATAGAAGACCTACCTTTGCTACCAGTACAATAGTATGGAAAAGGATATGAAATAATGAAGGCAAAAGGATATGATGGAACTAGTGGCCCTGATATAAACAAGACTGGAAGGAGAGAACCTATAATGCCTTCTATGAGACTGAAGAATTTGGGGTTAGGGTTTAAAACACTTAATATTGACGGTCAACGTACCCATGTACTTTCGAGTGAGTGTGTAAATTCTTGTAAAAGTGTCGAGAACATTGAATATTCCCATAGCGAGACTGACTCCCATGAGTGGGAATTTGGTTATGAGAGATCCCTAAGTGACTATGAGATTGATGAAATGTTTTGAGAACTAGGTGAACCTTATTTTGATGAAAAATTCAATCAAATGTTTAATGTTGAAACTTCTAGAGAAGTCTCTTTGAAAAGAGAAGCTTGGGCATAGTTCTTTTAGCCTCGGGACAAAGATAAACCTGAACCACCACCTAAAACTATTTTCCATGAATCTGATTTTCTTGAGTTCGACCCCTATCTTGACCAGGAACCCAATTTTCTTGCATTTATCCCCTATTTTGAGCATGAATCCAATTTTCTTGAGTCCAATGAAGATGAATACTAGATGGAATCCTCTTGGGAATTTGAACACACTTCCACTTTTACCCTTTTGGCCGCCATCTACATGCTCTCAATATCCTCTCCACTTTTCACCAACACTGATGAGGGCATCACCCTTATATACCCAAAACTCATTGATTGGGGCCAACAAGACTTACTTGTTCTAAAGACTTTTTAGAATGAAGTTGTGTATGTTAGAAAGTGTCAATCAAATTGAATCTAATACAATACACCAATGAAACATTAGATTGAATAAATCAAATTAAAGAAAGTAAATGCAAACTCTAAATCACAGCTTCTTCAAATTCGTCCCATTGTCCTCTATCTCCAAGGATTCGTTTCAAGATGCTTGCTCTCAGTTGTTTAAAACAACAGCTTGTAGAATGGCAGCTTGAGAGAATGAGATTAATAAGAATGTCTATGCATCTAAAATATTAAAATATTGAATTGAAATGCTATGAATGCTAAGATGCGACTATAGTAACTACGCATGAAAATATGAGATTCGAGGTCCTTTTCCACTCATAAGAAGGTTGTATTTATAGATTTTTGAAGGTAGGAATTCGATTAGCCAAGATCGATGGTTGAGTTCAAACCTGTTAGAATGAATGGTGAGAGATCAAGAATTTGAAAAGGAGGGAATTCTGAAAGACAGATGGAAAATGAAGAGACAATTTGAAAGGTGTCTCTCATAATTAAATAAATAAATGTTTAATTATGTGTGATAGAAATGAAAAGGCTTTAATTAAATATTGCAAATATTTAATTATGTGAAGAGAAAAAGCCTTTTAATTAAATATTAAGAATATTTAATATTGTGGGAATAGTGGGAAATTTAGAAAATGCTTTAATTAAATATTGAAAGTATTTAATTAAATGTGGAAAGAAAAATATCATTTAAATTGTGAATTTAAACTTGTGATAATTAATGTAAATAAACTATAAAATCTATTTAATTAATTAAGAGGAAGGATAGCATTAATTAAATAAACTTTATTTATTTAATTAAATTAGAAGAATTAGAAAATGAACAATATAAATAAAAAATTAAATTTATTTATATGTAGATGATTTAAGAACATTAATTAAATAATTCATATTTAATTAATTAATAGGTTTGACTGTGACCAATTTTAGATGTGTACATTTTTCCCCTCTTTGAAGTGATATGTTTCACACATTGCTTCAAAGAATTTGCCCCTGATCTTGAAAAATGCAACTAATGATGCTATATGCCCCCTTGAGAGATAAATCACATGATTAGAATGATTATGAGACTGATTTGGAAGATTTTCAGATGATTTCAGCAAAAAATTGATGAATTAACTCTCGAAATAGCACTTTGCATCGTAATTAATGCCATTTTTACGCCTTTAAAAGATGAAAAAAGTGAGAAGTCACTTTCATTTGAACAGTAACCTTTGAAGATTTTGGAACTCTGAGAGAGAGAAAAGCAACACCGATCCCATATGAGCGCCACAGATTTGAGCGAGGTCACTGTCATCAGAGACCACCTGCGTATGGACCTCCGGTAAGTTGATCCAAACCTCTTCATCAAATTTTTAATGATTTTTGGATGCTTTTTCGAATTTTTTAAATTTTAAAAATTCTGTTTTAGTGCATATGATAGGTCTTTTAGCACATATGGTAGATAATTCAATGCATCCAAAGTGGTGCATAGGTGCAAAACAGTCATGCATAGATGCCCAATAGTCGCGCATAGGGTAGATCAAATGGCGCATCCATGAAACCTATTTGCAGAAGATGATAAATTAGCGCATAGGTGTTTTAGTGCATAGATGAACTGTTATAGCACATATATGCGATGAAATAGTGCATTCATGAAATCATGCATCCATAGACTATTTTAGCGCATCCATGGAGTAAAGTTGTGGATCCATGGTTTTAGCGCATTGATTGACTGTTTTAGCGCATCCATGAATTTTTGCCGATTTTTAATTTTTGAAGAAAAAATGATGCATGCTTGACAATTGTTGCTAGATTAGACAACAGATTTTATGCATTTGAATATCATTACTGAATAGATTTGATAAATTTGTCTTCGTGCTTGAAGAACAAATATGTTTGATAAATTTGTTTCCATGTGATATGAAAACAAAATAGAAATGATAGATTTGCCTTCCTGATTGAAAGTCAAATAGATTGAGTCATGATGACTATTAAATTTTCCCCAAGGACATGTAAATGATGTTTTACCATGGGGTTCGAGCTCCACATTTAATTTCTCTTTTTGTAGATTTTTCTAGTAGGTGACAGACAAAAATCATGTTTTAGCACATATGAGTCGCTGTTTGGCACATACGAAGACTGTTTCAATGCATACGATGAATGTTTTGGCACATACATGACCTGTTCCAGTGCATACATGAGCTCTTTCAGCACATACAATGACTATTTTGGCGCATCCCTGTGAACTCTTTTGGTGCATTCATAACCTGATTCGGTGCATATGATGACTATTTCGGTGCATCTACGAGATCTTTCAGCGCATACATAACCTGTTCCAGTGCATACATAACCCGTTCTAGCACATACATAACCTATTTCAGCGCATACCACTTCTATTTCGGTGCATACAGTTGTAAAAATTTAAATTCTAATTCTGACGCAATCCGCGGACAAGATTTTTCTGATGCTATTTTTAATAGAATGAACCAATCCTAGCGTAGATATTTAAATCAGAATTAACCAATCCTAGGATAATCACCAAACATAATTTTCTTTTGGTTAAAATGAACACCATGTTTTTAGTGAAACAACATCTTCACTTAGAATAGAAAATTTTTCAATTTGGGATTTAAAATTGAACCATTATTTGCTTGTTGTGACTGTGGGTAATAGGTCTATGCTCTCCCCTTAACTGGGTGATCAAAATATCATACTTACCTTTTATTTTCTGCAATTTAATGCTTTATTACATCCTTTAGAAGGCCTACTCTTGTGGAAAAAAGTACTCACCCAAGAGGAATGACCTAAGTGGGAAGACCTAAAGCCAAGATTTCCAACCCACTTTAATCAAAATCAAGTTGTTGATGAAAATCCAACTTGACAGTAGTGTGCAGGATAACCGTCCCCAAAACCTTTGTTCTAAAGATTGGGAGGTCTCTCGAGGGAGTATATCTATTTGCCACACTGAACATATACCCTTACTATGAACCATAGTGTAGAAAGCCAGCCGTGTTAGTATCCAAACATCATTTTAATCACGGTGCAAGGGGAGGGAAGAATCTGCCCCCAAGACACTCACCATATAGTCACCACAAATTTTTTGCTCAAGGGATTCAGTATCCACTTCCGTCACTTTGAGTACACACCTAGAAAACAAAAAAACATGGGTTCCCTCTAGGGGGTGACAAGGCTATGTGAGTCAACGTGATTTTAAGCTGTGGGCTATGATTACTAGGATGACCTATTTGACAAATTAAGAGTGAGTCTGATTGAAGTGCTTGTCTTGTCTAAAACCTGTGGAAATCTTAAGAACATACACTTTCTATTTAGATTTTAGGATTAACAAAATGACTGTCTGCTTTTATGTTGTGTTTTTCACATTTAAATCAGATTAAGATCATCTAAAACAAGAAAATTTTATCAAACTATCAAAACATGTTGGCGTCAGAGCTAGTTTAGCACATTCGGTCTCTGTTTTAGCACATTCGGTCTCTATTTTTGTGCATTCAGTCTCTGTTTCGGTGCATATGTGCTCTGTTTTAGTGCATCTGTGCTCTGTTTCAGCGCATCTATGCTCTATTTTAGCACATCTGTGCTCTGTTTCGGTGCATCTGTGCTCTGTTTTGGCACATTCAGTCTCTATTTTGGTGCATCTATTTTTTCGAGTCTAGGTGAATTTTTTGACTTTCAAAAATAAAGTTTTATAGGTCTAGTTTTTCCCATGCTCAGAGTTTAGAAGTCTACGACATTTGCTAAGAGGTCCTTAGAAAGAAAGATCAAAAAGCCCAAGAAGTTTCTAAGTTATAAGAAAGTGTTGAAGAAGAGGAAATTTCTATATCACAGTCGAAAGGTCCTGCTTGAACACAAAAACTTTATTCATCGATATCACGACTATATTAGAGGTTTCACTGATGATTATGCTATAGAACCCTTATATTCAAGAGCTTTCTTTCAAAGAAGAGCCCTTTCTCAAAGGCATAACCACAGTCAGCGTATTCATCCTTCTTATATTCCCCAACTTGCTATCATGTACGCTACTCGTCCAAATCAAATTCTACAATAGAGAACTCAAACACATTAGGCATCTATAAAATTCATCTTTCTACAAAGATAAGATCAAATTTCGCAAAGTGAAAAATCATCTTTATTTTCAATCTTTGGTTTAATTCCCACAAATAGGATTTTCAGCCTTTCACTTAGGGAATCACGAGCTAAAGATTAAAAATCTTTTAAGTCATAGAATCTTCATTCTATCCTGACTTTCATCACTATTGCACTATTTCATTCCTTTGATCAAAGTTAGTAGGATTTGAGTAAAGCTTATGCCTGTTACTACGAGGTCTTGAAAGCACATAGAAAAAGAGGAAAGTACAGTGAGAAAAATGGGTGATAATAGTGAGAGGGAGGAAAACCCCTTGAACACTTCAAATATTGAGGAATTAACAGAAGAAAGGCTTCAAGAAGCAGAACAAGATCCTCAATTTCATACTCTTATGGAAAATATTTTAGAAAGAAACAAGGAAAGATACTTTCTTTCTTTAGCTATTCAAGGAGCCAAGTTAACACTGAAGGGATTAATGAAAATCCTGAAACTCCTCTTGATGATTTTAGTGCCCTTACTCAACAGATCAAGGAATTACAAGAATAAAAGAAATGCAAGGGGGAGGACCCAAGAAGTATGTTTTGGAAGAAATATGTCCTTATCCATTTGATAGAAATATTTGAATGATTTATTTTCCAAAACATTGCAAAATTCCTAAGTTTGATAGGTATAATGGAACAACTAACCCCATTGAGCATGTAAGGGATTTTTGAAATATGAGCTTAGAATTTGCGCATGAAGATACCTATCTAATGTGATTGTTTCCATGAAGTCTAAGTGGACAATCCATGGAGTGGCTTTCAAAGATCACTCCCCCCATCAAAACCTTTGAAGAATTGATAAATAAGTTCATATCACAATATTCTTACAACATTCAACACCAAGTAACCATGCTTGATCTTTGTAAGATAAAACAAAAAGTAGGGGAATCTTTCACTACATTTTTGCAAAGGTGGAGAAGAATGTTTGCTAGATACTCTCGTCTTGTTCTTGAAAAGGAAAAGATGGAGATCTTCATCGATAGTCTTAATCAAGAAATGAGTTACAGACCAAACCTTCATTGTCCTCCATCATTTGGAAAATTGATTGAAAATGCAATCGCTATTGAAGGTACATTGATCAAGCGTGGAGTTCTAAAAGTCGATCTTAACTGGCAGGTTGGCTAAATGGGTTATGATCTTAAGCGAGTTAGATATTCAGTATGTAGATCAAAAATCTATAAAGGGAAAAGTAATTGCAGATCAATTAGCAAAAGCACCAATGTGAGTGGAACACCCAATACATGTTGATTTTCTTGATGCCGACATTTTTGCAGCAAATATCCAATAGTCATGGTCACTTTACTTTGATGGTTCTTACACTCAACATGGTTCAGGAGTAGGAATTCTTTTTATTACACCTCAAGGACATACAATCCCAAAATCTTATCGGCTAATCTTTCCTTGCACAAACAACATAGCTAAGTATGAGGCATTGATAATCGGTATGAGAATTGCGGTAGATTGGAAAATCACAGAACTTCTAGTTTTTGGCGATTTGCAACTTGTCATAAATAAAATCAATGATGAATACCACACTAAAGATGACAAGTTGATACCTTACAAAAGAATGGTGGAAGATCTCAAGAAATATTTTGTTAATATTTAGTTCATATAGATTTTGCGCATTGATAACAAAGTAGTAGATGCCATGGCTACAATCACCTCTCTACTCCAATTGCTAGAGAATAAAAAATGGTACGATTTCCTGGTGGAACAATTGTTTTCTCCCGCCCATGATGATCCTGAAACAAAAATCATTTGCCATTTGACGAGTTCTGAATCTTCCTTATATGGCCAAATCTATAGTTACTTAAAAGATACTACTTTACCCTTAGGCTTGTCTAGAAACCAAAAATGAAATTTCATTTGCCAATCATCTCATTACACCTTAATTGCTAATGTCTTATACCCGTGTGGTCTGGATGGTACCCTCCTTAGGTTTCTTGAACATGATGAATCGAAAAAAGCCTTACAAGAGGTCCATGGTGAAATTTGTGGGACACATTGAAGTGGACTAACCTTAGCTAAGAAACTTGTAAGATTAGGATACTATTGGCCCACCATGGAGAAAGAATCATTCGCCTTTGTGAAGAAATGTGAAAAATGTTAGATTCATGGGAATCTCATTCACGCTCCTGCTCAAGAATTACAACCCTTCACCACAACATGGCTTTTCGCTCAGTGGGGATTGGATTTGGTTGGCAAGATACATCCATCCTCTTCAAATGGACACAAATTTATATTACAGCCACTAAGTATTTTACTAAGTGGATTGAAGATGTTCCTCTAACAACTGTTATGAGCAAACAAATCTCTTCGTTCATCTTGAATTATATCATTTGCAGATATGGCATTCCTAACTCCATTATCATAGATAATGGTAGACCCTTTAAAAATCAGGATGTTGATGAACTATGTGAAAGATTTCACATCCAACACAGGTTCTCTACACCTTATTATCTGCAAGGGAATGGTCAAGCTGAAGCTTCAAACAAAAAAATTCTAAAGATTTTGAAGAAAAGAGTGAATGAAGCAGGCCGTGATTGGCATGTCCAATTAAATCCAACATTATGGGCTTATAGAACAAGCATTCACACACCAACAGGAGCTACTCTGTATGCTTTGGTCTATGGAGTAGAAGCTATTTTACCACTGGAAGTTGAGATTCCTTCACTTCGAGTATCACTCAAAGGGCTAACCAATGATGAAGACTATATAGTATCAAGATTGCAAGAGATGGAACTGCTTGATGAATGGTGTCAAACTATGGTTAATCACTTGAAGGGATATCAACAAATCATATCCTGCAGCTACAATCATAGAGTCAAACCATGGAATTTTCAAGTGGGTGATTTGGTTCTCAGAGAAAACCCTCAAAATCAATAAGATAGGGAAAAGAAAGGCAAGTTTGAACCAAATTGGCTGGGCCCGTTCATTATCGTTGTAGCCTACGGATCGGGGGCATATCAGTTGTCAATGGTAGAAGGGGACTTGTTTGAAGATCCAATCAATAGCATTCATCTAAAAAGGTTCTACACCTGAGAAAAAATCAAAAACAATATAAAATATCTTGAAAAATAAAAATATAAAAAATTCAAAAGATTGCCTTGATGAAAACCTGGCAAACAGGCATCGTGGTAATAGCAAAAAAATCATAAAATCAGGAAAAAGTGCAATAAAAACAAACAATGAAAACTTGGCAAACAGGCATTGTTTGTGATTTTATTTGGCTCTCTCATCTATTAGGATTCAATCTGCATATGCATCCTTTTCATCAGCATCGCACACACACCTTAGCACCGCATTCGCATTGCATCATCTCCTTGGAATGACAAGGATCTCATCATGGCTTGATGATTTGAGGTTTATCCATTGCAACATTTGTGTCTGACAAGCGTCAGAGTACAAGGTCACTAAGGGGCAATTTGCTTTCCTAGCAGGTAATCAGCAGTGTGTCTAGCATTAGAATGTCAAAAACAACAGTCTTGTCCAATTAAACTAATCTTACATGATTATCTTGACAGATGATTTAAAAACAAATTGGATGATCTTAATCTGAATAAAATGAATGAAAAACTTAAAGCAATAAGTTGCAAATTGTTGTTTTGATATTTGATGACATCATATCTTTGGAGTGGTTCAATGATGTACTAAACTAGAATCACAAGGAAGAAGTATGATTTTTCTTTGCTTGTTGTCAGCAAGTTAATCATTAGTATGATGCAAATTTGTCATGGGACATGCTCTACAATGTATCATTGATGACATTTCAGAATTTTCATAGGAAAATGGTTAGCTTTTGTCTGTTTATGCAAGTAATACTTAGGTCATCTTGGTTCAATTATACCTCGATGCTTGTATTAACTTGCTATATCAAATATTATGAAAGCAGTACTTAGGTCATCATTGGTGCTAGCATACCCTTTCATGCTTGTACTAACTTTCAACATATTAAAAAAAAAAAAAAAAGGCTCAATGATGACAACTAAACACAATAGGAAATGACAATAAGGAGAATGGATCATTATTTCATTTAGGGTTGCATAATTCATTATTAGGACTGCATAATTCATTTGCATTTCAAGGTTCTTTTTAAATAGATTTTTGAAGGTTGAGCACATCTTTAAATATCTTTTCACAATGGTGGAGTATGACTAGACATTTGTTACATCTCATTTTCATTGTCATTTCACATCATTATCATTGCACTTGCATTCTTATATCATCATTTCATTTTATTTCATCATTATTATCATCTTATCATTATTTATCATTACACATCATATGCAGGATTGATATTTTAATCATCCATTAATCATTCATCATCATATACATTCACATATTTCACACATGTTCATAAATAAAATTGCATTCATTTCACATCATCACTTAGGTTATCATGATCATTTTCATGGCATCATCTATCATAAGTTAATTATCTAAGTACATTTCCATTTCATATTACATCATCATAAAGAATTTTCATCCTGCATCATACATTCATTGCATACATCATAAGAGAAAAGAAAACATCATTTAGATCATTTTTGCATCATCATACATGACATAGCATATAAAAGTAAAAGCATACATCCATAACACGTGCATAATCAAATCACCACTACATATCATAGATCTCATCAAAACAAATATCCGGGAATACAAGGATATCAAATGTTTCAAAAAGATATATCATACAATGGCATAAATATGTGCAACAATGCTCATCACTAAGGGGAATCTGGTCAAGGCACATGACTATTGCTACCTCCTAAGGTAGTCGGTCTCGATGGATCTCCGCTCATAGAGGCTTTGATATCTTGTCTAATAGGCTAACCCACACTCTTGCTCACACTCCTAGAGTGGCTATGTGAGTGAGTTCGAGTCCGAGTACCGGACTAGGTAAAGGCTATCCGCCGCTCAGGTGGCACTGCCTCAAAGTATCACATCCTGTAATACTCGACCTCCTGAGCAATCTCTAGCCCCTCTGCCACAACCTCTCCAATAGAGGTACTCTCCACTGATCTCAGTAGTCTCTCGGCTACCCCCTCAGCTTGTACACATCTCTCCTGGAGGCTGTCCCTCTTGGCCATAAGCTGAGCTATCTGTGGGTTAGGAGGTGGTGGCTATGCTATCTATCCCTGTAGCTGACTGATGGTCACTTGTGCCTACGCTAACTGAATTTGAAGAGTCTGAACCTTTATCTGTAAGGTATCCACCTATCCCTGTGACGGAGCCCTGATGGTAATCCACAGCGCTGAAGTGCTAGCCTAACCTACCGCTCTGGATGTCTGTGGTCTCATCTTGAAGGGAATATCAAAGAATAATCTCTACCTCCCACCACCCCCATCATCCCCATCATCCCCATCATCCGAGTCATCTGACTCTTCATCCATCTCCTCATGCTCGGAGCTCTCATCATCTAACTCCATGGCCACCTCGTCGATATTTGTGACCTGCTCTGCCTGTACCTGTCCTTGATCCTGTGGCTACCCTGCTGCTAGATGTCCCTGTAGCTGCTATCACCCTGCCTGAATAATTGGACCTCCCATCAATGGGGCAGGCTCATCTAGATTGGTAAATCGGGGAAAGGGATGTGTATAGAAGTATGCAGCATAGTCCTCGGTCATCCCTGCACCTGTGACCTCTTCCCGTACAGTCCAATCCTTCGACTATAACTCAAAGTACTCCTCTTTGGTTGCCTCAATAGTCAAAACTAGCCCCCACTCTGATACATCTCCCCGATGCCTGGCATAGTGTGCCACCCCCTGTGGCATCATCTGTACCCATCCAAACTGCCTCAAAACCCTCTAGCCCAGAAATCACTCAATGATGAATGGGGTGCATCCAATCAAGTATCTGGACCTCGTCACATATGGTAGCTCTATGGCGTCTACCTGTCATGGGTCATAATCCACATACGGTCGCCAGATGATCGTATCCAAATCATCAAGTACCCACCGCCAATACTCCAATTTGCTTAGCCTCGGTTGGACAAGGGTCCCTGTATACGCATAAGCATATGAGAATCCAATGGGGAAATCTGTCCTGACAATGGGGCGTGTAATCGCAAAGTGCTCCCATGCGAATAACTGTAAAAGAGTCACCTCGCAGGAAAGACTCTTCCCATCTATATACACGACTTGATGAAGGTCATGGTATAAATGGGAAAGCATGCATGACCCCCATGCATATCTGGTACAGTGGAGAAGCATGTCCTCCAAGGTCCTACCCCACCCAACTGATAGTCCCTTTGACCTGTAATCAGGACAAAGGAAACCACCGATCATCCTTGCTAAAACAAAAGGCAGTGGGGCATATCTCTCTGTCATCTCCTTCCAAGGAAGCTCATATCTGTAGACATGAGGATCCTAGAAGACTCATCTGAAAGCATCTGTACCCCCAATCTCCTTGTGATCATAAAAAAAAATTTGAGTCACTGTGGGCACCAAAAATGTGTACGTTAGAAAGTATCAATCAAATTGAATCTAATACAATACACCAATGAAACATTAGATTGAAGAAATCAAATTAAAGAAAGTAAATGCAAAGTCTAAATCACAGCTTCTTCAAATTCATCCCATTGTCCTCTATCTCCAAGGATTCGTTTCAAGATGCTTGCTCTCAGTTGTTTAAAATAGCAACTTGTAGAATGGCAGTTTGAGAGAATGAGATTAATAAGAATGTCTATGCATCTAAAATATTAAAATATTGAATTGAAATACTATGAATGCTAAGATGCGACTATAGTAACTACACATGAAAATATGAGATTCGAGGTCCTTTTCCACTCATAAGAGGGTTGTATTTATAGATTTTTGAAGGTAGGAATTCGATTAGCCAAGATTAACAGTCGAGTTCAAACCTGTTAAAATGAATGGTGAGAGATCGAGAATTTGAAAAAGAGGGAATTCTGAAAGACAGATGGAAAATGAAGAGACAATTTGAAAGGTGTTTCTCATAATTAAATAAATAAATGTTTAATTATGTGAGAAGAGAAAAAACCTTTTAATTAAATATTAAGAATATTTAATTTTGTGGGAATAGTGGGAAATTTAGAAAATGCTTTAATTAAATATTGAAAGTATTTAATTAAATGTGGAAAGAAGAATATCATTTAAATTGTGAATTTAAACTTGTGATAATTAATGTAAATAAATTGTAAAATCTATTTAATTAATTAAGAGGAAGGATAGAATTAATTAAATAAACTTTATTTATTTAATTAAATTAGAAGAATTAGAAAATGAACAATATAAATAAATAATTAAATTTATTTATATGTAGATGACTTAAAAACAATAATTAAATAATTCATATTTAATTAATTAATAGGTTCGATCAACTATGACCAATTTTAGATGTGTACAAAATCTATTACCGAATTCATGGGACTTCATGAAGGAATACCGACTGGGGACCATAAAGTTGGTTCTCTATAGATCTTGATTCTACAGCATACTTTGGGGAGACAGTTCAATCCTCTAGTCGCAAAAGTAAAAATAAAACAAAAAAAGAAATGTCTCTAGGTGAAAACCACAAGGCACCTCTTGACAATAAAAAATTAATAATAAATGAAGTATCTGAGGGTGAAAACCTCCATGAGGCACCCAAGTATAGAGTATTGGACTTTCTTCTTGTGACACAAGAAAAATAAGCCATGCTCATTGAGGATATTATGGAAGTTAATGTAGCCACACCAAAAAATCCTAAGACAATTCTCTTCACAACATCATTGATAGAAGAGGAAGAGTTTGAATTTAGAGACTTATTTACAGAATGAAAGATAAAATTCACATGGTCCTATTCTGACATGCTAGGATTAGATATAGCATTAGTCCTACACCATTTTTGTTTTCTCCTGGAAGCTAAACCTGTCAAACAGAAGCTACGAAAGATGAATCTACAGATTGCCTTATTAAAGTTTAACTCAAGAAGTTACTAGATGCAAGATTCATAAGATGAATAAATTACATAGAGTGGATCTCCAATCTAGTACTTTTCATGAAACCAAATGGGAAAATATGCATATGCACCAACTTTCAGGATTTAAACAAGGCATCTTAAGATGACTTTTCACTTCCAAACATGGACATCATTGTGGATCTCACAACTAGATATGAGATGTTGTCCCTCGTGGATGGTTTCTCAAGATACAATCAAAATCTCATTGCCCCGAAAGATCAGTACAAATAATCATTCACTTGTCCTTGGGGTACATACTATCAGAATGTCATGCCTTTTGGCTTGAAGAACAAAGGTGCTACATATCAACGAGCCATGACCACAATATTTCATAATCACATGCATACTTTGATGAAAGATTGTGTTGATGACCTCTTAGAAATTTCCTTGACATGCCAAGATCACCTAAAAGTGTTGCATAAAATATTTAAAAGGCTCAAAGAATAAAAGGTTCGTTTGAACCCAAAGAAGTGTGGTTTTGGTGTTACTTCAGGAAAACCTTTTGGGTACATAGTTTCTCATCGAGGCATTGAAGTGGACCCCACTAAAGTGAAAGAGATCTTAGACATGTATCCTCTAGAGGGAATCAGTGAGCTTAGGACATTATAAGGAAGACTTCAGTCCATCAGGTGCTTCATTGCATAGTTAACTGACAAATATCAACCGTTCCAATATTTTTTGCGCAAGGGCATCCCCTTTGTGTGGATCGATAAACGTCAAATGGATTTTGAAAAAATCAAGAACTATGTTTTGACACCACCAATTATAGTGCCTCCTATTGATGGAAATCATTTGATCATGTACATTTCTATAACACTTTGGTGTTGGGGACATTATTGGCACAAAACTATCATGAAAAAAAAGAAAGATTCATATACTACATCAATCACACCTTGGTGGGATATGAACTTAACTACATTCCCATTGAACGGGCTTGTCTTGTAGTAGTCTTTTCTGCTCAAAAGTTAAGACATTATATGTTGAATCATAAGACACAATTGGTAGCAAAGATAGATCTATTGAAGTATCTCCTCAGTCGTGCAACATTGATAAGATGGTTAGCTAAGTGGGTAATGATCCTCAGTGAGTATGAGATACAGTACATGGAATAAAAGGTAATAAAAGGACAAGTTATCATAGATCAACTCATTGATGAACCCCTCCATGTAGGCCCTAGGTTACTATGGAAACTCTATTTTATGCGTCACATACAAGTCATGGCTCAAGGGTGGGCATATTTTTCATCATGCCACAAGGAGATTCTATTCTAAAGTCATTCTGAATTATGTTCCCCTGCACTAACAATATTGTTGAATATGAGGCACTGGTAGATAGGGCTTCATATGTCCATCAAGTAGAAGATCAAAGAACTCCTAGTCTTTGGAGACTCTCAGTTAGTTATCAACCGATTCAATGATAATTATGACAGCAAGGATGAAAATTTGATGCCCTATAAACACATGGTTGATAGCTTTCTATCATATTTCCACATGATCACTTTTGAGAAAATTCCTAGAGCATAAAACAAGGTAGCGAACACAATGGCTATGATTGGATCTCTTTTAGACATTCCCAACAATATGTCACGATTCGATTTCTTAGTGGAACAACTTTTGGTTCCTGCTTATGATACTCCAGAATTAGAAATGGTTTGTGAGCTTGTTGGTCCCAATTCCCCTTGGTACCAAGAGATATATGATTACCTGCACTCCCAAACCCTCCCGCCGAACCTTTCTAGCAATCAATGTAAGTCCTTTATCTAAAAAGTTGCCCACTACACCATCATCAGTGACACCCTATACTGGTGTAGCTTTGAAAACACTCTTCTTCGATGTCTCAACATTGATGAAGCATGAACAAACTTGCATGTGGTACATAAGGGTATATGCAGATCTCATTTGAGTGGCCCAACATTAGCTAAGAAATTTATGAGATGGGTATTATTGGCCGACCATGGAAAAGGATGCCCTTCAATTTGTAAGAACATGTCATCACTTCTTTGTGGCCCTTCACACAATGGGGACTTGACCTTGTAGGTAGAATCTATTCCACTTCATCATATAGCCATAAATTCATTATTACTGCCACTGAATATTTCACTAAATGGATAGAAGTCATTCTCCTTACCTATATAACCGAAAAATAGATCTCCAAATTCATCCTTAACTACATCATTTGTTTGTATGGTGTTCCACAATCCATCATCACAAACAATGGTCATCCTTTCAAAAATCAATATTTATGTGAGCTTTGTGAATGCTTCCACATTCAACACCATTTCTCCACACCCTATTACCCACAAGGTAATAGTCAAGTTGAGGCGTCCAATAAGACAATCATCAAAATTCTTAAGAATATTTTCAAAGACGCTAGCTGTGACTAGAATTTGCAATTGAATCCCACCCTATGGGCCTATCACACCAACATCCACATGCCTACCAGCACCACCCCTTTCACTTTGGTCTTTGAATTTGAAGCCATCATTCCCATCGAGGTCAAAATCCCCTCTTTACAGGTCTATCTGAAGGGATTGATTGGTGATGAAGAATACTGGGAGTCTCGATTGCATGAACTAGAATTGTTAGAAGAGAAAACACAAAATTCCTTGACACACTTATAGGCATATCAAAATCACCTATGTTGAAGATACAATAAAAAGGTCGTGTTCTAAAAGTTTGACATTGGTGAGTTGGTCTTAATGAAAAATCCAAAGAATCAAGTTGATCAAGAGAAACCCATCAAGTTCGAGCCTAATTGGCTGGGTCCATACATCATCACTACTTCATTCAGTTCTAGTGCTTATCAGCTAGCTACTCCAGATGGGGAACAATTGACATAAACTATCAATAGTTTGCATCTCCATAAATTCTACACATAACATCAAAGAGTTTGGCTGAAAACCTTAAAATACAAAAAAAAAATTGTTGCCCTGATGAAAGCCTAGAAAATAGGTGTCTTGGTGACACAAAAAAAAAATCAGAAAATATCAAAAATAGTTAAGAGAAATAATTCATCCAATAGTGAAAACTACTTTGGTGGTGCTTTGGATAAGTATCATGGTGAAAACTTCACAAACAGGTGCCATGTGTAGTTGATCTTTTCTTCGCCATCTACTATCATTCCATCTACCTTCATCTATAATAAATGATTGATATTCCATCTATCATAAAACCCTATTTCTTGCTATGGCTGAAAATGGTTGACGTCAGGTCTCACGCATCCCCCACATTCCATCATTTTATCTCTTGACCATCTTGGCTAGTCCTAAACCTGATTGGGGGAAGTACCCATGTTACCTGACTACAATGTATATTGTGCATGGTACCGAAAATCATAAAATGTCTTGAAAAAATCCATAAAAATCATAAAATGTCCTGAAAAAAGTCATTAAAATCATATATCCATCAAAAATTAAAAACATCGGAACATGTGAAAAGCACAAAAACATCCCAATAACGCTTTGTTGATGGTGTTTTTTGCATAGAAACAACTCAGACAAAATGTAATATCCTATCTCTCTTGAAAGGTAAATCTCTATCAGCAAGCCTCAAGAGATAACCCCAAGGTCTCCAATTTCAGGTCTTGACAAATGCAATAAAACAACTCAGAGATAATGTGAAAATATTGGTAATCACAAGGGGCCTCACAAATGAACAATGTTGGAAGTATACTTTCATCAAATGTAGCAATATGGTGATGCTTTCAATCCTAAAACTAACCCAAATTCAAAGAAATATGAAAAGAGATAAGGGTTTAAGAAAAAGATATCCTAAAACTAACTTCTAAGATCAATCACAACAATGATGAATGCTACAAATGGACAGATCCCCAATAAAACTAATCTCTGCTTGATCAAGGACAAGCCCACAACTACACAAAAATGGTGCAATCTTCTGAGGAAATTGAAATAGTTTCAGACTATGAACTTTCATCCACATACCCAGTAAATGGAGCAATGTAAACAAGTATTCATAGTTGAACTTAGCACAAAATGAAGCCCATCTGTTGTGGATTTTGAGAAATCTAAGCTACCTCAAATTTTCCATTTGGATTAAGCCATGGGAAATCCAAGCTACCTGAGATTTTTCATGAGGATTAAGCCATGGGAATCTGAGCTACCTCATATTTTCCATGAGGATTAAGCCATGGGAAATCTGAGCTACCTCAGTTTTTCTAAAATCCAAAACAAGTCAAAATCCCCTAAACCACATAACTTTTTTTCTAAAAGGAATTTTCAAGAAATTCAAAAAACAACCTTGCCTAATTTTTCATCCTCTATTGATGTGTGCAAAAAATATTTCTAGGAGAATTAAACCATGGGAAATCTAAGCTACCTTAGATTTTCCATGAGGATTAAACCATGGGAAATTCGAGCTACCTCGGATTTTCCATGAGGATTAAACCATGGGAAATTTGAGCTACCTCGGATTTCTCAAAATCCAAGACAGGTAAAAGTCCCCTAAACCTCATAACTTTTTTTTTAGAAATAATTTTCAAAAAATTCAAAAAGCAATCCCACCTCCTTTTTCATCCTCTATCCATGGGTGCAAAAAATATTTACATAGAACATTGAAAATTCTCTTCAAAATACCCATTTCCAAAATCCAAGATAGGTAGAATTCTCCTAGACCCTCAAGATACTTCAAAATACTACCTTTATCAAATCAAATCCAGGCTTAATCCTAAAATAACCTCCCAAGAAGAGCAAAACTGAAATTTGACAAAGGCAAGATGAGGAGATGCAAAAGAAAAAAGAGGGTCCCCACCTCTGGTGGGGCGTGTGTGCAAAAATTGCACAACAAATGGTGACTCCTATTGGGAAAATTCTCTAGAGAATTTCAATGAAAAATTAGAATCAAGAACCCATAATCTTTTCTTTCAATCCTTGCATTAGGTCAACCAATAAACCAAAGTCTCAAAGTCAATAAACAAGCTAGCTCTTCCTATGCTGGAAATACAAGTGTGTGCAAGTGTATAAATTTCCCTCCTTAACCTACTATAAGAACCAAATCCAGTCAAGTTAAGCTACATAAAGATTCTAACTTCAAAAGCAACCTAGATAGAACCTCACTTCTAGTTAGGCGTACATAGCTCTGATGAGGTTATCACAGTAATTCTCCCAAAAATAGCTTTACTTCCAGCCAGACATCCATAGCCCTGATAGAGATTTGAATCCTCCTGAAAAGTTGAATTCACTTTCTTTTGACATTTAATATTTTCTTTTCTTTTATTTCTTTCCTTTTTTATATTTCCTTTTGCTTCTTTTTCATTTCAACCCGTAAGAAATGAAGCTCACACTCAGGGCTGAAAATCATAGTGGCACTAAAGTAGAATATAGTATTTTTCACTTAACCAGACCTCACAAGGAACCAAACAAAAATCTCAAGATTCTTAAGATGTGTGTAATAAATATAATATTTGAGCATGTTCAAGAGCTAACTCAATCCAATGACTTCTCCACTTTGAATATTTAGCACATGTGACATCAAATAAAGGACTTCCACCAAAATATCCTGGAAGGATGATTAAATTTTGTAAATGAAATACTTAGAACAATCCCAGATAAAATAATTGTTGCTGTGTGAATAAGACACTCCCAACATAAAACAAGGGAACCCAAGCCAGAGAAGCAAAGCAATAACCAAACTGAAACCCAAAGAAAACCTAAACTAACCAAAACAAAAGAAAACCAAAGGCAAAGCAAAGTAATCTAAACCAAAGAAATCTATCCTAAAGAAAACAAAAAGAAGACTAAAGAAAAATAATAATAGGGCAAGCTGCATTTATTCAAATCAAATTATATACAAGAAGACTAAAACAAAATCATGATCAAATAGGGAAAACTAAGTCCCAACCCCATATGGTTCATCAATGCATGGACAAGAAATAAGGTGATCGTAATAGTCCTAAAGAATACAAATTCATCTTTATGTTCTGCAAAATAAAGCTCAATAATGCAACATTCAAACTAAACCTCATCAACAGGAATAATCAGCAACTAAGGTAACTCATTGAGACCATAATCAATCCATATGCAAGTTGTCTTTCCTAAACTTCCATAATCAAATTGGTAAGCTTCAAAATTCATAGCAAGAAAAGAAACAACCTAGTGTGACCCTTGCTCAAGAAGCATGTGGTGCTTGCTGGCTTCCAATTGTGAAGATTTGATATCCATGTTGTCAGGTGGTCTCCACTAATGGTGTTGTATCTCTCTTGCATTCAAAACATGCAAAATAGTAGTAGAGTCATCAATAAGCAATTCAGGATAAACATTAGATTGAATAAATTCAAAATTAATATGGAATATCTCACCTATTTGTGTTTCATCATGAGAGGTCCATGATGATAATGCAAGGGCATCATCATGTACATCTTCCTCAACAGGATGCTCATCAGGAGACATCACAAATTGATCCTCAAGAACTTTTTCACCTACAACTATGTGATTAAACACATCAATTATGACTGTAATATTGCCATTTTAAGCATCATTGAGGTTTTCCTACACATTAGTATGAACCACATTAGCTACCTCATCCTTAATACATAAAATTTGTTAATTTTCATTATGAAGTTCATCAAAAGATAGAGAGAAAACAAAATTTGATAAATGAGTGGACTCCCAGAATTCATCTTTTGTTGGCATTGGTTCAGATTTTTGACCGTAGCCATCAAGAATATCAAGTTCTTTATCAATAACATCAACTCCTTCATCTTTCTCCATGAGACATTCATCAACAATTTGTTGAAGTTCCTTAACTGAAGATTCATTTGATGTAGATTTTTGTGCATCCTTGGTATGGTTCAACACCTACACTCTTTCTTCCACCTCCTTAATTGTTGTCTGGCATTGGAAACATTTGAATTTAGAATGCTCCTCTTCATGTATCCTGCATAGGTTTGTAGCAATAATTCTTCTAGAGGGACTATGTATGTCAAGCTCAACTAGTCTTTCATGAATTTTGCAACAAACTCTTCATATCAAGGTTGTATTGGATCTTCATCATGAACAGAGGAAATTTTTCTTAGCTCTTCTTCCTGTTGTGGTTCACCCTCAACTACATTTTCCATTTTAGACACTTGCTTAGCCTCTATAGGACCAAAATCCTTTGTGGTTTTAGGTTGTTCTTCACTTGAATTTTTATTAGCCACCTCCATTGCCTTAGATATTTCAGACTCTTCCTTCTGGCATGTTGCTTGCTTTGTGGATAGATCAACACCTACTGCACATTCTCTAGATCTAGAATTTGTCTTCTCTATAGTACATTCCTTGATTGACTGCTCTTTCCATTCCAGATATCCCCCAACTTTAATGATAATGTCCACACGTGAATGGCAAGTGAATTCTAAATGAGATGCATTATGAACTTTGCACCATTTAGATGAGATGAAATATTGTAAACACTTACCACCACCAAGTTGATCTTTAACTATCTATGTGAATGCCTTAGCAACAACATTAACAAACTCTAGATCTGTGGAGGCTAGCAGTTCAACCAAGTTTCACATGAAAATATCCCTTTGCAACACCATATCAATTCTACTTAGAAATGCGAAGCATTCAAGCTCATTGTGCCTCCAGGTATTATGGATTCTGCACTGGTCTGGTAAAGCATAGTGATGCAAACCCTTACTATTCCAGAGATCCAATATCATTTTAGAGACACACAAAGTTGAAGAAAATCAATCTAATGACTATTTCCATTGTGGAAAGCATAAGGCTATTTTTCCATCCTGACTTAGAATTTGTAGTTTCAGATTTAGAGATCTATCATATCTCAAATTTTCAACATGAATGCTCATTTAGCTTCTAGCACTATCACCTACGTTCAAGCCCTCCCTCTAGCACCAATCTATTGATGGTGTTTTTTGCACATCAACAAATCAGACAAAATGTAATATCCTATCTCTCTTGAAAGGTAAATCTCTATCAACAAGCCTCAAGAGATAACCCCAAGGTCTCTAATGTCAGGTCTTGACAAATACAATTAAACAACTTAGAGATAATGAGAAAATATTGGTAATCACAAGAAGCCTTACAAATGAATAATGTTGGAAGTATAATTTCATCAGATGTAGCAATATGGCGATGCTTTCAATCCTAAAACTAACCCAGATTCAAAGAAAGATCAAAAGAGATAAGAGTTCAAGAGAGAAATATCCTAAAACTAACTCCTAAGATCAATCACAACAATTATGAATGCTACAAATGGACAAATCCCCAATAAAACCAATTTCTGCTTGATCAACGACAAGCCTACAACTACACATAAATGGTGTAATCTTATGAGGAAATCAGAAGATTTTCAGACTATGAATTTTCATCCACATACACAGTAAATAGAACAATGTAAACAAGCATTCATAGTTGAACTTAAAACAAAATGAAGCCTGGACTAAATTTACATAGCAATCTACAACCAGAAAATTGCTAAAATTATGGACTAGAGATCGATCAACATGATTCACATTTCACCATTATTATGAAAGAATTGAAATATAACATATAACACTAAGAATCAAGAATAAGAAACCATAAAACTTTTGAAACATAACACAATATTTTCCAAATCAACAACCCACTTTCATTATCTTCTCCAACATTTACATAACAATTTCCAATCTATCTCCTCCTACAGCTACTGACTTGCAAAATCTAACTCCTAACCTAGCCAATTTTGGCTTTCTAACCACCTTAACTCGGAATTCTAACCCCTTTAAAAATGAGAAAGAAAAGGCCTTTTATAGATTTTACATTTTAGGATGAAAGGCGAGGATTAAATCAATCTAAGGGCTGAGATCAATCCTCCAGGAGCATCAAGAAGTTACATTAGGGTTTTACAAATGTGGTACATCATCATCCAATTAGATTCAAGGAGTTACATTATGGAGCAATGAGAAAACAATCTTCTTCCATTTTGACATTAATGAGAATCCTGATTGGAGCAATTAAACAGCTTCACATATCTTCTTTTGTTTGAAAATATATCCTCCAGCTATAGACATGTTGTGGCAAAGATTCTTATGTAGGTGCATTTAAAAACAATTTTGAAACTCCACCCCTTGAGAACTCTTCCATATGAAAGTCTCATTTTTATTTATTTAATCATATGTCCAAATAAAATTTTGAAAATTTTGGCCCTTTTAAGAAAACTTTCCATTTTTGAAAATTTTCATTTTCAAAAATTTCTTCCATTTCAAGAATTTTTTACTTTGAACATTTTAAAATTTCAAGAAAAATTTCCATTGTTGAAATTTTCATTTTGGAAATTTTTCATGGGAAAAATTTCATTTCAAGAAAAAAATTTCATTTTTAGAAAAAATGCATTTCGGGAAAAAATTTCCATTTTTGAAAAATTTCGGGATTTTTTATGGACCTTGGATTTTCGAAAATGGCAATTTCGAGAATTTTGATCTGTTGTGGATTTCAGGAAATCTTAGCTACCTCGGGTTTTCCATGAGGATTAAGCCATGGGAAATCCAAGCTACCTTGGATTTTCCATGAGGATTAAGCCATGGGAAATCTGAGCTACCTTGAATTTTTCGAAATCCAAGACATGTCAAAATCCCCTAGACTGTTTAACTTTTTTTCTAGAAGAAATTTTCAAAAAATTCAAAAAGCATCTCCACCTAATTTTTCATCCTCTATCCATGGGTGCAAAAAATATTTCCATGAGAATTAAACCATGGGAAATCCAAGCTACCTCAGATTTTCCATGACCTCGGATTTCTTGAAATCCAAGACAGGTCAAAGTCCCCTAAACCTCATAACATTCTCTTAAGAAGGAATTTTTAGAAAGAAACCCTGACTAATTTTTCGTCCTCTATCCATGGGTGCAAAAAATATTTACATATAACATTGAAAATTCACTTCAAAATCCCCATTTCCAAAATCCAAGGTAGGTGGAATTCTCCCAAACCCTCAAGATACTTCAAAATACTGCCTGTATCAAATCAAATTTGGACTTAATCCTAAAATAACCTCCCAAGAGGAGAAAAAATGAAATTTGACAAAGCCAAGATGAGGAGATATAAAATAAAAAAGAGGATCCCCACCTCCAGTGGGGTGTGTGTGCAAAAATTGCACAACACACTCAAAAATCTCAAAAATAGAGTCAAGTTTGTCATGTCAATCATGTCAATCCTTGTCACTGTTGAACTACATTGTCTCTACACATTTGCTATGTAGGAAAGCTTCATCTTTGAACCCCTGAGACATTACATCGGTCCTCTTTAGGTTTGTCAAAATAAAATCAATCTTTGGTCCATAAGACAAAGTCATTAGTCACTATTGAACTATGAGATCTCTAAGTGTATGACATAGGCAAGGCCATCAATCGATGAGCCCCCAAGGCCACACTAGGTCAGTCCTTTAGGTTAAATCACATTCACTCTCACACATGTCATATATCTTCAAATAAATCAAAATATTTTTCTCAATCTCATCAATCAAAGTCAATTGTCCCTTTCTCACACATTATCCTAAATCAGAAAACTCTTAAACAACCTTTGATAATCATTTCATAGAAATTTCAACTAAATTAGCATGTCAACATTGGCATGCAGTCTGTTCAATCATTCAATCAACCTTGGTCAAACCTTTGTCAACCCATCAAATCTCGGTTACTATTCAGATACATCTTTACAAAGAACAACTCTTGTCATTTTTTTATGCTTTAGGATGTGCCTTTCTGAAGCATCGACTCTGTCATTTGTCATTTTGAGGGATTCTCTTGACATTTGAGGATCAATCCTCTCGACATCGACATCATTCAGGATGTCCTTCCCGAATTTGGCATTACCTGGCATCCATCACATGCAAACCTAGACTTCATCAAATATGGCACCTCAACATCAAAACACTTGGAAAAAACTATCTTTAGTATTGGCATTTCTCATTTGATCTTTCGTCATGATACTAGTTCCTCAAGGATGTCTTGCATAGGATTTAGAGTAGCAACAACATTTCATGGCTTGTCTTTCTTGTTTGTGGTTGGTTGTGACAAAAATACTGGGGCAATAGAGTTCCTCGTATGAGTCATTATCATCCTTGTTCGTGACTATCTAATTTTCTAGTGGATGACCTTGCACACCTTGGTCTATCTCATACCATGGTGTTTGTTGTCCATTTGTATCATTTTAATGCCCAATGATGATTAGAGAAACAACTATTAGTACTATGGAAATATATTGAAGGATTCGTTCTCTGCACTAACATCCATCTCCATCTCCTTCCATCTGATAATCTCTCTTCTTTTGTCTCCTGATAATATCCTATGACATACAAAAACATTGTTGCATACACATTCATATATAGAAATTGCATTTTCACATTTGCATTAGCATACATCCATTATCACATTTGCATTAACATACATCCATTTTCATGTCTACATTTACATAAGCCCATTCACATATTTTCATTTACATCACTTAGCATAAATACATCATTTGCATCAATCCATTTGCATTAAATATAAGTGCATTAGATATTTTTCATACATCATCCATATCATTAATGCATATAGATTCAAGATCATAAAATAAAACATCATATGTCACATAACCCTTAACCATACATCAATGCATCCATAATCATAAGCATGGCATCCATTAGTATTAAAAAAATTATACATATAATAAACATAATCATCATCATAAAGTAACCATCACACATAAAGTAGCATCATCATTAGTACTAGGCCATCTCTTCATAAATAACTATCATAAGTGCATTCATCACATAACATAAAAAGAATCATCATAGGAATCATCGCATACATCACATCACATAAACATAATAAAATCCTAAGGCATCATAATATAACACATAGCATATAGTCCACACCAAAACTGCATCATATATATAATCTCAAAATAATGTCACAGGATAGAGTCTCAAGATATCCCAAAAATAGAGCTCGTAGGCTTGATGGTCAATATATAATTGTGTCTCAAAAAAAAGTAACAAACATAAACTAATATGCCCTAGCCAGAGCTATCCTCATCCCCTTGAGGTGAGGAACGTAGTGACTGATGGTCTCTCATAGACTTTGATGGTATCTACTGAGACCTGACAATCTGGATTTGTGATGTTGTTAGTACCATGACCCGTGGCTGGCTATGATGCAACCTGTGTCCCAAGGATGAATATCCATGATTGTGACTAGACCTATTTGTGGATGAATTCTTGTGTTTGTGGTGGGATTTGTGCCCTAATGACTGCTTGGATGAGGTGAATGTGTTGGCACTGCTGTGGCTCTAGCTGCTATGAGTCCTACCACTGGACCCACTACCTATCCCACTCCGAGATCATGAAAGGGTAGGATCTCATTGCTCTATTGGAACCTCCCTCTCATATAAAATCTTGTAACATGCTTGGATGGCACTCATCCTTACTATTTCCCATTGTCCCAGAACATAACTATGCAAACTCAACACACCATTGTTGTGCCTCCTATTTCTTGACCACTGTGTGGTCCCTCTCCACCCAAGTCACCTCCAACTAACCCTCTAATGTACTGATGTGAGCAAGGGTCTCATCTAGCCTACTCTACATGTCTAACAACCACTGATCCACTATGATATCTCATGGTGGTGGTGGTCTCCCTACTATATCCTCCTCACCCTCCACCATCTGCTCTCTGACCCACTGCTCCTCATCATCTATATCATCCTCCCTACCAATATCAATCTTGCTCTCCCCCTATGTTCTCCTCCCTAACAACATCCACCTTCTCCTCCCTCTCCACCTCCACCTCTACCACCTAACGAGGTCCCTTTGGCTACTCTTCTAGTTACTCTACCTCTGCTCTGAACCTCCTCCTGATGACCCTCCTCCCTCTCCTCCTCTCCCTCCTCATGAATGGGTAACAGTGGTGCTCACCCTACTCACTTCCACACCCTCCTCCCCTATCTCTAGCCTCTCCTACCACACCCTTTTTCTCCTCCACCATCTCCCCCATCTCCTCTGCCTCCATCTTTCCCTCTTCCCCTACCACCATCCATGCCTCCTCACCCTCCTCAGAGAACCCGTGGTATGACTGCTCACTGATCTACTGGCACTGACTAATCCAGATCTATCAGTGGAAATGGCCAGTGAATCTAGCACCAAGCATAATAATATGTAGTAGCCCCTACATCTACTAGACCCTCACTCCATGCCCACTACTATGCAACTAAACTATCAATTTGCTACTCTACCAATGGAACCGTTATAGGCAGTCCCCACACTATCGCTCAGGAGGACTGAGCATAATCTAGGTACCTACTAGTACACCCTAATTCTCTCTAAACTATCTTAGTACCCAATGAGGTAGGTACATCTCTATGATCAACTAGGACTAAGTTGTACAACCAATCAAATATCTAAACTATTTGCAAAATGGTAAATGATCATCCTCTCCTGTCCACTGCCCATAGTCCCTGTATGGCCTCCACATAAATCCTGCCAAAGTATCAATCACATGTCACTAATACCCTATATCTCCTACATGGGTTTGTGTCACTGAGCCCACATATATACACATAAGGAAATCCCTCGGCTAGCTACCTTTGCATTGGTGGCCAAAATACGAGAATATGCTCCCATGCCTAGATCATAAGAAGAGTAGTGCCACAACTAATGCCACTCACCTCCTTGTAGGCTACATCATGTAGCTGGTGATACAACATGTCTAGTAGGCATGAACCCTAGGAAAAATTTGTCCTATACCATATCATCCTCACAAGTACATCCCCCCATCCAATGGGGAACCCATGACCACGTCGATCTGGAATAAGCACCTCAATAATCAAAGTACACAACATGGCATGCCATCTGGTGTAGTGCCCAACCATAAACTCCTAGCTAATCTCATAACCATTGATCCCCAATTGACCCACATCCTCATGATCATAATACTTAGTAATGGCCTATAACCCCTATCGTGGATCACAGACTACCCTCTCCTTTGATGGGGATCCACAAGATCCTATATACATCCTCTAGAGTAGCATTGGCCTCTCCTATCGGCAAGTGAAATGAGCAAGTCTCTGAATGCCATATCTTTACAAGTGTTGTCAATAAACCCCTATTTTCCTAGACAATGGGCATATAGGTCACATGGAAAATTCCCAACTGCATTAGTCGCCTCTACTCACTATCTTGTAGCCGATCTCTAAATGCATAGGTTGCTAGCCAAAAATCGTGCATATAAATGGATGGTAATCATCTTTGCATACAAAGAAACAAAAGTTACCACATCATTGAAAAACATCCTTATCATCTATCTAATCAAAAGTGCACAAGAAATGGAGCCTAAACTAAGTCAACCCTAGCTAGAGTCAATTATGTCATTTTGGCTCTCATTTGCATTGCACTACATCAATTGCATCTCTTTACACCACACATGCAATGTGCCCCATCACTTGTGTTGTTTGGTTTTGCACATGCATCACTGTATAATGCTTGCATCAATCCCCCTCACAGTTGTGCCACTTTAAGGCACATTTGTTGCACCATCTCGCATATGTGTTGCAATCTGGTGTTTATGTCACATGACTTGAAACTTGCATCACACTTTGTCATTTGCGTCAAAATAGTTTTCACTTGCAACATTTTAAACCTAATCCTAGTCTACCCTTATCACTTGCATCACAACACATCAAATGTGTGCAACACAATTACATTTGTGACTTAGGGAAAAGCAGATGCATCACAACACATCTTCTATCCTAACTTTGATGCCTTAAAAATATATAAAATGATAAAATTACAAATCAGGTATAGGGTAGATACCAGGGGGTCTATGCCCTCTAGTCATCAGTAGGCTCATAATTGATAACCACAATGATCTGTCTCCAGGATCACCATCTTTGTGCAAGGTCCTCTTGCTATGAGCTCTAAATTTCTAAAAGGCAATTGTGAAAATGATTTACTGTTTTACCCAAATCAAGTCCATTTATAGGGTGAAAATTAGGGTGTCCTTGAAGGGTTATTACGAGAAGATCACTTGACCACATTTGACCAACCTTTTGACTAACTTAATTAACCTTATCAGAATTTAAAACTGATTGTGTCATTGTTTTTCTGGTCATCAAATTGATTTATCAAGACACTTTCCAAAATTTTCCAACATTGGGCCAAAATTCCCAAATTTTCTCAAGGGGGCATAGACAATCCATACCTTCTCTAGGGCATATTTTGAACTGAAATTTATTTGTCACAATGTGATAAATAGAATTATGAAAAAGAGGGGAAAAATGTAGACACATAAAATTGACCTAGGCCTGCAAACTTTATTTTCTATTTAATTATGTCCTGTAGTCCAAATTCAACTATTAATTCATATCTTTTATTCCTCATGACCATTTAAATAAATAAATTACATTTATTTTATTTAAGTACATCACTAATTTCCTATGTCTCTCCATAATTAAATAAATTCATAATTTTATTTAATTATTATCTATCCATTATTTCTTCCTAATTATTTAAATAAATAAACTTCATTTATTTATTTAAATGCATCATTTATTTTTATTTTTTTTAGACTGGAGAAATCGAGTAGCACGACCCTCTATAAACTATAGTGCACCTGTTAAACTTTTTAACATGACCAGTGGTGTTGGTGTGACATGCCCTCTGGTACCACGGGGGTGGGGGAGACTAGACCTCATGACCAACCTCGCTAGGCCCCCCACTGCATTTAAATGCGTCATTAATTTCTTATGTCTTCTCATAATTAAATAAATTCTTATAATTTATTTAATTATGATCCACCTTGGCTTTTGCTAATTTTAAATAAAAATAATTTATTTCAAATTACCCACTTTCTAATTTCCCACCAAGTAAGTAATTTAAAATCATTATTTACTATCACATGGTCCCATCACTTTTGAATTAAATTAATTTTTAATTCAAAAGGTCAACTCACCGCTTGAATCAAATAATTTATATTTCTATTTTGATTCCCCACTTGCTTCTTTTTCTATGCCCATTATCTCTTTGTCACATGCATTCTTGTCCATTGATTTCATTTTTTTAAAATCAAATCTCAGCCCTTGATTTCAAATTTTACCTTAATGTTTCCCTAACCCTAATTGATGGTTGTCACATTTAATTTCAGTATTTTATCTTAGGGCATCTCTCAACTTTCAACCTTTGCCATTCATCTAAAACTGACTTTTCTATAGAAAGGTAATTTCTACCTCATTTTCTCACTTCATGTCTCTAGACTTCATGCATACTTCATCTTTGGTATTTCTTGACTTCAAGGCTTCTAACTTTAGGTTTGCTTCATAATTGCATGCTTTCATTTGTTGAGTAGATTAATCCTTCAATATTTTCTTAGGGCTTGTCATTGGTCAATAGTTGTTCATCAAAATCTGAGGGCAAACTTCATATTGTAGCAAATGGAGAAGGGAAATGGAGGCCAACCATGAAGGGCGTGAAGGCTATTTGGTGAAAGTTTTATTTATTTATGCATATTTCCTCCTTTGTACTTAATTTTTTAGCTAGGGTTTTTGTTTGTGCATTGTATTTCATGCTAACCCAAATTTTCCCTTAGTTACATTTTCAAGTTAATTTTGTTACCTGGAAAGATTGGATTGTGTTAAGATTGTTTGTGCTTAATTTATTTATCTGGTTTACATTAGCTTGGTTGACCTTTTGTTTAACACTACTTCTGAAGCTTATGGAAGCATGTTGAAGCATTTCATTGGGTCTCCCTCATTATAATTCTACCATAGAATGTTTTGGCACCCACCTAATTTGAATTTGTAAATGCAAATGGTGTGTGGCCAACTTTGGATGAGTTTCAAATTTGAAGATGGTATAAATACAAGTTGAAATTTTTGTGAAGAGGTAAGAGAATGTAAGCCAGACATACGTGAGATAGATTCGAAATAGTGTGTATGTGATGCAAGTTTGGGTAGATCAATGTGAAATCTAATTGATGTTTCCAAAAGAAGTGAGTTGAAGGCGACTCTATCATTCATGCATGTCTACTAGTGTGTGAGCGACTTGTGGTGGAAATCTCTTTTGCATTGAGATTGTCTTCTCTCTATAGCATATCTCTTCTATCTTCTTTGTAACTCTGTGGCAAAGAGTGTTGCAAGCATGAAGGTGTTTTCATTGATATCAAATGGTCAATTAGTTATCAACTGGTTTTTATTGTCATTGATATCATGGATGTAGGTTATTGGTTGTGTCTGTTGAGGATATTGAGAAAATTGTAATGAAGAATGGTTGCAGGTGTTTAATGGTTTCTCCATGTTTTCCTTTTAGATTTGCTCCTATGTTTATGTGTTTCAGATATGTTGACCATGGTTTTTGGAAGCTACTGTATCTAGATTTTTGGCTTTTGATTCATTATATAGTGTGATTTTTGTTCAGTAGTTGTGAATTGTGGGTTTTTATTTATTTGGTTGAGGTTTGAAAGAAATTTTGTTGGTACGGATTTCTTTTTGGTTGAGTCTTATGAATTTTGGCTCTAGAGTTAACTTGTTATGATTGTATTGAAAATAATTCAGGTTTCCGGAAGGATTTGATCATGTTAAGGATTGTGTGTGCTTAATTGTTCTATGTGTTTTACACTGGTTTGGTCAACCTTGTCTTTAACACTATCTTCAAATTTGATGAAGCGTGTTGGGACCTATTTGGGTCCTCATCAAGCATGTTTATGGGTTTCCCTCATTCTAATTCCACCCTAGGATATTTTGGCATTGACCTAATTTGAATTTAATGATGGAAGGATAAATTTGGATATGTTTCACAATTGAAGATGGTATAAATATAGGATGATTTAGTGGTGAAAGATGTACAAAGAAATAAGTGCAAAGAAATAGAGCAGATAGATGTGAATTAGTGTGTAAAGGAATACCCTCTGGGGAAGGAGAAAAATGAAGGCACTGTAATTTCTACCTCACATTTTCCTCTTTAACCTTTTCATCTCCTTCATGCACCTTTTCTAAAGCATCCCAAACTTCTTTATTAGTCTTCAAATTTTGAACTTTAATCAACTTGAAATGTACAAGGCTATTCTTCATAATGAACTTCACCTTATTGTTCACTTCATTTTCCTTGATCTCATCATCCATGCTCGAACCATTAGTAGGAGGAGTGTAAAAATTCTTGTAAGATTTCTCCATAACATATCCACAATATTCTAGATATTCTTCCATCACTATTTTCCAAATAGCATAACTAGTTCCATCAAACTTTGGATACTCATAAGTATCTTTGCTAGCCATCGTGGACCTTCCTTAAGCAGTTAAGGTCTTCTCCAAGGAACCAAGCTCTGATACCAATTGTTGAATAAGACAACTAAGAGGGGGGGTTGAATCAATTGTAACAATTTTAACCTTTAAAGCATTCATCAGAACTTAGATCAATCAAAAATCCTTAACTTTGCTAAAATCATTAAACATTAAGTGTAAGTGCAGAAACTAAAAAACCATCACATAAACATAGTAACACAATATTTATGTGGAAAACCCAATAAGGGAGAAACCATGGTGAGAATTAGCTCATAATATAAAGAATATCAAAATCAATTACAAAGGCTCACTGCCAAAGAAATGATCATTGCCAAAACAAGACTAACTGTCTGGATCAACTCACTATCCAACAAGGATTAACCACCTAGAGGGTTCACTATCATTCTCTTACCCTAATTCACATTTGTAGATGG
This sequence comes from Sequoiadendron giganteum, assembly GCA_007115665.2. Classification (NCBI taxonomy): domain Eukaryota; kingdom Viridiplantae; phylum Streptophyta; class Pinopsida; order Cupressales; family Cupressaceae; genus Sequoiadendron; species Sequoiadendron giganteum. The sequence goes on along the minus strand of CM021100.1, from coordinate 939,550,455 downwards.
TAAAGGAATGCCCTTTGGAGAAGGAGAAAAATGAAGGTACTATAATTTCTACCCTACATGCTAAACAAGAAAATAATGATTGGGTTGTTGATAGTGGTTTTTCACATCACATGACTAACGATAAGGGTAAGTTTGTTAAAATTAAAAAATATGATGGAGGCTTAGTTATATTTGGAAATGATACTAGTGCTAAGATTTATGGGATATGTTTAGTAATTGTTTATGGCAAGTATAATAATGATGATGTATACTATGTTAAGAGCTTAAGGCATAATATTTTGAGTGTTGGATAGATGTGCATTAAAGGATATAATCTTGTATTTAAGGATGTAAGATGTGAAATCAAGAAAGAATTTAGAACAATGATTACTGTAGGAAAGAAATCTAAAGGAAATCTATCAACTTAAGAGTGATTATGGATGATTCTTTATGACTCAGATTAATGATAGTTGGATATGGAATCAAAGAATGTGTCATATGAATTTTGATAATCTAGAAAACATTAGTGAAATTTAGGTCATAAGAGATTTAACGGGGATTAGAAAGCTAGTTAGTGCTATTTGCAAGAATTGTCAGCTTGGGAAGCAAGCAAGAAATCATTTTAGGTCAAAGAAACAATCTACTACTGGATTTAATACATATAGATCTCTATGGTAAGTTACAAGAGTGAGAATTATACAAGGTGAAAGGTACTTTATGATTTTAATTGATGATTATTCTAAGTATACATGGGTTACATTTCTTAGAGAAAAGTATGATGCATTAGATAGATTCAAGACATTCAAGGCTATGGTTGAGAATGAAGTAAATTTGAGGATAAAATGATTAAGGTCTGAAAGAGGTGGGGAATTCACCTCCCATGAGTTTAATATGTTTTGTGAAGTTAATGGAATAAAAATACAGCTATCTACTCTAAGAAATCCTCAATAGAATTGACTTGTTGAAAGAAAGAACATAAAAATACAAGAAGCTACTAGATCAATGATTACTGAGGCTAGTCTACCAAAATTTTATTGGAGAGAAGCTATTCAGACTCCTGTTTATGTATTCAATTGAGTTAAAGAAAGAAAAAATAGTACAAAGACTCCCTATGAGCTATGGTGTGGAAGAATTCCTACAGTTAAGTATTTCAAGGTGTTTGGAAGCAAATGTTATATCAGACAAGATGAAGAAAATATAGGGAAGTTTGATGCTAGAAGTGATGAAGGTATTTCTCTTGGATATTATACTAAAAGAAAAGCTTGCACATGATTCAATAAAATATTGAGAAATATTATAGAAAGCACAAATGTCATGGTTGATGAAGCAATGAAGAATTCAATTGATGTTTATGGATATGTATTTGATGAATCTAATTGCATAAGGATTGAAGAAGTTGTGGAAGAACATGAGAAGGATGAGAAAGAGAAGAAGAATGAAGACGAAGAAGAGGCTCTGGTGGTGTTCCCTAAGACACCTAAGTATGTGTAGAAAAATCATTCAAAAATTCAAATAATTAGAGACAAGACAAAAGGAGTAATGCCAAGAAGTAGATTTGTTGCTAGTGAGGTAAATCTATGTTTACTTTATGAGATTGAACCAAAGACTGTAAGTGAATCATGTAAATATGAGCATTGGATGGAAGCTATGAAAGAAGAACTTATGCAGATTGAGAAGAATCAAACTTCTCTTTCAATGATTTTTGGATTTGATTGTGTGAGAATTTTTGCATCAAAGTTCTGGATCACACTCTGTGATCCATAATTGGGATGAAAGAAAAGAGCTTAAGGAGAAAAATGAAAAGTTGCAGACTAAGACAACCTAAAGATAAAAGTGAGGGGAGGAGGAGACATAAGGATGCACAAGGACCTAGAAGGACAAGACAAATGAGAAATAAGAAGAAATAAAATAAAAGGCTAGAAATAACACGAGGAAGGAAAAACCCTTAAAATGAAAATTACAACAATACAATGCTAAAGATTTCAATTACATAAACATACAAAACCATAAAAACATCTAAAAAGAGCCAAAGAATTTAATAGAATGGAATAAGAAATTAATTGATAACATTTAAAATATAAAAATATGCTGAGAAATAAGAAAGGATGCATGCAAAATAATACAAAAAAAGGAAAAACTATAAATATAAGTGCATATATATGCATGAGCACAATCAAACAAGCTCAAAAACACAAACAAAACAAATTAGATATACAATAAATTGTACAAGAACAATACAAAGACACAAATCAAATAACACACTGCAAAAAAAAAAAATAAAGAAAAGAAAATTAAACATCCAATCAAGAGTATGAAAATACCTAAAAGAACATATATAAAAAATAATTACAAATAAAAATAAAAATAAAATGAGAAAATAAGAACATAAAAAAATATAAATACAAAACATAAGTATGAAAGAAATTGAAAGTAACTAAATACTAAGCTAAAAACAAATAAAAAACAAAGGGAAAAAATAAAAACAATACAAGGACTTAAAAAATATAAAAAAATAAAATAATATATATGTAGACACACATTTAGATGTGTTTACATATGTACAAACAAAATACAAATAAAATAATAAAATTCAATACAATCAAATAATTAAATAAAAGTCAAACAAAGAAAAAAATAACTAAAATTATGTATATATTCATTCAATTTCAAACATATATATATATTGAACAACACAAAGATAAAATTCAAAAAATATAAAAAAAAAAACTACAATAACAAATAAATTAACAAAACAAAAATAGCATCCAAACCATAAAATGACAATATAAGAAAGAACATAAATGAAAACAAATACAAACAAAGATATAATAAAAAATAAGAACTTAAACAAATATAATTACAAAACATATAAATGAAAGAAAATGAATGAACCAATTACAAAATTGAAACTGATAAAAAAAAAAGGGAATAAACAAAAACAACACAAGGATTTAATCAAACCAAAAATAAAAATAAAATAATAATATGTAAACATACATTCATATGTATGAGTGTATATATACAAACAAAAGATAAATGAAAAAAAAAAACAAAAAGAACAAATAATTAAACAAAAAACAAACAAAGAAAACCACTAAATACATATATGCATTCATATGCATACATACCTATATACAACCTTAAAAGTAAATAGAAAGGAAAAGCACATTACAAAAAACCATAAAAAAAAATAATACAATGGGGGGGATACAAAACAAAACTATAAGATTTTTACACAATAGACACAAAAAGAAAGTATAAGAAAAAATAAGAATACAAACAAATACACCAATGCATAAACAAAGTGAATAATTTTTTTTGTTTAGATATGTATTCACTTTGTTTATGTATATGTATCTAGTTATGTATTTGTAAACATAAATATAGATACACAAAAAATATAACCATAAATAAACTAGGAGAACAAAGAATTACATATATATTAGTAATATATAAACAATTACATAAACAAATACATATCTACATACAAAAACATAAAGAAAGTGAATAAAATACCAAATTTATTCATTTTTCTTGTGTATTTGGATTTAGATATGTATTTGTTTATGTAATTGTTTTTACATAAATAGAGAGGCAAAATAAAATGTTAGAAAATAAACCTAAAGAAATATAGGAAAAAACAACAAAAACTACTTATATAAGAACAAGGAGCAAAAATTTCACTCCAAAAAACAACCAAAGAATTACACAAATATACAATACAAAAAATAAAACAAAGAACACATGGCCTAAACAAAAGCAAGGAACCAAAAAAAGGGGGGTGAGGAAAACAAAAGAGAACCAAAGGTGAACAAGGAGATTAAGGCAAGGGAAACCAAGGCAAGGAAACTGATGCATAGGAAGGAAGGCAAGGGAACAAAACAAAAGAAAGAAAGGAATAAACATAAAGGGATTAGTAAGAGGAAGGGATAGAATGGGTTCGAAGGTTGGCTAACAAGGGATGCTAAGCCTGACTCAACCTCCACCCCTCATCACGATTAAGGTTCAAGGGATGATTGTTGATTTCAATGCCTTCTTTTAGCTTCCTTTTGACAAAATTATCTTCTTTGTACAAGATTTGGGTGCTTTCAAGACAAATGTGGTGTTTTGTGGAAGAATAGTAGTTGACTAGCATAGATTTGAAGATCCGTTCATGCCTAATGTCAGCACTGCGCTCTTTTATTCTAGTGCTAAATGATCGACCGATCTCACCAATATAAGGGGTGCCACAAGAGCACAAAACCTTATAGACACCAGAGTTGAGAAGGATGTCCTTGGGATCTTTGAGAGAGGGGAACCAATTTCTTAAAGTGGTGAGGGGTTTGAAAGCACATTGGAGACCTTTTTTTAAAATAATCCTAGAGATTTTGGGATAAGCCATTAATGAAGGGAAGAGAGGAAAATGGGAGACCGGAGGAGGGGATTGGTTTAGAGACGAAGAGGAGATTCACCTTAGCTTGGTTGAAAACTCTAGATTTTTTTTTATTAGAGTACCCATTTAGAATGAACACATGACAAAGATGGTTTATCTCAAGGTCTAAGTTCTCTGCATCAAAAATTCTAAAGGCTCGCAAGGTGAGGGTTTTAAGGACACCACTTTTTTGACAAGGATGGTGATGAGAAGATGAGTGGAGGTATAGATCAATGTGGGTGGCCTTGCAATACACACACCAACCAAGGGAACCATCAGGTTTTTTGAGAAGTAGAATATCAAGAAAAGGAAGATGGTTGTCCAATTCAACCTCTTTGGTGAAGGAAATGTAGGGCATTAGGCTATTGAGGTGGGTATGGAATTCTGCTAATTTTTCCACGCCATGTGGCCAACAAATATTGGTATCATCCACATATCTTTTACACCACTTAGGCTTGAGAGGAAAAGAGTGAAGGGACATTTATTTGAAATCCTCCATGTAGAGGTTTGCAATGACAAGGGAGAGGGGGGAGCCCATGGCCACACCCTCAACTTGCTCATAAATGACCCCTTGGAAAGAGAAAAAAGTAGATATTAAGAAAAATTCAACAAGGGAAGCAACCTCCTCGTTAGATTTGTGTCTAAAACTCATCACAGAGTCGGTGATGGGAGCCTTAGTGAAGAGAGACAACATCAAAACTCACCAAAAGTTTGCAACTCTCTAAACATTTATCCTTGAAAAATTGGACAAAATGAGTAGAATTTTTTATGAATGATTTAGGTCACCCTATGAGAGGGGATAAAAATTTAGAGAATCAAACTTGGGAATTGGTCTCTAGACTGGCAGATAAAAAATTTATTGGATCAAAGTGGGTATTCAAAAATGCATATATTTTTAGGAGACTTTTGATCCTATTGGTTCTCAAAAATGCAGGTTTGAACCACGAGAGGTTTCGAAGCTCTCACAACACTTTTGACCAATGTACAAGGCCAATTGATGCAATTGAACCTTATTCTCTTTAGGTTCTACTAGACCAAGGCAGGTGGACCTAATGAGTGATGCAGATTTAAATGTATTTCTTGATGCAACAATCTACCCACAATGGAAAAGGTAGTGGATAGATGAAAATCACTACAATTCCTCCTACTCTTGCTCCACGAATGAAAGGATTTTGAAAATGATGTTTGATGTGAAATTTTATCTCGGAGTTGAGGTAGATCAATGCCTTCCATCCACATGGGCATTGGAGTCAAAATAGAAAATGATGTGTTTTCCTTCTCTGGTCTAATTTCTAGTTGTTAGGCACTTTATAAAATGAAATCTTATGACTGGCATATAATTTCATTTATTTTTGGCTTGCATAAATTATGCTGGAATGTTTTCTAACTTGGTTCTACTTAAATCATCCAAAAGAAATCTCTCAAACATTGTGACTTACTTGAAGGGTTTTAATTCTGACTTGAGACACCAGCAAATAAAAATCACACAAAGTGAAAACATGCACCTTGATGAATCAAAATTAATGCTTGATACATTAACTCAAATGATCAAAAGATTTCGAATTGGAGAGAACCAAGATAAAAATAATACAAATTATAGCATCTCAACAACTAAACGAGAAGGTTTTCACAAGTTAAAAACATTAGTTTCCATTGCTCTGTTTTAAGAAAAAGATTTGTACATTATTTCCATTCCTAGTCTTATTTCTGAGAAAAGATCTCACCCCAGCTCTAACTACTACCTCCTCTCCTTACTTACAGATTTTTTGCAAATATTTATACAATGAAATCTCAAGGGTCATGACCCTTCATTTCCAAGCTATGGTCGCTTACATTTAATCACAGAGATTAAAATATTTAATTATATTGCCTCTTGCAAATTAAATATTTTTTACAATAGTTCTGCCTTTATTTCACTTTATCCACTCCTTATATTTTATTTCCATGCGGCCTTTATTGTGTTTACTACCATACCGCAGTCATTATCTTTCTACCCAGTGATATGGTAGTCTTAACCGTCAAGGTCTTCTCCGAACTGTTACCGCACTACCACGGTCTCCCTGTAGACTATTCGTGGTACCGCAGTAGCCATCTTGCTACCTACCTTGACCTTCCACTGACAATTCACCACAATCACCATGGTCACTATTCTTCCCAACTTTGGTATCATGGTAACCACTACCCATTCGCCACTATCAACCCGCTAACAGTTCACCGTCTCCTCACTGTCTCTATTAACCGCTTCCTCCATCCACCATGGTCACCGCGATCTATGAGATGACCCCCTATGGTACCGCGGTGGCCCTTCACTAACTGTTACCTTTCTAATGACTCACCATCATCATGCCACTACTGTCTATGTTTAGACCGCACGCGGTGGTGCAGTAAACATTTTGTGCCCGATCATTAGCCGCTACCCTCACCATCGTTGGTTGCGTCCCTATTTACCGCGTTATCGCGGGTATAGATTTTATTGCATGTAGTATAGCGGTGGTTGTTTGATGACCACCAGGCTAACCCTCTACTGCGCAATCGTGGACTATTTGAAGGCTATCTATGGTAAAGTGGTAGGGAGAAAAATTTAAAGAGTTTAGGGAAGTGGTATAGGATATAAGTCATTTTTTAGCCTTTTGAATGGTGGTAAAGGAAATTATAGGGTATAAATGAATACAAATTTAATATTTTGATGGAAAATATTAAGTTTAAATGGGAAAACCTTAGGTATTTTTAATGAATTGTTTTGGTTCTAATAGTGGCTCCAGTTGGGGGTGAGTGATTTTGCAAATCACTGCAAGAATCCAGAATATCTTTGGGAGAGAAGACCAAGAAAATGACATGGAAAATGAAGGCAATGGTAGATGGAGGGAATGAACAAATGGATTATATGAAAATGGAGCAAATGGAGAAGTGGAAAACCCTAAACTACTCTGCATGGAAGATAATTTTTTTAAAGAGGCATTGCTAAGAATTGTCCATACATTGGAAATCTTTAATCCTCTGTACCTGCTTTGGTTTAAAAAATTAAACCATTAGGGATGGCCCCAGGCCACCTCAAAAAGAAAAACCTGCACTTTCCTCTATCATAAACTTTGTTCTAAATAGAGCTCATCAGATTTTTTTTGAAACTATCCATTCCACCTACCCTACAATATGCACTATCATTGCAAACCTTTAGGAAATCATTGTATTCGATATGATTCATATTCATCTCATCAGTCTGCATTTCATTATTCTTACTATCATATGAAAAACCCTTGTCATCTTTAGCATACAAAGTGTACCCAAATTCAACAAAACATTCATAGGCATGCTCACTGTCATATGTTACTGAATGTGCTTGCAACTACACTAGGACCTGAAAATATGAATGCTCCTTATGGCAACCAAAAAATTCTTTCTCATCAACATCTTTTGAAACAATCAAATCAAAATTATTTTCTATTTCTTTTCTATCACCAATTGGCATTGAAACATACCTCTAATCCATATAGTCATCCTCACTCATACTTGAATCAAAAAATTTTGGATACTCATCATCAATTACAAGCAAACCAATTTCTTCCTTTTGCAGGAAAAAATTATTCAAGTCACATACCTCTTCTTGAACAGAAATGGATCCTTGATCAGCTTCAAATAATTCCTAATCACTATGATGGATGGACATGGGGTCACATGAATTATTACTTTCACTGTCAAAACAAATATAAGTTGGAGCCAAACTTTTGGAATCATCTTTATATGCATACTTCTAGTATTAAAGAGTCAGTAATTCTAAAACTTGCTCATTGTTGAGTGAATAGGTCTCTGATTCCATATCTTCTACCATGTCTCCAACCTCTTCTTTATCATCATAAGGACTGCAACAATTAACCTATTGTAGATCAACATCCACAAGTTCATCCTCACAATTTGAATCACAATCAGTTATGAAGGAGAAACTTTCCATATCTTCACTATTGGATGGCATGATATCTTCTTTTATTGTAGCTTTTGAAACATTATTGGTAGTATCCACATACCTTGTCCCAAGAATGGAGTCAATAAATTTATTCACCACATCAAAGGCTTACTATTTTAATGACCCTGACCAATAAATTGATTCAGGCTCTGATTCTTTTAGAAATTGTGAAACAAATGTGGGTCTTGTAGGCCTAAGATGAGGAGGTAATTGCATACAAATTTCTACCATCCTATTGTATAAAAAAACTCATAGATTCTCCCTTATATCTCCTTATATAAAAAAAAAATGTCCACAAGATTTTTTCCTCTCTCTTCAATTTGAATATACTCATCAAAAGCATTTTGTTGTGAATAGAGTATATTACCTTTATTATCAAAATTATCAGTTGCATCATGTGGCACTTGTGGTGTCCAAGATCTCTTGGTCCTTGTGTCTTCATTCTCACTATATGATGGCCTATTTGGTGATGTATTTTGAGCACCTTTGACTCCCAATTGTTGCAATCATTGATTCACTTGTAGCATCTGTTGGTCCAATTGTAGCCTTTGTTGTCTCAATTTCTTTCACAACACCCATGCATTATTTATCAAATAAAAAAGATTCACCACCTACTTTTCCAAAAGTAGGAAAATGAAAAAGATTGTTTTGGTTTGCCCCAACGGAATCTCCAAAAATGTAAAACTTTGCTGAATCAATAGATGGATAGGCCGAAAGATTTCTGGAATGTGTCCCCAGTAGAGTCACCAAACTGTTGTGTGTGACTCGGATGGTGAGCTGCAAATTACACAATTATGATTCTCTGATTGGAGACTGATTTTGTATCTATGTTGACTCTGTAAATGGAAAGGCTGGAACCAAATTTTTTAGTGTTTGTCCCCAGTAGAGTCGCCAAACTGTTGGTTCTCAAAAATGTAGGTTTGAACCATGAGAGGTTGCCAAGCTCTCACAATGCTTTTGGCCAATGTACAAGGCCAATTGATGCAACTGAACCTTCTTCTCTTTAGATTCTGCTAGACCAAGGTGGGTGTACCTAATGAGTGATGCAGATTTAAATGTATTTCCTGATGCAACAATCTACCCACAATGGCAAAGGTAGTGGATAGAGGAAAATCACTACAATTACTCCTACTCCTACTGCACGAATGAAAGGAAATTGAAAATGATGTTTGATGTGAAATTTTATCTTTGAGTTGAGGTAGATCGGTTCCTTCTATCCACATGGGCAATGGAGTCAAAATAGAAAATGATATGTGTTTTCCTTCTCTGGTTTAATTTCTATTTGTTAGGAACTTTATAAAATAAAATCTTATGACTGGCATATAATTTTATTTATTTATGGCTTGCATAAATTATGTTGGAATGTTTTCTAACTTGGTTCTACTTAAATCATCCAAAAGAAAAATCTCAAACACTGACTTACTTGAAGGGTTTTAATTCTGACTTGAGACACTAGCAAATAAAAATCACACAAAGTGAAAACATGCACCTTGATGAATCAAAATTAATGTTGGATACATTAACTCAAATGATCAAAAGATTTCAAATTGGAGAGAACCAAGATAAAAATAATACAAATTATAGCATCTCAACAACTAAATGAGAATGTTTTCACCAGTTAAAAACATTAGTTTCCATTGCTCTATTTTAAGAAAAAGATCTATACATTATTTCCATTCCTAGTCTTATTTCTGAGAAAATATCTCACCCCAAATCTAATTACTGCCTCCTCTCCTTACTTACAAATTTTTTGCAAATATTTATACAATAAAATCCCAAGGGTCACAACCCTTCATTCCCCAGCTATGGCCGCTTACATTTTATCACAGAGATTAAAATATTTAATTATATTGCCTCTAGCAAATTAAATATTTTTTACAATAGTTCTTCCTTTATTTCACTTTATCTACTCCTTATATTTTATTTCCATGCGGCCTTGATTGTGTTTACCGCCATACCATGGTCGTTATCTTTCTACTCGACGATATGGTGGTCTTAACCATCAAGGTCTTATCCCGACTGTTACCATGCTACCACGGTCTCCCTGTAAACTATCTGTAGTACCATGGTAGCCATCCTTTTTCCTGCCTTGACCTTCCACTAACAGTTTACCATAGTCACCGTGCTCACCATTCTGCCCAACTGCGGTATCGTGGTAACCACTACCCATTCACCACTATCGGCCCACTAACCATTCACCATCTCCTCGCTATCTCTGTTAATCGCTTCCTCCATCCACCGCAGCCACCACGGTCTATGAGATGACACCCTACGGTACCAAAGTGTCCCTTCACTGACTATTACCTTACTGATGACTCACCATCACCATGCCACCACCATCTATGTTTAGACTGCATGCGATGGTGTGGTAAAAATTTTGTGCCTAATCATTAGCTTCTACCCTCACCATTGTCAATTGCTTCCCTATTTATAGTGTTACCATGGGTAAAGATTTTATTGTGTGTAGTATAGCGGTGGTTGTTTGATGACCGCTAGGTTGACCCTCTATCGCACAATCATGGACTGTTTGAAGGCTATCTGTGATAAAGTAGTAGGGAGAAAAATTTAAAGGGTTTAGGGTAGTGGTATAGGATATAAGTCATTTTTTAGCCTTTTTGAATGGCGGTAAAGGAAAGTATAGGGTATAAATGAATAAAAATCTAATATTTTGATGAAAAATATTAAGTTTAAATGAGAAAACCTTAGGATTTTTTAATGAATTTTTTGGGTTCTAACAGATCCGATGAAAAGAATGGAATCTATTAGGATGTTCTTAGTTTTTTTTCTCATAAAGATTTTAAGGTCTATCAGATGGATGTCAAGTCTTCATTTTTTAATGATGAGCTAGAAGAAGAGGTCTACATGAAGCAACAAGAAGGATTTCAGATGCCAGATAAACCAGATATGGTTTTTCGATTGAAGAAAGCTTTATATGGTTTGAAGCAAGCTCCTAGAGCTTGGTATGCAAGGTTAGACAGGTACTTGATTCAACAAGGTTTCAACAAAGGTTAAACAAATAGTAATCTTTATTTTAAATTTGAAAATGATTAAATCTTGGCTGTGATTGTATATGTTGATGACATTATTTTCAGAGGAAATGAAATTATGTGTAAGATGTTTGTGAAAGAAATGAAAAAGAATTTGAGATATCTATGATTGGAGAGATGAATTTCTTTCTTGGGATACAAATTAATCAAATAGAGAAAGGGATTTTTATTTCACAATCTAAGTATGTGAAAGAGATGTTGAAGAATTTTGGGATGAATGGTTCCAAACTGATATGCACTCCTATGGTGACTAGTTGAAAATTAGGTAAAGATGATAATTCACGTAAGGTTGATCAAATAAAATATAGATCGATGATTGGTGGACTATTGTATTTGACTGCTACTAGACTAGATATTATCCATGTTGTCTGTCTTGTGGCCATATTTCAAAAAGATCCTAAGGAAACACTTGTTGTTGTTGTTAAAAGAATATTCAAATATTTGAATGGCACTCTGGATTATGGATTTGGTATCCTAGGGATATTGACTTCACATTAAGATCTTATATAGATGTAGGTTTGGCTAGATGTATAGATGAAAAAAAAAGTGCAAGTGGTGGTGCATTAATTCTTGGTTGCAGATTGGTGGCATGGTTGAGTAAAAATAAATATTTAGTTTCCTTATCTACTACTGAAGCTGAGTATATTGCTGATGCATATTGTTGTACATAAGCTTTATGGATGGAATAGGAATTGAAAGATATCAAATTAGTGTATGGTGATCCTATTTCAATCTTTTGTGATAATACAATTGCAATTAATATTTCAAAGAATCTAGTGATGCACTCAAGGACAAATCATATATCTATCATGTATCACTTCTTGAGAGAGAAGGTTGCAGAGAATGAAGTAAAGCTTGACTATTTACCTATGAAGGACAATATTTCTAATATATTTATGAAGGCTCTTCCTAAAGATACTTTTGAGTATCTCTAGGAGAAGTTAGGGGTCATTGCTAACTAGGGGGAGCAAGTAGTGTCATGTGTTGTCATTGTAAGAGTATTTTGTTTTAATGCCAAAGGTGAAATCAATGTAAAATATCCTTTTCCTTTTCCATTGATGTTGAAGGGGGAGATGAAGAATATGTGAGATGTGAAAAAAAAAATTATCTACTTAGGGGGAGAAACAAAAAATAAATTCATGAAAAGTGTGTTCAGAGCTAGTGTGTTGTCTTTGGTGGTTTTTCACATCATGTGTTGCCATCAATGACAAATGGGGAGATCGTTGAAATAATGAAGGTTTTTTCATTGATGTCAACTGGTCAATTAGTTATCAACAGGTTGTTGTTGTCATTGATGTCATGGATGTAGGTTATTGGTTGTATTTGTTGAGGATATTGAGAAAATTGTAATGAAGAACGGTTGCAAGTGTTCAGTGGTTGCTCCAGGTTTTTCTTTGGGATTTTCTCCAATGTTTGTGTGGTTCAAATATGTTGATCATGGTTGTTAGAAGCTTCTATATCTATATTTTTGGCTCCTGATTCATTGTACAATGCGATTTTTGTTCACCAGTTGTGAACTATGGTTTTTTATGTATCTAGCTGATGTTCAGGAGAAATTTTGTTGGTTCAAATTTATTTTTGGTTGAGTCTTATGAATTATAGTTCTATATTTAAGTTGTTATGATAATATTGAAGATAATTCTAGTTTCTAGAAGGATTTGATCATATTAAGGATTGTGTGTGCTTAATTGTTCTAATTTTTTTACATTGGTTTGGCCGAATTTGTGTTGAACACTACCTTTGAAGTTGATGAAGCATGTTGGGACCTATTTGGGACCTCATCAAGCATTTTTTTGGATCACCCTCATTCTATTTCCACCCTAGGATTTTTTGGTGCTAACCTAATTTGAATTTAATGATGGATGGATGATTTTGGATATGTTTCAAAGTTGAAGATGGTATAAATACAAGATGAGTTAGTGGTGAAAGGTGTAAAAAGAGATAAGTGCAAATAAATAGAGTAGATAGATGTGAATCTGTGTGTATGTAATGCAAGTGTGGCAGATCAGTGCAAATTCTAAATTTTGAGTTTTTTGGATGTAGTGAGTTGAAGGTGTACTCTCTCATTCATGCATGTCTACAAGTGGTTGAGTAAATTGTGGTGGAAATATCTATTGCATTGAGATTTTCTTCTCTGTATCATATCTCTTCTATCTTCTTTGTATATATGTGGCAGTAAGCCCTTCGGATGGTTAACCCTTGTTGGATAGTGAGTCTTGATTTGAAAAGTTAGTCATGTTTTGGTAGTGAGCCTTTCTCTAGCAATGAGCCTTTGTAATCGATTTTGATATTCTTTATATTGTGAGCTAATCCTCACCGTGGTTTTTTCCTTATTGGGTTTTCCACATAAATCTAGTGTTACAATGTTTGTGTGATGGTTTTTAGTTTTTGCACTTACACTTAATGTTTAATCATTTTAGTAGAGTTAAGGATTTGTGATTGATCTAAGTTCTAGAAAATATTTTAAAGGTTTAAATTGCTACAACCAATTCACCCCCCTTTAGTTGTCTTGTTCAAAAATGATCCCTCTGGGTGGTTAACCCTAGTTGGACAGTGAGTCCTGATCCAAATAGTACGTCATGTTTTGAAAATGAGACTTCTCTGGAAGTGAGCCATTGTAATCGGTTTTGATTTTCTCTATATTGTGAGCTAATCTTCATCGTGGTTATTCCCTTATTGGGTTTTCCACATAAATATGGTGTTATTGTGTATGTGTGATGTTTTTCAATTTCTAACTTTCCACTTAATGATTAGTCATATTAGTAGAGTAAAGGATTTGTGATTGATCTAATTTCCACTGAAATTTTTAAAGGTTAAAGTTTGTCACAACTGATTCACCCTCCCTCTCAGTTTTCTTGTTCAATAATTGGTATCAGAGTTTGGTTCCTTGGAGAAGAGCTTAACCACTTGAGGAAGGTCTGGGATGGCAAGAAAATCACTTTTGAGAATCTTAGGTTCGATGGAGCTAATTATGCTATCTGGAAAATAAAGATGGAGGGATATTTGGAGTACTATGGATATGATGTTAAGAAAGCTTATAAGATTGCTTACACTCCTCCTGCTAATATTATAAGTAAAATTGATGAAATCAAGATGCATGAAGCAAAAAATAAGATGTTCATTCTAAAGAATAATCTTTCACATTCTGAGTTAATTAAAGTTCAAAATCTGAAGATGAATAAAGAAGTATAGGATGCTCTAGAAAAATGCATGAAGGAGATGAAAAGGTCAAAGAAGAAAAGTTGTAGAATTTTGAGGCACAAATTGAGATCCTACATATACCTAAAGATGAGAACATGAAATCCTATGTACAAAGAGTGGATGAGCTAGTAGGTGGAATGTGAGGACTTACTGCTATAGTACATGAATCTAGGATTGTGAAAAAGATTCTTATAACTCTCCCTGATATATACAGTGAAAAGGTATCTGCTATTGAAGAATATGTAGATTATACTAAATATCACTTACTAGGAACTCTAACATCTTATGAGATGAGAAAACCAAATTTTATAAATGGATCCAAATCGGAAACTACTTTCAATGCTACAAGAGCTGAAGATCTAGATGAAGAGAACCTTGATGAAGTAGAAGCTAACTTTGTGAGAGGAATGGAGAAAGGCTATGGTAAGTATGAAGGTAACTTACCCTTTAAATTTTTTAGTTGTGGAGGAATAGGTCATTATACTTCAAGATGTCCGGAAAGAGTTAAGAAGAATAAAAAATATTTAGCAAAAAAAAAAAGAAATGTGATTAAGAGAGAATACTATGTGAATAAGGATGTTGGTATTTTAGATGAAGAATCTGACTATGGAGATTTTGATGACAATGAATTCTTGTTATTGGCTATAAAATATTAATCTACTTTTTCTAATATTGAAAGACAAGTGAAAGAAATGCTCCTGAAGAGAGTGAAGGTACAGTGATTTCTACTCTTCATGCTACACTAGAAAAGAACTATTGGGTTGTTGATAGTGGCTATTCACATCACATGACTGGTGATAAGAGTAAGTTTTTTAAACTTGAAAAATATGGAGTCTTAGTTATGTTTGGAGATGATATTGGTGCTAAGATTTGTGGGATAGGTTCGGTAAGTTTTGATGGAAAGCATCATACTGATGATGTCTACTATGTTAAGGGATTAAGGAATAATCTCTTGAGTGTTGGATAGATGTGTAGTAAAGGATATAATATTGTACTTGAGGATGGGAGATGTGAATTCAAGAAAGGATCTAGAATAGTGATTGTTGTAGGAAAGAAGTTTGGAGGAAAAATTTATCAACTTAAGGGTGTTGATGGACAGTGATTTATGACTCATATTAATGATAGTTGGTAATGGAACCAAAGAATGTGTCACACAAATTTTGATAATATGGAAAGAATTAGTGCAGTACAAGTCATGAAATATTTACCAAGGATTACAAAGCTTGTTAATTCTATTTGCAAGAATTTTTAGTTTGGAAAGCAAGCGAGAAATAACTTCAGATCAAAGGAACATCTTACTACCGAACTACTAAATTTGATTCATACAGATATCTATGGTCCTAAAAGAGTGAGAAGTATACAAGGTGAAAGTTACTTTATTCCTTTGATTGATGATTACTCTAGGTATACATGGGTTACTTTTCTTATAGAGAATTTTGATGCATTAGATATATTCAAGGAATTTAAGGCTATGGTTGAGAATGAAGTAAATTTTAGGATAAAATGATTGGGGTTTAATAGAGGTGGTGAATTCACCTCCCATGAGTTTAATATATTTTTTGAAGTTCATGGAATAAAAAGACAATTATCTTCTCCAAGAAATCCTCAGCAGAATGTAGTTGCTAAAAGAAAGAAGATAATGATTCAAGAAGCTGCTAGATCAATGATTACTGAAGTTGGTCTATTGGACATTTACTGGAGAGAAGCTATCTACAATTTGTTTTATGTTTTCAATCGAGTTCGAGAAAAAACTAATAGTACTAAGACCCCCTATGAGCTATGGTGTGGAAAAATTCATACTGTTAAGTATTTCAAGGTATTTGGAAGAAAATTTACAAAAATTTGATGCTAGATGTGATGAAGGTATCTTCCTTGGATATTCTACTATTCTACTAGAATCAAAGGTTGCATATGTTTCAATAAAATATTGAGAAAGATTGTAGAAAGCACAAATGTCAAGGTTTATGAAGTAGTAAATAATTAGATTGAAGTTGATGGATATGTATCTGATGAACCTAACTGTATAAAATTTGTGGAAGAACAGGAAAAAAATTGAAGAAGAAGAAGCTCCAGTGTTGTCCCCAAAGACACCTAAATATGTGCAAAAGAAACATTTGAAAGATAAAATAATTGGATACAAGAGGAAAGGAGTATTGACAAGAAGCAGAGTTGTTGCTATTGGTGAGATAAATCTATGTTTACTTTTTGAGGTTGAACTAAAGATAGTGAGTGAAGCATGTAATGATGAAAATTGGATGAAATCTATGGAAGAAGAGCGTACGTAGATTTAGAAGAATCAATCTTGGGAATTGGTCCTTAGGCTGGTAGATAAAAAACTAATTGGATCAAAATGGGTATTCCGAAAGAAGTTGGATGAGAATGGAATAGTTATAAATAAAGAAAAGCTTGTGTGAGGGTTTCTCACAAGTAGAAGGTATAGATTTTCAAGAGAATTTTCCTTCGGTGGCAAGGATAGAACTATTAGAATATTTTTAGCATTTGTTTCTCATAAATATTTCAAGGTCTATCAGATGGATATTAAGTTTTCATTCTTTAATGATGAGTTAGAGGAAGAGGTCTACATGGAACAACTAGAAGGATTTCAATTTTTAGATCAACCAAATATGGTTTGAAAATTGAAGAAGGCTTTATATGGATTAAAGCAAGCTCCTAGAGCTTGGTATGTAAGGTTATAGAGATATTTGATTCAGTAAGGTTTCAAAAAAGGTACAATAGATAGTAATCTATATTTTCAAATTAAAAATGACAAGATCTTGGTAATGGTTCTATATTTTGATAATATTATCTTTAGAGGAAATGAAACTATGTGCAAGATGTTTGTTGAAGAAATGCAAAAATAATTTGAGGTTTCTATGTTTGGTAAGATGAATTTCTTTCTTGGTCTACAAATTAATCAAATAGAGAAACGGATCTTTATTTCACAGTCAAAGTATGTAAGAGAAATGTTGAGGAAGTTTGGGATGGATGATTCCAAATTGGTATGCACTCCTATGGTGACTGGCTGAAAATTGAGTAAAGATGATGATTAACCTAAGGTTGATCAGAAAAAATATAGATCTATGATTGGTGGATTGTTATATTTAATTGCTACTAGACTGGATATAATGCATGCAATTTTTCTTGTGGCTAGAATTCAAGAAGATCCTAAAGAAACAAATGTTACTATTGTTAAGAGGATAATTAGATATTTGAATGGTAATCTAGATTATGGATTATGGTATCCTAGGGATACTGATTTTACACTAAGTGCTTATACAAATGCAGATTAGGAAAGTTGTGTACATGAAATTAAAAGTACAAGTGGTGGTGCATTCTTTCTTGGTTTCAGATTGGTGGCTTGGCTAAGTAAAAAGAAAGATTCAGTTTCCTTATCCACTATTGAAGTTGAAGATATTGGCATAGCATCTTGATTTACATAAGTTTTGTGGATGAGACAAACATTGAAAGATATTAGAGTAATGTATGATGATCCTATTTCTATATTTTTGGATAATACAAGTGCAATTAACATTTCAAATAAACCAATGGTTCGCTCAAGGAAAAATCATATATCTATTAGGCATCACTTTTTGAGAGAAAAGGTTGTGGAGAATGAAGTAAAGCTTGATTATGTTTCGACAAAGGATTAGGTTGCTAAAATATTTACAAAGGCTCTTCCTAGAGATAATTTTGAGTATCTCTTGGAGAATTTAGGATTTTTTTCCACTCCTTTCTTGAACTATATGCATATGGAGATGCATCAGTCTAGTGGGTCTATGCATCTATTTTTCTTTTGGACTAATATTTTGGTGGCTACCTCTCAAAGGGAGTAGGTAGTGTCATGTGTTGTCATGGAAAGAGTATTTTGTTCTTAATTTCAAAGGGGAAATCAATGTAAAATTTATTTTTCCTTTTCCATTGATGTTAAAGGGGCGGGGGGAGAGAGAATATCATGTGAAAACACTATCTACTAAAGGGGATAAATAGAAAGTAAAATCATGGAAAGTGTGTTCAAAGATGTGTTGTATTTGATGGATTTTCACATCATGTGTTGACATTAATGACAAAGGGGGATATTGTTTCAAGTATGAAGAAAGTATGAAGGTGTTGCCATTGATGTCAATTGGTTAATTGTTTCTCAACTAGTTGTTGTTGTCATTGATGTCATGGATAATGGTTATTGGTTGTATATGTCGAAGAGATTGAGAAAATTGTAATGAAGAAATGTTGCAAGTGTTCAGTGTTTTCTCCAAGTTTTTCTTTGGAATGTGGTGCTATTGTTATGAGGATCTAAAGTATTGTTCATGGTTGTTGGAAGCTGATATATCTAGATTTTTGGGTTATGGATTATTGTACAGTGCGATTTATGTCCATCAATTTTTAACTGTGCTTTTTTGTGTATCTAGCCGAGGTCTGGAAGAAATGTAGTTGCTCTTGATTTCTTCTTGTTTGAGTCTTATGAATTTCCATTTTTAGGATAACTTGTTGGGAATGTTTTCAAGTTATTTTTTTTATGTAGAAAGATTAGATCTTGTTAAGGTTGCATGTGCTTAATTGAATTATGTTTTTTACACTAGTTTGGTCTACCTCGTGTTTAACACTAATTTTGAAGCTTATGGAAGTGTATTGAAGCATGTGGTTGGGTTGCCCTCATTGTAATTCCACCATATAATGTTTTGGCACCAACCTAATTTGAATTTGTAAATGAAAATGGTGTGTTACTAAATTTGGATGAGTTTCAAAGTTGAAGTTGATATAAATATAGGTTGAAATTTTTATGAAGAGGTAAGAGAATGTAAACAAGATAGATGTGAGATAGATGCAAAATAATGTGTATGTGATGCGGGTTTGGGTAGATCAATTTGAAATTGAATAGTTGAGTTTCAAGAAGCAATGAGTTGAAGGTTTACTCTATCATTCATGCATGTATTCTAGTGTGTGAGTGAATTGTGGTGGAAATCTTTATTGCATTTAGATTATCTTCTCTTTGTAACAAATCTCGTCTATCTTCTTTGTAACTCTATGGTAGTGAGCCCTCTGAGTAGTTAACCATTGTTGGATAGTGAGTCTTGATATGGACAATAAGTCCTATTTTGGTAGCGAGCCTTCTCTAGCAGTAAGCCTTTGTAATTGGTTTTGATATTCTCTATATTGTGAGCTAATCCTCACCGTGGATTTTCCCTTATTGGTTTTTGTTGGATGTTGTGGTTGTGTTGCTGATATGTGGTTGTCACTAATTTCAACACTATTAGCATTGAATCTTCTTAAGGCTGTATATGTCAAGGATATTGAGAAAATTGTAAAAAATATAGTACAAGAAATTAGTGGAGCTGAGAAGGTTAGAATTTTGTAAAGCTTTGTGTGTTGAAGATCTGAAGGTGTGCTTCAAAGGGTTTGTTGTTGAAGCTCTCTAGTATGTTTTTTGAAAGTTTCAAAGGTTTGTGGAAGTTATGAAGATCTGTGTGCCTTCAATTACTTAGTTTCTTTAGATGGTGTTCTTGGTTGAAGCAGATGAAATTCTGGTAATTTCATTGTGTTTCACATGTACCTATGATGTTCATGGATGAGTCTAGATCATGCTCTATCCTTGTTGTATGTGTGCATTGATTGAACTATTTGTGATCAAATATTCTTCTGATGTGTTCCCAAGTTTTCATGTTCTTAGACGACATGATGATGTTAGCATGCTGCAGATCCATGAGGATTAATATTTTATTATTTGGCATGTTTAGAGGTTTTTTTGGGTCCTCACTATGTTTTTACTGACTTGTGTTGGTGTGTATTGTAATTTATTCATGTATCAAGGCCAACAGTTGTAATTCATTCTTTATTTGTGGCTGACTAAATAGTGGTTGTAAATCCGTATAGCGGATATATATATGAGATTTTTTTCCTCATTTAGGGTGAAGTGCTCAAGTGTACAAGTGATGTACATGTGTGAATAAAGGTTAGATCATTCATAGTAGAGTTTGGAAGAGTTTGAGTAGAGGGTGGAAGAGTTTGTAGAAGTTTTTGTGCACCTAACTGGAACTGTAATTAGGATTTTGCAGAAGCTAATTTCTCAGTTAAAATTTATTAGATGGATTTAATCTGATTACTATATGTAAGGAAGTGAGCCTTCCCTTTGAGTAGTGTGCTCTAGGCAGTGTGCTTGAATGCAAGTGCATTCCCTTTTTATTCTTCATTATACTTCTAACAGGGTATAATCTTGTGGACTAACATCCACCATGGTTTTTCCCCTAACAAGGTTTCCACGTATAAAATCTTGGTGTTCATGTATCTCTGATGTGTTGTTGATTTAATGCTTGCACTACTAATTGTCAGATCTATGATATAAGGTTGATTAATGTTGTATAAGTTTGATTTTGGTAACAACTGATTCACCCCCCCTCATAGTTGTCTATCCTTTTTTTTCTAACAATTGGTATAGAAGTTTAACAACTTTAGGTGATCTGAGATGGAATTATTCAAAAAGGATAACCCTAGATTCAATGGTACAAACTAATATCTATGGAAGTTCAGGATGGAATGTCATTTAAGGTGCATTAGTGAACCTTTATGGCAAATGACACAAATTGCATATACTATTCCTCAGAATGGTCCTTCCTCTGAAGATGAGATCAAGCAAGAATAAATTAATACCAGGGTAGTAGAAACACTCATGAGTGCTTTGATAGATTCAGAGATGAAAAATGTGATGGGATTGAAGACTGCATACTGGATTTGGAAAAATATGGAAACATTGTATGAAGGAGATGCATTAATGAAAAGTGTTAAGCTACAAAGTCTAAAAGGAAAATGGGAGAGCTTGAAGATGAGTGAAGATGAGAAAATATTTTCCTTTTCACCTAAGATAAATGAGTTGGTGATGGACATTAGATGTGTCGATGGAACTTTGGATGATAATGAAATTGTGGCTAAGATACTTAGATCTGTGCCCCCTTCTTACAAGACAAAAACTCATTTTATTGAAGAACTCAGGACAGTGACAAATATTACAAAAGACATGTTGATTGGAGAACTTGTTGCATTTGAATTGAGTGAATTCAGTGAGTATACTCCTAAGACTGAGTCTTCTTTCAAGGCTACCGTATCTAGGAAAATAAACCAAAGATATGATTTAGGAGAAAGTTCCAAGAGAACATTTATATATGAAGATGAGATGAAGCAAATTGAAGATGAAGAAAAGGAATTGGAAGAACTAGAAACATTGATTGTGAAAAGATAATCAAGAGGTTATGGTAACTACAAAGGAAATTTACCCATTAAGTATTTTTCTTGTAGTAAGATAAGGTCATTTTGCATCTAGATGTCCTGAAAGAGTTTCAAAGTACAAAACTGAGAACACTAGATTTCAAAGAAAGTGTTATTATGCTGAAGAAGGTTTAACTGATGAAGAATCTGATAAAGAAATTAGAAATGAAGATGAATGGGTATTTATTGCTATCAAAGAAAATGGTCAGGTGTCCATTGAATCTGCTAGTAATGTGAATGTTGAGAAATCTCTTGCAGCCAAAGTTGAAGAGAAAGATGAGTGGGTAATTGATAGCGGATGCTCACATCATATGACTGGTGACAAAATAAAATTTGTAAGATTATAAAAATATGATGGTGGTGTTGTGATGTTCAGAGACAACACCTATGGTGTGATTCATGGCAAAGGCACTATTTATTTTGCTGCTAAGATAATACTAATGATATTCTTTATGTAGAAGGCTTAAAGCATAACTTGTTGAGTGTTGGATAGATGGTAGACAAAGGTTACAATCTGTAGTTCAAGAATGGTAAGTGAAAAATACTAGGAAGTTTAGGAAATATGATTGCTTCAAGAAAAAAGACAAAAGGTAATATCTTTCAATTGAGTTTTGCTAGCGAAAGTTGTTTGATTGGTCAAATTTATGTAAGCTCGTTATGGCATAGGAGGTTATGTCATGTGAACTTTGATAAATTTTTCAAGATAAGCTCTACTCAAGCTATTAGAGATCTACCTAAGTTAGTGAAGCCTACTAACACTATGTGCAAGGAATGTCATATTTGAAAGCAAACAAGAAATTCTTTTTGGAGAAAATAGTATAGCTTTAATGGAGTACTGGATTTGATACATACGGATCTATGTGGTCCTTCCAAAATCAAAAGCCTACAAGGTGAAAGGTATTTTATGTTGCTCATTGATGATTATTCTAGAATGATATGGGTCACTTTCTTGAGAGAAAAACATGGATCATTAGAAAATTTCAAAAGTTTTAAAGCTATGCAAGAGAATGAGACAGGTCAAAGGATCAAATGTCTAAGGTCAGACAGAGGTGGTGAATTTATTTCATAGGAAATCAATTCTTTTTGTGAAGAGCATGGAATCCAAAGATAGATATTTTCTCCCTGGACTCCTCAACATAATGGAGTTGTTGAAAGAGATAACATAACCATTCTAGACACTACTAGAACCATTATGTTGGAAGAAAATGTTCCTCATTTCCACTAGAGAGAAGTTGTAAGTACAACTATGTACACCATTAATAGGGTGAATGTCAACAATAATTTTGGTAGGACACCTTTTCAGCTATGGTTTGGTGATAATCCTACTATCAAGTATTTCAAAATCTTTGGAAGAAAATGCTACATCAAGAGAGATGATGATATAGGTAATTTTGATGCTAGAAGTGATGAAGGAATATTTTTAGGATACTCTACTAAAAGCAAAGCTTACTGGTGCTTTAATAAAACATTGAAGAAAATGGTTGAAAGTACAAATGTCAAGGTTGATGAAGATATTGGTAAAACATCCAAATCTAGTGCTTATGATTTAGATGATCAACATGATGATACTAACAATGAAAGTAAAGTTCAGCCAAAAAATCAACTTAAAAGTGTTTCGGTGAACCAAGGGAATCAAGAAACAAAAAATAATAGAAGTGCAAAAGAAAGAACACAAGAACAAGAGGTAAGAGAAAATATCAAAACTCCTAAGTATGTAAGACAAAATCATTCTGATAGTCAGATCATAGGAGACAAGAGAAAAGGTGTGCAAACTACAAGAATAATTTTGGAAGAATATTGTCTAATCTCTAAAGCCAAGCCTTGAAATATTAGGAAGCATGTAAGGATGAACATTGGATAGAATCCATGAAAGAAGAACTGTTGCAGATATATAAAAATGATACATGGGATATTGTTCCTAGACCTCAGAAAAAAAATGTGATTGGAACCAAGTGGGTGTTCTGGAATAAGTTGAATGAACAAGGTGGTGTGGTTAGAAACAAAGCAAGATTGGTTTGCAAGGGATACTCACAGATGGGAGGTATTGATTTTGAAGAAAAATTTTCTCCTGTTGCTAGAATTGAAGCTGTTAGATTACTTATTTCTTATGCTACTTTCAAGAATTACAAAGTTTATCAGATGGATGTAAAGTCAACATTTTTGAATGGTGAACTAGAAGAATAATTCTATGTTGAACAAATAGATGGATTTTAGTTGATTGATGAAAAGGACATGGTATGCCAATTGAAGAAATCTCTTTATGGACTAAAGAAAGCTCCTAGAGCTTGGTATGCTAGATTGGATAAATACTTATTGAAACTTGGATTCAATAAAGGTACTGATGACAACAATTTGTATTTCAAGCTGGATCAAAGAAAAGAACTGATCATTGAAGTCTTTTGATGATATTATTTTTGAAGGTGATGATGATTTTTGTATGAAGTTTTCCAATGAAATGAAAAGTGAATTTGAAATGTCAATGATAGGAGAGCTGAAATTGTTTTTAAGATTGAAAATCACTCAGTTAGATGATGGAATATTTGTATCTCAGTCTAAGTATGTGAAAGAGTTACTGAACAAGTTTGGCATGGAAGATTCAAAACTAGTTGGTACACCCATGGTGACCGGATGCAAACTTACACAAAAAGATGATTCTACTAAAGTAAATCAGACAAGATATAGGTCAATGATTGGTGGATTACTCTATTTGACTCAGAATAGGATAGATATAATGAATGTTGTGTGGATGGTTGCTAGATTTCAAGTTGATCCGAAAGAGTCCCATGTGACTGCTGTAAAAATAATATTCATATATCTAAAAGGGATAGTTGATCTTGGTCTTTGGTATCCTAAGGATGATGATCTTACTCTAATTTATTTTACTAATGTTGATTGGGAAGGAGATGTAGATGACCAAAAGAGTACTAGTGGTGGTGAATTATTCTTAGGTAAGAAGCTAGTATCTTGGTTAAGCGAAAGGCAGAACTCAGTTTCATTATCTACTACTAAGGCAGAGTACATTGTTGCTGCAAACAGTTGTACCCAAGTATTGTAGATGAAGCAAATGTTCAGAGATGTCAGAATTGAGTATGAAGAACCTGTTGCCATATTCTATGACAATTAAAGTGCTATTAACATTTCTAAGAATCCAGTGTTGCATTCAAAGAAAAAGCATATATCCATCAAGTATCACTTCTTGAGAGATAAAGTAAGTGACAAAGAAGCTAGATTGGAGTACATACCTACCAAAGAGAAAATTGTAGATATCTTTACCAATCCATTTCCTAAGGATAATTTTGAGTACCTCAAAGGAAAGTTAGGGCCGATTTCCCCTCTTGATCAAAACTAAGAGGTAGGTATTTGCATTAGTTTGTGAATTCATAGCCATATCTCATTCTGAATTGATGTTGTGGTGGTTGCTACCTAGGAGGAGTAGTTAGATGATTCAAATTTGTGATCAGAGAATGTGTACCTTTTCCATTGATGTCAAAGGGGAAGAGAAATAATGTGGAAAATGTGGGAAAGAAAAGAAATGAAGGAAATAGGAAGAGTGCACAATATTAGGGGGAGATTGTTGAAAAAGTGTTAGTTGGGTTGATGGCATTATTTTTCACATCATGTGTTGCCATTAATGCCAAAGGGGGAGATTGTTGAAAAAGTGTTAGTTGGGTTGATGGCATTATTTTTCACATCATGTGTTGCCATCAATGCCAAAGGGGGAGATTATTGGATGTTGTGGTTTTTTTTTTTATATGTGGTTGTCATTGTTGTCAACACTATTAGCATTGAATCTTCTTAAGGCTATATATGTCAAGGATATTGAGAAAATTGTAAAAAATATAGTACAGGAAGCCAACGGAGCTGAGAAGGTTAGAATTTAGTAAAGATCTATGTGTTGAAGATCTAAAGGTGCACTTCAAAGGGTTTTTTTCTGAAGCTCTCTAGTATGTTGTTCAAAAGTTTCAGAGGTTCACATAAAGATTTGTGGAAGTTATGAAGATCTGTGTGCCTATAGTTACTTAGTTTTTGTAGATGGTATTCTTGGTTGAAGTAGATGAAATTATGGTAATTTAATGTGTTGCGCATGTACATGTGCTGTTCATGGATGAGTCTAGATCATGATATATCCTTGTTGTACATCCACATTAATTTAAGTGTTCATGATTAGAGATTCTTTTGATGTGTGCCCAAGTTTTCATGTTCTTGGCCGACATGATGATGTTAGCATATTGTAGATCCATGAGGATTAATATTTTATTGTTTGGTGTGTTTCGAGGTGTTTGTTTGGGTCCTCACTGTGTTGTAATCAACTTGTGTTTGTGTAAATTGTAATTTATTCATGTATCAAGGCTGATAGTTGTAATTCATTCTTTATTTGTGGCCGACTGAATAGTGGTTGTAAATCTATATAGCGCATATATATATGAGATTTTTTTCCTCATTTAGGGTGAAGTTATCAAGTGTACAAGTGATGTACATGTGAAAATAAAGGTCAGATCATTCAGAGTAGAGGGTGGAAGATTTTGAGTAGAGGGTGGAAGAGTTTGAAGAAGTTTTTGTGCACCTAATTGGAACTATAATCATGCTTTTGTAGAAGCTAATTTCTCATTTCAACTTCATCAGATGGATATAATTTGATTACTATATGTAAGGCGGTGAGCCTTCCCTTTGAGTAGTGTGCTCTAGGAAGTGTGCCTGAATGCAAGTGCATTCCCTTTTTATTCTTCATTATACTTCTAACAAGGTATAATCTTGTGGACTAACATCCACAGTGGTTTTTCCCCTAACAGGGTTCTACGTATAAAATATTGGTGTTCATGTGTCTCTGATGTGTTGTTGATTTAATGCTTGCACTACTAATTGTTAGATATGTGACATAAGGTTGATTAATGTTGTACAGGTTTGATTTTAGTAACAATTGATTCACTCCTCTTAGTTGTCTATCCTTGTTTTGCCAATAGGTTTTCCACGTAAATCTAGTGTTATTTTGTATGTGTGATGTTTTTTAGTTTCTTCCTTTGCACTCAATGATTAATCATATGAGCAGAGTAAAGGATTTGTAATTGATCTAATTTCCAATTAAAGTTTTAAAGGTCAAAGTTTTTCACAACTAATTCACCCCACCTCTCAGTTGTCTTTTTCAACAATTATGTATCCAAGATTACCAATATTATGATATGTGATTAGAAATTCTAAACATGAAATAAAATCAACAATACCACAAGTTAAGAAACACAAGTGACAAAAGATACATGTGGATAAACCCTTGCAAGAAAAAAATCCACACCCAAAGAGATCCAATGTTTGTATTAATCTTCAAAGGAGATACAACAATAAAGAAATTTTCTCTAAATTCTGGTAGCACTTCATTACTCTAACAACTTCCAAATAAACTCTACAAAACACCATCTCAGTTCTCTAATATATAGAAGTTTATGGTAGAGAATAACACAAATGGTATCCTAAAACAACCAAAAGAACTAGTTGGAAAACCCATGCCCACCTTAGTGGACAACCCAAAAACACGGTAAAAATTATTAAATGATCACTGGCCTTCACATGGGCTCCTAACCCATAGCCAATGAAAATTGTTCAATATTGAGTATGCCATAACTCTCTGATAGCTTCATGTAATAACATACACCAACATGCAAAATTGGGCACACCACCATAAAAAAAATGCAAATAACATGCAAGGACATGAATTGCAAAGTGGTCCCCACCTATAAGTTGCATACCTAAAGGGAATATGCTATTAGGATGCTCTATAACTATCACCATAGTGGTCCCACCTCTTTGAATGTAATTACAATTTATCATAGGAAAATAAATATTAAATATTTTTCCCCTCATGTCCTCTAGAACACTTTCCAAGAATGTGGAGATGTATAATTATCAATTAGGATAGCAATTATAATGTCTCATATCCTAACATTCTCCCACTTGACATTATACATTGCAATTACATCCATGAGATACAAATAAAATATAATAAAGTACAAAGATGAAGGCCCATGACCTTCCTTCACCAAGAGAACTTATTCCTGGTCACTAGCTTTGTGAGAGAACCTAAAAGATTATCCAAAGCATCAACCTTCTCAATAAAAACCTTACCATTCTCAACCATTCCCTACATAAAGATATATTGAGCATCCATGTTCTTAGTATGAGCATGAAACATAGGATTTTTGGCTAAACATATGACACTCTGACTATCACATCCAATCCTCATTGTCTTGCAATGAAAACCAATGCTATTACCAAGTATTTGTAACCAAACCACCTCCTTAGAGGCATGCGTAGCAGCCATGTATACTTTTCTTTGGTGGTGGAAAATACAACTATAGGCTAGCACTTACTCATCCAAATCACTATACCTCCCAATCTACACCACCAAAACCCTGTATTTACAATGACTTAAGCACATCATCAATACCATGATAAACCAAACAATAATCTAAAACCCTCTTAACTAAGGTTCAATTCTCTCTACCAAGGTTAGACATAAAACTTCTCAAGAATCCCATTGCTTGGGCTATATCTGGTATAGTGAAAATCAATGAATACATCAAACTACCAACAAAAATAACATAAGGAACATTAGAAATATCTTCAAAATAATCATTAGAATTAGGAAAAATGTCTAAACTGAACTTATTACCAACTAGAAATGGAATATTTATTGGTTTACTTTCATGCATACTAAACCTTTGCAAAATGGTATCGACATACTTACTTTGACTTAACCAAATATTTTTGTGAAACCGATCCCTACTGATCTCCACCCCAAGGATATATTTTATAGCCACCAAATCCTTCATATCAAATGTTTCAGAAAGTTGATTCTTAAGCTCCCTAATCATCACCTTGTTGTTACTTTATTTGATAGTGGCATCTTCATCTTCAGTGGCAAAGGAGACACATGAGAAGCTTTGAAAGACATCATCATCATACATATTCATGCTTATTTCTTTCAATTCCTATGTGGAATGGGAATAATTCCTATATTTGTATTTGGTTTTGTTTCTTCCAAAAGGGAGAAGTTGTTTTTCAATATTGGATCATGTTTTGTCTTCAAGCACTTATCATTTTTGTAGGAAATCACACATTGTGGGGGGGCTACATAGTCTCTCTATTTCCCTCTTATGAGGGGATATTTATTGTAATGTATATATGTGATGGATGGTGTACTTGGGTGTATCATGGAATCCTCCATCCTTCCTCACATGATTTTATTTTTTCTCTTTTGGGGAGGAGTTTTGTTACACTAGGTTTTCTCCTTTTCTCTAGTTGTGAGAGACTTCATTTCATTTGCATAATAATATCCTCCCTAAGTTTCACTTATGGGGGATGTTGGTGTGATTAATTATTTAATTACACTTAGGTAAGTTTACTTAGGAATTGAATTATGTTCTTAGGTACTATTTACTAGGTGATAGGTTATAATGGGGCCTTGACCCTTATTAAGATTTTTGCTTAGGATATAAGATTCTTTCTAGAAGTCTTATCTAGACTTCACATTATCCTAGTTAGCTAGTTGTCACATGTCAACCTTGCCTATATAAGGAATGCATTTGTAATAATTTGTATCATACTTCATACCTCTTCATTTTGATAGGTCTTAGTATCAAGCAAGATCATACTCTTGCATACTCTCTTGCAAAAGGTTTTCATTGTTTTTTCAGGTGGTCTTCGGTATTGAGCTAATCTTCATATCTTACATAAACAACATGTCATCAACATACAAGATAATAATTAGTATCTTATCATCAATAACCTTAATGTAAACACAATGATCCTCCTCACTCCTTAAAAACCAAACTTTAATGCAAATGCATCAAACTTTTTGAACCACTTCTTAGGTGACTATTTTAAGCCATATAAAGATCTCTTTAACCTATAAATCAAGTTTTCTTTTCATTTCACAACAAAACCATCAATATATCACATATAAATTTCTTCCTCAAGATCCCCATACAAGAAATCACTTTTAACATTGATTTTCTCTATTTCAAAATCATAAGTAGCAACAATAGATAATAGGAATCTAATAGAAATTAACCTAGCAAAAAGAGAGAAAATTTCATTGAAATCAACTGCCTCTCTTTAGGAGTAGCCCTTGGCCACCAATATGGCCTTGTACGACTCTAACTGATCATTTTATCTAAATTTATTTTTAAATAACCACTTGCAACCAATGGGATTCCTTCCTTTGGGAAAACTGACAAGATCCTAGGTATCACAACTTTCCAAAGCCATCATCTCCTCCTATATGGGCCATATCCAAGACTTACTGGATTATGAAGACAAAGCCTCCCTATAGTATCTAGGTTCATTTTTAGTACTCAAAAAAGAAAATAAATAATGATAATTAGATGGGATATACATGTCAACTAGATTCCATTGTCTTATGGATCTCCTCAAGGTAGGAGTAATGGGTTCTTCCTTCTCTTCTTGCAAATCATTTGAAATCTTTGAACCCTCTTCTTCTTCTCAATCCTCAAATCCACCTAGTTGTTCTTCTACATGTGCATCTTCCTACTTCTCAATATTTATATTGAAGGGCATTTATTTTTTAATTTTTTTATCCTTTGGTTGTTCTTCACCTAAGTGGGCTCTAAACTCCTTGAAAATCACATTTCTAGAGAAAACCATTTTATGGGTAATGGATTTCAAAGCTTATAACCTTTTAATTTCTCACTGTAACCAGAATATATGCATTTTTGTGTTTTTGGATCCAATTTAGAACACTTCTCTTGAGGAACATGAACAAAATCCTCACAAGAAAAAACCCATAAATTTGAAAAAAAAAAGATTTTTACCTATCCAAACTTCATAAGGAGTTTTATCAACAAGATTTAAAAAATGGGATCTATTAACCAAATAAAATGTAGTACTTATAGCTTCCACCAAAAAAAATCTATCAAGATTAGCACCACTCAACATGCTCCTAGCTCTTTCCATCAAGGTTCAGTTCATTCTTTCTACTACCCCATTTTCTTGGTTGTAGAAGGAGTAGTCTTTTGCTGAACAATACCTACATGCTTATAAAACTCATCAAATTCCCTTGAACAATATTCACCTCTATTGTCAAATCTCAACACCTTTATCTTGTAATTTGTTTGCTTCTTAACTAAGGCTTTAAATTCCTTAAAAGTAGTAAAAATCTTTAGATTTTATATGCATAAATTGAATCTATGTGTATCTTGAGACATCATCAATGTAAGTAACATAATAATGAGATTGTCCAAAATAGTCAACATCCATTGGTCCAAACAAATTCAAATGCATGATCTCTAATAATGTCTTATCTTTATTTATCTTTATTAGTTCCATTTGAAAATGATGATCTATTATGTTTACCAAACATGGTGAAATCACAATACTAGGTCTCAATTTTTCCCAAGACAGACATTTACATCAATATTTTTAACTGAATCTTCATCTTTTGAGACCTATAGCAGCTAAACAATTAAGAATTGAAGATACTATGAACTAGTGATTTGTTGCAATTCATGTGTAGATTCTAAATATTTTTTTTTTCAAATTTTCTAAAATAAATCATGAATATTTCAACATCTCCTTTAATAACTAGTTTTAAATAGAACAATAAAATTTAGAAAGTAATGTTTGTGTTGCACAACACAAATTTTTTTCTATAAAGGATTAAATTCTAATTTTTGAAATATAGATTCCCAACATCAATATCTAGGGAAATGATACTTTTTCATAATTTTTTTCTACATATTTTTTTTTAAATTATTTTTTGAAGTCACTATAACTATAATTTGGACATACATGTGTTTCATACAACATAACTTCTTGTGTATATATGAAAAACCATTTTTTTTTTGGGGGGGGGGGGTGGTGGAACAAGGACATCAATACCTAGGGAAAGGGTATTTTTTGAAAAATTTTAACAATGTTTTACTATTTTTCCACCTCTGCACAACAAAGAGCTTGATGTTCAAAGAAAAACCTATGTTTAGTAGAAATTAAAAATTAAATACATGATAAAATGAAAATATATAAAAAATATACTTGTTGGAAAGCTTGTTTCAAGGGATAGAATATTACAAAATATGATTTTTAAATAATGATATTTAATCCCTCAAAAGGTAAAGAAAAAGTGGTTTTTTGTCAGCATTTTGATAGGTGCAAAGGAGACTCCATTGTGGGAATGATTTAATAATAGAGGGGTTCTATCCAAGGGGGTTTGATCTAAGGGGGTCTTATCTATCCCTCTTTAATTAAAATCCTTTAGATGCAGCCTGTGAAGACTTAAATCATTATTTTTTCTAAAAATAGTGATTTTAGGAAAAAATCAGCACATCCCAAAAGTGAGACACACTATTGTGGCAACACCCAACACATAATGCTCATAAAAATCATTTTTTCCAACAGAATAATAAGAAAGACCATCAACCGAATTTTTCTTCAAAATGGTCTTAAGACCCTTTTCACGTATGTGACCCAATCTATGGTGCCACAACATACATGCATTTTTGGTGTTAGAAACATTGACAGAGTTACAAAAATTGGAGGAATTAAGCCTAAACATAGTCCCAATATGAGATCCTTTAGCTATCACCAAAATCCCTCTTACCAACCTATAACTATACTTATCAAATGTCACATGCATTCCATAATCATTTAACTTGGATACTAAAAGTAAATTTCTCACAAGTCTTGGAATATGTAAAACATCATTAAGGGTTTTACCCCTTCCATCACTGAAACACAACTTTACCTTTCCCTTATCAACAATATTCTTCATGTTGTTATCACCAAGGAAACCTTCTCCACAATAATAAGCCGAATATGAAGTAAACCACTCCTAATGAGGAGTCATATGGTAGGAGCAACCTAAATCAATAAGCCAAGCATGATTATTAACAATGTTAGCATAAATAAACAAATAATTAGAATCACCATCTTTTGAGGACTTTTCCATGGAAGTATCTAAACTTTTTTTATTATTTCTATACTCCTTCACATGTCCTCTCTTACAAGAATTCAAACACTTACTCTGCTCTTCCTAGGGGTTTTAGAACATCCTTTAGACTTGTCTATCTTTTTTCCCCTTTAGTCCCTTCTTTTTCTTTGGAACTTCCTCATACATGTAAGGCATTTTGGGAGCCCACATTCAAATAATTTCTCCTCATATCTTCTAAAAGAAGTATAACAATGATACTATCCATGTTCAATTTTGTACCACCACCACTTATGGTAATAATTAGATTTTCCATAGATTTGGGTAAAAAGAAAAAAAACAAAATACATTTATCTTTTTCTTCTATCTTAACATTTATAGATGGAAGTTGACTTATAATAATATTAAAACTAGTTAAATGTTATTTAATAGAATCACCATCCTTCATTTTCAATGAATACAAACATATTTTGAGATACAACTTATTTGTTAGACTCTTAGTTTGGTAGATTTCATCTATCCTCCTCCACAATTTGTTTGTGGTATATTATTCTAAAACATTCAAGGGGATGGAATATGCAAGACACAATTGAATGGTTCCTCATGCCTTCTTACCCATTTTCTCCCAATCTTCATTAGACATTGATTCTAGTTTCTTTTCACTTGAAATTGCCAACCATTGATCTCTCTCTTCAAGGAGGTCCTCCATCTTCAACTTTCACATATCATAACCACTGCCATTGAAATTATCAATATCTAGATTAGAGGTAGAACCCATGGTTTTCAATATTCTTCACAAATCTACAAAACCCATAATGCACAAACTCCCACTGCAACAAAAAAACCTTCAACACTTAAAAGAAAGGAATCCCTCTCTTAACAAAACCATTAGCTCTGATACCAAATGTTGGAAATTCAAGGTAAAAATTATAGAAAGATGAGCTTAAGTATTTGTATACAAATCTAAAATTATGTATTCAAGATTACCAATTTTATGATATGTGATTAACAATTCCAAACAAGAAAGAAAATCAGCAACACCACAAGTTGAGAATCACAAGTGACACAAGATATATGTGGAGAAACCCTTGTGGGAAAAACTCCACACCTAATGAGATCTAATGTTTGTATTAATCTTCAAATTGTTGGACTCAAGGGAACAATGAGAGGGGGGGTGAATCAATGTTTTGCAAATCTTAGCTTTATTAATATGATATTAAAACCATTTCAACATCAAACCAAGGAAAGATGCAAACACATAAAGTAATCATCCACAACACCATAAAAAAAGGATTTTTGTGTGGAAACCTTGTTAGGGGAAAACCACAGTGGAGGTTAATCCACAATTTGAGTACTAAAATATAAGTTTTACAAAAGAGAATGCACTTGGATTCAAGCACATTGCCTAGAGCTCACTACTCAAAGGGAAGGATCACTGCCTTACAAAATTTTAGATTAAAACCATCTGAAGGTTGAACTGAAATAGTATCATCTACTTATGCCAAGTTACAGTTATGGTTAAGCTCATAGATTAGATTTTGGATCCTCTGTCAAATTCTGCACTTCACCCAGCTCTGCTCTACTCTGCTTTGACCTTTTCTTCTCTTTGCATCATAAATTCATGTACAGATCAATTCACACTATTTCCCTTCTAAATTTAACACCACACACTAGTATACTTTGCATTCCATTCATACTTTATATCAAAATGATAAAATTTATCTCATATATATATCTACTATCAAGGATTTGATCATTCATATGTTGGCTTCATAAAACATTAAGTGATTTTCAACTGTCGACTAGATCCTTAATTAAATCTTTATGCACACAATTCATAGTCATCCATAACATATTAGTGACCCAAATAAACATATTCGAACATAGAAATATTTAATCAATTGTTCTTTATACATCCACAATTACTATATTTGGCAAGTCAACCTTCTAGTATAAATAACCAAAAGATTAGTGCACTAGATCTCCTAGATCGTACATTAGTGCATGCACATTGAGATACTACATGAATAAGGTATTAAAAAAATCAACAAACCTTTCTCTGAGATCCATAGCCTAGAATAATAGTCTGGTGAGGTAATTGGATCAACATATTTTCCTTTAACCCGATGCCCTATTCTTCATTCTATTATGTCGGTGTAAACCAAAACTAGACTGTGGACCAGATAAATGACTTAGGTTACCATCAATGACAACACTAGAAGCCATATTCCAACAATATCCCCCTCTTGGAATTGATGCCAACACTTAGTGAAAAATGACTAAGTGTCAGATTAATTATGAGTACACTGCCATAGTTCACGTCTCTCTCTCCCCTATGCTTCAAAAATTTTAGGACATAGCTCCCCCTGTTAGAACCTTAAATTTTCCATGAAAAAACCTAAGGTTCCCCCATTTGAATCTAACATTTTCACTATTATTTTCATAAAAAAGAATTTTGTTCTCCACTCATACCATTGAAATAACCTTAACCGCCATATCATTGTCAAAATTAAAGCCTTTCATACCCTTTTAATTTACCGCTATATCGCACGTAGATCAATCTAGCCCCAAGGTATCACAGTGAGCAGTTAAGGGTAGTCACAATAAGCCCTTACCATGGTAGCGCGACACCGTAGATAGTCATTATTAAGCCGATGATTATGCGGTGAATGAAGACAATGTAGCAAGAGATGCTTACCATGCTACCATTGGTGGTCAACACATAGATCGCGGTGGCATGGTAAATAGTGAAGCAACGGGCAGTGCAAAGTCATTACCATATTGCACGTGGTCAATTCATTGACCGTGGTATTGTGGTGGCGGTGAGATAATTGGAAAGGCAATAGTGAAGACAATTAATGCTACACTGCAGGGGGCTCCAATGGAGACCACGGTGATCATGGTGAACATAGATAGTAGTGAGGTAGCAGTTAGCGGGCAGTTACTGCTACACCGTGGCTAGTTAGGATGAAGCCAATGGTGGAGTGGTGAGAAAAAGAGTAGACTATGACAGTCGTATCGCAGTACCGCTGGCCATCATCAAGATGACCGCAGTGACTT
The DNA here is from genome assembly GCA_007115665.2 of Sequoiadendron giganteum. Taxonomy (NCBI): domain Eukaryota; kingdom Viridiplantae; phylum Streptophyta; class Pinopsida; order Cupressales; family Cupressaceae; genus Sequoiadendron; species Sequoiadendron giganteum. The sequence goes on along the minus strand of CM021100.1, from coordinate 939,514,612 downwards.
TGGTAAACAGTGATGGAGCAGTTAATGCTAGACACTACCATACCACCGATAGCAAAAGTGAAAGCCGTGGTAGAGCAGTGGAATAATGATGGACTATGACACTTAATATCATGGTACCGCCGATAGTTGAAATGAAGCTCGTGGTAGAGCAGTAGAAAGGGAGGTAGTCAATAAATGACTACCGTAGAACCGCGACAGGGCAGAGTAGAGACCTTGGTAAGGTGGTAAGAAGCGTTAGCGAGGTAACAGAAAGGGAAGCAACTAGCGGTAATCACCACCGAACCACCAGAGATAAAGTCAAGTCTGTGGTTGAGCGGTAAATGTAAAAGAAGCTGCGATGAAAGAAACAAAATCCATGGGAAAATAAAAATAGAGGCAAGGTAAGTTGTAAAGTGTCGATGAGATAAAAAATACAGGCGGGAAATGTATTAAGGAAAAATAAAAGACATCAGACTATAGTTTAAAACATTTAATTTGTCGATAAGGAAATATAATTAAATCTTTTAATTTTTATCAACAGAATGTGAACAGCTGTAACAGACAGTGAAGGGTCATGACCCTTAGAATTTACTATATAAATATTTCAAAAAATTAGTTTTAGAAAAGGAGAAAAAAGTAGATAGCAGGAAGTATAGGATTTCTTTTCAGAATGTTTTTTCTCAAAAGGACCATGTTTCATGTATGAGATTTGAGCAAGATAATGAAAGACCATTGATTCAGTGATTCTATTCTAGCATCAGTTTTTTGTTGATTTTCTACAATTATTTGATTGTCTCCAACTCAATGTTTCTCTATTATTTAAGTTGAAATATCGAGTATATGTTCAATTTATCAGTGCACATTTTTTGTATCTGTGTGATTTGATTAATTGGGTTCTCTAAATAAGAATTAAATTCCTCTTAGTCAATTACAATAATCTAGGAATGTTATTTGGATCAGTAAGAAGAATTAGATAATTAGGATTGATATTCTACCTCAATTAGGGATTTTCAATCATATTCTTGCATGCTTATACCAGTTATAAACCTATATTTGTGTGCCAAAAAATTAGAGAACTTTCTAGAAAGAATCTATTCATCTAAGAATTTCATTTGTCTCCATTTTACCCAACAAGGCACTGGTCTCCCTTATTTTCATTACTTAGTTTATCCATTTTATTTACATCTGTTAACTGAACATATTAATTTTTACCTTGATATTGCATATACAATTTACACCAAACTTAGATCACATTTCTCCACTATCAAATTGCCATTGTGGATAGATTGGTTTAGTAGGAAGCATAATCCAAAGTCTGCATCATTCACATAGGTACACCCACCTAGGTCTAGCAGATCCTTAAGAGTAGAAGATTCAACTATATTGGTTGGCCTTGTTAGTTGGCCAATAACGTTGTGAGAGCTTGGCAACCTCTCATGGTTCAAACTTGTGTTTTTAAGACCAAAAAAATTGGTGACTCTGCTGGGGATTAACTTAAGAAAATTCTGGTGGTAGGCAACCTTTCCATATAGAGTCATGGAAGAGAGATTCATAGTTAAGAAATTTGAAAATTGACTCCGCTAGGTGAAATAATAACATTTTTCTCACTTTTAAAAAGTGGGTGGTGACTCTGAATGAACAAGTGCATTGAGACTAATAAAATAAAATACAGATTGGAAAGAAATCATCCTAGAGCTCAGACTATCATGATTACTCACAACATGTAGGGAAAAAGATCTTTGTACAGGGATAGTGATGGTCCTAAGGATAAAAGTAAGTGGACTTACAAAAATGATCAAGGCAAGAAAGTGTCTGATGACTTGGGCCTAGCAACTAAAAAAAAAACACCGAAACCATCAGTGGAAACACATAATTCATATGATGAATTAACAAATGAAAACAACCTGTCTAACGAACTTCACACTCGAGAGGATAAGAGAAACCCCCTCTGGAAAATAGACCCTGGGAAGGTTAATGAGTACATGGCTGATTTTGAAGCTAAAAAAGGGAGAGAGTTTGAATATGAATAGAAAGCATTATTTTTTGATGAGGGACTTGAATATGAAGTAGCATCTGAAGAAAATCATGAAATTATGACCCAAAATGAGACAGATGCATGGTTAGAGTGCATGAGGCAAGAAACAAAAATATCAAGGGTATAATATGAGCAAAGGCTTCAGGCAATGAGAGAATTTGAGAAATTGAAGTTACAAAAGGCTCAGATTAAAATGTCAATGGTCGGCTCACCCAAATATATGCCCCCTCATAAAAATAATAATATGAGAGTATCAAATTCCCCACAGGCCCACCAAAATCAGCCAAGGAACCAATGTGGACACCAAAATGCTCCACCACAACATAAGGGTGTTCAATTGCCTCCTTACCAGCAACACATACCCCACAAAGTCAACTATATGTGGCAAATAGTAATCCATTGTACCAGCATCAGCATTACCAAAATCCTCCTCCACAATATACAACCATGATTAGGCAGTTTGATTTGGTCAGATTTCAGATATACCCTTACCCTATGGACAACAATTGGAGAAGCTTTGTGCCTAAGTTCACAAGAAGTGGTGCAGTCACAACTAAAGATCATTTGAGAAGCTTTAACGCATTCATTCAAGACCTAGATATGCAATATGAGGATGTGCAAATGAGATTATTTATGATGTCATTGATTGAAGATGCCAAGGACTAGTTTAATAGTTTACTGATAGCATCCATTGATTCTATTCATATATTTAATGAGCAATTTCTCCAGTAGTATGGGAATCAATGTGGATCAGAGTTTACTTTCCATGAATTGGTAACTATCTAAAATCATCAAAATGATTCAACTTGTGACTTTAATAAGAGGTTTTCCAAACTACATAATAAGATACCTCATGGATTCAAGTTGGCTGATCCTGTTGCATTAAGCATCTACTTGAAGGATTTTGACCCCAAGACAAGATATGATCTTAGGAACAAAGATCCTAGGAATTTCGCTGAAGCTGAAAAAATAGCACTCAACATTGAAAATAATAGGAAGGCTACAAGGATGATTGCTAAAAGGGAAAATCCAAGGGCTCCCCAATATGATCCTCCAAATAGACAAGAAAATACACATAGGAATGAAAGACCAAAATTATATGACATGCCCTATAATACAAACTGGAAGGATGGAAAGCTAATGATAGATAGACCAAGGAATAAAGAGACACCTGATCCCTTGAAAAGGAAAGGGGCCTATATGGTAGATAAAATTCCTTGGTGCTCTACTTTCTATTCACCACACTCCCCAAAGCATTGAGTTACAGCTCAGTCAGTACCAGAAGAAGACATATTGGAAAGTTATGGTGGGGAAGACCATAATATCTATTTAACTTCCCACACTCTTAATTATTTGGAGTAGGGGTATTCATCTTCAGAGGAAGGAGGATATGAGTATGATGTTAATCATCAGAAATACAATATTCATATGGTAGAGCAACAAGTCTCTTTTGAATATGAAGAGAGGGAAAATGAATAAGATCCCCCTACTGCATCACATCAGACTAACAAATGTAGTATAAGGAGATCGAGTGAGGAAGAGATCAAAAAATTGACTGTTGCAGCGGCAGAAGAAGCTAGAATCAAATATTGGCTAAGGAACAGAACAATAAATGAGGATGAAGGTGTCTCGAGAGGAATGTTTGTGAAAAATATAAAGGCATCGAATGGGATATCAAAGAGGATAGGTGATAAGCAATCTGACAAAAAAGAACAGAAGTGTGCTCCTAAAAAAGAAGATAAAGAAGTCCCCAAGGATAAACAAAAGCCAGGTCAAACATGCAAAGGGGAAAAGGAGGAAAACAAAGGAGAATTGAAAGAATCAAATAAGGTGATCAAGACTAAAGGTACATCTTTTGATTTCATACAAACCTTATCTCAATTAGAAATATCTATCCCATTACTTGAAATGATGAAAATTAAGGAGTATAGGGGAGGTTCCATTCAATTGATGTCTAATGTGAATCAAAATATAAACCTTGAAAATAAGGAGGTCCCTGAAGTCACTAATAAGAGGAAGGAGAAAAAAGTTCCAGAAGCCTGGTTAATGAATACACCACAAATTGATCCATTTTTTACTACCTTACTCATAAATGGTAAATTCGTAAGAAATTGCATGATAGATTCAGGTGCTTCTATGAATATTATGCTAATAGGAGTAATGAAACAACTTGGTATGTGGATAGATATTGAGGGTGGTAAATTTTATGCCATGGATAGTAGGCATGTCCCAGTTGTGGGGATTATGAAAAATATAGAAGTAAAATTAGCAACATACCCACAAGCAACCTATAATATTGATATAACTATGATTGATACACCTCAGTTTGATATGCTTTTGTCAAGACAATGGACTATAGCAATTGGAGGTAATGTGCAATTTGATTTATCATATGCCACAATACCAGTTAATGGTGAAGAAGTAAAGTTGTATAGAGAACCAAGAATGAATCAGATTGTTGAGTATGTTCCTCAAGAATAACTTAATTGCTTTTGTGATGTGGATTTAGGGAGTTTCAGTGTTGAATTGTCTCAGCTAGAATTAGTGAATACCAACCCAATTGATAAGCTTGTTTCTAGAAATCAGCAAGGTGTGTGGAAAATGTATTTTGATGGGGCATATAGTTAAGAAGGTAATGGAGCTGGGATAGTTTTCATATCACCTGAAGGTACAACATTTAAATATTCATTTTTGTTGGCTTTTGAATGTACAAATAATGTAGAAGAGTATGAAGCCTTGTTGATTGGTTTCAACATGGCTGTCAAAAATATGATTAAGTTGTTGTCTATCTTGGGAGATTCTGAGCTAGTTGTGTCACAAGTTAGATCAAAGTATGCTGCAAAGAAAAAGAGGTTGAAACAATATATAAATGTTGTGTGGGATACAGTTGAACTATTTGATGCATTTTCAATTGATTGGATAGATAGGTCTAAAAATTTGTTGTTAGACTTTTTGGCTAGTGTAGCCTTAAAAGGGGATGATATCACTTTGGCAGGAGTATCTCAGTTTGAATTCTAAACAAAAACTACTGTCCTTGACAAGATATATAGCTAGAATTTTTTTAATGATGATACTGACCTTTTGAAGTTTCTTCATTGTATAGACCAGTATGAAGCATAGGAGATTGATTTCAATGCTTTCATGGAAGAAGTATATGGGAAACAGACTATGCTTGGTAATGAAGTTTTGCAGCTTAAAACCAACAAGCTTCCCAAAGGGCTTGTAACATTGGAGAGAGTGTATGATGGAAATTATCATTCTCTCATGAAGTAGACACCTGTTAAGAAAGAGGATATTGAAGAAATAAATCTGGGAACTGAATTGGCACCTAAAATGGTTTATATTAGAAAAGGGATAAGCCTGACCATTAGAAGAATGCTGATTACATTGCTAAGAAAGTACAAGCATGTGTTTGCTTGGTCTTATGAGGATTTGAGGGCATATAGAGAGGATCTTTTTCAACATGAAATTCCACTGAAGCTAGATGCAAAGCCATTCAGACAAAGGAAGAGGCCTATCAATCCAAATCTAGAACCTAAGATGCAAGAGGAATTGGAAAAGCTTAGAGATGGAGGTATCATCAAACTAATCAGGCATTCAACATGGGTTTCAAATCTAGTTCTTGTGAGGAAGAAGAATGGAGATATCAGATTATGTGTGGACTTCAAAAATATAAATATGGCATCCCTTAAGGATAATTACCCTCTACCTAATATGGAAGTTGTACTACATAAAGTAATAGGGTGTGAACTATTTTCAATGATGGACGGTTTCTTCGGTTATAATCAGGTTAAAGCTAGAGAATCTGAGCAGTACAAAACAACTTTTACAACTCCATGGGGAATATATGTCTATGTGAGAATGCCATTTGGTCTCACAAATGTAGGAGCAACCTTTCAAAGGGCTATGGATGTGGAATTTTCAGATATGATCAATGCTATAATGGTGGTATATCAAGATAATCTCACTGCTTATTCCAAAAGGGGAGAGAATCATGTGGGAGACTTGGAGAAGATCTTCATCAAAGCTTTGGAATATGGTATTAGTCTTAATCCTAAAAAATGTCATTTTGCTATCACAGAGGATAAAATTTTGGGGCATATTATGTTAGAGGATAGGATTAGGATACATCTTGAAAGGGTAGATTCCATAGATAAAATTCCTATGCCCAAAACCATGAAATCCATCCAATCATTTTTTGGCCAAATTAACTTTGTTAGGAGGTTTGTGTTCAGTTTTGCTGAGATTGTTAAACCTATATCTAAGATGTTGAAAAAAGGAGAAAGGTTGGACTAGACTACTGAAGCTATGGATGCCTTCATATCTATAAAAAGAGCTATCAAAGAAGCCCCTATCTTAAAGTCCCTTGATTTTAGTAAACCATTTTAGATATTTTATTTTGCTTCATTTCACACCATAGTAGTTGTCATGCTGCAGAAAAATGATGAGGGTCATGAACAACCTATTTCCTTTTTCAGTAAGTCATTGCAGGGGTCAGAACTGAAATATGATATAATGGAAAAACAAGCCTTTGCATTATTAAAAGCCACAAAAGCTTTTAGACCATATCTTTTTGGAGCCAAAGTGATTGCTTATGTTCCTCATACAGCTATTAAAGATATCTTGACATAGTCAGAAGTAACAGGGAAGAGATGCAGGTGGATTAATAAAATTCAAGAATTTGATATGGAAATACAAATTACCAAATTAGTAAGAGGTGAGGGATTGGCCAAGTTAATGGCAGAAACGAATATTGAAACAAATCAAATTTGCAATATAGAAGATGAGGGAGATGTGATTGCAAGCATTGAGCATAATCCTTGGTATACATATATCATGTATTACCTCAGGAACATGAAATGCCCTGAAGGATTTAATGATAACCAGAGAAGAACTTTCAAGCTATAAGCATCTAAATATGTATTCATAGAAGGAGATTTGTTTTGGAAAAATAGGGATGGAATGTTGTTGTTGTGTCTAGATGAGTCACAAGCTAAACATGTATTAAAATAAATGCATGAAGGGGTCTGTGGAGGCCATTATTATGCAAAGACAACTGCACATAAGATTCTCAGGGCAGGTTACTACTGGCCAATTTTTTTTAATGATTATTTTTCATATGTAAGAAAGTGTGAAGCATGTCAGATGTTTTCAAGCAAGATGAAATATTAGGGAGATTTACCACTTAGACCTGTGTAGGTTGAAGCCCCTTTTCATCAATTGGGGATTGATTTTATTGGGGAGATATAAGAGAAATAAAGTGGAGGACATAGGTGGATACTGGTAGCCACTGATTACTTCACCAAATGGGTAGAAGCAATCCCAACCAAGCAAGCAACAAGTAAATTTGTGATCAATTTTTTGATGGATAACATTACCAGGTTTGGTACACCATTAAGATTAATTATAGATAATGGGATGTGTTTCAGATTTGATGAGTTTAGATATTTTGTAGTACACATGGTATTAGTATTTCTTATTCTACCCCATATCACCCACAAGCTAATGGTCAGGCAGAATCCAACAGCAAGAGTCTTTTGAAAATCATAAGGAGAATACTCGGTAAAAATAAAAAGTCTTGGGATTGAAAGTTAAGATTGGTTTTATGGGCAGATAGGATTACTGTGAAAAAGGCAATTGGAAAATCCCCATATGAATTAGTGTATGGAACACAAGCTAGGATGCCTTTACAAAATTTGTTGCCAGTTTACAAATTTATCTTCAAGAAGATATAAATGTTCTAGAACCAATGGAGGAGAGAATGGAGCAACTGGAAGATCTTGATGAAATAAGAAGAATAGCTCAAAACAACAATGTAAAGTTACAGTCATAGATGAAGTATTTTTTTGATAAAAAAAGCAAAAAATAGAAAATTTGAAGAAAATGATCTGGTACTGATGTGGAATGCAAGATGCCAAGAGAAGGGAAAACATGGGAAATTTGAAGCATTGTGGTTGGGGCCCTTTGTTGTTGTTGGTAAGAGAGTAGAGGATTCATACTACTTGCAAAACATGTCTAGAGAGGAGCAGGAGTTGCCTGTACATGGGTAGTTCCTGAAGCATATTTTTCTCTTGAGGAGTTGCATAGGGTTAAGAATTGCCAGTGCATGGAAAACTCTTATTTAAACCCCTTTTAAATATTCTTTTCCATGCATAGTAGTTTAGGAAATTTGAAGGGTTTGGGTTTTCTAGTACATGGACATTCTTAGGAATTACCTTTTTGAAAGCATCACTTTCTTTCCATGTACAGTAATTAGGGTCATTTTCACCTTCCATTCCCCATGCTCCACTTTCCATTTTCTTCACTCTTTCATTCTCTTCATCTACAATTACTTTCATTTCTCATATCATTCTCAGTATGCTCTCTCAGAAACATTCTGGATTCTTGTAGTGATTTGATAAAAGCACTCATCCCCAACAAGAGCCACTATTAGAACCTTAAATTTTTGATGAAAAAACCTAAGGTTCCCAATTTGAATCTAACATTTTCAATATTCTTTTCATAAAAAATCATTTCGTTCTCCACGCATACCATTGAAATAACCTTAATCACCATACCGCTGTCAAAATTAAAGCCTTTCATACCCTTCTACTCTACGGCTATACCACATGCAGTTCAATCTAGCCCCGAGGTATCAAAGTGAGTGGTTAAGGGTAGTCACAATAAGCCCTTACCGCGGCACCATAGAAAGTCGTTAGCAAGCCGATAGTTATGCGGTGAACAAAGACAATGTAGCAAGAGATGCTTACCATGCTACTACTAGCGGTCAACACATAGACCGTGGTGGCGTGGTAAATAGAAAAGCAATGAGCAATGAATAGTCACAACCACACTGCGCGTGGTCAATTCATTGATTGCGGTATCGTGGTGGCAGTGAGGTAATAGTTAGCAGACACCGCAATGGCGGTGAGATAACCGACAAGGCAATAGTGAAGATGGTTATCACTACACCATGGGGGGCTCCAATGGAGACCGCTATGATCATGGTGAATAGAGATAGCAGTGAGATAGTGGTTAGCAGGTAGTTACCACTACACCACAGCTAGTTAGGATGAAGCTGGTAGTGGAGCGGTGAGAAAAAGGGTAGACCATGACATTCAAACCATAGTACCACTAGTCATCATCAAGATGACCGCAGTGACTGTGGTAAATAGTGACGGAGCAGTTAATGCTAGACACCACCATACCATCGATAGAAAAAGTGAAAGCCATGGTAGAGCAATGGAATAATGATGGACTATGACAATTAATACCATGGTACCACCGACAGTTGAAATTGAGCTCACGGTAGAGTAGTCAGTAAATGGCTACCGTAGCACTAAGACGGGGTAGAGTAGAGTCTGCGGTAAGGTGGTAAGAAGCGGTAGTGAGGTAACAGAAGGGGAAGCAACTAGCGGTAATCACTATGGAACCGCGAAAGATAAAAATCAAGTCTGTGGTTGAGCGGTAAATGTAAAGGAAGTTGCGATGAAAGCAATAAAAGCCATGGGGAAATAAAAATAAAGGCAAGATAAGGTGTCAAGTTTTGATAAGATAAAAAATACAAGCGGGAAATGTATTAAGGAAAAATAAAAGACATCAGAATATAGTTTAAAACATTTAATTTTCCGATAAGGAGATATAATTAATTTTTTTAATTTTTGTCAACAGAATGTGAATGGCTGTAATAGATAGTGAAGGCTCGTGACCCTTAGAATTTATTGTATAAATATTTCAAAAAATTAGTTTTAGAAAAGGAGAAAAAAGTAGATAGCAGGAAGTATAGGATTTCTTTTCAGAATGTTTTTTCTCAAAAGGACCATGTTGCATGTATGAAATTTGAGGAAGATATTGAAAGACCATTCATTTAGTGATTCTATTCTACCATCAGTTGTTTGTTGGTTTTCTGCAATTATTTGATTGTCTCCAACTCAATGTTTCTCGATTATTTAAGTTGAAATATCAAGTATATGTTCAATTTATCAGTGCACATTTGTTGTATCTGTGTGATTTGATTAATTGGGTTCTTTAAATAAGAATTAAATCCCTCTCAATCAATTACAGTAATTTGGGAATGTTATTTGGATCAGTAAGAAGAATCAGATAATTAGGATTGATATTCTGCCTCAATTAGGGATTGTCAATCGTATTCTTGCATGTTTATACCAGTTATAAACTTATATTTGTATAGTAAACAATTAAAGAACTTTCTAAAAAGAAGCTATTCACCTAAGACTTTCATTTGACTCCATTTTACCCAATAAGGCACTGGTCTCCCTTATTTTCATTACTTAGTTTATCCATTTTATTTACATCTGTTAACTGAATATATTAATTTTTACCTTGATATTGCATATACAATCTACACCAAACTTAGATCACATTTCTCCACTATCAAATTGCCATTGTGGATAGATTGGTCTAGTAGGAAGCATAATCCAAAGCCTGCATCATTCACATAGGTACACCCACCTAGGTCTAGCAAAGCCTTAAGAGTAGAAGGTTCAACTATATTGGTTGGCCTTGTTAGTTGGCCAATAACATTGTGAGAGCTTGGAAAACTCTTGTGGTTCAAACCTATTTTTTGAGACCCAACACCCCTTAAGATTGATGAGACATTTTTCATTGATCTCTCTCCCCCTTTGACATCAATGACAAAACATAGGAACCATATTCCAAAAATTTAATGACAAAACATGTGTTTAATCTCCCAAAAACCTCAAAACTAATTCAAGATTTTGAAAAAAATGCCAACTATTGCTTGAGTTAGAAAATTATTTTGTGACTCTCCTTCATCTTTGGAAGGAATTTCTTCCAAGAATCTATTGTGATCCCAATGATTATAATGATGTTGTTATTCTTGGATGTCTTGTTGACAATCTCAATGAGAGATTCTGGAATTGTAATTGCTTCCTCTAGATTTTCACCTTTCCTCAGTATCTCAACCATTTGTTCCAGTCTACATTCGGTTAGATCCTTCCCTTTCCAAAAAGTGTCCACAAGTGTGTTCTTGGTGAATTGAAATTTTTTGTGCTCAGAATGTAACTCTCGAATATTTTTCTTGATGGTGTCATCCTGATCCTAAAACATATGAAAGATTTTTCCAATCCCATTCAACTCTATTTAAATCTATTCTAGTTTCTCTTTGTATTTTCCAATTGCATGAGGCCAATGGATGCACTAGTTTTAGATGTTATTAGATGCACTTATGCATTTCCTCAACTCATTCATTCTCTTTTTCAATTTTGGTAAGTGATAGCCTAAATTTCCCCTTCAAATGTGAGATAACTTCACCTTCTTTGTCTTGAGGCTTAGAGTCCATTATTTCTTTCAAGAAGTCAATCATTTCTTCACACAATATGTTCTACAAATTCTCCAATTTGATTTGACTTTGCACAATGTGAGTGCTTAGAACACTTAGCATCATATCCTAATCATATGAGGGTCTAATAGACCACAATTTGGCAATTTTCTATATTCCACCTTCCTTGTGAATAATTTGTTGAAGCTTCTCCTTTGACAGGTCATCTTCTTCCTCACTAGCTTTTGAAATTTCCTTTTCTTGTTCTAATTTGACTCATTCTTGTTCATTTCCCTATGGATCCTTAATTTCTTCATTAGATTCTTCATCTAGAATATCTACAATTTCCTGTTCCTTTCCTTTTCCTTCAATTCTAGGAATCTTGCATTTGAGAGGGCTATATTCAACAATTTCTTCTTTTTCTCCATGCCATTGGAAGAGGAACCAACTTCAAGTGTTCTTACCAGAAGAGAAATACTGACTAAACCATAGTTTCCAATCAAATTCTTGATCCCAATTAGCCAATCTCTTAGAGTATGAATATATTTATTTGCATATTGGTTCATTTACTTTCCACACCATATTGTTGATTTTTGGCAAACAATTCAAGAAATACATTACTAAACATATGACTAGAGTAGAAAAATTGAAAGGGTAACCTGTCTCTTTTGTTAATTGAACATTCTCCATCAATTGATCCTTTAATAGTTTGCACAAGTCAAAGTCTTAACCTTCCATTATCATCTTGTGAGAGATATAAACTGCACCAGCCGAAGTTGCTCCTTTTCTTTTTTTGAAAAAGACTATATATGATATTTCATGTGCAATGTACTTTGTTATAGGGTTCTTGATTGTCAAAATTATCAATGCCCTTTGATCTCCAATTATTCTGGTTAGGGTTTCAACTTCTTTGTTTCAGATGGATTTCTTTCTTGGTATGTCCCCAACTTTACATAATCTAGTCAAATTCTTAATTAATTCCTTCGAAATGATGTAAGGTTTGTCCAGAATCAAGGTGTCATCATGCAATCTTCTCAAGATGAATTTAATGAATTATGTATTCTCAAGGTATGAAAACTCATTCCAAATATCCAAATTCTTGTGTTTGGCTTCTCTTAACCACTTCAATTCTTTGGGTAACAACAGATTTCTCATGGACCTAATATTTTCACTGTTTTATTCATCCAAAATGATTAACCCTTTGATTTGTTCCATTCTTCCTTTTGTATTTTATGCCTATCGACCTCACATGAAATTATATGGAAAATCCAAAAATAACTAAAATACCCGATGAGTTCGAGAATTGTTGACGAATCTATTTTACTGCTTCAAAATTATTCTACCGATTTCTCTCCTTATTTTCTCCTTTGATGCAAAGTGACAAATGAGGGTTCCAACTTGAATTTTATAGTTCACACACTTGCAATAAATGCATTTTCCCTAGGTTTTTCAAATACTTTGTTTTCTCAGACAACGATAGAGAAAATCTACTGCAGACCTATGATTCTTTGAATTCTCTTATGAGTGTTTTCCAAAACCTTTGCATATCATTAATACACCTTTTTGACCATCCTTTGCATTCTGGTACCAACTATGGACAGGGGAGGAAATATTTTCTTGAACAACTCCCCCTAGGCCAATGGCCTGAAATCAATTTTTGGAAGAAATGTCGGAAGCAGGTTCTGGTGTAGGACCATTTCCAGCATCAGACTCATTCTTCCTTACCCATGTATTCTTCATCTGATTTCTTATCTCATTTGCAGTCAATTTTCCTTTTCCTTTTACATCTTTTTGTATCCTCTGTATACCAGACCTCTTCTATCCACATTTTTGTTTCTATAGAATCTTGCAATGTGAGCATATTTATTACAATTAAAGAACACAGTATTTCCTGGTCTAGACCAATCATTCCATTGATTTCTATTTGATCTACATTGATTAGCAATATGCCCAAATCTTCCACATGTATAACATTCAATATTCCTTCTACTGACATAGTAGTTTGACACATTTTTGCATTCATTTGATTTATGACCAAACTTTTTGCAATTGAAACACTGACCAAAAAATGATGAATCTCTTGATTTCACATTACTTCTACATTGAGCAGCCACATGACCAAATTTCTTGCAAGTAAAAAAATATCCATTAAAATTTTGAGCATTAGGTTGTGTTACCAGATACCTTCCACCTTTGTTCATTTGGTTTCCTTGTCTAAAATTATTTTGTCTAGATCTGGAAGTTTCTCCTTTTTCATATCCAAGACCTCTCTTGTCATTTCCACTCTACTATCCTTGAGTCGGATAATCAAGCTTAACTGAACTAATCTTAAACTTATCCTTATATTCATTTGTAGTAGTAAGTTCATTTCTAAGAATAACAATTTTTTTTTCAAGTTTTTCTCCATTGTTTCTGAATTGTAGCAATTCTCTTTCCATCTGAATGAATTCTCCATTTACTCTTCTACATTCATCATATTTATCCTTTAAGGACTGGGAAAGGTTCTCCTCATTCTTCTTCCTTTCCTCAATCTCTTTAGTTAGCTTCATCACCATATATTCATCTCATGTTTTAGGGTAGCATTATTTTTGGCAAGATTTTCACATTCTTCAATTATTTCCTTCAAGGTTTGATTCAGGTAAGCATCATCCATGTTTTCTCTCTCTTGTTGCTTGATCTGATCACAAAGATCCTTTCTCTTCTCCCTGGATTTAACAATTTGATCCTTCAATGTTTGAATGAATTTCTAAGCATCCCTAAGATTTTATTTCAATTCCTGGACTTCTACTTTAGATTGATCAAGGTCATTAAGTGCCACCAAAAGCTGCAATTGAAGACTACCAAAGTCCATCACATTCCAAGATCCACCTCAAGATGCTAAACTTATTTCAAGGAACCAAATGCTCTGATACCAACTACTAGACTCAAGGGAACACTGAGGGGGGGGGGGGGGTGAATCAGTGTTCTTCAAATCTTAGCTTTATTAATTTGATATTAAAACCATTTCAACATCAAACCAAGGAAAGATGCAAACACATAAAGTAATCATCCACAACACCATAACACAAGGACCACAATTTGAGTACTCAAATATAAGTTACAAAAGATAATGCACTTGCATTTAGGCACACTGCCTAGAGCTCACTGCTTAAAGGGAAGGCTCACTACCTTACAAAAGTTCATATTAAAACCATCTGAGGGTTGAACTGAAATAGTAGCATCTACTTATGCTAGGTTATAGTTTCGGCTAAGCTCATAGATTATATTATGGATCCTCTATCATATTCTACACTTTGCCCTGCTCTGCTCTAGCCTTTTCTGCTCTTCACATCATAAATTCATGTACAAATGAATTCACACTATTTCTATTATAAATTTTGCACCATGTACTTTGCATTCCATTCATTCGCTATATCAAAATGATAAAATCGATCACATATATATCTGCTATCAAGGATTTGATCATTCATATGTTGGCTTCATAAAACATTAAGTGCTTTTCAACTGTCAGCTATATCCTTAATTAAATATTTATACACACCATTCATAGTCATCCATAACATAGTAGGGACCCAAATAAACATATTCGAACACAAAAACATTTAATCAATTGCTCCTTATACATCCACAATTACTATATTTAACAAGTTGGCCTTCTAGCATAGATAACCAAAATATTAGTGCACCAGATCTCCTAGATCATACATCAGTGCATGCTCATCAAGATACTACATGAATAAGGTATTAAAAACATCAAAAAACCTTTCTTTGATATCCAGAACCCAAAATAATAGTTTGGTGAGGTAATTGGATCAACATATTTGCATTTAATTGGATTCCATGTTCTTCATTCTATTATGTTCGTGTAAACAAAAACTACATTGTGGACCTGATGAATGACTTAGGTTGCCATCAATGACAATACTAGAAGCCATATGCCAACACACATAAGATACAACAATACAAAACTCCTCTTTGAATTCTAGTGGAACTTTGTTACTCTAACAACCTAAAAACAAACTCTACAAATCACCATCTCAATATCAATATATAGAATTTTGTGGGAGAGAATACCATAAATGGTATCCCAAAACAACAAGAAAAACCACCTAGAAAATCCCATGCCCATTAGTGGAAAGCCCAAAAACATGGTGAAAATTATTGAATGATCACATGGTCTTCACATGGGTGCCTAACCCATAGCCAATTAAATTTTGTCAATACCAAGTGCTTCATAACTCTTTGACAAGTTTAATGGCTTCATGCAAGATCATGCACGAACATGCAAACTTGGGTGCTCCACCATGCAAAACATGAAAATAACATACAATGATATGCATTGTGAAGTGGTCCCCACCTAGAAGTTGGATGATGCAGGGGCATTTGGAAGATCCAAAGAATATTCAGTTGCAGAGGTTGTCAGTGATGTAGTGAAGTTTAGTGTAATTTCTAGCTTAGTGTATTCACACTTCAACAAAGATGAAGTGTGAAGAACAGTAGTCATGAAGAATGGTGATGAGGTGTTCTGATCTGGTAAGATCAACAAAGCAGAGAAATTGCAAAGTGGAAGAGATCTTTGATGAAGATTATGATTATATGAATTGTTTGTAATTCTTGGGCTACAACGTAGCATCTATAAAGCCCAAGTGGCATCTGTAATGTGTTTTGAGATCATAATATAATGTGAAATGAACTTTGAAGGCTTGGTTTTTCCCTTTGAGGGTTTTCCTAGGGTAATTCTTGTGTCATGTGTTTTTGCATATATGTTATCCTTATGTTGATTATCTATTAGCTTCTATTGCATATCAAGAAGATCTGAGTGTTAGTCTTTTAAGTTGTGAGGTTGGATAGTCCCTCACTAAATCCTTCTACCTTGGTCTGCGTCAAATGGTATCAGAGCTAGTTGAAGATCTGGTTGTGAATCTATGAGCAGGTTGTGAATCTATTGGTTGGTTGAAAATCTATTTTAGAGCAGGTTGTAGAGTAGGTTGAAGAGCTGGTTTATCAAAACTGGTGGTAGAGTAAGTTGAAGAGCTAGTTGTGAATAAATTGCAAGATGGGGAAGATTGGGAAAAGGAAAAAGAAGGAAATAGAGAACCTGATATGTAAAAGGGATACCTTGGAGGAAGAATTGTGCCAACTCAAGAAGTCTAATTTAGAATTGATGGAGAGGATGAAAGAACTGAGAAAATACAACTATTATGCTCTTGAAGAAGAATTGGAAATTGAAAGGAGAAATGAAGAACTGGAAGTAGAACTGGATGAGTTTGAAGAAGGATTCATGTTGTTTAAGGAGTTGGATAAGAAGAGCAAAGATCTAGAGGAAAGTTTGAAAGAGCTAAACAAGGAGAACAGTTTGCAGAAGAAGGAAATATTTGGCTTGAAGGAACATGTTAATCAGTTGGAGCAATCACTTATAGAATTCAAGAAGGAGAATGAGAATCTGAGATCTAAGCCTAAAATTTGTGATGTTTCTTGTGATACTAATGATTTATGTGATGCTGCAAAAGGTGGAGTTGAAGATAACAATGTAACTAAGCCTATAATTGTTGGAGATGGTATTGGTTTCAAAATCATATAGAAAATGGGATACAAAGGAAAAGGATTGGGAAAACACCAACAAGGAATGACAAAACCTATTGTGCTGATAAGAAGAGAAAAGAGTGAAGGCCTTGGATATGAAAGAGGCAAGGATGTTGTTACAAGTTAAAACAATTCAGATCAAGGAAGAAAAATTATGTATTGTTCACATTGTAATAGATATGGCCATGAAAAGGAATTGTGTTAGGATTTACACCCTTGTAAGTTTTGTGGATTAAGGAATCATTCTGAGAGGATGTGTTGGAATAAAATGAGAGGGAGAAAGCCTAGGACAGATTGTATGCATATGAATTATGGATGGATTGATGGATCAAAATGGAAGTATGTTACTCATAAGTTCAATTTTTTTTATAGATTGAAGAATTCATATGTTGAAGGAAAGGAAGGATCAAGATGCAAGGAAAGAAGATCTTATATAGAGTAGAACAAGGAAAGTTATTCTAACTATAGAGGGAGAAGTGACAAGAGTCATAATAATTATCACAATGAAGGGTACCAATGGAGTGAAAGAGGATTTTCTAGAGAAGGAACCTATTTTCAAGTTTGGAGGAACAAAGAATCAAGCACTAAATGCCATCAAGAACCTAAAGAAAGAGAAGTAGTAAAGGATGCAAAGATAGTTTGTGCAGATGGAAAAGATTATGTTCACACATATTTGATTTATCCAGAGGAAGGGGAACCTTTGGAGACATCCGATTTGATAGTGGAACCTAAAGAAGTGGTGCAAGAGCACCTATACCTTGAAAAAACAAGGAATGGGCCTTGAAGGTCCATTTAGTGGTTTAAAGGTCTTTAAAGTTATATGCAACGAGGAAGTTACAAAATATGTTAAAATAGGTTGCATTGTAATAAGTCGTCCATGTGTATCATGTTGAAAAGGGATTCTAGGAAGATAGTGGATGGCTTTAAGTCATGTTTCTTATGTAAATAAGGTCTCATTAAACTATTTCTAATATGTTGGGTAAGTATGGGGTCAAAAAGAGAAAACATTGCTAACATGTATTGATGTTGATTAATCAAATTGTGTAAAGGGTATAACCTTGACCTCCAATGTTCATTAGTGGTTCAAATTTTTGTTATAGGGTAATTGGTCAGTTGTAGAAGATAGTTTAAAATTAGAATCAATATATATTCATGTAATCTCCCGAGGAGGGTGTTGTTGTTAAGTTCTAATAAAGAAATTGCATTTTTGGCAAACATTGATCACTGTTTTCCATTGGTTTTCTCAACTTTTCTTCTTGACACAGGCCTGTGTAGGTTTAAGATGAATTGAGACATTAAGTATCTATTCATATATGTGTTTACCTTCTCTTGCATTTGTATTGGATGCTTAGAACCATTATTTGTGTGAGTGGGATCAACAAACTCAAAAGTACCCTATTTTCCTATGTTGGGGTTTTGAGGGCATCACTATGACTTACTAGCCAATCCACCTATTGTTCAAAACCTATGGCTTAGTGCATTAGTGTGTAATATTCTTATTTAGGTGTATGAATACCTTGTGAAAAGAGGGAACAAGGCGCTTGGCCATGGTAAGATGTTCTAGTGCTGATCAGGGGTAGTGTGACCATGAAAATAGGGAACCCAAGTGGTGATTTTGAGAATTACTGAGAGGAATGGGGTTGTGAGAGGTTGTTAAGTCAAGGAAGAGGTAATGTGTAGTGTTTGAACCCCTAAAAGGATTGGGAAAGGTTTGGAGTTGGGAGTTTTCTTAAACCCTTACTTTTGTGAATGCTTAAGAGGGTTTCTTAGGGTAGAAGGTTAGATTCCCAATAGATGCAAGTTATCACCAAAATATGAGGTTTTGTACCATATTCTAGGACTGTCCAAGGCTTTTAGGTGAATAACCATTATTGAAAGGGTGGCTTCTTTGGGAATTTGGCCTAATTGTGAAGCCTAGAATTGGGTGGGTGTACTGAAAGTCCATATTAGTCCAAAAGAGTGACCCTTGATTCTCATGTATTTTGTGTAACCCTAAAAAGGGTATCTTAATCCATATTGTAATTTTGAGGTGTTTTGACAAGACTAAGTGAAAATTGGTCTAAACTGGTTTTGCAGTGCTACAAGAGTAGGGGGATGTGTAGGTTGCTAAATGGAGGACCTTGAGGGATTGGCATCTGAGACTGTGTAGAAACCTCTGTATTGACATAGAAAAGGAGATCAACAACTTACCTCTACATCAAGAAGAAGCAATGATCTTAAGGAGACTTGTGAGAGCAGTGAACTGATGTCAAGCATAACCAGAAAAGGGGAATCTACATTGCAAAGAAAGAGGAAGTGATAGGATATTCTACCAGAGGAGAAAGTTTATAGAGAATAGTATAGGAACAATATAGGTAGAGAAGAAGGTATAAAATTTTGAGGTGTGCAAAGGAAATGCAGGGATCATAAAGTGTTATAGAGGAAATTTAGAAATGGTATTGATGGGTCAAGGAAGTTAGATGATTGTTCTGAAGGATGCATGTATGTGTTAAATTTAATTTATTGAAGCAGATATTGAGGCAAATTGCAGGGTGGACTTGCTTAGATCACTGACTAGTGAGGTAGTGCAAGGCCTACAAGTAGATCATTGAATCCAGATTACATTTGAGGCAATTTTGCAGGGTGGACTTGAACAGACCACCGACCTTAAGGTAGTTACAAATACCTGTTAGTTGATAATTGATTGAAGCATACATTGATCTTGAGGCAACTTGTAGGGTGGGCTTGCTCAGATCATTGACCAGTGAGGTAGTGCAAGGCTTGCAAGTAGATTGCTAAATCCATATCACACTTGAGGTAGTTTTGTAGGGTGGAATTGAGCAGACTGTCGACCTTGAGGAAGTTGCAAGTACCTGCTAACTTTTAATTGATTGAGGTAGACATTGATCTTGAGGCAACTTGCGAAGAAGGCTTGCTCAGATTGTCAACCATTGAGGAAGTGCAAGGCTTGCAGGTAGATTGCTGAATCCAAATTACATTTGAGGCAGTTTTGCAGGAAGGACTTGAACATATCATCGAATGTGAGGCAGTTGCAAGTACCTTTGAATAGATCACCGAACTAATTCAAAGAGAACATTTATTTTGACATAACTTAGCCCAAAGTGAAGAGGCTCTCTTTTCAAATAACTGTGAGAGTCTGATGTAGGGGGATCCAGAAGATTCAAAGAACATTTAGTTGCAGAGGTTGTTAGTGATGTAGTGAAGTTTAGTATGATGGCTAGCTCAACATATTAAGGATGAGAACTCATGGATTAAAGGGTTTTCTGTCAAGCATGTCTAGTTGTGTTGTTGGTTTGCATTATTTGGTGTGCTTGCGATTGGTGATTTTCCTTCTAGGAGTTCATGTTTTCCTATTCTTGGCCAGCAAGGTGATTGCAATGTGTTGTGGATCTTCAAAACTAATTGTTTAAGGTGTTTCATGTTCGATACATGTTGTTTTGGGTCCCTACTATGTTTGGGCCAACCTTGGTTGATGCGCATTGATAACTGCTTATGGATTTGGGCCGAAAGTTTGTATACATTTTATATTGTGTTGGGTTGACATGTAGTGGATGTTATATTTAGACACAAATATATAAGACCGGTTGTTTTGAGGAGATTGATAATGAATAAGAAACAAAGTGTTGGATCTCAAAAATGCAGGTTTGAACCACGAGAGGTTGCCAAGCTCTCCCAATGCTTTTGGCTAGCATACAAGGCCAATTGATGCAATTGAACCTTCTTCTCTTTAGGTTCTGCTAGACCAAGGTGGGTGTACCTAATGAATGATATAAATTTAAATGTGTTTCCTGATGCAACAGTCTACCCACAATGGAAAAGGTAGTGGATAGATGAAAATCACTACAATTACTCCTACTCATACTACATGAATGAAAGGATTTTGAAAATGATGTTTGATGTGAAATTTTATCTCTGGGTTGAGACTGATCAGTGCCTTCTATCCACATGGGAAATTGAGTCAAAATAGAAAATTATATGTGTTTTCCTTCTCTAGTTTAATTTCTAGTTGTTGGGCACTTTATAAAATAAAATCTTATGACTGGCATATAATTTCATTTATTTATGGCTTGCATAAATTATGCTAGAATTTTTTCTAACCTGGTTCTACTTAAATCATCCAAAAGAAATCTCTTAAACACTGTGACTCACTTGAAGGGTTTTAATTTTGACTTGAGACACCAACAAATAAAAATCACACAAAGTGAAAACATGCACCTTGATGAATCAAAATTTATGCTTGATACATTAACTCAAATGATCAAATATTTTGAATTGGAGAGACCAAGATAAAAATAATACAAATTATAGCATCTCAAAAATTGAACCAAAAGGTTTTCACTAGTTAAAAAAATTAGTTTCCATTGCTCTATGTTAAGAAAAAGATCTGTACATTATTTCCATTCCCAGTCTTATTTCAGAGAAATGATCTAACCCCAACTCTAACTATCACCTCCTCTCTTTACTTATAGATTTTTTGCAAATATTTATATAATGAAATCCCAAGGGTCACGACCCTTCATTTCCTAGCTATGGCCGTTTACATTTTATCACAGAGATTAAAATATTTAATTATATTTCCTCTGGAAAATTAAATATTTTTTACAATAGTTCTACCTTTATTTCACTTTATCTGCTCCTTATATTTTATTTCCATGTAGCCTTTATTGTATTTACCGCTATACTGTGGTCGTTATCTTTCTACCCAGTGATATGGCAGTCTTAACCATCAAGGTCTTCTCCTGACTATTACCGCGCTACCGTGGTCTCCCTGTAGACTATCTACAGTACCGTGGTAGATGTCTTGCTGCCTACCTTGACCTTCCACTAACAGTTTACCATAGTCACCGTGGTCACCATTCTGCCTAGCTACGGTATTGCGGTAACCGCTATGCATTCACCACTATCAACCCGCTAACTTTTCACCGTCTACTAACTATTAGCATATTATTGCGGTCTCTCCTTTCACCTTGAGTGGTACCATAGTGACTTCTTTGCTAACTACTTCCTCTCGTCCATCGTAGTCACCATAGTCTATGAGACAACTCCCTCCGGTACCACATTGGGATCTCCTAACTTCTGCATTGTTGGAGACTTACCACCCATCGTGCTACCACAGTCTATGGTCTGACCATGCATGGTGTGGCGGTAAACGCTTTATGTTTTCACCTTTAGCTACTACCGCTATACCACATACCCTTTGTGGGAGGCTGTGGTAATGCGTTGAGTTGGATTTTAATAAATACTAAGTTAGCGATATATGGTGCAAGGTATATATGGATGGAAAAATATTTTTGAAGGAAAATATGGATATAAATGAATAAAATTCCCTAGGGTAATGATGGAAAATTTAGATTCAAATGGGAAAACCTTAGGGTTTTTCATAGAATTTTTTAGTTCTAACAGTGGCTCTAGCTAGGGATGAGTGATTTTTTAAATCACTGTAAGAGTCCAAAATATCTTTGGTAGAGCAGACTGAGTAAATGTATGAAAAATGAAAGCCATGGCAGATGGAGGGAATGAACTAATAAATGATATGAAAGATGGAGCAAATGGAGAATGGAAAATGATTCTAAACTATTGCACATGGAAAGGAAAGCAATGCTTTCAGAAAGGGAACTCCTAAGAATGTCCATGTACTGGAAAACTCAGACCCTTCAAAGATTCCTAAAACTAATGTGCATGGAAAATAATATTTAAAGAGGCATTGCTAAGAATTGTCCATGCACTGGCAATCCTTAATCCTTTGTACCTGCTATGGTTCAAAATTCAAACACAAAGGATAGACCTAGGCCACCCAAAAAAGAAAAACTTGCACTTTCCTCTATCATAGACCTTATTTTGTTTAGAGCTCACAGGGATTTTCTTGAAACTGTCCATTCCACTTGCCCTATTACATACATTGTCATTGAAAACCTTCAGAAAATCATTATGTTCAACTTGAATTATACTCATTTCACCATTCTGCATTTCATCATTCTTATTATCATATGAAAAATATTTATCACCTTCAGCATACAAAGTGTATCCACATTCAACAAAACACTCATAGGCATGCTCACTATCATATGTTGTTAAATGTGCCTGCAACTGCACTGGGACCTGAAAAATCTGAATATTCCTTATGGCAACCAAAAAATTCTATCTCATCAATATTTTCTGAAACAATCAAATTACTTTCCATTTCTTTCCTATTACCAGTTGGCATTGACACACACTTTTGATTGACACAGTCATCCTCATATATACTTGAATGAACAAATGCTGGACACTCATCATCAATTATATGTAAACCAATATCTTCCTCTTGTAGGAAAAAAATATTTAAATCACATACCTCCTCTTGGACACAAACAAATAATGCTCATGGAGTCATATGAATTGTTGCACACAGTATCTTCACTGTCAAAGCATATATACAATGGAACAAAAACTCTAGAATCATCCTTATATGCATACTTATGGTATTCAAGAGTCGGTAATTCTGAAACTTGCTCACTGCTGAGTGAACAGGTCTCTACTTCCATATCTTCTACCATGTCTCCAACCTCTTCTTTATCTTCATAAGGACTACAACAATTAACCTATTGTAGATCAATATCCACAAGTTCATCCTCACAATTTGAATTGCAATCACTTATGCAGGAGAAACTTTCCATATCTTCACTATTGGATGGTGTGATATCTTCTTCTATTGTAGCTTCTGAAACATTATTGGTAGTATCCACATACCTTGTCCCAAGAATGGAGTCAATAAGTTTATTCACCACATCAAAGGCTTGTTGTTTTAATGACTTTGACCAATAAATTATTTCAGGCTCTGATGCTTTTAGAAATTGTGAAACAAATGTGGGTCTTGTAGGCCTAATATGAGGAGGTAATTGCATACAAATGTCTACCATCCTGTTGTATAAAAAACTCATAGATTCTCCCTTATATCTCCTTATATAAAAAAAAAAATCCACAAGATTTTTGCCTCTCTCTTCAATTTGAATATACTCATCAAAAATATTTTGCTGTGAATAGAGTATATTACCTTTATTATCAAAATTATCAGTTGCATCATGTGGCACTTGTGGTGTCCAAGATCTCCTGGCACTTGTGTCTTCATTCTCACTATATGATGGCCTGTTTGGTGATGTATTTTGATCACCTTTGACTCCCAATTGTTGCAATCATTGATTCAATTGTAGCATTTGTTGGTCTAATTGTACCCTTTGTTGTCTCAATTCCTTGAACTCTCTTATTGACTATTGTCTTCTTTATTTTTCTGCCATCTTGACAAAGTGTTATTTCTTAAAAAAATCTATGCATTATTTATCAAATGAAACAGAGTCGCCACCCACTTTTCCAAAAGTAGGAAAATGAAATGGATTGCTTTGGTTATCCCCTAGCCAAATCTCCAAAAAAAAATGTGAAACTTTGTTGACTCTATAAATGGATAGGCTGAAAAATCTTCCTGAGTAATTCCCTAGCGGAGTCACCAAACTGTTGGGTCTCAAAAACATAGGTTTGAACCACATGAGGTTGCCAAGCTCTCACAACACTTTTGGCCAATGTACAAGGCCAATTGATGCAATTGAACCTTCTTCTCTTTAGGTTTTGCTAGACCGAGGTGGGTGTACCTAATGAGTGATGCAAATTTAAATGTATTTCCTGGTGCAACAATCTACCCACAATGGAAAAGGTAGTGGATAGATGAAAATCACTACAATTACTCCTACTCCTACTGTACGAATGAAAGGATTTTGAAAATGATGTTTGATGTGAAATTTTATCTTTGGGTTGAGGCTGATTAGTGCCTTCTATCCACATGGGCAATGGAGTCAAAATAGAAAATGATATGTGTTTTCCTTCTCTGGTTTAATTTCTAGTTGTTAGGCACTTTATAAAATAAAATCTTATGACTGACATATAATTTCATTTATTTATGGATTGCATAAATTATGTTGGAATGTTTCCTAACCTAGTTCTACTTAAATCATCCAAAAGAAATCTCTCAAACACTGTGACTTACTTGAAGGCTTTTAATTTTGAATTGAGACACCAACAAATAAAAATCACACAAAGTGAAAACATGCACCTTGATGAATCAAAGTTTATGCTTGATACATTAACTCAAATGATCAAAGATTTTGAATTGGAGAGAACGAAGATAAAAATAATAAAAATTATAGCATCTCAACAACTGAACTAGAAGGTTTTCACCAGTTAAAAACATTAGTTTCCATTGCTCTATTTTAAGAAAAAGATCTATACATTATTTCCATTCCTAGTCTTATTTCTGAGAAAAGATCTCACCCCAACTCTAACTACCGCCTCCTCTCTTTACTTATAGATTTTTTGCAAATATTTATATAATGAAATCCCAAGGGTCATGACCCTTCATTTCCTAGCTATGGCCGTTTACATTTTATCAGAGAGATTAAAATATTTAATTATATTGCCTCTGGAAAATTAAATATTTTTTACAATATTTCTACCTTTATTTCATTTTATCTGCTCCTTATATTTTATTTCCATCCGGCCTTTATTGTGTTTACCACCATACCGCAGTTGTTATCTTTCTACCCGATGATATGGTGGTCTTAACCATCAAGGTCTTCTCCTGACTATTACCATGCTACCACAATCTCCCTGTAGCCATCTTGTTGCCTGCCTTGACCTTCCACTAATAGTTTACTATAGTTACCATTGTCACCATTCTGCCCAACTGCAGTATCGTGATAACCACTACCTGTTGGCCATTATCAGCCCACTAACCGTTCATCATCTACTAACTGTTACCGCATTACCGCAGTCTCTCCTTTCACCTTGAGTGATACCGTGGTGACTTCTTTGCTATTCGCTTCCTCCCATCCACCGTAGTCACTACGGTCTGTGAGACAACCCCCTATGGTACCATGGTGGGATCTCTTGATTGCTGCATCATTGGAGACTTACTACCCACCACACTATTGCGGTCTATGGTTTGATCACGTGCGGTGTGGCGGTAAATGCTTTATGTCTGCACCTTTAGCTGCTACCGCTATACCACAGGCCCTTTGTGGGAGGCCGCGGTAATGCAATGAGTTGGATTTTAATAAATACTAAGTCAACTGTATATGGTGCAAGGTAAATGTGGATGGAAAAATATTTTTAAAGGAAAATATGGATATAAATGAATAAAATTCCTTAGGGTAATGATGGAAAATTTAGATTCAAACGAGAAAACCTTAGGGTTTTTCATGGAATTTTTCAGTTCTAACACAAAGGAAGGAATATGTGTGAGATGTGTGAGGTTTTGTGTGCAAAAAATGTTCTAATCTTTTGAAGGTAGAGATGAAGTGTGAAGAATAGTAGTCATGAAGCATGGTGATGAGGTGTTTTGATCCGGTAAGATCACCAAAGCAGAAAAATTACAAAGTGGAAGAGATCTTTGATGAAGATTGTGATTATATGAATTGTTTGTAATTCTTGGGCTGGGGCCTAGCATCTGTAAAGCTCGAGTGGCATCTGTAATGTGTTTTGAGATTGTAATATAATGTGGAATAAACTTCAAAGGATGGGTTTTTCGCTTTGAGTGTTTTCTCAGGGTAATTCTGTGTCATGTGTTCCTGCATATATGTTATCCTTATGTTGATTATCTGTTAGCTTCCATTGCATATCAATAAGACCTGAGTGTTAGTTGTTTAAGCTGCAAGGTTGGATAGTCCCTCACTGGACCCTTCTACCTTGGTCTGCGTCATTGGATGCCCAAAGAGATATGCTCCTAGGATGCTCTATAACCCTCACCATAGTGGGCCCACCTCTTTGAATGCAACTAGAATTTTTTATAAGAAAATAAATAATAATTATTCTTCCCCTCATGTCCTCTAGTACACTTTCCAAATTATGTGGAAACACATAGTTATTAACTTAGGATAGAAACTATAATGTCACCTACCCTAACAATTTTATATATGGTAATACATAAGCTTATGGGTCTAAATTCAACCATGGTTTGAGGGTCTAATTTCTTAGGAATGAGAGTTATAAAGGTGGTGTTTAGTTTCTTTAGAAGCCTATGAGATTTAAGGAATTCCTTGCAAGCAAGGAACACATCATCACCCACAACGGCATAGAACTCCTAAAAAAAGGCTGAGGAGAAACCATCAGGATTTTGGGATTTGTAGGCCTCCATGCTAAACACACCTAACTGAATTTCTTTTGAAGTAAGAGGCATAAGTGTAGAAATATTATCTTCAACAGTTATGGTGAAAAGTGTTCTTTCCAACAACTATTCTTCCAACGCATTAGAATAGTTGAAGGTAGACTCTTGGAAGGTTTGTTGGAATTAATCAAAGGAAATTTCCTAATTTTCTCTATAGTAGTTCCTTCTATTCCATGATTATCTTTAATCTTGGTGATTAGATTCATTTTTCTATGCTTAAGGGTAGATAGATGGAAGAAAGTAGAGTTTTGATCTCCTTATTTAGCTATTATATTTTGGATTTTTTTTTTCTATAATATTTCTTCCTTCTTGAGCACTTTAGACCATTCAAGGAAGTAATCCTTCTTAAGATGGCAAGTCGGTTCACTCACATCACCATTAGGGTGAGTGCAGGATCATGGGGGTTGATAAAGTCACAATATGACCCAAAAGTGGTTGATGACATTTTTTATCTAAATTTGATGAAATGAAAAGGGTTTATCAATAAAACTTTGAGCTTTCCACCAATATAATATTTGACTTATTTGGACTTAAATAGATAATTATTATTGGTTTTCTACATGTATTTTGACTAAAGTCCTGATTGATAGGCTGATTGAAAAAAAAACTATAATTCTTAAATTATTTCATATTTTTTGAATCTGAAAGATGTGGCACATTCTATGTTTCCCATACTATATGATAAAAAAGAGAAAAAATGATTTTCATAATTTTTTTGACCAAGTTATGGTGGTCAGAAAAATAAGTTTTAATACTTTTTAAAAATTTCTAATAAAAAAATCATAACTAATTATTTACTTGAAAAAAACTATTATAACAAAATGTGGCACATCCGAGCATGTGTCCTCTACTTATATTGAAAGTTTCAAAAAAATAAATATTTTTTTCTTGTACTTAGGTTGGTTAGACATACACTTGCTTTTTATTTTTTTCCTACAAAATTTAGTACTACTGTATTGAAATTTCAAAATTTCCCCAAATAGATTTACTTTTTTCCAAACGAGGACTAGTATCTTAGAAACTACATTCAATTTTCTACAAATTTTGTTCTTACATATTTTTCAAATTATGTTAATAACCTATTCAAATATTTATGACAAGCTACCTAACTTTGTTTTTTTGAATTTTCATTGCCACTTAAGGGCCTTGTTTGGACCCCCATGATCCTACACTGACCCATTAGCCATTTTTTCCTAAATATATTTGAGCTTATCTATCAAATCACACTTTTGATGAATCACATCACCAAAGACCCACTTGTTCTAACCTTTCACTATTTTAAAAATATTTTTCAGGTTTTGAGTCACAAGGTACATTGCAAATCCCTAGATGGGAATATTCCACCAAGTGGATAGTCTGTCTTTGAAGTTAGGGTGATTTCTCCATATTATCTCATATTTGAAAGGGAAAGGCCCAACTTTTATAGTATCTTCCCAACTTATCAGGAGGGTATTATAGTCGAACACCATCCTAGGGAGAGATAGGAGGTTGGGATTAATAAGGGTAACCTAGTCGGGAGAGATTAGGAGTTCATCAAGTCTAACCTAGATAATTTTTTTACAAAATCTCCTATTTGTTTAGGTTAAGTTTTTTCCTTGAAGGTCAATATCTATAAACTTGAAAACATTCAAAAGGTTAGCCAAGTGTACCATATTGTTAGTATAATCAAATAGACCTCCACTTTCTTATAAAGAGTAGAGGGGAGAGTTGAAGTGTCCAACAAGAATCCACTATGCCTCCTTATTTACAAGGATCAATCCACTTAGTTCAAGATAAAATTTTTTTGGTATTTATCATGTTGGGTGCATAGATATTTAGGAATTTACAAGATAGACTAGTAGCAAAGAACTGGAGACCCAAGAAATATTTAGTTTGGTGTAACTAGGATCCATTCATCCTATTCAGGTTCGACATAGTAACAAGACCACTTGAGGCTCCAAAGGCATCACTAATAAAAAATGGGGAGTGAGCCATATTTTCTTAGCAATGATTTCAAAAAAAATTACTCATATTTACTAATTGTAATAAGAGAATGTCAATCTTGTTCTCTAAAAAGAATTTTTTTAGAGATAGCTATTTGTGTGGGCTATTTAGCCCTCTAATATTCCATGAGAGGAACTTCATTTAGAGATATTCTTTGAGGATGCTTCCAATGTAATTTTTTTCCAATAGCTATCTCATTTGTTGTTTCTCTATTACTTGTTTATCTTGGGAATATTTGTCTTCTTCGGTTTCATTCCCAAAATATACATTCTTTGATTTACCTTTTTTCTTGGGGGTTATCCAACCATCATGTCCATGTGATTAAGTGTCATCCTAGGGATCCTCTACTATCTATGTCTACATGGAAACTGTATCAATAAGATACTTTACAATTTCACTTTGTGGGAGTAGGTTTTCCATAGGGTTTTGACTGTTAGTAGGGTTACAAGATATTTCCCCTTCTTCAAGGTCCTTTAGCTCAAGATTTGACCTTTCATTCAATTCATGCATTGATGACATACTCTCTAGTAGAGTATCTTCAAGCACTTGTAGATTCTTGTGAAACACTAGTGTAACTTGCGATGTAATCTATTTTAATCTTGTTTTGGATATCAAAGTATTGTTTCCTTTCAAATATTTCTTTCTAAGTGTACTCTTCCCTTATATTTCATTTAATGACAACACACTATTCAATCGGGTAACCTTAAACACTAAAATGTCTTTAGTAGATTAAGGAGAAACAAAGTTGACTATTTTTTCCTTAACCCAAGGTTTAGGAGGATTATTAAGGATATTTATTATATCATCATTGAAGGGGTAGTCCTCCGAAATATCCCCTAGAGGGATCATATGATTTTTTTTTTGTTAATCCTTGAACAATGCTTTGTAGTTGGAGATTAGATGACTATTTTTTGGAACATCTTTGATAGAATACAATATAATTCTCATAGAAGATTTGTTGGGACCATTTTCCACTTTTATAGTTTAAAGTAACAAAGTTGGGCAGAGTCTTGTTAATATCAATATTGACACAAAAGCTGAAAAAGACTAACCTAGATTTCATTTTTGTGATGATATCTATTGTTATGAAGTGTTCAAATTATTTTTCAATCCATTGCAAGACCAACTCATCCTATAATTCAAGTTTCATACCTAACAATCAAACCCAAACAAGGACAATTGTTTTGAGATCTTCTACAGGATCAAACCCTAGCTTTCATAGAGAAAGTTAGAGGATATATTTTGCATACACCCAAGGGCCCAAGAAGAGGTTTAGTAGAATATCCTCTTTATAAGTGAACTTGAATAGGAATAATCCTCCATACATGACACTAACCTCACACTACCCTTTAAATTCCATTTGGCCTTAGTCTATTTGTGGACCATATCAATGGAAGGGAAAATAAAAATAATTCCCCACCAAAGAGTTCTCCATTGAAGAAACATTCCTTTCAATAATGGAGTCTGATAGGGATATTTTCATTCTCAATTTATATTTTGACAAAATAGGTTGATAGATTTCACTCTTAGTTGCAAGAAAGGAATCTCGAGGTGAATCAATGAGCACATTTTTGTAGCCATTGAGCCCTAGGATGACAAGAATCTTGGGAACCACATCAAGTACCTTTGAGGAGGGAGGGTCCCCTGAGGAAGGAGAGAGAGAATGTGCAAGACGAACACTAGAGTCTATTAGGTACAAAGGAGGGGGACTGTGAGGTACTCCATGAGACATGGATGTTCCAAATACATATATTATATTCATTCATTAAAATCTCAAATAAAATTTATCTCTTCAATTATCTATCAAATAAACTATAATAATTACATTATTTTATGAAATATTATGATCAATTCAAATTAGGTATTCATGAATTTATTGTGGGTCACAAAATTTCTTCATCAATATTAATTAGTATGTTTATATACTTAATTATTAGAATAATATTTTATAATGATTACATATATAAAATTTGTTTAATTAGCAAGATGATTGGTTAATGAAAGAATACTTTATTGAATGCTTAATTAGACTTGTTTGTAATTATTTAAAAATTTATTATACTTAGTCATACTCAAAATAATTAAAATAATTTAGATGAGATCTTTTCCCTTGTTCTCCTAAATGTATATTTCAATGGCTTATAAGGGCTGCAAAACCTTGAAAATCACACATAACTTGATATACTTTATTTTTTTGCTTCCATTATCTTCAAATAATATTGAATTATTAAATATATCCTAAAGGAAATTCTACTAATGAATTTATTACAAAATTTGGTTCTTCATCATAGAGTTACTTTAGTCTTAGTTCCTTTGAGATCATATCATTCGTTATTTGTAACTTTGGGAGGTTCTCCTCATAATCATCTTCCTCGGATTTTAATTCTTATACAAATGAATGAATTTAATTTTTCTAGTTTCTTGGGATTATTATATAACTAACATCCTTTATAAAATACCTTATTGACATATTAAAAAAAATTATTGATCCATTTGTTTGTTGTAACATATCTCTCTTTTATTCTCTATACTGAATCTAATTCTTGTTT
Source organism: Sequoiadendron giganteum (assembly GCA_007115665.2). Taxonomy (NCBI): domain Eukaryota; kingdom Viridiplantae; phylum Streptophyta; class Pinopsida; order Cupressales; family Cupressaceae; genus Sequoiadendron; species Sequoiadendron giganteum. Next base: position 939,483,014 of record CM021100.1, on the reverse strand, counting down.
AGATAGCCAAATTAGAGAGCTAGTAGAAATGCTCTCCTATTGGGATAGATATGTAATGAGCTCTTTGATAAATATTTTCATCTATTCCAATTTTTTATTTTACTATTCTTTGGTCTACTTGTCTTTATCCATTATTTTATCTATTATTTTTACTATAGAACATAAGGAAGTAATTTCCTCTGTTCTAGTTTTCCTACCCAAATTTATCTTCAAAATCTAGTAGTCTCTATGGATTATCTCTCTTTCATCTTCATCCATTACTGGAGCATTTATTTATGCAATATAGATTCCAAACTCAGCCATTCTTATGGTGGAGAGGGTTCTTGGTTTCCTAGAAGGTATCCATCTCTCTATAGAAACTCTAATGGCTACTTGTTGAAGGCACAAGAAAAATGAGAGGGGGGTGAATTATTTGTACATTAACACATCAAAAACCTCATTAAAATTTAGATTTGTATTAGTCCTTAAACCCTTAACAAACATTAAACCCTTTTCATGTATTACAATAATGCAAACATGAAAAACATTAATCTAAACACAATATTTACCTAGAAAACCCAAGAAGGGAAAACCATAATGAGAACTAGATCACAATATAAAGTAATTGCAACATTGAATACAATAGGCTCATTAACGGAGGGCTCACTACCCAAAAGGAAGAAAGGCTCACTGCCAATGGCTCACTACTAGATTAGAAAGAAGAAAGAAAGAAGATTGTTACAATGAGAAATCCATCTCAATGAAATAGAATATATTCACCACTACAATTCTACACCATTAGCAACCTCCAGCTCACTTCTTTTATAAACTTTAGGTAATTTGTAAATGTAGACCCTTCTACTCACTACATTGGACTCAAAGGCATTAAGCTCACACTCCAGATCTTTGCATTTAATTAAATTCACATCTTAACACATCCTTGCATTCACATTCTCTTCTCCAAAAATTCACCTTGCCTCTATACCAATCACAACCATCAAAATATCTTTTAAGGTTGACCACACACCTTAAACATATAAATTCAAAATAGGTTGGCACCAAAAAATCTCCACAGTGGGAAGAGATGAAGGAAAACCACACACATCCTTATCTAGGACCTAAATCTACATTTACACACTTTTCAAATCCTCCACATACAACACACAACTTCCTGAATCAGCACTAACATGCAAGGTTGATCAAACTTGAGTTAACACCCTTTAACATTTAATTACACACTTTAACAAATCGAAAGATGACCTATGGACCACATAGAAACACTTCAAAAAATTCATACAATAGCTTAGAATATTCCACATCATTCGAATATTCACCACTACTACTGCAACCACCTAAAACTTAAGAACATCTTCATACTATGCAACTAGACACAATGGTAGAAAAATACAACATACCAAACAACCTTGTGTAATGACTCAACACTTGAAACTTTTAGGGAAGGTAGATACATATGATATAATTGCATTCCTAGATCCATAGAACCAAAAAATTTACTATGGAATAATGTGGATCAATTTCATTTCTCCCATACAACACTGCTTCATAGTCCACACATTAGTGAACACAACTTATTCCACATCATTTAGAAGCTAAAACTTTAGATATAACACCTTTTATCAACATATCCAAACCACACTAGCATAGTTTCAATATTGAAGAAATGTAGAGCACAAATCAAAACACCACCCACCCACACTAAACACTTTTTTGTTTAAAATCTTGAAATCACCTAGAAACCAAGCACCACAAACACCAACTCAACATATTGCAACACCTTCTCAATAAATCAACCAAATAAGAGGTTGATATCAAGAATAAATTTCTCATCATTACTACATTAGAGTTTGACACTAGTGAAAATACTAATGACAACATAACACAATTACTTTCTTGGGGATTGACATTGATGCAATAATGCTTTGTTCACATAAATGACAACACAATTTTCCAACAATCTCCCCATTTTTTATTGATGGAAATACCTGATATCAAAAACCATCAATAAAAACCAACAACTCTGATCAACAAAACATACTCCACACCAATGCACACTTCTCCCTCTTACACAAGCATCTATACACTTTCCAACACTTTCTCTTTTATAGGACTTATCTCTGCATTTCTTCATATGGGTTTTTAGCTAACTTTCTCTCGCTTTGACATCGATGGTAGAGGGTAGAACAATATTATTTTTGTCTACTCCCACTTTATCATTTTACACCTACACCCATTCTCCTTCAAAAAAAACACTTGTAAGGGATGCCAACTACACCCAACTCTTTCCACCACTCTACATTTTCTTCTCTCACTTCCTTTGATAAAGCTTCAAAGGAAAATAACATCAAAAAAATATTGAACCAACTAGTAACCACTACTACCTACTCCCCCCTGAGAGGTAGCCTTCAACATCAATCCAGGACCAAGAGTTTACCTTGAAATTTTTCCTAGGTAGATGCACACACTTATGCATCTATTTGAAAGGAGGGGAAATAACCTTGAACTTATGTCAAAGATACTCAAAATTATCTTTAGGAAGAGCCTTAGTCAAGATATCAACAACCTGATCCTTACTAGGGACATACTCCAACTTCACCTCATTCTCTATAAATGTTTCTCTCAAGAAGTGATATGGGATTGAGATATGCTTTTTCCTTGAATGCTTTACTAGAATCTTCAAAATATTGATAGCACTTTTATTATCACATAAAATAGGAATAGGTTCATCATATGAAATTGTGATATCTTAAAAAAAAAAATTCATCCACAACACCTATGTGGAGCAAGATCCTTCTGCACTATATTTTTCTTTCATAGTAGATAGTGACACTAAATCCTATTTTTTTCTTAGCCAAGACACCAACCTACTATTGGGTCTCAAAAACGTGGGTTTGAACCACGAGAGGTTGCCAAGCTCTCACAATGCTTTTGGCCAATATACAAGGCCAATTGATGCAATTGTACCTTCTTCTCTTAAGGCTCTTCAAAACCTAGGTGGGTGCACCTATGTGTATGTTGCAGATTTAAGATGTATTTCATGGTGAAAAAATCTATCCACAATGGCAAAGGGAAGTGAATAGATAAAATCACTACAACTACTCCTACTACTGCACAAATGAAAGGTTTTGAATAAGTTGTTTGATATGAAATTAAATCTTTGGGTTGTGGCAGATCAATGCCTTCTATCCACATGGGCAATCGAGTCAAAAATATAAAGTGATATGTGTTTCCTCTTATTGGCTTAACTCTAGTTGTTAGGCACTTTGAAAATTCTATGGCTGGCACAAAACTTCACTAAATCTATGACTTGCATAAACAGTGCTAGAATGTTTCTTTATCAAGTTCTACTTCAACAATCCAAAAGAAATCTTAAAACAACTGTGACTTTCTAAAAGATTTTAATTCTGACTTGCAGACACCAGTTAATTAAATCACACAAAATGAGAGTGCACTTTGATAAATCAAAGATATACTTGATATGCTGATTTAAATGATTAAAATACTTCGAGTTGGAGACAACCAAAGTAAAGAATATGAGTTTATACAACACAACAACTGAACACCAAAAAAATATCACCAATTAAAACATTTATCTCCATTAATTCTATTTCAGGAAAGGCTCTCTCATTATTTACATTCTGCAGTCCATTTTCTGGAAAAAAATCTAACTCCTACTATCTAACTACTACCTCCTTCTTAACTGAAATTTTCAAATATTTATACAATAAAAACCAAGGGTTGCAACCCTTCATTTTCTCGTTATAGCCATTTGAAATTCATTAACAAACATAAATTAAAATATTTAATTGGGTTGCTTTATCGGAAAATTAAATATTTTCCACACTATAGTCTTGCTTTAATTTTTTACTTTAATACTTCTCACTCTTCATATTTCTCTTCATATATTATATCCGCACTTTATACCTTATTGCTTTTTCGCATTTCATTTCCCGAGGCTTTTATTATCTTTACCACATCACTGTGGTCAATGTCTAGCCTCCCTACGGTGTGGCAGTATTTGACTTCTCTGACCCCCCCCGCCTTACCGTGGTCAGTGGTTATTCCTCCAGTGGCTTCGCAATGACTAACTGTAACTACTCCCTCGCTGTCTATTCTTGTCCACCACAGTCACCATGGTTTGTGAGATGACCCCCTGCAGTACCATGGTGGGGTCTCTTAACCGCTGCTTGGCCGGTAACTTACCACCCACCGTGCTACCACGGTCTATGTTTAGACCGTGTGTGGTGGCATAGTAAAATCCTTTATTATGGCCCCTTAACTGCTACCTCCGCCTACCTTCGTTCGCTCACCCACTGACTCTTACCACTACCACTTGCTAACTGCCCACCATGGTCACCGCGGTCTATGTTTAGACTGTACACGGTGGCATGGTGATTTTGTGAACCACCAGGCTAACCCTTTACTGCCCAACTACCAACTGCTTGAAAACTATCTGCGGTAAAGCAGTATGTACTGAATTTGAATTTTATGGGTAACGGTAAATAGGTATAAGGTATTTTTTAGCTTTATGGATAGCGCTAAAGTGAAATATTTTAGGAGAAAGATAGGAAAAGGGTACAAATAAATAAAATCCCCTAGGGTATTGATGGAAAATTTAGGCTAAAATGAGAAAAAACCTTAGGGAAATTTTTATGAAATTTTAGGGTTCTAACAATGGCTCCTATTGGGGATGAGTGATTTGAATCTAGAATTCCTTTGGGAGAGCAAACCAAGCAAATGATGAAAAATGAAAGCCATGGTAGATGGAGGGAATGAACAGATGGAGAAAAACCCTACACTACTCTACATGGAAAGAAAACCAACGTTTTCAAAAAGGGAACTTCTAGGAATGTCCATGTACTAGAAAACCCATACCCTTCAAAGATTCCTAAAATTATTGTGCATGGAAAATAATTTTTTAAAGAGGTTTTGCTAAGAATTTTCCATGCACTGGCAATCCTTAATCCTTTGTACCTTCCATGGTTCAAAAAGTAAACCATAAAGGATGGCCCTAGGCCACCCCAAAGAAAAAACTACACTTTCCTCTCTCATAGAGCTTGTTCTTATTAAAGCTTATCAGGTTTCTTTTGAAACTATCCATTCCACCTACCCTGAAACATGCACTGCCATTGAAAACCTTCAAGAAATCATTGCATTCAACTTGATTCATATTCATTTTACCATTCTTCCATTCATCATTCTTATTATCATATGAAAAATCTTTGTCATCTTCAGCATACAAAGTGTATCCACATTCAAAAAAACATTCATAGGCATGCTCACTATCATATGTTGTTGAATGTGCCTACAACTACACTAGGACTTGAAAATCTAAATGCTTTTCTTGGAAATCAAAAAACTCTATCTCATCAATATTTTCTGAAACAATCAAATCACTTTCCATTTATTTCCTATCACCAGTTGGCATTGACACACACATTTGATCCATACTATCTTCTTTATACATACTTGAATCAACAAATATTGAACACTTATCATCAACAACATGCAAACCAACATCCTCCTCATGCAGGCAAGAATAATTTAAATCACATACCTCTTCTTGGACACAAATGGATTCATGATCAGCTTCAATGATTTCTTCATCAATCTGAGAGATGCAAATGGAATTATTTGAATCACTAAACATAGTATTCTCACTATCAAATAAAATGCAAGCTAGACCCAAAACCTCATAATCATCTTTGTGTGCATATTTCTGATATTCAAGAGTTAACAAATCTGAAACCTGCTCACTTCTGAGTGAACATGTTTCATCTAGATCTTCTATTATTTCTCCATCTTCTTGATCTCCATAGGAGCTGAAAAATATCCCGTTGTTTTAAATCAAGATCCTCATGATGGTCCCCATGGTTATCAGTTACAAGTGAATATGCCATATGTTGAAGTGGACTTGCTTCTTCATTGACCTCTTCTATATTTTCATCATCTTGGCCCTCATAAAATCTTTCTCCCATGAATTCTTCCTCATCATCAATTGTGTCACTATGGTGTTGGTCTAAGAATTAAGGTGAAAATTTTTCATCTTTGCTTGCTTTATCACCAATATATCCCTTATGATGTGTATCTTCAAGAACCTCCTCATCATTATAGTCCTCATCCAAGATGTATGATTGATCTTCCATATCATTGCCATCTTCCAAATCAGAACAATTGTCATTGGAAATCTCAATTTCACATGTTTCCTTTGTTTGTTGCATTGTTTGAGCATCCATGATATCACTACTAGATTTATTATTGCCATTATCTATATATCTTGTCCCAAGCATGGAATCAAGAAATTTATTTACTGCATCAAAGGCTTGTTGTTTTGATGACTCTGGCCAATAAACTAATTCAGGCTCCCATGCTCATGCAAATTGTGTAGCAAATGTGGGTCTTGTAGGCCTACAATGAGGAGATAATTGCATATAGATTTCTGTCATCCTATTATATAGAGATCTCCCAGATTCTCCCTTATATCTCCTTATATCAAAAAATGAATCTAAGGGACCTTGACCTCCTTCTTGATTATGTAAATACTCATCATCTTTGTCCTCATAGTGGCTCAAGAATATTTCTCTCAGATCCTCCCATGAAGATACACTTTGCACAGGAAAAATTATAAACCATTCTCTTGCACTATCTCTCATAGACCTTGAAAAACATTTAATAATGATATCCTCTGGATAAATTTGAAAGTTGACAATGAAATTCCATAATCACTCCATATGCTCATAATCTTATTCATCCCATTCTCCATGAAATTTAGGGATATGCTTTAGCAGTTATGTCAATTTGTAGGGATAAGGATTTGGGTAGTCTTGGAAATTACTATAGTTAAATGGTTTATCAATAGCTGAGACAAAATTTGGAGGGCCATATGGGTTTTGGTAGATCATTGATCTTTTTCCTGTGAATAGAGTGCATTACCTTCATTGTCAAAATTCTCAAATGGCACTTGTGGTGTCCAAGATCTACTTGAATTTGTATATTCATTCTCACTGTATGATGGCCTATTTGGTGATGTATTTGGAACACATTCAGCTCCCAACTGCATCAATCGTTGTTCCACTTGTCATGTTTTTTGGTCCATTATAACCTTTATTGTTCCAATTCTTCCAAATCTTTCATTGTTTGGTGTCTTCTTTCTGGTCTTGACATCTTGACAAAATGTTACTGCTCCACAATATCTGTGCATTATATATCAAATTAAAATAGATTTGCCACTGACTTTTCCAAAAGTAGGAAAATGAAATGGATTTCTTTGGTTTGCCCCAATGGAATCTCCATTTTATTTTTTTTGAAACTTTGTTGACTCTATAAATGGATAGGCTGAAAAAACTTTCCTGAGTATAGTTCCCCAGTAGAGTCATCAAACTATTGTGTGTGTGACTCGAATGGGGAGCTGAAAACTACACAAGTGTAATTCTCTGATTGAAGACCAAATTTTGAAACTGTATGACTCAATATGGAAAGCCTAAAAAAATTCTTGATGGGTTTTCCCCAACAAAGTCACCAAACTAGTTGGTCTCAAAAACATAGGTTTGAACCACGAGAGATTGCCAAGCTCTCACAAAGCTTTTGGCCAATGTACAAGGCCAATTGATGCAATTGTACCTTCTTCTCTTAAGGCTCTTCAAAACCTAGGTGGGTGCACCTATGTGTATGTTGCAGATTTAAGATGTATTTCATGGTGAAAAAATCTATCCACAATGGCAAAGGGAAGTGAATAGATAAAATCACTACAACTACTCCTACTACTGCACAAATGAAAGGTTTTGAATAAGTTGTTTGATATGAAATTAAATCTTTGGGTTTTGGTAGATCAATGCCTTCTATCCACATGGGCAATGGAGTCAAAAATAGAAAGTGATATGTGTTTCCACTTATTGGCTTAAATCTAGTTGTTAGGCACTTTGAAAATTCTATGACTGGCATAAAAATTCACTAAATCTATGACTTGCATAAACAGTGCTGAAATGTTTCTTTATCAAGTTCTACTTCAACAATCCAAAAGAAATCTTAAAACCACTGTGACTTACTAAAAGATTTTAATTCTGACTTGCACACACTAGTTAATTAAATCACACAAAATGAGAGTGCACTTTGACAGATCAAATATATACTTGATATGCTGATTTAAATGATTAAAATATTTTGAGTTGGAGACAAAAAAATAAAGAATATGAGTTTATACAACACAACAACTGAACACTAAAAGAATATCACCAATTAAAACATTTATCTGCATTAATTTTGTTTCAGGAAAGGCTCTCTCATTATTTACATTCCCCAGTCCATTTTTTGGAAAAAATCTAACTCCTACTATCTAACTATTGCCTCCTTAACTAAAATTTTCAAATATTTATACAATAAAACCCAAGGGTTGCAACCCTTCATTTTCTCGTTATAGCCATTTGAAATTCATTAACAGAAAAAAATTAAAATATTCAATTGGGTTGCCTTATTGGAAAATTAAATATTTTCCACACTATAGTCTTGCTTTAATTTTTTACTTTAATACTTCTCACTCTTCATATATTATATCCACACTTTATACCTTATCACTTTTTTGCATTTCGTTTCCCAAGGCTTTTATTATCTTTACCGCATCACTGTAGTCAACGTCTTGCCTCCCTGTGGTGTGGCGATATTTGACTTCTCTGACCCCACCCACTGCCTTACCGCAGTCAGTGCTTATTCCTCTGATGGATTCATAGTGACTAACCATAACTAATCCCTCATCATCTATTCCTATCCACCGCAGTCACCATGGTTTGTGACATGACCCCCTGTGGTACCACGGTGGGGTCTCTTAACCGCTGCCTGGTTGGTAACTTACCACCCACCATGCTACCACGGTCTATGTTTAGATCGCGTGTGGTGGGACATTAAGCTCTTTATTCTCACCCCTTAACTTCTACCCCCGCTTGCCTTCGTTCACTCACCCACTGACTGTTACCGCCACCACTTGCTAACCACCCACCGCAGTCACCATGGTCCATGTTTAGACCACGCGTGGTGGTGCAGTGACTATCTAAACCACTAGGCCAACCCTTTACCACCCAATCGCCATCCGCTTGAAAACTATCTGCGGTAAGGTGGTATGTAGTGAATTTGAATTTTATGGGTGACGGTAAATAGGTATAAGGTATTTTTTAGCTTTATAGATAGCATTGAAGTGAAATATTTTAGGAGAAAGATAGGAAAAGGGTACAAATAAATAAAATCCCCTAGGGAATTGATGGAAAATTTAGGCTAAAATGGGAAAATACCTTCGAGATTTTTTTATGAAATTTTAGGGTTCTAACAGTGGCTCTTGTTGGGGATGAGTGATTTTTAAATCATTGTAAGAACCCAAAATTCCTTTGGGAGAGCAGACCAAGCAAATGATGAAAAATGAAAGCCATGGCAGATGGAGGGAATGAACAGATGGGGAAAAACCCTACACTACTGTACATGGAAAGAAAACTAATGTTTCCAAAAAGGGAACTTCTGGGAATGTCCATGTAGTGGCAAACCCTGACCCTTCAAAGATTCCCAAAATTACTGTGCATGGAAAATAATTTTTTTAAGAGGTTTTGCTAAGAATTGTACATGCATAGGCAATCCTTAATCCTCTGTACCTACCAAGCTTAAAAAATTAAACCATAAAGGATGGCCCCAGGCCACCCCAAAGAAAAAACTACACTTTCCTCTATCATAGACTTTGTTCTGATTAAAGCTTATCAGGTTTCTTTTGAAACTATCCATTCCACCTACCCTGCGACATGCACTGCCATTGAAAACCTTCAGGAAATCATTGCATTCAACCTAATTCATATTCATTTTACCATTCTTCCATTCATCATTATTATATCATATGAAAAATATTTGTCATCTTCAGCATACAAAGTGTATCCACATTCAACAAAACATTCATAGGCATGCTCACTATCATATGTTGTTGAATGTGCCTGCAATTGCACTGGGACCTGGAAATCTGAATGCTTTTCTTGGAAATAAAAAAATTATATCTCATCAATATTTTATGAAACAATCAAATCACTTTCCATTTATTTTCTATCACCAATTGGCATTGACACACACATTTGATCCGTACAGTGTTATTTATACATACTTGAATCAAAAAATACTGAACACTTATCATCAAAAACATGCAAACCAACATCCTCCTCTTGTAGGCAAGAATAATTTAAATCACATACCTCTTCTTGGACACAAATGGATTCATGATTAGCTTCAATGATTTATTCATCAATCTAAGAGATGCACATTGAATTATTTGAATCACTATACATAGTATTCTCACTATCAAAGAAAATGCAAGCTGGACCCAAAACGTCAGAATCATCTTTGTGTGCATATTTTTGATATTCAAGAGTTAACAAATCTGAAACCCGCTCACTTCTGAGTGAACATGTTTCATCCAGATCTTCTATTATTTCTCCATCTTCTTGATCTCCATAAGAGCTGACAATATGCCCTTGTGGCAAATCAAGATCCTCATGATGGTCCCCATAGTTATCAGTTGCAAGTGAATATGCCATATGTTGAAGTGGACTTGTTTCTTCATTGACCTCTTCTATATTTTCATCATCTTGGCCCTCATAAAATCTTTCTCCCATGAATTCTTCCTCATCATAAATTGTGTCACCATGGTTTTGGTCTAAGAATTAAGGTGCAATTTGTTCATCTTTCCTTTCTTTATCACCAATATATCCCTTATGATGTGTATCTTCAAGAACCTCCTCATCATTGTAGTCTTCATCCAAGATGTATGACTAATCTTCCATATCATCACCATCTTCTAAATTTGAACAACTGTCATTGGAAATCTCAGTTTCACATGTTTCCTTTGTTTGTTGCATTGTTTGAGCATCCATGATATCACTACTAGGTTTATTATTGCTAGTATCCATATATCTTGTCCCAAGAATGGAATCACAAAATTTCTTTATTGCATCAAAGGCTCGCTGTTTTGATTACTCTGGCCAATAAACTGATTCAGGCTCCCATGATCTTGCAAATTATGTAAAAAATGTGGGTCTTGTAGGCCTACAATGAGGAGATAATTGCATATAGATGTCTATCATCTTGTTGTATAAAGATTTGCCAGATTCTCCCTTATATCTCCTTATATCAAAAAATGAATCTAAGTGACCTTGACCTCCTTCTTGATTATGTAAATACTCATCATCTCTGTCCTCATACTGGCTCAATAATATTTCTTTCAGATCCTCCCATGTAGATACACTTTGCACAGGAAAACTTATAAACCATTCTCTTGCACTATCCCTGATAGAGCTTGAAAACCATTTCACAATGACATCCTCTGGATAAATTTGAAAGTTGACAATGAAATTCCAAAATCGCTCCATATGATCATAAGCTGATTCATCCCATTGTCCATGAAATTTAGGGATATGCTTTTGTAGTTCTATCAGTTTGTAGGGATAAGGATTTGGGTAGCCTTGGACATTACTATAGTTAAATGGTTTATCAATAGCTGCGATAAAATTTGGAGGGCCATATGGGTTTTGGTAGATCATTGATCTTTTTCCAAGAAATGGAAGATGAGTATTCATTTGATGTAATGGATGTGGTGCATAAATGTTTTGATGTGAATAGAGTGCATTACCTTCATTGTCGAAGTTCTCAAGTGGCACTTGTGGTGTCCAAGATCTACTAGAATTTGTGTATTCATTCTCACTGTATGATGGCCTATTTGGTGATGTATTTGGAACACATTCGGCTCCCAACTGCAATAGTCATTGTTCCACTTGTCATGTTTTTTGTTTCCAGTATAACCTTTGTTGTTCCAATTCTTCCAAATCTTTCATTGTCCGATGTCTTATTTTTGCTCTTGACATCTTGACAAAATGTTACTGCTCCACAATATCTATGCACTATATATCAAATTAAAATAGATTCGCCACCTACTTTTCCTAAAGTAGGAAAATGAAATGGATTGATTTGGTTTGCCCCAGCGGAATCTCCAAAAAAAAATTTGAAACTTTGTTGGCTCTATAAATGGATAGGCTGAAAAAACTTTCCTTAGTATAGTTCCCCAGTAGTTTCGCCAAACTATTGTGTGTGTGACTCGGATGGGGAGCTGCAAACTACATAAGTGGAATTCTCTAATTGAAAACCAAATTTTGAAACTATATGACTCTATATAGAAAGGCCAAAAAAATTCTTGATGGGTTTTCCATAGCAAAGTCGCCAAATTGTTGGGTCTCAAAAATGCAAGTTTGAACCACGAGAGGTTGCCAAGATCTCACAATGCTTTTGGCCAATGTACAAGGCCAATTGATGTAATTGTACCTTTTTCTCTTTAGGATTTGCAAAACCCAGGCAGGTGCACCTATGTGTATGTTGCAGATTTAAGATGTACTTCCTGGTGAAACAATCTATCCACAATGGCAAAGGGAAGTGGACAGATAAAATCACTACAACTACTCCTACTAAACAAATGAAAGGTTTTGAATAAGTTGTTTGATATGAAATTAAATCTCTGGGCTATGGTAGATCAGTGCCTTCTATCCACATGGGCAATGGAGTCAAAAATAGAAAGTGATATGTGTTTCCTCTTATTGGCTTAACTCTAGTTGTTAGGCACTTTGAAAATTCTATGGTTGGCATAAAACTTCACTAAATCTATGACTTGCATAAACAGTGCTGAAATGTTTCTTTATCAAGTTCTACTTAAACAATCCAAAAGAAATCTTAAAACCACTATGACTTACTAAAAGATTTTAATTATGACTTGCAGACACCAATTAATTAAATCACACAAAATGAGAGCACACTTTGATAAATCAAAGATATACTTGATATGCTGATTTAAATGATTAAAAGACTTTGAGTTGGAGACAACCAAAATAAATAATATGAGTTTATACAACACAACAACTAAACACCAAAAAAATATCACCAATTAAAACATTTATCTCCATTAATTCTATTTCAAGAAAGGCTTTGTCATTATTTACATTCCCCAGTCCATTTTCTGGAAAAAATCTAACTCCTACTATGTAACTACTACCTCCTTCTTAACTGAAATTTTCAAATATTTATACAATAAAACCCAAGGGTTGCAACCCTTCATTTTCTCATTACAATCATTTAAAATTAATTAATAGACAAAAATTAAAATATTTAATTAGGTTGCCTTATTGGAAAATTAAATATTTTCCATGCTATAGTCTTTCTTTAATGTTTTAATTTAATACTTCTCACTCTTCATATTTCTTTTCATATATTATATTCGTACTTTATACCTTATCGCTTTTCGCATTTCATTTCCCGAGGCTTTTATTATCTTTACCGCATCACCGCGGTCAACATCTTGCCTCCCTATAGTGTGGCGGTATTTGACTTCTCTAACCCCCCCACTACCTTACCATGGTTAGTGTTTATTCCTCTGGCGGCTTTGCGGTGACTAACCATAACTACTCCCTCACTGTCTATTCCTATCTACCGCAGTCACCATGGTTTTTGAGATGAACCTCTCTGGTATCGAGGTGGGGTATATTAACCACTACCTGGATGATAACTTACCGCCCATTGCGCTACCGTGGTCTGTGTTTAGATCACACGTGGTTGTGCGGTAAGCTCTTTATTCTTGCCCCTTAACTGCTACCTTCGCCTACCTTCATTCACTCGCTCACTAATTGTTACCGCCACCACTTGCTAACCTCCCACTGCGGTCACCACGGTCTATGTTTAGACTGCACGCATTGGCGTGATGATTGGTTGAACCACTAGGCTGACCCTTTACCACCCAATTGCCATCCACTTGAAAACTATCCACGGTAAGGCGATATGTAGTGAATTTGAATTTTATGGGTGACGATAAATAGGTATAAGGTATTTTTAGCTTTATGGATAGCGCTAAAGTGAAATATTTTAGGAGAAAAATAGGCAAAGGGTACAAATAAATAAAATCCCCTAGAGTATTGATGGAAAATTTAGGCTAAAATGGGAAAAAACCTTAAGGAATTTTTTATGAAATTTTAGTGTTCTAACACCTACTTCTAAGAAAGAAAGCACTACCATTTTTACTTATTCTATCATCCACACAACCTACCCAGTCTATATCTATATAGGAACTTAGAGAGAAATTAGTAACCTTTGGATACCACAGGCCATATTCTGGAGTTCCCTTTAAGTATCTGAATATCCTCTTTATTATTTCCACATGTGAAACTCTGGGATCTTCTTGAAATCTAGCCACAAGATAAGTTGCATGCATGATATCCAATCTACTAATAGTTGGGTATCTCAATCCACCAACCATTAGTCTATACTTGCTATGATTAGCCTTAAGAGATTCATCATCCTTTCTCAACTTGTAACCAGTAACCATGGGAGTGCATACCAGTTTAGGGTCTTCCATTCCAAACTTCTTGAGTATTTTGTTAACAAACTTAGATTGTGATATGAATATTCCGTTCTCTATCCAATTGATTTTTAGCCCAAGGAATAAATTCATCTCCCCAAATATTGACATTTCAAACTCATTATGTATCTATTCTACAAATATCTTGCACATTTCTTCATTTCCTTCAAATATCATATTATCAACATACACAATGATAATCAAGATTTGATTTTTCTCAGCTTTGAAATATAGATTTCTATCTATGGTACCTTTATTGATTCCCTATTCTAAAAAGTATCTATCCAATATTGCATACCAAGCTCTAGGATCTTTTTTGAGTCCATAAAATTCCTTCTTCGATCTATAAACCATATTAGGATTATTTGATAACTAAAAGCCTTCCAATTGTTCAATGTGTACCTCTTCTTACAAATCACCATTTAAGAATATAGACTTGACATCCATTTGATAAAATTTGAAGTCCTTATGTGCTACAAATGCTAAAAATATACTAATAGCTTCCATTCTTGACACTAGAGAAAAATTCTCCTCAAAGTCTATTTATTCTACTTATGAGTAGCCTTTACACACAAACCTTGCCCTAATTTTAACAACTTCTCCATTCTCATTCAGCTTGTTCCAAAATACCCATTTAGTTCCAATCACATTCTTGTTTGTTGGTCTTTGGACAAGTTCTAAAGTCAACTTCTTTTCAATCTGTATTAGTTCTTCTTCCATATCCTTGATCCAAAATTCATCTTTTCATACCTCAATCAGTATTTTAGGTTCAACTTTGGAAAGTGAAAATAGATTTACTTGTTCTTCTATCATAACAACCTTTCTTCTTGTCAATAAACCTTTTCTTTTATCACCAGTGATTTGATATTTAGAATGATTCTTTTGCACATACTTATGAGTCTTAGGGATCCTTTCTAGAGCTTCTTCCTCTTCAACCTACACTTGTTTTTCCTTACCTTCATCTTTCTCTTCTTCTCTGCAAGAGGACTCATCTGAGTCATATCCTTCTACTAGTACTGAGATTTTATGTAAGTCTTCATCTAATTTTACACTTGCACTTTTAAACAATAATTTTTAGCCTCTTTTTGCAGCACCAATAAGCCTTTCTCTTTGTAGAGTGTCTAAGGAAGATTCCTTCATCAAATATTGCATCAAAATTTCCTAATTTTTCATCTCTTCTAATATATCACTTACTTCCAAAAACTCTAAAATATTTTATAGTAGTTCTTCCATAACATAACTCATAGGGAGTCTTTGACCTATTTTTCCTTGTGTATGCTCTATTAAGTATGTATACTACAGTGTGAATTTCTCCTCTCTAGTATAAATCTAGTATATTTTCTTCCTTCTTCATTGTCCCTTGTGCTTTTGAAATTGTTCTATTCTTCCTTTCCAATACTCTATTTTGCTGAGGAGTCCTAGGGGCTGACAAATTTCTCTTTATTCCATGATCTTCACAAACATTGTTAAAATCATTGGAGGTGAAATCTCAACCTTTGTTAGATCTTAAAAAGATTATCTTCATGTATATTTCATTCTCAACCATAGCTTTAAATTCCTTAAACTTATCTAGAGATTCTGATTTTTCTTTGAGAAAAGTTACTCAAGTCATTCTTGAGTAATCATCAAGTAATAACATAAAATACCTATCACCTTGAAAGCTTCTTTTTCTTATAGCTCCAAAAAGGTATGTATGCACCAACTCAAAAGGTACTATAGTAGAGTATTCTTTGATACTGAACCTTTTTCTTGTTTTCTTCCTAAACTAACGTTCCTTACAAACTACATTGATAGGATTTGTAATCTTTGGTAGATCTATCACAACTTGAGAAAAAATGATCCACACTAGGCTTTCAAAATTGATGTGACACATTATTATATGCCATAGAAAAATTTTATTGATTTGAGTCATAAAGTACTAACCATTAGCACCCTTAAGCTAATAAAATTTTCCATATGTCCTTTTTCTTGTAGAAACCAAAGTTCTGGAGCCTTTTCTAATCTCACAACTACCATCCTAAAACACAAAATTATATTCTTTTCTACACATTTTTCCTATACTTAGAATAATATGTTGGAGATCCATAGCATAAATAACATCATCTATGGTGGAACCCTTCAAAAATTTAGTGTTCCACTGATTTTAAGTCCATATCTAGATGGTTACTTGGTCTTGGTTGATTTTCCTTCAGGTAAGGTTTTGTGTTTTAGTGTTTAGGGTTTATCAAAATTTCATATAAAAAATTAGTCCCTTTTTGGTCCAATTCCTCGTTGATATATCTTGGTCCATGGTATTATGTTTTCCTATTGTTGGTGTCTTGAAATATTTACCTTTTATCCTATATTTGATCTATGCCTTAGGTTTTGTTGTCATTGTTATGCATGTTACCTAGGCGGCCCCCTTTTAATTTTTTCTTAAGAATGTGCCTAATCGTGTAACTTAAGTGATGTCCATTGTGCACCTGATGTACATCGTGCTTAACTTCCTTCTCATAGACTTTATATCCATGATGCACAATACATAATGTTTCTTCCTATCTCTCACTACCTTTACACCACTAATTGTTTAATGCCTCCTTAAATCCTTTGCATGATGAGTGATTCCTTATATTCACCCTTCATATCAATAGATTGTTTTTCATTTCCAATTGATATTTCCCACTAACTTTCCTAACATCAATATTTGATGAGCATATTTCTTTCATCACAGTGCTCTAATACATCAAAATTTTCTTACCGCCAGCTTGCTTCATATGAACAATGTGTAATGAATCCCTTGATTCCTTAGAATGGACATGTGTATCACATCCCATTAATCACTACTATTCTTCATATCACTAATTAAATACTTGTTTTCCTAAAGCTTTAAACGATATGCATTGAACAACTATGATTATGCCACTTGTCTTGGTCCTATGCCATCATCCCATTCCTTCACATTGCTAATGCATATTCATCTCCAAATACATATGAGAGATGAGTGATGAGCGGGGATGAAAGAAAATGAAGAATATACTCAAAGTTTCTGATACATGTCAACACATTGTGTAGCTTCATTACATCACAGTTCTACATCAAAAGGCTCATATCAAAAACATGATGTGTGATGTGCTACTAAAGAAATAAAAATAAGGAATGTGTCAAAAGGATATTTTGATGAACATGTGTCATCTTGTAAATGCATCACATACACTATGTGTATCATGGTTTGTATTCTTTGAGAGGGAAAGGAAATAGTGATGAGAGATGAAAGGCTTAGACCTTTCCTTCATCATATGGTTTCAATACATTGCAGTTGAATTTCCAAACATGAATAGCCTAATAGCGATGAGTGATGGGTGAATAAATAATATAGTGTGGAATATTCATCTCATCAAGTCAGGGACATATATTAGGGTTCTTTAAAATTATTTCTCTAAATTTTAAAAGGTGAACTTTTGGCTCTAGGTTATTGTAAAGAAAAACCAATAGGGTTAGTTGTAGAGATCTTAGTTGAACCTTGTGAGGAAAAACAATAGTTCCTAGCATCAATTTTATAAAAACTTAGATCTTTCATAATGAATTCAAGATGATACAAGCAAGTGAACCATATAAGACAAAGGATAAACCTAGGAAAACAAAATTTATGGCTGAAACACAAAAGCGAGAGGTTTTTGAGGCATCAGAGAAGAGGAAAGGAGTTAAGAGGGACTTCACCCATTTCATGGAAGGTGACCTGTAAGAGGAACTTCCTGGTGCAAATCTAGTAGGGGAAAGGGCCAAAATATAAGGTGTTTTCACTGATGGATTCCAAGATCTAGCAAGGGGAATTGGAGAAGTTATGCTACCATAGAGTGGATGGTATATTTTCTTATATGACTTCAAAAGAAGATTGGTAAATCACCCAACCTGTCATTTATGGAAAGTGACCTTGGGAAGTTGGCAGTTCATAATGTATTCATGGTGGTTGAATTGATGTTGGAAATAGCTAAATTCTATAATCAAAATGACAAGATAATTAAGAGCATAAATGAAACCCCACTATTAAATGTTTGTAGGAGTGAGATAGTGGAGATATTCAAAGTGAATCTTGTTGCAACTGTCTCAATCAATTTTTTTGCATTATATTAGGAGTATGAGAAAGTAAATTATGGATACATAAGACATGTTCTATAAAGGCACAAAAGGAGAGATCAAAATAAAAGATATGTATGGTTCAGACCTAAGGATGTGGAGCCTTTTGACTATAATGAGTTTGAGGACTACTTCAAGAACACCAATTATAGTTTGTGTCAAGTCATGGGAAGAAAATATGATGTGAAGATAATTTTTTCCTTGATAGTTATGGCTATGGACATATAAAAAAAAACTCAAATAGAGGGTTTGATTATATGACCTACCTTGCAGAAGAAATCCATAAGGAGCTGACCAGTGGAATTAAGGGATGGAAGAGCTTCCTTCAGTTTTAGTCACTATTCTTTGATGATGCATATTATTTTGTGGATGGGTCAAAAGGCTTAGAGAAATTTTATGAATTTAAGAGAAAAATATATGCAAGATAATAATCTACCTATTCAAATGTGGACACACATTTGGGATCAAAACAATCTAGAGTCCAACTATGCTGCATTTTGAAATAGTTTTAACTTTGGTGTTATGGAGAATTTGTGTTTAAAACCTATATATAGGATTTCAAGAAGTATTAAGGAAATCTTGAGACCATTGGAATTTAGAGTAGTCATAAAGCATGACCATAATTGGGGTGACTGGTACTTTCATTCACACTATACTGCAATCAAAGTTTATGGAGCTAAGGTGCCACCCGATTGTTTTCCTTTTTATGTTTTTGACCGACTAGCCTTCATGGAGATAATGTGGTAGCTAGATGCCATGGGCAAGGAACATTTTAGAGATGTTAGGAAAGGTTATCTCATTGCCCCATATTTTGTATTTTCTTATTTTATTGCTACTACAAAGGAATTTTATGATAAGTTTTGTAGAGTTTTAAACGATCTTAGAGTGAAAGTGGATGTTGTGAGGAATTGTGACCCAGAGGGGTTTGTAGACAAGGATAGAGGGATAAAATAAGGTCTATATTTTGGCATCACTTTCTCTACAATAAGGATGTGATTATAAATATATCATTAGATGTTGTTGTGGTTGGGAGAAAAAAAGAGTGGATGTCGATATGTGTCACTGAAGAAAATATATTGAAAATGAATCCTTTCTATGTCAGTCCCTATGCTGAATTAAAGGACCCCTATAAACAAGCTCTAGCATTACTAGATGAATATCAAAATAGAACTTTCTTTGAGAAAGTCAAAGAAGCTAAAGAGAAGGCTAAGATTTCTAAGGGGTATCATTATGAAAAAACAAGGATCCTTCTAGCTCAATAATTAGCTCAAGTCACTCAAGGACAACCATTGGAAATAGATGAATAGCCAGTAGTTAATCCTCTGGTTGCATACTCTAAAAAAGAGTAGGTAGAAGGAGAGGAACTGAAAGAATAGTTTGCAGAGCATATCCCAACTAAGCAGGAGGTGGAAAAAATGTTCCCCTCCTTTGTAATAAATGATGCTCTTGTTCCTTATGTTCCAAATGATAGGATTATACAATGAGAGTATGATTAAGAGGTCAATGATGATGTTAGATTAAAGGCCTACAAATAATTTATGAGTGATGATTCTCTTGTTCAAATCAAATATTTTAAATAATTTATTATTTGAATTAGGAGCCAAGAAATCAAGCAAATAATAAAAAGTGCTAAGGCACAAGTAGACCCCTCCAAGGGGAGGTTGAGAAAAAAGAAGAGAAAATAATGAACGAGATAGCTACAATAGCTCCTATGGAAGACAATAAATTGGTGAAGGAAAGTGGTATTTTGTTGTTTCTTGTATGGGATCTCACTTCAAATATTTCCTTGGTTGTAATCAAGAATGATCTAGGGGCTTCAATCTCTGAAGAGGATTTTCATAATAAATTATTTGGCTCTAGATTTAGTGCCAAACTATACACTTTAGCAATTTGGTCAATGGCACCAAATATAGGAAAGACAAAGGTCATAAAATTAGTTGAGGAGGTCATAGGTGTTGTCATGGTGAAAAGAGCTACTGAGATCACCCCTACATAGGTTTCCAAACTTACAATGTATGTAGCTATGTTGAGTGTAGATACTACTCAAATATCTCGGGATAAATATGATAGATTATTGGACAAGTTCAAAAATATCCTCAATGAGTACAACAAGATAAAGGTCACTGCTACACAAGAAATTCCAACACAAATAAATTTTCCATCTCCTTCTTCTACTTTTGAGTTGTCATCATGAGATAGGGAAAATTTATCTTTGAGGATTAAAATCTTGAAGGAATAATTGAAGACAGAAAGGGAAAATTTAAATAATTCCAAGGAAGAAACCCCAAGGTTGTTGCAAATATAATTGAATTTTTTTAGGACATAAGGTATTCCAACTAGTTCACAGATCAAATAATGTGTGGAAATAGTATGCATGAAGCCTGCCAGAGGTACACTCAAGTGAAAAATTCTTTCCAAAATGATTGGGAAAATGGAGTGCAAGGGTTGGTGCTCTAAAATAAATGACGCCAAACATGAAGGATGATCCCGAGGCTCCCACAAATATTCTAGAGTTAATTAAAGAAATTGATCTATTGGGATAAATTTTAGTATTTCATAGAAAACTAGGTGTGTAGCTCCAAGGTAAAATAAATATGTTTAGAGACATGGAAGGATATAGAGTGCCCAAGATGTTAAATGATGAAGGATACCAAAAGGAATTCAATGAATGTAAAGTAGAGGTGGTGAAATTTATCCCTCACTTTAAGGAAGCTAAATTAGCATCAGTGACTATACAATGTTGAATAGTGCTCTTGATGATATGAACAGGATTGAGGTGAACATGGGTGTGTTTGTTAAAGAGGCCAAGATATTAATTGATTCTAGGTAGAATCTGCACAATTAAAAAGTGTAAAGATTATTGGATACTCAATGGCCTACCAAAGAGGAGTACAATACATGGCTTCGAAAGTTTACATATTAAGCCTTTGATAATGTATTGATAAAATTGTCTCCTCTTAGTTTAAAATTTGATGACAGATGATGCTGATGTGAAGGTTGCCTTCCTCTTCTCTTTTCTCTTGTTTTCATGCTTTGTGTCCTACAATTTTGGAAGCACGTGGAGTGAGTGTTTTTTCTCATGGAACAAATATCTTCATCAACCAAAGTGCCTTTTGGAAGGTGGGAAGTATCCTCACTAATGAATGGAAAATGATTTTTTTCTCATATAGATATTCCCCCCATGTTTTAAAAATATAATTGTATTTTGGAATCAATCAATAATATCAGATGAAAATGTGACAATTATCAATTGGCCTGAAGCTTTTTTTTCTCCCTCTTTTTATAAAAGGGAACTCAGGGCCATTGATGAGGTTGTTGTTGAGTTATTTTGAGAAGCAATTGTAACAGAGAATGCATATAAATTTTTTTCTAAGGTTTCTCTAAGTCTTGTACTTTTGAGTCTTTGATTATTAGCATTTTATACCAATACTATTACTTCTGAATGAAAATGGCATATTTCTAGAGCCTTTATTCTCCATTGTATAGTTCATATAAATCGTGAATGAAATAGATCAAAGATCTTTGAATTCATCTCCGTTGTATTTCCATTGAATTATTGTTTATTGTTGATGCTCTTGTTTAAAGAAAAAGTTAATTCACTTTAACATGAATGAAGGTTTATGTGAATTTATGTAAGGATAATTAAGTAATATTGGCTTGGAAATTTGAGTTAGATAGTGTAATGCATAATTTAATAGCTCTATGTTGATAGGTAGAATGTTGTTGTATTATTATAATTGAATGGTTTAAGATTCCATGCCCTAAGATAAGGCACTAGTCCATAAGTTGTGTCTATGTTATAATCTTCTGGTTGCTCATAGAAATTACATTTGAAAATCAATTTAAATCTTTAATTTTAGGCGAAATGTATATTTTGAGTTATGTTTCACCATATTCTCATGTTCTAGATTGATAAATGCTATAAAAGTTTCCAAAACTTTTAGGTTTTCATCTATTAAACAAAAATTAGGAGAATATATTTTTTTTTTTTTTTTCATAGGTAAAATGGCACAAGAGAGCTTGAGAACATTGTT